>JAUYWH010000024.1:7843945-7892443 GCA_034779795.1 Ctenopoma multispine | reverse complement strand
CCTTTCCTTTGGTCAACCTCCCTGTCTTTAGTGTTTATTTTAGTATTGTAGTTTGCCTCCACCTGGAGTGATTTTGTCTTCCATTTTACTTCCTCTCTTATCCTGGTCTGCGTTTGGGTCCACCATTCACAACAACCACACTCTGACAAATGTCCCTCTTTCTATTCGTCATCATCATTTATCCAGTAACTTTCTTTCCACTTTCTCAAACCAATCAGCTCATAGAGTCCATTCTTTAAATGCCACTCCGTTTCTGCCTTTCAGACCTACGCTTGCGTAGCTCGGGTATGAAAAGGCCATTCTTTCTCTACCTGCAACTGGTGGTTTCAGTCATGTCTGACTCTGGTAGCGAGTTACTGAATAGGGACGATATCCTGGAAGAGGATTTTGGAGATGCTCCGGTCTCTCCTCCAACAAACGGCATCGCCTATCGTCAGTCAATATTTGATTTATTAGCTCCCCGCTCAGGCCTCGTTACAAGTATCAATAGCCTCATTCCGCCAGTCCCCTATCTTTACATTACGCTTCAGTCAACAATGCCATTACATTGATTAAATTGGCTGGTCAAAATTTAAAAATGCTTTCAAATATGTGCCTGTTCACTCGTCTCAGTAGCATCTGTCTGGCATCAGATGTGATTCAAAATATTATTTCGCGGAGAGGTTAACATTCGGGTGGAGAAGCAGTCCTGCCATTTTCAATTTATTGTAGCAGGCCATTTGCTGGATTCTCCTTAATAACGACAGATTGTCGTCAGTCCTGCATTTGCTCGATGATTTCCTCCTTATAGACCCTCCTCACGACGACTCCAGTTGCTTCCTTTGCAAACTTAAGTCCACTTTTCGTCTTGGGTATTCCCCTGTCAGGCGAAAAAACGTGGTGCCCTAGTTTGTATGGCTACTAGTTTAGAATTTCTGAGTATAACTCTTGACAGTGCAGATGAAGGCTCCTCTCCCTCCTGAAAAAATACTGCGTATATAAGTTACTCACACTTTTCTCTCCAGCCCGACCGTCTCAAAACGTCAGCTCCTGTCTCTTCTTGGTCACATAAATTTCCCTATGCTTGTTATTCCTCAGGGCTGCTCATTCATATCTCGCCTGCTGGAGCTTGTCTCCTCAGTGCCAAACCTTCTCGACCGAGTCTCTTTGGGTGAGGGATGTGTTTCCGATTTAAGATTCTGGTCCTTCCTCTCGACACTGACAATATTGTCCATTCCTCTGAATCTCTCCAGTTCTACAAGGATGCTGCGCTCTCCGTGGGTTTTGGTGAATACTATCAGGGCATATGGTTCGCAGGTAGCTGCCCACCAGAGTTTTTACCATTGTTACCTTCTCCTGCATTATTCAAGATATATCCTATTGTGGTCGCCTGTTCCATATGGGGTCACATCTGGGTTTGCAAATGCATCTCAGTGGTGTGCGACAATGAAGCCGTATTCTGCATCATAAATAAGGGTCCTCTTCACCAATTTACACCTCACCTGATTATCTGTCGCTCGCAGTTTTATCATTTCTGCCTGTCACGTTCCAGGTCATATGAAAGTCATAGCAGACTTTCTATCTCGTTTTAATTTTCAGGCCTTCAGGATCCTGTGCCCGAATGCCAGTCCTACGCCAGTGGGTTTCCCCGTACTCAGACCTAGTGCTTTCCTAAATCACACACCTTTAGCCAGTCTCTTAGAGTCAGCAAAGCATTACATGAGACATTTTATTGGCTTTCTATGGATTTATGAGATGTGGTGAATTCACCTTTCCTTCTAATTCTTTTGATCCAAATATTGACATTTGTTTTACAGACCTAACATTTCATCCAGAATATTACAGCTTATTTCTTAAACATTCTTAACATCATTTTTGCTAGAATGGATTAAAAATGTTTGTCCCTTTCTGGTCATGCTCAGATTCTTAAGACTTAGAATATCAACTAGCACATCATCTCTCCTCCTTTTGACTCTTGATAACCTTCCTATGTCCAAAGTCTAGTTCAGTCATAAACTCAAATTAGTCCTACTTAAATCCAGCCTCTCCCCTCACACCTACTCAGGCCACTCTTTAAGGATAGGTGCAGCTACCTCAGCAGCTATGCAAGGCGTTTCTACCTCCACTCTCCAACAACTGGGGTCCTGGTTATCCTCAGCTTATTCATCTTACATCCGACCAGATGCTACTGCCATTCTCTCTGTTCAAAAGTCTCTGAAGCCGTGAATTCCTTCAGTAAGTATCTTATATAGCTGGTGGTGGTTACTTTGCTCTCCTATTACAACTATTTCTATTATTTGCACGCATTACCCTTTATCTAACTTTTGGCCTCTGACGGCCTGCTCCTATCTCGCTCTCTGTCCTACTGCTTGTTATTTTGCTTGTTGTGTTATAAATTATGTCATAAATTACTATCATCCCCAGATCGGATCTACTACAGCACGGTAAGACTACTTCTTTTTGGGGGGGATTTCTTCTATGCTGTCTTCGTTTATCAACACGTTGCAATGCGTTTTCTAGTCTGGGGTCTAACCGCCAAATATTCTTTGTTCAACATTAAACTCTGCATAAACACTCTTTTGATCTGTCCTTATTGAAATGTCAGCTGGGAATAGGTTCAACCTACCCTCCAAGAGAAGTCAGAGTGTTTATATGATATAGAGCAAAAGCAATGTAAGGAGAGTACTAGCTGTGTGTCTACTTTACGTCTAATACTGGATCTCAGCATCTGAGTAAGAGTTCATTCAAGAAGTTTTATTGATTTATAAAAGATGTTTTGTGTGTGCTGTATAATTCACTAAGGTTACTGTATTTCTTTAGCTGGCCGACTCCACAATTCCTGTTGTATAACTTGCATGTATGTCTTCTAAATGTCAGGTGTACTAAGCATTACGTTTTCTCTAAGAACAAGTTTGGAAAGTGTATTGTAGTGCATTGCAGAATGTGGACATGACAAAGGCTATTAAGACTCTGGAAGGTTACAAAAATTTGAGCCAAACAGATCATCCTGCCCTGGCAATATTCTCCACTTTCAGTATGCCCAAATATCACTTTGTGGAGACCATGACGTATGATTTCCTGTGGTTATTAAAGACAGTTATTGCTTTGCAGACATCTCTCTGGCATAGGGTGACCCCAGGGTTAGAAGACACCATACACCCAGCTGCATCTGCTCTTCCACTCTGGGCACACTGTCCAGGATGCCCACTCTGACACTGACCTCCCTGTTATTCTGCCTTTACTTTTGTCAGTCTTTGGGTCAGTGAGGTTTAAATATGAGACAGGATGTGTTTTTGTTCAGTGCCTTTTTTTTTTAGCCTGATATGTTTTTCAGGAGGTGTGTGTTTTTTGCTCCAGTCTGTTGCTTGGCTATTCAGGATTGTTTTTTTTACTAATATAGATCTATTGTGAGGAGAGGTGTTGAGGTTACCAAAAGGATGTGTTTACTAGTTCATGACTGTGGATTGTCACGAAAGAAGGGAAAGCTGTGAAATAAAACATCACTGCCAAGACTAAGTATGAAATGTATTTTTATGGCTTTCTCTCGTGCCACTGTGTTCCCTGGTTAGAGCAGTGTCATAGGTTCAGTGGAAAATCACTGGCATAATTTTGCTGCTGTTGAATACCTAGCTTCCGTTTCCTTGCAACCTGGTCACCTTCCACTGGCCTCAACAAATTCTCCTCCCTAATTCCCTTCAGAATATGGTCAGGCTTACCTCTTATCCTCCAGCATGAACTGAAACATCATCTGTGCAACAGCAAATTACCAACACCAGGTCATTTCCAGAACTTGTGCCTACATCTAGATTACTTCCCTCCTACCCATTATACAGTTTATTGTGTAAGTGGTTGGACAAACCTTTATTATTTACACATCCAGCCATTACAGATCAACATTAGCTGTAAAGTAGAGTTGTGACCTGGTGGATTTTATGTCTAATATTCAGTATCCTTTAACTCTGTTTCTGGACTTCTCTGCTGTCTCCACCAACTCCTGAGGGAAATATCTGGCTTTTTAGCTGCTACGTGTGCAGCTATGTTCATCACTTAGCCTGCCCAGCAAACAAGCACTAGCTGTCTACAGCCTATAGTATAGAGTGGGTTATTAGAGGTTTTAGTTGTAAATGTCTGCCTCAAAAATAACATGAGAGTAAAATTAGGCAGTTTTGTGAATGTTCTGCTATTAAATTGAGAACAGCAGCAGATGATAATGGATTTATTAATCCCCGGGAGAAAAAAAACTTGTGTACAGGCAGCCCCTTTAAAGGCGCCAAGGATGTCTTATCCAGGGGACATGTGGCCAGGAACCGGGGGACCTGGGAAGGGAACCACCTACCCAGGGATTGGTAGACTAATACAAACTGTGCCACGGTTGCCCCAAATGTTAAATAGCATGGGTTCTTCAAAGGTTGTTTCTTTTTTTTTATGAACTGGAGGCTAATCTCAGTTATTTGAATGTACCGAAGAGACAGAAGTTATATGATTCTGTTACAATCACTGTGAGATGTGTTTTATTAGAACACTGAATAAAAGATAAAGATAAAAATGAGATGTTGAGAGATGTTAGCTAAATGTCTCACAAAGGGACTTTGTTCCATGCCATCTGCCTGATCTCCAGTTATCCATATATTTTTTTATAAAGGATCTAGAACAAAAGGAAAATGCAAAACCAAAATTTTGATGTTTAGACTTTTTTATTAGATGGCACAACACCTCGCTGTGAAACTACATCATTCATTCAAGTGCCATCCAAATCAATGCCATTTGCAGTGCTGTGGACCCTGACACATAAGTAATGACAGCCCCTGTCGTACACATGCACACACATGCTCACTCACACATGCATCATACCCAAGGGGACACCCTCAGGAAAAAACACATCTCTGTCTCCCTGTCGACTGGGCAGTGTGACTGGATAGTGGCAGGGGTTCATGGTGGAGGGGTGGGGGTAGTGGGTTGTTTTTACAGGAACCACATGTTTTGGGGATGACTGCTGAGTATCTGTTAACGTAGGTCCCTTCTGACAGGAGCTTCCAGTTGCCACATCAGGGCCCAGTGACTTGTACTTTCCCTGATAAAGGTTTTTGCTCATTGCTTGCCTGCTTGTTTTTCCCGGGAAGCTCATGGAATTCAAGTGTTTTTTTTTCCAGCAAGCTGAGCTGTAAGAGCCAAGCAGTACCGCTCTCCCTCCGTCATATACATTCCCAATAACGCATAAATACTTTCATGGGACCCCATAAGCTATGCATTATGAGGAGATTTTACACAACAATGTAAGCATGTGTATGAACTCAGGAGAAGTTAAACACCACTTTTCCTTATCATATGGAGTTTGTTCATGTACAATGTGACTTTAAGAAGAAAAATGTGCATGCAATTGTTTTGCTAAACAGTTCTCATTCAAATTTATATAATTAAAATAAAAATTTTAAATTAAAAAAAAAAAACCCAGAACAGCAAACAAACGTTTGTTTCCCATTTTAGGTTTACCTTAACAGTATAATAAGAACAATATTTTATCATTTTATCTTTATTTGATTTGTTTTTATAATGCCACAAATTTTAATAGCAGATAGACACTGGAAGTGCAGTGACACATGTCACAACATATGCTTTCCATTTTTAATGACTTAGAAGTATTCCTTTCTTATGTTGTTAACTGTAATAGAATAAGAATAAAAATGCTATTGTATATAAAAGTGTTTTATTACTCTGTTTTTTACTATGTCCTGCTCAATATTTCTCTGTCTTTATCACTGTACTGGACTTGGGTTAATATCCTTCCATGTAGCACGTCTGCAGATATAACTGCTGTCGTTATCAGGTAGTGTGGCTTATAACCTCGTCTCCACCTCACCCGTATCACCCGGTACCCAGAATGCTTTCCCAGGAGGCCCTCCACCAGCTCTCCATCTTCCCCAGGGGCTCTCCACTGGCAAGCTACTGTTGGTGGATACAGTATCTATGGATGGCAGGCCCTGGAAAACATGTCTGAGTGTGACAGATGAGGAGAGGATGATGATAAAATAAAAAAGAAAGTAAAGAGAATGAGAAAGATTTAGGATATGAGCAAAACAGAGAGGGAGCAAAAAGAGAGGGAAAAATCACAGGAGGGAGAGAGAAAAGTGGGGGGCTCTTTTAGGGGAAGATAAAGTTCTCCCTTTTTTCCCTCTTGTTTTTGACGCGGCAGTTGAGGTTTTTTCCCTTCACTTCTTTTTTTTTGACACAGGCAGTCGAGACTGAATTGCCCGAGTGAAACCACCTGGTGTGTCGCCCTCCCTTCTTACCCCCTTTTCCTCCCATATATGCACTCAGTGACCATCTCCGTCCTTGGCTGAATGCCAGGTCACCTTGGCAACCCCGCCCCATTAGATTGTGAGAGGAAATATTTTGCCCGTTTTTATTATCTCTTTATTTGCTGCTGACGCTGTGCTTTTTAATAATGTCTTTGTGTGTGTTTGTGTGTCCATGTGTGTATTTTTCTAAACTCTCCTTGTATCCCTTTTTCAAGGCAGGAGCATTAACATACCGCGTATTCCCCTTCTCAGTACGGTGCAGGAGAACAGAGAGAATGTGCAGTTGCTTTAAGTGGAACTTTAAGAGTCACACAACATGCAGCTGGTCTTTATTACTTCCCCTTTGGTTCATTGAAGCATAATTACATTCTGACTTCATCGCAACCTTAGCATGACCTCTGCTCTCCTGTCAGACACACTGGCAGCCCCATGCACCCACACACACATGCTCACATATATGAAAATATGGATATCACATATGCACATTTAGCATGCATGCGTGCATACATGCACATTAATGCAAGCGCTCTCTCTGTCTTTCTCTCTCTCTCTCACGCACGCACACACACACACACACACACACACACACACACACACACACACAAACACATAATCCCACCTACAAACAGACAGACACAGACATTTAGCCTCAGTCTGAGCTGAGATCATACTGGACCAATATAATAGTGTAAGTGAGCCCAAACACAAATTGCGCTCCTGCTGGAAAACTCTGCTCCATGCAAGCTCTGTGTGTGTGTGTGTGTGTGTGTGTGTGTGTGTGCGCGCTGCCGGCTTGAAAATGAACCCCACCAACCCCATCCCTCCCTCCCTTTGGTTTTCCTGTTCTCTGTTGGTTTAATTTGAAACGGTTGCTAATCAGTCACAAATTATGACTTTTTGCTGTCACTTTTCCATCCCATTCCTCTTCTTACTATTTGCCTGTGCTCTGTTCTTTCTCGAAGGTGTGTCCACTTTCTCTTTTTCTTGCTTGTGGAGTGGTGATGTTATGGATTTTCCAGTCAGTTGTTTTTCTTCTTTGGTAATTATCAAACAGGGCTTCCCCACATCAAAACAGCTGAGCCATATCTTTCAGTAGGCTGACACTGAACAGCCCTTGCAACCAGGTGTAGGTGGGAACGTCAAAATGCAGTAATGGAAGTAGCACAGAGCTGAGTGTCTGCTTTAGATACCTTGTTCTATTGTGCTGTAAAGTACCATTAAAGGTATAGTGTTGTTTAGAGGGTGATGCTGGATTGGGTGGGCTTGTTAAATATCATTAGGGTCTCCTGACGTCATTGGCAGTATGTTTGGGAAACTCAAAATGTCACTGTGATTTGCTGATGCCATGCTACTCAACTCACAGCAAATATTTATCAGTACAAAACCCACACTGCTGGCAAGGCTAAGAAAACATAGAGCCAACTAATCTGCTTGATTACTCTTGGTTTGTTCCATGTCAGCCATTACAAAGATGTTCCTTCCTTCATCTTATAGTTTAAGTATAAACATCTACAAGGCATCTATACTGTACCCTGAGACTTGCGTCTTCCGATAGGAGCCCTGCAAAAAAAAAACCTTTTACTTGGAGCCACAGATGTCATAAGATTAGGAGACTGACACCATGGCACCGAAAAGGAGCCACAGAGTCACGAGTAGTCATGTGGCATCCCTCTTGGCCAAGCCTGTGTAAAATCACTCAGTGTTGTTAGATTATTATCATGCATGACAGAGATGTTGGGGTGACCTGCCGCTGTATTGTGTTCCAAAGTATCCATCAGGGTTTCCCTCAATTTAGAAATGAGGTCATTTTCATATGGCAACATGATTCTAACTTTAAACCAGATTTGGTCCACTGTTTCCCACTCCACCCTTCAACCACACCAGAAATATCACTCGCCCTGTCTGAGAACACTTACTATGTGTGGGAGCGTACGCGATTGTGCATGTGGCTGTGTTATTGCACATTATGGTATAAAAGAGTGAGTGTGTGCAAGTAAAATAGAGTGTGAGACTATCACATTCTCCAAATAAAACAGTGCTCAGATTGTGAGATGGAAAAGCCTTGGTGTGTGATGTCAGACAGATTTTTACGCAGGATTCAGTTGTAAGGTCACTGCTACAGTCATGAAACAGTGCTCAACGCCTTTAACCATTTTAGTGGCTATTCAACCCTCCTCATATTTTTATCACCACATTAAAAACAGCCGAACATTGACTACATATTCATTTTCACATTCTTTTCATCACCTACTGCGTGAGTGTTTTTGCGAGGTCGCTAACCGATTATGATTCGTGATGTTCACTGCCTGTCTCCTCTACCTGATGACTCTGTGAAGATGGTCTTGTTCTGTGTTAGTGTCCAAATTTAGCCACCTGCTACGGTTGGCTGATCATTTTTGATGGTGCTTTGTTCCTGATGGTGGGTTACTATCGAATCGAGGCAAAGCTACCTTGGGCTGACAAATGCATCCGTAACCATGTATGTGCTGTCGCCTCCTGATTTTATTCCTCTGCTCCTTTCTTTTTCTTTCTTTCGTCTATTTCAAGCGACTACCACAGCCTGGTCCCATTATTGTGAGAGAAACATTGGATACGTTTAAGCCCGATTTATAGGTCTGTGTCAGGCTGTTGCAGAGGCTAAGTGCAGAGGCTCTAGAGCTCTACTGGAAGTACTGATGGCGCTGTTGTATTACCCACCCTTAGAAATACATACCATGTGGTGATTTCCAAAATGTCTGGTGCATTTGGGCCGCCTTGTGTTTTTGTCAAGACATTTCCAGTATTAGTAGAGATTGTTTAGTGTGAATATTGAGCAAGTTGAACGTGAGTTTACTAATCTTTTACTTCTTTCCACTGCGCCAATTGTCCTCACCTTGGTCATCGATCTCTGTGACTAAGAGAATAAAAGCAAGTACACGGAGATACCATAAATCAGTATCTATGTTTTTGATGACTAGTGGAATTTCCAGAACAAACCCATTGTTCCGAGTGGCGCTGACTATCACAAAATGCGTGGGCGCTCCAGAACATGGCCTGCTTGTTGGGTGTGGTTTCCACCCAATTTCTGTTTGGCACACAAAATGCCAAATGCCACTTAGGACAACCTTAATCAATACCTCTGTGAGGCATGTAAACAAAATGCCATGTGTAGTAACAGCATCACAAACAGACTAATTCAATACGGAGCGTGTGGCTTGTTGTGACTGAATCCAATGGGAAGGGGACCACAGAATCTCTACGGCCTGCTGCTGTTTGGGTTTCCATGTCCTTGCCAACACAATTACTTTATTCATTCACCTTTTGACATGTAGTATTCTGCTATCAAAAATCCTTCAGTGAAGCATACGGTAGGTATTGTCACTAACAGCTTGAGAGAAACTACAAAAAAAGACTTGTGTTTTCACATGTAAATCTGCACATGAGCTCAAATGGGATTTGTGCTCCAGTAGGACTGGTTACAGTATGTGGGTATGTGTGGGTGTGCGGTGAAATGTGTAAGTGACCTGTGCGAGGACTGCTAATTTGAAAACAGTGACATCATCCTGTGTGAGAACATGATCTAAACTATACGCTCCCAGATATTTCCCTTGCTAAAGTAGTTACCGCAACTAAATTACACTTTTTTACACTTTTTTTTTACACTTTTGACCTTGTCTGAGGTCAACAGTCTACTGCACATCAAAAGATCCATAATATAATCCATGTATGTTTGCTGTATTTACCTATATGACAATTAGGGTCATTTGAGTTACTAAATAAATTCAGTCCATTTTTTAGCATTGTACTTTTCTGAGTTTGAAAGATTTTGAAATTGTAGAAACAATACACTTTCAGAATTTTAAAATACATTTTCTTGATAATTGATTGACATCACACTGAATGACAGAAATATATCCAAATCTATACTGTATTTGTGACAAACTGTATGAATCCACAGACCTGAGTGGCTGTATGGATGTGCGTCTGTCCTGTACTCTGCAGGTTCAGGGGCCTTGAAAAAAATCTGCAGTAAAATCCAAATGAATGGAGGGCATTATGTAAGTGCTTACAACATTTAGAAATTATGTAAATGGTTTCGTTGCTACACAACAATACTCCACCTGTCAAAACATAAACAACATTATACAAATGGCCAAATGTTCACATTGTTGAAATCTGATGAAATCTACCCCAGAGGTGGTATACATGATTATATATAAACACAAAAGGGAAGATTTTTCTAGTTTACAAAAGGTTCCTCTTTGCAAATTTATGAACCATAGTCTGCTCCCATGAATGCTGAACTTCAATGAAATTAACTTTTTGGCCGGCACTCATAGATGTCCATGGAAGACATTAAGAATTATGTGTTGTAAAGATTTCGAAAGGGTGCAAGTAGTCTCTAAGTGTTTGAAAGGGACTTCATATAGGATTATGAATAGCTGGTCTTCTTAGTTAATCTCTTATGTTGTCGACAGTGACGTGGGGAGGTCCAGCTGTGAGCCATCACTGAACACAGTGCTATCCCACCTCATGCACCCTTTATGCGTCACTAGCTGTTTGAACTTCCCTGGCTGTTTTTATTTGGTTATGCATCTAAATCATCAGGGGTCAAGTAAACAGCTCTAGACGAGGTAAACAGCCTGAGGGATAGGCTTTCCTCTGGGGCCTTCAGCAGCTGAACTTCACACACAGGCACATGCACAATGCACAAGAACAAGCTCATGCACGTGCGTACATGTACGCCCTTGACTTTGGGTGCAGATCAAACTACTCACACTTATTTTGCACTTTTCATTGCAGGTTCAGCTCGAGGGTTATCTCGGCTCTGAAAGATCCTGTGGTGCCGTACAGACGCCGGTGGCTGTTGCACTCTGTGAGAAGATGTTTTCAAGGATTCGTGATGAACTCTGTTTCTCTATGCACACACACTCACACACACACACACAACCACCTCCTCAGCAACTCAGAGTAAGCAAGACAGAAAGAGGGGCAGAGAGTGATGGAGAGGATCAAAGCCAGTGAGTGGGATGAATTCTCTGAAATGAATAGTGCTGGGGGATATTGCTTTAACCTTTGTCCAAAGCGCTGTGCTCAGAGACCTCCCTGTTTGCTTTAACGGCTCAGAGTTAGCAAGGGTCTCTCTAGCCACAGAAGGAATCTAGGCTAACATATTCCTGACATTTATGGGGAATTTCATGTCACGAGAGGTGGTTCATCTACTGACTGTCCTGTCTGCTTCTTTCAGTGTGGATAACATAAGATCTAAAACCCGACAATGGGTTTTTGTGGTCAGTATGATATTTTTGGCATTTAGTCAGCATCGTGGGGTTTCATCATTTACTAAGGCAGATGTACAGTAGTGTTTTATTTCAGGGGTAGATCAAAAGTCTGTTCACGCTGTGTCTAACCACAACTAGGATTATATTAGGATTTATTTGTTTTGGGTCTATCTGCACAGGGAGGTCAGGCCATCAACAACTCTCTCTAGCACTCCCTGTTTTGATAAAAAAAACAAAATCTGTAGACTCTAGATGAATCTGGATGCACATCAAACTGCTTATGTCTGTTATACACTTATCACTGCTGGTGCAGCTTTGCTTTTCACTTGTTTTGGCGCTGAAAGGTCCTGTTGCGTCACATCACAGTGAACCTCTGGATGATGTTGGTTATGGTGGGACCTCTCCTCTCCTCTCATCACTGTACGTGTCATCGCCCCTCTCCTCCCATCCCTAAAGGAACCAACATGTTTTGAATGACTCACTGAGTGATAGTTTGCAATATTTGCTTAAACTGCTTTTGCCTACTTCAGTATCTTTGGCCTTGAAAAATTGTCTCCTTGCATGCTATGCTAATCTTCATTAAACATAAAGGTCTCAGAAAGGATTTCTCCACATGTGCTGTTTCCAGTGTAGTTCTGTCGGTATTTCACAAACATTTTCTCAAAAATGACTTTCTTGTTTCATGTTATACACATGCAGCTGACCCCTTTAGGGTAAAATAATTGAGGCAGGGGAATGGGATGATGTGTACAAAGGAGAATGAGGAGGGTCTGAGGATGCTAGTGAGAGTGGGTGGTTAGAATAACAGTCTGTAAACGCAGTAAACACAAACACTCTCTCCTTGTGGCTGACTAAATTTCCTTCTCTGACTCTTCTGTCCCACTTCAAATGCAATGGGGACATATTGAAGCCCTTAGTTCTCTTTCTGTCTTAATATAATCATCCAGCTCCCTGCCCCTCTTTTCTGGGCCTCCCTACATCCTTCCACTTCTCCCTCCATTCCCGCTTCTGCTCATACACAGCTGCGCGGCAGCATGCAGAGTGGGAAGAGATGGGGCACTGAGTTAAAGAAGCATTAAGAGATAAATGTATAGATGGATATGTGGCAGGAAGAGTGAACAATTTATCAGAGTGAAAACAAAAAGGAGTGATGGATAGGAGGAGAAATTAAATAGTGCTCATCTCTGGCAAATGACAATTTGATGACAAGGCGAGATGTCTCTTTGATTTATGATCAGTAATTACACTGAATATGCATTGATATGGATGGTTTACTGTTCATATGCCCAATCCCTTAAACTTCCTCCCTCTTATCTCTGTCCCCCGGAGGATACTGCTCATGCCTGTGGTCATGGCTTTGTTGACTTGGTTTGACTTTGGTTTCTGAATGCTAGATAGTACGTTGACTTGTTCCATGTAAATCTGCCTGGGTGGGAAACAATTTATGGCTCATGACATACGCCCGTTCGGCACACATGCACACGCCTGCCGAATTTAAATATTCAAACCCACTTAATTCAGGCCCCCATCCCAAAAACATCTCTATCTGATTAACACTCCTTCGTACAGTGGCTCCAGATCCCACACTTTATTATGTTGTAGCTTTAATTTTAAATGGATAACATTGCTGTTTTTCTTAATCAAAGACTTCAGTTTTCGACTTTCTTTTATAAATGCACAAACATTTATAAAGACATGTTTTAACGTTCCAGATCTAACACAGCAACATGAAGAAAGTGGGATTCATGATTTCATATGGGAATGATGCTGAAACATCAACACTGTTAGAAAACTGAGGTTAGAGAGAATGTATAGTGAGGGACCTGAGTAATAACTCACTGAAGTCTCACACCACTCTGAAAACAGCACAACAAACCCCACATCAAGGGAGCTTTGCGAAGGAAATAAGCAAAGAAAGAAAAGTACACAGCAGGAGCCAGAGGAGCCGGATTTCCAAATTATTAATATTGTTTTTCAAAGAAATCCAAACACAATCAGGGAATTAGGGGAAAGGGGCAGGGAAAGAAGAGGAAACAGGTAGATTATCTGTCCCTGTGCAATTTTTTGGTTAAACTGAACTGTCAACATGTGAGAGGAAGAGAGAGAGAAAAAAAATCAGTAGTGGCCTTGGTTATATAAAGACTGAAAGCTGAATGAAACACTATCTTTATGGCAGGATTACAGCAAGAACTGGAACTGGTGCTTTGGCTGTAGCTAAAAAAACATCCTCAGCTCTGAGCATGTCGTTTTCATTCAGACTCTTGTTTTCTTTCAGCTAAAAGCAAGCTCCCCTGCCCAGAGATCTGGCTAGTACTGGACACACAGTCACACAATGTGTTCCTTGGTCTCCCATTGCCAAGCTCCACTTTGCTCAGGCTGAAAACAGTCAGAACAAGACTCATCCCATCACAGTACAGTACTAATAGTCATAACACTACCTGAAGAGGAAAAGACAAGGCTCAAACATAAACACAAATAATGTAACACAGAAGGAGAAACTGATGGTAGTAAATAGCAGTTTGGAGTTGTTTCAACGATAACAGCCCTCTGAATCAGAATGATAATAACAAGTCCCCAAGATTTCCCTCACTGAAGGGATGTTTTTCTCCCCTGTCCATTGGGAAGTACTGTTATACTGATGGGATAAGTTGTCACATTACACCAGTTGTGTACAACGTGGAGGTCCATCTTGCTTCAATTAAAAACTCCAACACGTCTGGTTTTGATTAGGGGTCCTGGCAAAACCAAGGTGATTCCTTTCTTAATGAAAACCACCAGAGAGGCTGAGCAGTGCTAAAAACTGGTTAACAAAGAATAATGGCCGAGTGGGGAAGTTATCTCACTGCTATCCTCTTTTCCCTGCCGTTTCCTTCCTTCTGGCCCATATAGTCCGCATGCCAGATGGACAGACATGACCTGGAAGGGTTGCACAGGGTGATGGTGTAGGGGGTAACGAGTTCATAAAATCAGTCCCTCTCCCCTTAACACTTCTTTATCCATTTTATTCCAGTGCATTTTGGTCTCTCTCCCTGCTTGCTTTTCCACCTCACTCGCATATCCCATCCCTTCGCTCCATGAGGATTCTTGTGAATCCAGTGTGTCTCAGCAGAAGCAGAAGCCTGTTTGCTGTGATTTGACTTTGAACCATTGCTTCCCCTCCTTGGCTGCACAGTCACCAGTCACCTCATTCCTCATCTTGAGACCAGTGGTATTTGTTATTTACAAGCGCACTCCATCTTATCTTGCGACCTTGTCACTCTGTAAGTTCAAATTCCAGATAGATTGTAACCACAGATGCTGACTTGAAACAATTAAGCTTGTTGCTCACATTGATTGTGACAGAGCTCCTCAGCATGGAGTGTCTAGAGTGGGGGGAGAGGAGCAGGATGATTGACAGACAGTGGAAGCATAATGTATCCCTCTCTACTGTCATCTACGTCACAGAATACTCCAGTAGCCACAAGTGTGCCTCTCACACTTGGACTTGGCCTGCGTGGAGCTCATGGAAATGTGTTGGTCACCAAGAGTACAGGGATGGATAAAGTGAGTGGCGCCAAATGCAGAGAGAAAAGTTGGACGCCAAAGGCGCACACCACCCGGTCTCCTCATAACGTTGGGCGTTTCTGAGAATGCGGCTGGATGTAATGAGCGATTCAGCTGGTGACGCAGTGATTACCTCCTTTCATCATTTCAGCTCTTTTATTCTCTTATCTTTTATTGTGTGTCTCTCTTTCATCTCTGTGATCAGGTCTTCCATGGGGCGGCACATCCATGTCTCATCCCTCCTCTGCCTCAAAGGAGAGGAAGCATGTAGGAGACAGGCCAGTGGAATATAATGATGACAAATGCACAGACAGACTCCATCTGATAGATATCTGTGTAAAAGACGGATATGGAAAAATCTATCTGAACTTCTTCTTCTTATCTTAAGTCTATCTTTAAAAAACACAGAGTATGCTTTACCTCAACCAACGATGGGATTTTAATCTAGTGAAAATATTTAAGATTAAATACATTAAAAACAAAGCCATGTAAAGACTAAAATAATGATTCATATTCCTGATTTGCTTTTAAAAACAGACTATGAAAAATGATAAAAACAATATTAGTGACAAATGGAATATTTTTCTGTGTCTTATACACAGTGTTCTAGCTTTCATCTTCATTTCATCATCTCAAATATTCTTTATCTAAGCAGTAAATCAAGCTCTGTGTGGTCGTTGGTCATAGTACTGAACACAATGAACGTAACAAAAACCCTTTACAAGTCAGAATTAAATATGTCTCAGCTTAATTTGATTCACCAGCTCACAAATCAACTGTATCATTGAGTCTTCCCACTGTCATCAACCCAACATATAAAACTGTTGGCCACAATTTTCATCAAAGAAACTAAGATAATTCAAGTGTAAACTAACAGCTTGAATCATGAAGCATGGGTGGTAAAGTTAACTGGAGGTTATCAGCTATCGTGCCAAAGATATTTTTCTCAGCAGTTCCACAACATTAGAACTTAGAGATTAATTGATGCTTTTACTGAATGTGTAAATCAGGAAGCTGTTACTTAACAAATTAGCCAACACAACCTGAAAAACTTTCTTGAAGTTTGTTTTAAAGTCTTTATGCTTTTTAGTTGTCAAAAATCCAGCATTAGTAATTGCTCCTAAATCCCTGTCTGAGAAACATCTAAAACTCAACTCCAGTTACAAAATAGATGGAGCTGTCAGAAAGACAAACATAAGGCTTATGAAGGCTTGTAAAAATCATCTAAATAATTAGACAGAGGCCAGTGGAGGTTGTTTTTGCATCAAGTGAAATATGTCTACTGACATTTTACTTCAACCAGGGTGTCATAAAGCTTTCTGTCTGCTGCCAAAAGCATACAGCAATTTTAAACCATTAAATGTTTGTCATAAGTGCACCATAAATATAATGTTCTCTCACTTGGTCAGTAAATAAAATCACTTTTATTTCACAGGATGTGTGATAAGTGGCGTCCTTTTCGTGGTAGGACTATAGGTCAATTCTATTTCCTTTAAACTTTCCCAGTCAAAGCTAGGAGAGCGCCTATGTCTGCATGAATTAGGTGAAAGGTAAAGACGGCCCAAACTCCCTAACCCTAACCCCTAACTCTAACCCTAACTCCAAGTTTGACCCTAAAGACAAACGATTCACATTGTCTCTCACACTGCAGAGTCCATCTTGTCCCTGTCATATTCTTGTTTTGTGTCTTTGTTCGTCCCTCACCTTGGCCACGCCCCTCTCTCCACTCTCACTCCCTGATTGTTCTAAGCCGCTCCTCATTTCTAATTAGTGCCTTCACTATTTATGTCCTGCACTCATCACTTCTCTTTGTCAGTTCATCCTGCTATGCACCCTCGTCATCATCCTGGTCTCTGCGCCATCTACCCATCAGTCCTCTCCTCACTCCTCTCCTCACTCCTCTCCTCACTCCTCTCCTCACTCCTCTCCTCACTCCTCTCCTCACTCCTCTCCTCACTCCTGTAAATTGGTTTGGTTTCGGTCTCTGTTCAGTTCTGTTTCTCTTCCTCGCCTACGTCACCTCATGCTCTCTCCAAGTCTCAATGTTACGTTGTTTATCTTACATTAGTTAGTTCAGTCCCTTTCCTCACTTTCCCTCTGCACATTGTCTATCTCACTGCCTTTAGTGTTTATTTCAGTTTGCTGCTTTTGCCTCCTTGGTGTGATTTTTCTGTTCATTCTTGCCTTTTCTGTTATTTGCTAAATCTTAATAAAGTTGTACTGTTTTCAACCCTCTCTTGTCCTGGTCTGTGTTTGGGTCCACCATTCAGTACCATTTACCTGACACATCTGACCTGTGTCTCTGAACTGAGGAAAGAAATGGAAGTATACAGAACCACTGCACCAAAACTTTCACAGCTAGAACCTTTGGGAGGACAAAGAGCTAACTGCTGACTCACTATGCTCCATTTAAGCCAAGACCGTAGTTTCAATTTTTAACATCGGTTTGGACATTTTTTAAACTTGCGGTTGTGTGTTTCTGTAAATCGGTGACACGTACAAATACAAAAAGCCCTGGATTCTTCAAAATGTTTGGTTCTTAAGGACTACAATACATTGATCTAAAACATGATTATGCACTGTTCCCTTTGTGAGATTTGACTTTGATACCACCTAATTTGACTATTCAACTTACTAAACTCCATGTTTTGCTTTATAATCATTTAATAATTGGTGATGTTTACTTTTTTTCAACTGTTTTTCTTTTGTGTCATTATTCATTATATGTTTACACAACAACCTCCATTTATAAGAAGTTAAGGTTGTTGACAAACACAGTGTTGTATGTGATTTGAAAATGCTAGTTAATAATGTTAACTACTGATTACATTTTATACACTGCTTATAAATGTTAAATATGGAGTAAAGTGTTACACTAACATTATATTTTCTTGTTTATCTTTTGACATACAAGAAAACCAAGTAGTCTGTCTTTTATTCATGTACTGGAGCCAAATAACTACTCAAAAGCAGCAAAAAAAAGCATCATCTAGAACAATAATTCTCATAATGTAAAGCTGTGTTGAGAGTCAAATTTCGTGTGGAGTATTGTGCTGAATTGGACGATGCGGTGGCTGCTCCTTACACCTTAAAACATAGTGTGTCTCTTGACATGGTCACTTTTCTGGAACTGGTTGATGTCATTTGTTACAATCGCAGAATGGGGGGATAAATTATAAATTACCACAAGAAAGAAAACAACTACACTTTGTGGGAGTATTCTGGCTGGACCCTGTTTTTTCCTGGTAGGCTTTTCAATCTGTGTTTTATGTGTGTTTATATATTTTTTCATACTTACCGGCATAGAGCTGTTTACACAACAAGCCACTAGGAATGTTCCCAGAGCCTCCACACATCTTTCTTGCCTTTTGCAGATGTACATAATTTTCTGGATGAGTTTAAATATAAAATACTACGTGAATATTGTATTGCATACATGTCTAAATGCATTTATATATAACATATTTGCTCTCAGCCCTGATATCCCACATAGGTTTTCATGTTCTTTCAGACTTGAACAAAGTCTTATTATACAATTTCATACTAATTTTACCAATTAACCTGGAGTGGTATAAAATCTGTATGTGTAAAGATACCAGGCTTACTGCACCTGTTTACTGACCACATTGTTCTTTGCTAGAAGGCCAAATGTAAATCTGACTACTTTATCCAACTCCCAGGTGGCACAAAGTGTAATGCAACAGGAAACCCAGAGGAAATGAATGATCAGGGCAAATAGTTTAGTTAAAGTATGCAAAGGGGTTTTTGAACTTCCTTTATTTCCTGTTGGGAGACGAATGACAGCTGTTTGCAGCGGAGGAATAAAGAATTGATGTTGCATGCAGGAGAAGGCCACTGGGCTCATGGGGACAAGAGAAAGGTTCCTTATGAAATATTGAAAGAGACTGGAGATGGGTCCAGAGCACGTCTGCCCTTCCTCCTCAGCTCTTCCACCAGCCAACAATGTGCGTGTTTTGAAAGGGAACTCACAGTCCTACTAGTTAAGGTGTTCGGGTTCCTGTGAATGTGTGTGTCCATGTCAGAGCCTATCCACACATACATCTATGTGTACATCTATATACTAACAAATATTTTGTATATGAATGTGGACTAAGTTGCTTGATTTGAATTTTTACGCCTCTGAAAAAGCAGTAGAGGTTAGAAAACCAACCTGATGTTTTTCCAATGCAGAAAACAATCATGGAAAGTAAGAGTGAGAGGTAGAGAGTCAAACGAGCACATGCACTGCGAGCTACAGTATTTCGTCATTATGGTTTCATGACTTGCCAACAGTACTGTCAATGGAGCAGTTGCAGCTATTTTCAACTGACCTGCTTGCCATGATGTAACTGTAAAGTGCTTTGGTAACAGGATCTAATGTTATCAGTCACTCATCAAGTTACCATTTAGTGACTAGTGTCAGTCCTCTTGATATATTTGATATATTTTATCATTTACAACAGATTCCCTGCGCAGCATAAACACTTTATCTAAGTGAGATGATCTTATTTAGAATAACAGACATAAGTGAAAACAAAAACCAATTTGTCAGGAGTAGTCTGTAGTAAATTTCAGATTTGATTTATGTTGTTTTCATTATCAGTTACAGTAATACAGTAAGCAGCTGGCCAAGAAAAAGTGAACTGGAATATTTCCTATTCTGACTGATAAAATTACTTAAAGAAACACTAAAGACGAAATAAATTAAAAAGTAAAAAGAAAAAAACACTCTCATACCAATCTACTCATACATCTTAATTTCTTCTGGTCACTTGAGTACCACAGCCACTATTCTTGTGACAAAAGCCTTCTCATGCTTGTGTGGTAGCATAAACACAATTAAAAAACATTCTCAGCAAATGGGGCAAGCTCAACAACCGTAATTGTTGGTAATTGCTCATAAACATCCCCTGTCAACACTGGCACATGCAATGGCACAAACCAGGAGAATAGAATCAGTAGCAGCAAAATCAGGCAGATGAAGCACACAGGGATAAAGGATGTATTTTCTGGGGTCACTAGGACTCATGGTGACCCAGTGAGCCACAACATTATAGCAGTGACGAGGCCAAATTGCTTCCTTGCTGTGCTAACTGTGTGTGTCTGCAGGGCCAATTGGCTTGCACTGATATCCCCCAGTTCATAGAATCACAACAATAGTTTGCATGCCCTCAAAGACCAAATAGGAGGCAGCACGAGGGCAGTTGGATACTGACAGGCATAATTTCTGTTTTGTGCGTGTGTTCATAGTAGAAATCAGTAAAAGCCATAGTGAGCGATTGTCATAAAAATAAGCTAAGATTGTCTAGACTTTGTAAACTGTCATCATCGCTCTGATGTTATGCATCTTGTGGTGGAAGCCAGAAATTAAAGGTCGCCACAGCTTTTGTAGTTCTTGTTCATTTCCAAGGTCATGGAGGCAACTAGGGGTGAGTAACAGATTTTTTGTCTTTCACAGAAAACAGCGAGGTTTGGGATGAGGATCTCATCCCATAAGGTTTATTTTTCATGCCAGCACTTCATATGTGAACTGAAATCATAAAGAAAATAATACATTCTGGAGTGTGTACTGTATATGGTAACAGAGAGTATTTTAGTGAGCGCTTATACTGAATAAACATATGGAGGAGAAAAACTAAATACTTTAAGGGCAAGGGTGCTAAAAAGAATGGAGATGCATAAGTAGAAAAGCACTTTGTCTTCCTGTGCTGCAGAAGATCTAAAGCCTGTGGGAGCTCATCAGTCAAGGGTCATTGGAGCATTCAAGGTTAGACTGGAAAGCCCATCAGCCCTGTTGCCAAATCCTCGAAAGAGTAGAGAAACTAAACAGCCAAGACGAGTGGGCGGAGGAAGAGTAAACATAGTGTTTTGCAATCCTGTCGCACACTGCTGAACGGATACACCATCCTCTTGCAGCTGCACTGTCTTATAAACACACTCACTATTGTTTTCGGCTACCTCAGGTCAGTGTTGACTGGGAAAGAGGCCTTTGTTGTACCGTTAAGGCTTTATACAAAAGTATGAGGCTTTAATTATAGTGTGAAAGTGGAGTACAGAGAGAGACAGCCGAGTTGACGGAAACCCAACACCTCCAACCCAGCAGTAGCACTTTGACAAAAGAGGTCAGTGCCGAGTCAGATAAAGTTTATATATGTTTTTCTATTACTCTCTTTCATCGATGTCCATGGCGCGGCAGATAGTATTGCCACTTTGCTTATTTACTCAGACAGCCTTACCTCTAGCACAGCTCTCATTCAGCACTTAATGTCCATAACGGCTTGGGTAATTGTTGTTTTCCTCTGTCCCTGAAATCTCACCACTTGACAAGACTAAGCTCCTCTGTGCTCTTGTTTATTTTCACAGGCCTCAACCAGAACAAATACCCTCAGGTCAACTTCAACAGGCTAGCGGCCTTGTGTGTGCGCCTCAAAGGTGCCCTGAAAATCTGTTGAGCTGACATAAATTTCTTCCAGTTGCGTGAAGGAGCAGGAAGAATGTGTATAAGTATGAGACAGAGTCCTGGTGGTGGACCAGACTGGGGCTTACAGTAGGGATCGCTCAGCTTCGGTCAGCTCTTCCTTGCATCAAAGACTGGGAGGAGAGGTTCTGTGAAATCATACAATAACAGTGAATATAACCACCCTTTCAAAACACAAGTTGACTGAACTGGATAGGTGGGAACGAGACAGGAGGAAAGGATTGAGTTTCACTGCTGATCCAAGGAAAGATAGGTATGTACAATACAGTACTGCAGCTTCTGTGTCGTGGGAATATATGTAGGGGATACCCAAATCGTACGCTCACTTGACATTAAAACAATGTATTTGTGTGAGAAAAGATTGGCTGATCATACACATTTTTTGGCAACACTCTGGGTTACATTTACATAGTAACCTCAAACACATGTACAAGCTGGCCTTTTCACTCTTTTACTGTTGGCTACTGAGCTCTTCCATTGGAGTAAATCTAGGCTGCGGTTATTACTCTATGCCATCAAAACTGTAGCTGTTAATGGACATATTTTGTAATTTGGTAACTCATGGTACAATTTTGGCAAATGGCAAATCATTTTTGGTAAATTTAACGCTAATTTTAATATTGTGTTAAATTGTATTGCCCATTTGCTAGGAGATATCTATTTATTTGTTTAACTTATTGACGCATATGTTTTAATACCATTTTGTACATTAACTCATAAATCGAGTCACATTTGCAATGACAGTAGATTTCCAACATGTATGTAGTTTTTAATAAAAATAGACATGGAACGCTGTCACTGATGTCACTGACTCATTGACATCGGCTGTTCCTTTGTTACTTTACTTTACTTTACTTACTTAACTTTGCTTGGCAGACGCTTTTATCCAAAGCGACTCACGGGGAGCTGGTGCTGAGTGTCTGGCTCAGGGACACACCTGGTAGGGGATGGGCTAGGAATCAGGCTGGGATTCGAACCTGCGACCTTCTGCATATTACTATAACCATTGACAATTAATGGCGGCTCAATCCCACACATGCTGACACGCATACACACAAGTGTAGCAAATGTATGTTAATCCACAGCTGAAATTAGTCCCCAACAAATCACAATAGAGTTATTTAAGTAATAGCAGTAATGGCAGTTTAAGAAACTTTGCAGCTTTTACTACAAATTAAGGGATTTTGTGATCTGTCTTTAAATCATACAGTACAAACCAATTGGCTTATAGAACTGAGAGCAAGTGGGAAAATACGGAGAAATGGATTAACCCATTGTTGGATTTGGTCTTTTATGGGTTTTGCTGCCATAAAGAAACATTTGACCAAAGTAAGTTTTGACCCAAAGTGATTATAGAAATGTAGACAGAGTTATACGATCCACAGCAATGTTGTCAATCCCACTGGGGTAACCCATGCTAAAAATGTATGACCTCATCTAACTGAATGGTTTATGGTTTCTTTTTCTATGGTGGCTTTTTACAGAAGGAGACATTTTGGGGTATGCCACTGTGTCGAGCGTCCCTTCATGTTCCACAGAAAAGGTAAATTTCACCACAGATACACAACACATGGAAGCCATCAGTAGCGACTGGAAGCTTGTGGTGTGGAGACTGTTAGCAAGAGCCCGCAGACTCATACACACATACATATAAAGTATATGGCTATATCAAACATTGAGTACACAAATACCGTAACAGCATGTGTTTGTCTGAGTGGGTGTGAATGCGTGCGTCACTTGTATTTGAAGTTTCTCTGATGTGTGTGAGCCGTGCTCCTGTTATTCTCTCTTTGACAGCTAAATCATTCCCCTCCTCCCTTCCCTGTACGTAAGCTCAGTAGATGATTAGTTCATATTTTCCCCCAATTGTATGGACCGGCCCCTAGTGAGGGGACTGTAATGTGTTTTATAGATATGCTACAAGACACCCTGTAAATAGGTCAGCTGTCTGAAGTGTGATGTGTCATGTGCTCTTTTCCAGCTCTGAAATGTCTTCTCTAATGAGCCCTGGTGATTTTGGAGAGGAAAACACCACAGCCCTTTTTCCAATAAAGCCTCTCTGAGCCTTGCATGACAGAAACAAAAGCCGTTTGTCCTTTTGGGGATTGGTGTGTGTATGTGTGTGTGCGTGCGTTCTGTATGTGCACATGTCTGTCTCTGCCATTCTTTCTTTCAGTCTGTGTTCTTCTGTCTTGGTCTTTTCTATTCTCCTGTCTCTCTGCATTCATTCATCAAAATGTTTCCTCATCACTCAGTACTTTTAGAAGTTGTATTATTGCCATATTTTCATTCAGATAAGCCACAATGTAATGTGTTTAAAAGAATAACGAAAATATCTAAGTCATTCAAAAGGTATTTTACCTATATAAATAATAATAATACAATATATTATACGTTTATTTTTGGAAACTCTCACTCATCTGTTCTTGTAAGCTGGTGTAGACAGATTGAAGGGCTATTAAAGTAATACAAAGACAGCAATAAGAAAAGTAAAAGGCAGCAGATCTATTATGAATATATCTAGTATGGTAAAAAGGCAATAGAAAAAAAAACAACCAAATATTTCAGGGGTCTTGCATAGTTGAGTGGGACACTGAGAGCGTCAGGAAGGCGTCATTCCTATTTGGCCTCGTGATCTTGAAAAAACATGAATGACACTGTAATGTAACAATGACTGCTGACTCATAATAGACAACATGTATCTAACAGTACATCATTCACAGACTACACTCTAATTATGCCAATAATCATAATACAGACCTGATTATCACCGTGCGCTCTCTGTTCATAAGTAACATATGCTGAGGTCTGCTTTCCGCCCCTTTTTTTTCTGTGCCTGTCTTCCCTTGTGCCATGGATTCACTGGGCCCCATTCCTATCTCTGCACCCGACACAGCCTAGAAGTGCACAAAGGGGGCACAGTATCACTCTTGTCCTTCACTGTATCAGAGGGAACACATTTCCCTGAATTTCAGTGATTCTGCATACTGGTACAGTCTGTCTTTTTTTTTCTTTTTTTTTTTTACAAATAGCTTTTGGCATAAAGCTTAAAGGACATTACTCTCTTGATTATCACTGCTTAGACACAGTGCATGAGGGACAATAAAGGACTATCAGTGGCCACTGTTGATTCTGCATCGGCCATGCTGCTGGCCACTGAATCATGACTACCACCTTTACTGCTACACTTAGTTCCCAGAACTTGTACCATTGGGCCATGACAGAGAGGAAGATGATGGGAAATCTATGTTTTCCTTTTGATAGTCGGTGTTTTCTTTTTTCCTCTCCCTTTCATTTTTTGGGAAAGCCTGCAGTATTAATCAGTGACACACATGTGTGCAGTGCTCCCCAAAGACTTTAGGTCAACTGGCTTAGCAAAGAATTTCCAGATTTTCTCCTGATTTCTATGGAAATTTTGTTAAAAACAATCTATTATTCTAACAAGATTTTTAGTCAAATGCATCCTTTTCGTAGTCTTCATTTTTTTTACACTTATGAGTGTTTCAGCCCCTTGGGGTTCCTCCTCTCTCTTGCATAATGCAGCCAAATGTTAAAAATGAAATAATTAAAATATGAATCAGTCATTATCAGATGAAGAAGACATTATGACTCAAAATTGTTCTCAATAACAACATTTGGCAAGATGAAATAACACTGATGATTTTACAGCCATGGGACACAAGGGTTCAAGAATTCATATTTCACATTTATAAAAACCCATCACCCCAGTGTGAACTTTTCCATTAGTTGATCAACAAACCACCACAAAAGAATAAATGATACAGCAATCGGGTAATAGAAAGTGTCCTTTCCTTCCAGCTATAGAAAACACTTCATAAACAATGGAACGGAGCTGAACACAGCGTGGTTCTGCATGATAGATCCTCTCATGAACGTGTTGGAAATACATCTTGGACCATTATGACATGAAAGATGAAAAGGACCCTGTCATAATGCTTTACTGCCAGGCTGGAATGAGACTATTGGGCACTGACCATAAAGTGAGTGCCAAGCCAATCAACCAGCACCCCGCTGCCGGCCTCTGGGTGATGTAGCCTCACTGTCACAGAGACATTACCTGTGGTCCCCTTGATCTATATATTTATATAGAGGGTACAATCATGGTTCAGAAACCCTTTCATTCTATCACCCTTTCATTCACTTCCCTCATTTTACAGCCTTAGTGTAGTCACCTGCTGTGAAACAAACGTCTAAAGATTGATCAAATTATTGATCCCATCTTATCATTCCTCATGTCAGCGGAATGAGGCATGCCAGTGACCCGGGGATCTCTCCACATAGCACCGCGGAGTCTTGCACATTAAGTTTATTCACTGACACATTAACCTTTGAATGAGCTCTGCTGTGAACACTTTAATCTGTCTTTGGCCACACAGACATTGTAATTCTCTCGCACACTCTCATAAACAAACACACACATACACACAGAGTCAGAGTGAAAGGCACATGAGGTGTCACGGGGTTTGTCCATTATTATTGTAGACACTAAATGCATCATGTGTTTGTCTGGGACCGTGTATGTGTGTCTTTGTATTTACCTTTGTGCCAGTGAAGCGAGGAGAGGAGAGGAGAGGAGAGGAGAGGAGAGGAGAGGAGAGGAGAGGAGAGGAGAGGAGAGGAGAGGAGAGGAGAACAGAGAAAGTGTGCTTTCATATGGGTGGGGAATTCACATGTATAAGATGCTGGCAGCTCCCACAGTGTTGCAGTCAATGGAATTTTTGCTTAATCCTCATTGAAACTCGGAGCTCCTTTCATGTTAGGACGCTAAAGTGACCCACCGTGACCTTTTGTCCTCTCTCTTTGAGGCCTCACTCTAACAAAACAGGGTGCAAGAAGAAGAAAAAGAGCGAGAGAGAGAAGGGAAAGCTGGGAAAATTGGGGGAAAACAAGTGAATAATAGAGGAAATCCTTGAGACTGGTGATAGAAAGAAAAGAGGAGGAAGGAGGGAGGGAAAGAAAGAATGAGAAACAGAAAAATACCAGAGCAGCAGTCAGCATGGCGGATAAAAGCCACTCTTAAGATAAGATTGGCACAAATATGTTTTTGATCATGTCACAGGGTCCACAGCAAACTTTAGAGAGTTTGCCAACTCACGACCACAGACGTGTGCAGATGTTTGAGATATTAATGTTTTCAAAAACACACATCCAGGATGGATGAATTACCTTACATGGCTGTGTGTTTGGCAGAAATCTCCAACAATGTAGGATGGAAACCTACACGCAGACACAGACAAACACACATCTCAAACCTCATTTGTACAAATGATGCAGATAAACAATATCAGCGTGCTGATGAGAAATGTTTGGTTTATATTTAGAGATAACGGAGGTAAGCTCAAAAATTGAGACAAATTGTCGTCAGTGTTTGTGTTTATTTGTGAAATGTTGTGTGTGCTTAGGTACGTGTAAAGCACACAAAAACAGAAACTGTACACACACAGTGTGTACAGTTTCTGTGTGTGTGCAGACACTAATTGTGTCTGCACACACACACACAACCATTCATTATTCATGAATGTGTGTGAATGCTTGCCAAAAACGTATCATTCAAACAAAGACCATTTCTCAGTGTGTGGGTGTCTGTGTGTGTACACTTCAAAAACACATACTCCCTGAACTCCTGTCACACCCTTCCAACATATGCTATGAGTTTGGCCTGTGTCCCGAGGAGCACTGCCACATGACTGAGAGCCCAGACAGCCACAATCAAACAATCCAAATGCTGAATTGCACTCAAACACTGGAGTCATTTGAAATGTAATATGGGGAGTATAGAATTCAACCATATAGCCACAGATTTTTCGATTTAAATGAGCTTCTCAGTCCGATAGCTTTTCATTCTCATGACTTGAATGCCGGCAGCATATTTCAAACCTCGGTGAAAGAAACCTCAAGTTCTCCCCGATATCAATCGCATTTTCTCTGAGTACTAAATCTTTCCAAGAGGCCTCAGGATGCTTCCAAGTAGTAGTGCACAGGGTTACATTGTTTTACCCTTTGAGATGAATAAACAGTCTTCAAACATTGTTTTCCTTTTTGGCCGCTGGTGAATTGGTGTTAAAATACACAAAAACACAAAAACACAAACAGGATCATACAGTGTGTCCACACAGACATATACTCATTTTTCTAACTCAACTACATACAAATTTTAATCTGCTGAGTTGAGATAATTATTTCTTTAAAAAATTAAGTTTAGTGATATCTATATAAAATTAAATCATTAAAAAAAAAAAAAGATAAAACACAAGTGATTTTCCAAAAGCAAATGTGGCTGGAGTCATTTCAATCCAGTGGCTGCTTTTATATATATGTATAAAATGTATATGTATATGTATATATATATTTATATATGTATATAGGTATATGTGTGAGCGTGTATTTTTGGCTGTGATGTGATCAGATGTTGGGGTGAGCTGATGAGGCAGGTCTCAGAACAGTGTCTATTTGAACTCCCAACCACGATATTTGATACTTGTTTTCGGCAGAAGAAACAATGAAAGTATTTAGTCAGATGTCACGCAGAGTAAGTTTGTCTCTTTCGCAATTCAAACCTTTGTTTATCAGGGGTTTCTCGCGCAATGCATTGTACGCCCACACCCATACACAAGCACATGGGCACATACACACAGCACCTTCCCTTGGTAGCTGTGTTCTCTGAGTCAGTTCTCTCTATGTGTTTTCAATTACGCGCCATCTGATCACCCTCTCTGCTGCAGATTCCTCTCCGTATGTAGCCTGCCTAACGGATATGCAGCTATATTATAGGTGAAGAGAGGAAGTGCAGGATTACAGATGGGCTGTATGGTAATGAGGCCTGCCAAAAAGCTTTCTCTCCCACTTTACATAAATGCACATGTTCACAAAAGAGCTGTTGTTTCCTCTTAGTGCTGTGTAGCAGGTTGTGATAACACTGCTGCTGGTACAGCTGTGTGGACCCTCACATTGTTCTGACATAACAAACAGACACATAAATGCACACACATACGCACACAGAATACAGTGAATGGGCATCAACATCATGGATTATTGTGCATCTACAGCATGTAGCGTCCCGTTCACTATTCATACCGAGCTTGTGAATCGGGATATTTCTGTCTCAGTCACGTCAGGATAATATTTCAGTGTTTGTGTACCTCGTCTGAGACTTCAAAGATCTTGGCGCACCAAATCTCCTTTAATCGTGGCTGAGGAGCCATTGTGTTGATGATATGGTTATGACATTACGCCTTTATGATAAATCTCATCAACGCCAAAGACAGTTAAGACTAATCCACTGAGCGCACATGCTCGGCAGCATCACTTAACTCCCTCGGCAGCTTAACAAAGCATGGCCTGTCTTCTTGCTTTGCCTGTGTTTTCTAGTCTTAATGAAGGGTTACTGGGGCATCAAGGAGGCCCGCGTGTTTGTTTGTGTGCATACACACATGCGCGCAGACAAGCATGCGCACAAGCTATGATCTGGATTTCTGTGAATGAATCTGATAAATGCGCTTTGTTCAGCTCTTGGATGTTAATCAGCGACTATTATCTGTGTCAGTACAGTTTGTCTGAGAAGGAAAAAAATGTCTAAATGTTGACTAAGCCACTTAACGTCGTTTAGAAAAGTAATCTTCTTAGCCAAGTTAAATATCTCTGTTCACATATTCAGACAGTAATATCCAGCTTCGGTTTGGAAAGGCTCAGTAGAAATACATGGGCAGGAAAACATGTTGTTTTCATCTGCCCCTCTGCTGATTCCTATGAGTACTTATCTCTGCAGCACCCACCCTGGCTGACTCCATTGTAATGTATTGTGCTCCCCCTAATCCACCAAGTCCAAGTTGAGGGGTTGTAATCTGGAGGAACACCTCATTCTGCCTCATTCACATACCCATGTAATGAACCCCCCCTTTGATGAATAAGTCGATTACAGACCTCTATTTATGGTAAGTTATTCAAAAGCAGCTTAGGTGGTTAGAAGGATGAGTTGTTCTTAAAAGCACACAGTGTACTGGGTGTTTATAGCCAGACCTCCTCTAGTCTTTTCTGTAGCCTCCTAATCTTTCTTCCTCTATCAATTTTTCTATGAAACGCTTTTGTCTGTCTTCATGACCTCCCTAAACTTATCTCTCCACTCTCCCTTCTTGTCCTCCTCTTATCTAACTCTCACCCAGCTACATTGCCAAGTGAAAGCACCAAAACTGATTTATGCAGTGGCCATCACAAGACAGCAACCATTCTTGGCTGTGGCTGGAGAGATAAAACCACACCATAAAGACAGCATTGTTCCCAGTTCTGAAAACCGCCACAAGTGGGATAAATACTGCTGCCTTTTTTCATGGCCTCCTCAAGGACTTGCATCTGCATGGGCTTGTGACTGATCTTCCCCAGATCTCACTGAAGCAGCTGACTGAGGCAGCATCTCTGTGAGCACTCAAAGTGATGTATTAGTCAAGATTAAAGAGCAAACGGGTATCATCAGCAAAATGATGACTAAATAAAGTCAAATGGGAGCTATTATAAGTGGTGAAATGTCATCAAGGCTTTAAAGTAAAAATGTTGGACACAGCTGAGTGACAGTGTGCGAACATGATCAGTAAAATATTGGCGCAATATAGCATCAACACAGTCTTCTTCTGTCTTATCCCACATTTATTTCAATAAATCTCTAATAAATTAGTCACACTAAGACCAATTCATCTAAAAACTAACAAAGAAACTTTGCAAGTACACAGCAGCAGTCTGTAAAAACAGATGAAAGATGAAAAAAGGCAATGGAGGACATGACATGGGCTACTGGTCATTTTAGGGTATTAGCACAATCAGCACAACAACATACCTTCTGACTTTTAATTATTTTTACTCACTTTCATTCATTATAACTTTCCTTTGCTGTTCTGGTTAAGCTGCTGTTAACACAACCCTTACTGAAGACATTTCACAATAAAAGCACTTCAGGCAAAGGAAGGGATTATGTGTCCTCAACCTCTGGTATGGTTTTAATGTGAAACAGGTGAAAGAAGTGTTGAATCGTATTAACAGCAAGCCACAGCAACAAGCATGTTAACAGAGCAAATGGGAGGTGTAATACTAAAATATGGAAAATATGAAATTTACAAAAATACATAAAAAAATGTTTTTTGTACTTTTTGATCCTTTACAGAAATACAACAGGTTAATTATGTATGTATGATGCGTTGAATGACTACATCTAGAGGCCAGTTCATACTTTCCATTTTCCCTTGTAAATGTAGTCGAACTTCAGACGTGCACGTGCATCTATGCAAACAACAACTGGGGATGACACACAGATATGATCCACACATGCGCACAACAGATCATCATGGCATCATGGCACAGTATCGACAGCAAGTTTAATGTATCAAGCGGCCACTTGTTGCACTGACACTGTGGGCAGTCCACGTGGACACACATTTTTGGGCTGTACACACGCTTGTAGGGAGTCTGTTCAGACCCTGATGGACTAGGTAGTAGTAACATAGTAGTAGCAGTAGTAGTAGTAGGTAGGTAGTAACATTTATTTCATGGATACCATACTGGACACACAGGCATGGAACGTATGAATTGGCCTCGAAGGCAAAAGCATTTAGACCTGTGAATAGCCACACTAAAAGGCAGGACAGAAAGCCTGCAGACATGTCCTCCCCAAGATTCATAATGTTGCACTCGATAAACAAAAGGCGACTGAAGTTGTCACATGAGTAATGCAAAGGGGTTTTCGTGAGTGCTTCAAACTCTGCCACAATTCTCACCTCCGCATTCCTGACTAACCCACGTGTTAAGTGAACATGAGTCCACTGTCAGATAGGGTTTCACATGCAGCTAAGCAGTACGACAAACACATTGTTGTAAACTTACTAAGGACTTAACAATTACGTGACAAAGGAAATTATTTAATGGTTTCAGTAAAATGACTATTTCAGTTTGCAAATAGGGAAAGCTTGTTTTCCTCTTGCATCTGGGAGTGGTATTCTGGGAAGCTGAAATTGGCAACGTAACTGCCACACCAAAATCAAATCTTCGCATTGCACAATACAGAATTTTAGATTTATCTCCAATTACCCATAAGAAATTTGCTGAAGAAATAATGTTTTCTTTTTCTTTTTTTTTTTTTGGAAAAGGAAGCATGTTTAAAATTGCTGGTCCACTGGTAAGGTCAGTAAAATAAATCGTTTTAGACCTCACACCATTAAAAAATATGTTTGCCTGTATTGGGATATGTGTTATTTGTAGCTTGGGTCATTATTTCGTTTGTCTTCATCCTGTTGTCTCTGGTGTATTTCTGGAGGTCTGGTCAGGTCTGGTCAGTTCCGGGTGGGTCAGTTGTGTGGTGTTAATCAGCCCTCTCAGAGTCTACAGAGGTAGACAACAGATGCTGGTAGGAGTGAATCACTCAGCACTGCATATACCACATGTCTGGAATACAATGACCACTCAGTCCAGACACAATACCCACACATAAACATGGCAAATACGCCAACTCACTGGCGACACTGGCATAAAACACACTGCTGTGTGATCGAACACACACACACAAACACACACACACACACACGTGTATGCACAAACAAACAACAGAAGAAAAAACAGAGGGGTTGCCCCATCATCTCATTGTGATTATGACATACACAGATGCCAGACATGTATTGGTTTCCCTGACTCATCTTTCACAACGCCAACTATGTCACACTCTATCACTGTCTTTTTCTATGCCTTGTTCCGTTGTGTTCCTGGAAGCTCATTTTGAATAACAGTCAGAAAACAGTGAATCAGTGACACAGTAAGCCATACAATAAATGCCAACCCATGGTGGTGTTTCCATTGGTCAAATTCTGCTCGTGTTGGAGGTGTGCGGGTGTTGCGTGGTCCAGGGGGGTCAACACTCTGACGTCTGCAAGATGAAAAAGACCCTTTTATAATCACCTTGGGCACTTTAAGTCATTTCCAACCCCACTAAGAACATTTCACACTTTGGTTATAAAGGGCATTTAGTCACTTGTACACTAATGGAGACACACAAACACAGTTGCTAACATCTTGAATCTTACTGTTCTCCCTCTCCCCCCCTTCTCACTTACACAGACTTACACAAACAGGCGCACACACAAACAAATACGTATGCACACACTCACAGACGACAGTCTAATTATACACAGAAGTTGCTAAGGCCATTTCCAAGAGGCTATTTACACTTGTATTTATTTGTCTTTTTTCAAATATTCGATTTATGTCTCAGACTTACTGGAAGCGCACGCTGGCAAGTGCCAGGGAAAGCATTTGGGTCCACTTAAAAATGATATGAGGCCAGACAGACTGGGAGATGAAAGGAGTCACGGGGAAACAAACAAAACACAATGAAATGCCATAATACAGATCAGAATGGGAAGGGAATACAGGGGAAGAAGAGATGAAGAAAAAAGCAAAGGAAGGAACAATTTGCTGTAAACTCCTTTGGTAGTAAATCGCAACCAAATGGCCCAGAGAATGAGTGGCGCAATGGGGAAAGTGCTGAGAGATCCTTTGCTGTGATGGCTGCATGGCTGGATGAGAGAGAGCTGCGTGAGATAATAAACTGTAAAAAGCTTGCCCATCTTAATTACAGCATTCAGCAGTCGGCACTGTTAACATGATCCCTGACAGGAGTGGCTGGCTAAGAAAGGACTGTAATTTGATATACTTGAATTTAGTTCAGTATGTTGAAAGTGAATGAGTATATGTTTTTAAAGCCTGTGTTGACTGTCCATGTCTCTACTAAATGTATATATACTGCTGTGCTGTATGCCAGATCTCTACAGCGGCAAGTCGGGTGAGTCCCGTGGCGAAGTCTCTCTCCCCCTGAGCTTGGCAGTGCACAAACACAGACACACAAACACACACACACTCACAGGGGAGGTTCAACAGTGGCTAGAGGAGGGCAAAATCCAGCAGCATTTTCTTATTTATGGGCTATAAAATCCCATGTAATTTGGTGGTTAACTTTAATGGGTAATGGGTGAAATCCCTCTTTGTCTTTCTCTTTAATCGTTTCCACATTAAATGGGGCAACTGTCAAAATAAGATGATGTCATCATGTTAGGTCACCACTTGTTGCCACCATCCAACACTTGACTTTTAGTACTTATACAGTGTGTGGCTTCTGGAAAGAAAAAAAAAAATTGAACTCTGCCTTTTCAAATGGGTTTCTATTATGAGCAAAGGAAGAAATTATGAGAAATGTCTGGCTAATTGTTAGAGGGAAGTTTTTACCGTGCAGGTAATTTTCAGTGATGAAAATGATCACAGCCAGATTGAGTGATAGAAAGGACTCTAGTCGAGCTACTGTAAAATGAAGAGTGACATTCAGCCTACAGTAGCCTGTCTGCTGTGGCATTGTGGTTCATGGTTCATGTTATTTTTCTCCATCAAACAAGGATGAGAGAGATCCTCAGCTCTATAATAGTAACTTTATGCGGCCAGAATTCCACTGTTTGCAAGTCTACTGCAATGGTAATGTGGTGGACGATTTTATTCATAGAGACATTCAGGAAATAGTTGTGCACAGCTGAATTTAGTTGTTCCATCTGCAAATAGACTTTAGTATGCTAATGCTGCAAGCCCCATAAAAAACATCTGAGTGCTCAACCTCCAGTTCACCATCATGCCATCACAAAGATTAAATGGCACATGCATAGACAGGTCTACACCAGATGCTTGTGTGGACTGAGATGATATGTAATACTATTGTAAAACCATAAATTTCTGCTCTTAAGCATGTGCAGGATGCAGCATTTGGGATTCCATGGAAATAGCATTTAACCTATAATTTGGCAATGTTACTTCAGACTGTAGACTACAGCTTAGGTGACCCCTAGCTACAGTATTTTTCAGAGTTGAAAATGTTATAAATATTAATGTAGCCATAACATTGTCTCCTAAAAATTAAATTAGTTTGTATTAATATTTTTTGCCCGAACTGTCATATTCATTAAGAGAATAATCAGGTCATTAACTGTGTTGCCACCACTTAAGTGAGGAAAAAGTTTAGCAGTATATGATTTTAAATTAGTAGTACCTGAATAAATCAAGATATATAATGCAGCTTTACTTCCTGTAGGTTGTGGCCCTCAGTTCTGACCTAATATTCACTTAAGTATTTACTGCCCTCACTTGCAGCGTCTGATTGGCTGAACAGTCCTGATCCAGGTAATCAGCAGTGAGAAGGGAAGAGATAGCTGGAAAAAAAGGAGGAAAGAGTGAACAACAGAAAAAGACTCTTTTATTTTGAAAACAGATATAATAAATATAAAAAATATAAAGAGAAAATAAGTGATTTCATAATTTATTAGTTTATAAATATTCAACCCTCTTATGGTAACTCATCACCAGTGCAACCAGTTAATTGTGTCCAAAAAAGTGTCCAATCACTGACCACAAAAGACCTTGAAAAGACTTTGACATGAACGAGTAGTTTTAGCTGCTCACTGTAAAAAAAAATTATTGAATAGATCATGATTCAAATTAGTAAAGAATAATGTGTGAACATTTGTGCTCATCTTTTCAGTGCAGCACTTTCTTTTTTTATTTTGTGAGTCTGTAGCTAAGGAGGAGGTTTACCCTCCAAATGTTTGAGGAAAACTGGTTCTCATAAGGGGTGAATTAATTATACATATGATTCCAAAAGGCACAGTTCGCAGTGAATCATATTAACATTTTACAGAGGCATTCCTACTTGATGTGTCCTGTGCACTATCATGGCAGACACCAGCTGTCTACATACCATTCACTAGTGACAGGACACTTCTCAACAGCATCTTTTCATTAGGCAAAATATCTGCACAACATACTCATAGTTTGACAAATCGCTGGTAAAATGTAGGCACGTTATATGGATCATGTGATAACAGAAAGTCACTGCAGGATAGTTAATGTGGTCTTGATTACTGCTGGTGCTATTTGAGTCAAAGTCCACAGCATGAGTTAAACAGCTCATGGTATTTTGCAAGACAGTGGGGACACTGAGGGTGATTTCAGCAGGACAATAAATCTGCACGTTGCAATGAGTAAGGCCCCAGCACGCTTACAGTTAACGTTACTTTTTAGAAGGATTTGACTGTAAACATAAAGAAATGCTAACCCCATTCGATTTCAGTACATTATTCAGTATTTTTTTTATTTAATGGTTTTTAATATAGTGGCCTTTAACATTAAGTTGCTATAAACTGTGTCCATTTTATCAGTCAGGACAAGATGGCATAAATCAGTCTGGACATGCAAACAAAATTTCATAAAAGCCTAGACAGTCCATTTCAAAATATACATTTTTTGTGCTCCATAGAGACCAAATGCAGCCAAATCTTGCGAGATTGTTTTGACTTTATATGTCTAGCCCATATTTGCACCCAAAATCAGAACATAGCACAGTGGTACAAATATTAATTTGCTAATTTAAGGAAAATACAAAGGTGTGTGAAGTTTAACAAAAAAAAATGGAACATGGAAAATTGGACATAAATGCTTATTTTGGTTAATATTAAATATATATTGTTTTACCTCCACTTTAGGTAATCAGTTATGGGAAGTATAACATTTATTTTAAAGCCAGGTATTTCAGACATGAAATCTGTGGTGATACACAACACAAACCAAGTGGGTGACTTTAACAATAGGCCAGTCCAGCTCCACCTAACAGGAAATAATGGCATGAGTGTAGGAAGACAAGATCACACACATCAGTTTCAGAAATACAGATTAAAACACAACCCAAAGACAGAGAGAGAGAGAAAGGGCTCTGTCCCATGGAGACAATAAGACAACTGCAGATGGCAGCATATGACTGTGGGCTTTGAAACTAAAGAGACATTTCTCCAGTCTAACAGCACACATCAACTGGAATGTCATTGATAAATGTCTAATATTCAGCTCTGACTCCGAGAATAAGCTCATAACAGTTTAAACCTGTCGTCTCTCTTTGCTGCTGCTAAACCAACTGTTCCTTCAACTGCTGCTGCTTGTACTCCCACAAGACTTCAGGTCACTATGACCCAGACAAAATCCCCAGAAGCAGCCAAAGAAGAGAGTCTGCATGTAAGTCCCTTGGCAGGAGTGTTGAAACATTACGTTTGGCGGCAGGAAGTTCTGCCACATTTCATAGTGCAATGCTTACAAAAACCTCTCATGATGTTTTTCTCCTGTTACAATGATGGTGACGATGTTTATTATTGTCTCAACAACACCAGCCTTAGGAATGTCTGGGCATCGTACAAGTGATAGCAGTTATGTCACTTGAGCCGTTTGAGGTCATATGCTGCATGACATCATGATATCAGGATCCACTGAACAAATATCCCCAAGTATTTTTTGGGGAAAAAAGGATGACTTCATCTCTAAATATTGTTGTAATACGCTCTGTAAAAGAATGAGAGCATCGATGACCTGTGAATACCACGAGACCGCAGGTAATCCGTTGCTTTTTCTCTGTTCCTCCAGTTGAGATCTGGTGAGAGTTCTCTTTATTTTGGAGCTTCTTCCTTTGAATTCAAAAATCACGGTCACTGTGGTCTTGTTTAAAAAATGTACTACCCTGTTTCTGACTGAGTGTCCTTGAAATTTTTTTGCTGCAGGGATGAAGGGCTCTGATTTCTGTAGTCAATAGAAATGACAAAATCCTCTCGTGCATTTATTGTAATTAAAAACACAATCATAGTAAAGTGACATCATGATAAAATGAGTCTGTTGATCCACGTGATTACAGAACATTTCTTTCCCAGGCCATCTCTGGACATAAAGTCCAAAATCTAGCAAATCAAACAGAGTTATCTGCTCAAGGGCATCGTGTGCTAAGCAAAGTTTTTTGCTCCCTGCCTGGAAGTATGATTCACATGAAAGTGACTGTTTGCAGGAGAAATGTGTGTGCCATGTGCATATGTGTGAGTGTGTCATGTGCTTGTGTGCAGGTATTTTAGGTATATATATGTATATATATATATATATATATATATATACAGTATGTGTGTACGTGACTATGCGTGCATCAAAGTGTGGGAAAGCATGTTTGACAAAGAGCAAGAAAAATGAGCAAAAGAGGCAGGTGGATGTGAAGGAACAGGAGGAGAGGCTAGAGATTTATGAATGGGTTTAAAGAATGAGGGCTGACAGATACTCCCACTGTTTGCCCTACAATAAAGCAAGTTCATTTAATTTATGATCTTAACTTGACAAATGTTCTTGATCCAGTACATTTGTAAAAAAAAATATTTATGTTAAGCCAGAACCTTGCAGTTATTTTACTTCTAAGAAATATGGGTACTAAAATTTTTATTTCCAAAGGTTTTTTTCAACCAATTTATTCAAATAATGTTTGATGAAAACTCTGAGTCACATACATATTGAGAGGTAAATCAATAGTGACTATTAATTCAGTGGAAAGCAGTAGTTAGTTCAAATCCGTACTAATTGAGTAGTTTAGTTTAAATCATTAGTTGCATTATTTTGATGCAACTGCAGTCAAATTTGCTCAAATATTTGCATCTTGTATTTTCCTGTATTGGAAAACCCTAATACTGTAAATACTGATGGCAGAGACCTTAAAAGCATTGATTACAAAGTCCTTGCTTCATAAGATTTTTATTTGCTTTCTCAATGAACCTATTGAATTTATGAATGAAGGCTTTAAAGAGCTGATCAAAGATCAAAGTCTGTGCCCCCAAGGCAGGGAAAGTTTGACAGTGAAGTGTGAGCACTTGGAGAAGTTTAGCATTGGGTTTGATTGGATGTTGGCAGAATGAGTTCATAGAGTTTATGACTGCGTCATCTAATCTCTGTACCAATTGTATTCAGGGTGGAATTTGGCTTTTCTCACCTCTGATTGGTTTGCTGTTAATCATCAGCCCCACAGACAGTATCTTGGTGTCTGAGCTCCCTGTCCCACCACATGTCCTGTTCCCTGAAATACCAGCCAGGCTCCTCGTGTCAACCACAGAAGTTTAGATACAGGTCTGTAAATATCTGTCCTGCTGCAGGGGAAGATCCTCTCAGTGATTAGCTCAAAGATAAAGAAAGCTGCCAATTAACAGGTACAGAGATGAACTAGTATAACCTTTAACAAGTCTAAACTAGACAGAAACGATTTAGATTATTTTATTAAATTGCATATCTGTGAAGTTTCAAATAGGTGTGGATTGATATAATGATTTGTTTTTATGGTTGTGTCAAAATGAATTATGTGTATTTCAATGGGTTCACATCTTTTAAGTCTGTGTTTTTTATGTGTTAAAACAACACATGACTATGCACAATACACTGTACTCTGAAAGAGTTATTAGCTGTTATTGTTCATGCAGCCTCCACTGTCCATGAAGAGATCTAAGGTGGCCCTAAGATGCAAATCAAAACAACATTTCAATAAGGAGAGGTCTAATGAAAATAAACCTGACTTACTGATGTAGTTTAACAGAGCAACCCAGTCTCCTAAAATGGTGTTCCTCTACAAGTAAACAAAACTACAACTGTCATAAATAAGTAACATAAAGTGGGTAAACGTTATTCCAACTGTGGCACTTTGGTCTTAAACTCAGGTCTGCAGCTTGTCAGTTCTGCACAGTATACCTGCGCCATCCAACACCAACCACGTCTTTGTAACTCACTTTCTGTTAATAAATGTAGTGCTTCATTCATTTAAAAAATTATGTTTCACCACAACATGACAATTATGTTCTCTACAAAAACCTAATTGCAGTTGCAGTTTCACAGGAATTTAATTTTCAGGAGACAGGATTGAGGAGAGATTTTGGCAATTAGACCCCAGTGAAGCCTCTCAGGACCAACTCATAATAGCCTGAAGAAAGAAATCACTCAATATATTATACTATCTATCTAACTATCTATCTATCTATCTATCTATCTATCTATCTATCTATCTATCTATCTATCTATCTATCTATCTATCTATCTATCTTGTTTTTAGTGACTCTCACAACCACATTATTGTAACTACATGTCCCTACACCTGGGAATTGACCAGACCCTCATTGTGTCATCTTCAGTTGGTACATAATGCTACTGCAAGACTCCTACTATTAGCAGGCCTGCACTAGCTACCTGTTAAATATATAATTACTTTTGTTATTTTATTTGTTTGCAAAGTCAAACCTAAGGCACCTGAGTGCATTGCAAAACTTCCCTACCCCTACTCAGAAAAATCTCATTATAATCTTATTATGTTAGTGAGTGCAGCATGCATCTTTTAGCAGAATTTTGACTTTACCAGGTACCATTCATATTCTGCTAAAGGTTATCAGGTCAGCAATGATGAGGTAGAACATCTAACATTCGACAGAACAAAATAATCAACTTTCCAGTTCTGCGAAAAGACAGGTCGCAGCTGAAGCATCGACGTTTCATAATGCTGTGTGAGTGTCAATGATCTCCCCTTGTGCTGGACACGAGAGGCCTTATCAGCTCAGCCAATAGATCTTATCAAGTCTCTGGTTAATAAGTGACTGGTCACGGCATACGTGTCATTTTTGAAAGTACTGATCTTTAATTTCAAGCAGTAAACAAGTACGTTCACAAGTAAAGAAATCCTGACTTCCTTTTTCTGACTGATGAACATTTATTATTACCAGTCCACTCCGAAAGTACTGGAACAACAAGGCTTAATAGTTTGTTTTTGCTGTGCACCAAACATATTAGCGTTTTAGCTTGGATAGATAGGAGAGAAAAGTCTCTGAAAGAATTTCAGTTTTTATTTGATAATGTGTATGTATAGGCATATTAAAGAAAAACATCATATTACCCAAATTTTCAGTGAACAAAAAAGAGCCTGCAACTCACTGACATCACCAAATTGTTGGTTTCTTCTTTTGATATGCCTTCCCATGCTTTTACTGTAGCCTCTTTCAGTTGTTTGCTTTGGGAGGTTTCTCCCTTCAATCTCCTCTTCAGCAAATGAAATGCCTATTCATTTAGGCTGTCTAAAACCTTTCACTTGTTCCTTCTGATGAAGTCTTATGTTGAGTTGGCAGAATGTTTTGGATCATTGTCTTGCTGCATGACTAAGCTCACAGACAAAATACTGCTGTACACCTCTGAATTCATTATTGCAGGCCACCTTTGCCGTGCTTCATCGATAAGCTTGTATGGTTTGGATCTGTTCATAATCTTCTCCTCTACATTTTGTTTCCTCCTCTACATTTTGGCCCTTCTTATATGTTGGTATAACTTGGTGGTTTTCTGCTAATTCCAAATTGCCTTTCTGAGTCTTTATGCTGAGGAAGTGTATGCATCTTGTGGTACGGAAGTCTTGGGGTTTTCTTTACAGCTCTTACAATGCGACTTTCATCTCAGCTGTGTTTTATTTAATTACACTTTCCAATACTTTCAGAGAGGACTGTAAGTGTTTTTTTTTCTGACCCGAGGCCACTGGAAAACATTTTCCTTTTCAAAACAGCTTGCTAATATTTTCAGATTTAATAGTTTCGATAATATCTAAATTTCTAGATTTTGAAACAAAAACAACTAGGGATATTGGTGTGAGTTAAAATTACTACTTTGTTAAGGTTAAGGGTCTGTTGTTGTCACCATTGTCATGGTTAAAAGAAACCTGTGGTGACTCTTGGTAGGAAACAGGGAACAACAGTGTCTTTCATTTGAAAGTCCAATGGATTACTGACCTGTCAAATCCAGTCTGACCTCTTCCTTGTGTCAACTCTGTGGCTCTTTAATGGCGTCACTCAACTTCCTGTGTGTCATAATTACTATGGCCAGTAGAGGGCTTTGCTACTTTAGTGCAAACATGTTTTTGGGGTGGTCTCTAGGGACTTGACCTCCTAAAGTCAATTCCCTAGAGACTAAAGCTCTTCCTATTGTGCACAACATATTAAATAAAGGTATTTATTTTTTCAGTCAGGAGTCTCATCTAATGGTATCTCATCTCATTTCAAGGTGATAACATTAGTTAAAAGGTTTACATACAATACAAATGTGTGTGTGTGTGTGTGTGTGTGTGTGTGTGTGTGTGTGTGTGTGTGTGTGTGTGTGTGTGTGTGTGTGTGTGTTTGAGTGAGGTGTATATTTATAGGGTGCAAGGTCAGAAACTCGCAGCCGGATCCCTTTTTGTTTACGGTCTGTGACCTGAGGTGAGTAAGACACATATGCACATCCACAGGGAGTCACAGACACCCAGTTCACATGAGCACTCTGTGTGAAAAAAAGTGTCTAATTAACAGATTTAGTTTAACTCCTTAAACAGTGTGCAGCAAAGCTTATACTGAACCCTAGAAGCTAACTGCTGTAATAGTCACACCAACACAAAAACTAACTGTCGAGACAACTTTTTTTTTTACAGCATGTCATTTTACTTTTAGAATGCAAGATCCTTCGTAGGTACAAGCACTTCCTGTTGTGGTGTTTACTGCGGATGTCTCCTCATGCATTTTAGTTGAGTGGACGCAATTTGAGGTGAGTGCTCTATTCTTCCCGGCACACTTACTTCTTTGACATCTCAGGAGAGATTAAGAGAAGGTGAAAACAAAAGAGTCTGACATACTCAAACAAAGGAAGAGGACAGACGTCAGTGGGAAGATAGGTAGCTCTGTTTATGTTATACTTTGAACTTTTAAAACTTTAAATAGCTTTAAATTTTTCATGAGATTTAAAGTGAATCTGCACATCTTTGTACTAAAAGCTACTCTCAGGTAAAGCAGCCACGTCTAAGCAAATATTTCCTCCTCACTTCATCAGTTTCAAATGCAAATGTGTGACACATTCGTATGTGTTAGTTTTATTTGGTAAATTTGTGTTTCAGACATTTCTTCTATTTTTAACATCTGAGCTGTTAAACGTGCTAAAATATTCTGACAGTGTTTTGGGTGCAAACAAATATCATTTTGTTCAGATTACCTGTTGTTTCTTTAGAACTTAACCTTTGTCTTTTAGCCTGTAGCTAAAACCTCTGGTCACTTTCTTCTACTTGCCCTAGGTCTATGGGTTTAGATGAGTGGTTCAGGACCATGGACAGAGGCTCAGACAAAGGCACAGTGCTATTGGATGTTCTAATCCTGGAACATCCTCCTCTTCCTCTTATCATCATCTTTAATGTCATAATAGTTCAGATATATCAGCTAAAAGAGACTAATAATCTGGATTATGGATATTGACATACTGGATATATAAGAGACAAACTCTGAGGTTCAAGTTAAAAAATTCAGTTACTGTCATTCATCTCCCATTGTGTGTGACTATATTGAACCTACCATAACTTGTGCTAAATGATTTATGCTGACCTTCACAGTTGTGTGTGTCAGGCGCCTGGAAGCGTAATGTTGAATGAAACATTTTTTCCAGACAGTCAGTCAGACTGTCTGAAATAGACTATGATAAGATATTTGTTCTGGACCCTGGTCTGTCCCTGATATCTGTCAAGCACTGCATCGTGTCAAGATTTGTTTCCAAAACTGTTTTTGTTTGCCTTCATTTAGACACTTTAAATAAAAAGACTCGATTGCATCACATTCTATAAAAGTGTCCTATTGTTGCGATTATTACTCAACAAGTGCAACAACATTTGATCTGAGGCAACCGATATATTTCATTCACTCACATGATGAACCACCGGATGCTTTAGCTTCGCCACTTGCACCAGTGTTGTATTTAGTTTACAACTTTTAGGGAAGTGAAACACTCTCAAATGGCCCCTCGATAGTTATGCAACAGTTTCACTCTCCTAAGGAAATCCTGCAGAACTTAGCTTTGCTGACCTCACAGTAAAAATCTGCAGATGCACAGTAAAAAAGAGAATATGTATGAGGAAAACTGACATGTCTCATATGCAACCAGTTAATAGATGATTTCACAAGAATTCAACCAGATTTAATTTTAAATTTTGATCCACAGTTGTAGACATTTTATATATTGTGATGATGTCAGAAAAATATGCCAACATGTATTAGTTAGATTACCTGATAACTGATCTTTGAACCCTACAACAGGAGATAAGACTTTGAAATGCTCCAACAGGAGTTGGCCAGTGTTCATTCAAACTACTCCAGTGTGAATTATTTCAGTCCAGGGAAGAATCCATTCACACAAGATGTATACAATAATAATAATAATAATAATAATGATAATAATGATAATAATAATAATAATTGATACTTAAATTAATACATTCTGAATTAAATTATCTTTGGGCAGGCTGCACCCTTAGGTGCCCTATATATATATATATATATATATATACACACACACAAAGAGAGAGAGATAAACAGATACAGTACACAGCTCCACCAAGGATTGTGAACAACACATACTGCACCTGCAAAACCCTGAGACTTACTCATTTTTCCTAGCTCTTGAACAACACACTCATGACCCTTGTCATATATCACTTTCTATCATCCTCCATGTCTGGGCTTCACAGCCCTCTGTTCATCACTAGAGCAGTACAAGAGGCACTGCTTATTACAGCCCCATGTCTGTGCTCAATAACAGGCCACACTCTGCATGAATAACAGCAGTGTTGCAGACATGAGCAAAACGTCAGTGGAAGACTTTATTACTTGTGGGAAGAGAAGTGTGTGTATGTGTGTAAATGTGTTAGTGTGTCTGGTAGGCCTCTTTTCTGGTGATCGTGGCTCTAGTGCAAAGGCTGGGGGTAACCTAGCTTAACCTCTGACCCTCTTCTTCCCCCTGTGTGACCCTGCCCCTTGCCCCTGCCTGAACCTACTTTTACCCCCTCTGCCCCCTTGGCTTCTGGCAGAGATGGATGAGAAGGAGGCCGCCAAGGGATCACACGCATTCTGCACCCCTCCTCAATGAAAACAAAGCATGTGGCATTTAAGGAAGACGGGGAGACCAAAGCTTTAATCTGACAGACTGACAGGCCACAGTGGCCTCAGACAGACCTGGGGAACAGCTGAAAAACACAGCAGTACCACACACAGAGGGGAAAGAGGAAGGGGGTGGGGGGCTCAGATAGAGATGTTCCCTGGCATTCCTCCTGTTGTCAAAGTGAGCTGTAAATATTTGTCAACGGCCAACAACGTGCCATTACCTTTCTCTCTGCTGTTTGTGTTGAATAAGCCACATATCAGAGATTCCTGTCTGAGCATCACACCATGTAGCATCTCAGGTGGCAGCTTGAGTCTCTTTATGGCAGTCTCCGATTTCCCTAAAAGCACCTCTAGCTGCTTGTTTGCCCTGCAAGTAAAGAAGTAAAACATGGCTTCTCACTTTTACAACATGAAATTGTGGGAATAATGGAATAGAGGCGGAGGAGGATGTGGAGCGGTGACCCGCCTGTTAGGACGTCTAAACAAAGAGGGAGTGGAGAGTCAATCAGACAGACATGACCTGATAAGCTTGGTCCAGCAATCCACTAGCCACTGTTTACTCTTCAGGCATACCACTGACCCACAGTCATTTCCTTCCAAATTGGCCCCAGAAATAAAGTCAGATAAATATGAATAAAATAAAAGCAAAAGATGTATCATGTTTTTTGCATTGCAATGACTTACAGAATTGCTTAAAGTGTTATTAAAAATAAGATAATATATGATACCGAATGTCAGATACTTAGGAAGAAAAAAGTAAATGGAGAGAGAAGTACAAAAAAGGAAAAGAAAATGAGAGGTGAATCCAGCAGCAGCTCACCGGTGAGATTTGTAAATGTGATGTCATTTAAAGAGAATTGCTGTGGTTGCATCTGCAGAGAGACGTTTACTGGCCCCAGGCTGGCCGTCTAGAGGGCACACACATCTCTTAGCATACACTGGGAACGAAACACAGGGCCATAAAACCAAAACAAGCTCATGTGTGGAGCAGCTCATAATTTAGGCCAAATAGCTATGAAATAATACCCCAAAACATCCTTATTAGAGAGAAATCTGTAAACATCTTTTATGTCACTTGAAGTAAGAACCTGGCAGCCTCTCGACTTTATCAGCTCTGTTGATAATTATTTTGGAAGTGGTGGTGGTGAGGTGTCCCAAAAGGACCTCATGTATTCTCACTTCTTCTCTCCTCTGCTCTCTCATGCATTAGATCATGGCTCCACCAACTGAATTTTGTTTTAACGATTACCGTTGCAGACATAAGCCAGCAAACATTTATCACGAAAGTAGACCTCTCACTTAAAAGGTATTTCCTCATATATATATTTTCTTCTCTCATCATAGGGGGGTTGAGGCTCCTCTCATCCTTGATAACATATTATCTATTGGCTTAAGATGTTGACAGGAAACAAATTCTCTGGAATGACAAAAGCCTGGTATGTGCAACAAGGAGGGTGTCTTCCACGCTCCCTTAGAGAAGTCCCCCCCAGCCACCTCCCTATACTCCCCCATCCCCAGCCCTCTGAAGGATGTTTTTGTTGGGTAATTGATGCAAAGGTGCTATTGATAAGAAAGAATGAAGCATCAAACAATGTCAGCGAATTAGACAGGTTGGGAGGCTGCCTGTGCGGCTGAATCAAACACCGCCACCAAAGGGAGGATTAATCAGTCTTTCTTCTCCATCTCTGTTCTCACGTTTTCTGTTTTCTCTCTCCCTCTCGAACCCCTCCTCCATCACTGTCTTTTTCACCCTTGCATGTGTGTGTCTGTGTGTGCATCCATTGTGTGCACCATCAAGACCTCATAAAATTTGAGGAAATGCGTCTGAAATGAAAATTATGTGTTGTAGTCTGTGTTTTTCTCTACCACAAATTAGATGTGTGACAACATCGCAGATTTGACATCTTGTGTTAATCACATTAATGGTTACCTAATAGTAAAGGTTAATGTGAGGTTTAGGCAGTCAAAGGTTCAGTTGCACTAAAACAATCTGGTATATGGTTTAGCTTTATAGTGTGGTTGATGTTTAAAAGCCTTTGGTAGTGTTTAAATAAGAAAAATGAACCACAACAAAGTTTTTGTGTCTATCTGATGTCTGTATCTAGTTATGCCTCCGTCACGTCATCTTTTCTTGCATTCTCACACTTTCTTGCTCATTTAATAAAGCTTTTGGTTGTGTTGTGTGTTAATGAGTGGGACAATAAAGAGAGACTATCACTTACTGTATATAAGAGACTCAGAACAGCCAAAATCAAAAAATTGAAAGGTTTTGGACTTCACAAGGCCCATGCCACACAGACATTGGCCTCTTTGCCGACGACTGATGTCATAGGTCGAAGTCCTGTGCAGAAATAGGCCAGAGCCCTCTATGATAGCAGATTGCCGACTAATCATAGCGAACAAGCCAGGGAAGAGACAATGCTCAAGCTCAAAGGACCTTTGTATTGACAGCAACTCACCAAGCGACTCAATGCCACTGGGGCCTCAGTGACAGACGGTCCTCATCCCGAGAGGTTGTTGCTGTTTGACAAAGCCTAAGAATGGCTTTATCAACAACTGTGTTTGACATAAAGGCCATGCTTGTGTATGTCTTTACTGCTCCGGTTTGAGCATACATGCCTTATTCTTATCTAGCCCATGTATCTAAGAATCAGTTGGCCGACTGAAGTCCAAGGTGGCCGCAGAGCGTAGCTAGTATGGATTCTGTTTATTGTTCTGCTACTGAGCAGATCTCTCACTGTGGCCTCTTAGCGAGCAGAGATGCCTTTCCATTGTAAGAGGGAGAGAAGAGAAAACAACAACAACAAAAGGAAGGGGGTAGGGGACTGTCTGCTTATTGTGTGTATGAGTGTGTGTGTGTGTATTGTGTGCGAGTGCATGCATATAAGTGTGTGTTGCAGACATGTTGTGTGAGGCTGAAGCTGCCCAGAGGGGGGTTTGGGCTTGCCTGCTCTTAGGGCTGGGCATGTTCCTCGAATGCTGACCCACGAATTCCACGGCCTGGGGTCAGCATTTTTATTTGAAATTCCACCTTACACTATTCCCCAAAACACACACACCACTGATTTTCTACTGGCCAGGGCAAGAAAGTGGTTCTGTAACAGAGGCATTTACACATATGCTAAGGCAGGAAAAACATAATTTTAAGCCAGTAGCAACTTCTCTGCCAATCACACACACAGATACAGCAGATCAGATAAAGAAGCGCAAGTTCTTTCATGCTTGCGCTTTCAAATTATGGTGCCAAGGGTCAGTTTGCACAAAAGCATGTGAAAAATGTGTATTTTTCTAATCCAGTGATAGCATTGCCTGAAGGCCAAAAGCCTCAGTGAGTGTCCGCTGCAAACTTAAGACAGCGGCAGGCAGTTAATTATAAAAGCAGTAAATTGTGCTGTGTCTGCAAGGGATGTAATATTAACCGGTGGTAAAATAACTTTTTTTTGGGGGGGCACACTTTTGCAAGTCAGTTTTCAGATGCACTCTAACCACATATCACCACTAGCATAAACCAAAACACCTTTATCATGCATCTGTAACCCCTGACTCACTTTAAGTAGTCCAGGACATGCCAAAGACATAGGCCAGTTGCTAGGTTCGACAGGATTACAATAGGAACTGAGGTGAATGTGAAATGAAATGGCTGGAGGCAGGTAATGAGCGAAAATAGTAATTATTGGCACAGACGTGAAAACAAAATACAATACAAATTATAAATTTGACAATAACACTAGTAGCAGTATCAATAATAATACGAATAGGAATGAAAGTAAGAGTAAGAGTAAGAGTAAGCCGGCATAAAATAAAATAAAACAGTTCTTTGAGCTCAATATTTCAGTTTATCCTTTAGTCAGTAGTCAAGTCAAAGTTTCTTTTTGGTGCAGTTCCGTCTCGTAACTTGGTGGTTTGAGTTGTTACCACTTTGGTGTTCCTCTGGAGAGAAGAATGAAGCTTTCCATTGAAAGGTTGCGGTTCAGATCTGGGTACAGCTCGCCATCTCCACCCGGAGAGAATTCAGGAATCGTTTACAGTTGCTTGATCAGCACCAACAAAAAAACCTAGCCTGTACAACAACAATAATATTATTGTATATAGCCAGTCCATTCTCT
>JAUYWH010000024.1:7829835-7843845 GCA_034779795.1 Ctenopoma multispine | reverse complement strand
ACACGGAAAATAAAGTTATACATCACCTGTCCTCTTTTCAAAATAAATGTTTTTCCAAAGTAAAAGAATGCAATGTATTGACACAAATAAAAGTCTACTGGGTTACACATCATACTACTTTAAATGATTAAATTAATGTGAAAATACACAGTTTGTGTTTTGAGTCATTTACTATTTCTAAGTAAGTTTCACCCGTCTCTCCTTCAACTGAGAGCATGCAGGCAAGCAGCTCATTCTGCAGTCTCAGATGTCACAGTGTGCAGTTACTGCTGCATCCAGGGATCCAACAAAGTCCCACCAGCCCTCTGAAAATGCCGGGATTTTCTGAGTGTTCACTTTCATCATGACCACACAACACAAGCTCAAACACACCACAGATTATAATATAGTCTATCATCTTGTGTGGGTTTTTGCCCCCCCCCCTCATTAAGTCATCTCATTATATCTGTCCTGTAGCTTTCATTAAAATGCATAGTGATATTTACATTGCCAATCATTGTAAGACAGCAGTTAGCATTTTTCATGTAGCTGTTAGTCTGTTCATACTTTCTCACTTTCTCAGGAAAATGTATTAAATCCGTATTAGTCTGAATCAAGAATCGTTCGTTTCCCTGCAGCTGACAGAGGAGACAGGTGAAACAAAACAATGCTCAGGTCTCAAGACAGACAGTTAGCCAGGACATCTTCTCAGACCAGTTTCTTGAAAAAGCTCAAGAGTAATTTCTCCCTTGTATTAGTCATTTGATTTTGATGTCCGGCTGGTGGAACGGATGATTAAAAAAATTTCTCTTCCGACTGACTGTAAACAAAACACTGGGATTACATTGTAACCCAGGTTCTCTGAGTGGATACAGTGATAGAGAACACAAGCGCCTCAGTGAATTTCCTGGTCTGTAGCTGAGTCAGTTTTGGGGGCGGGCTTTGCACACAAAACCTGTTGAGTATGAGGATGTGTCTAGTTCTTGTACAGTTCAACTACTGCATCTGCTGCAACCTATATCTTTAGTAAGTTTTCTGTGAATCCCTGTCAGGTTAGAGGTTGCTGTAAATGTCAGCTATAGGGTAGCCAGCTGTTCCACTGTCTGTGTCAGAAAGCTTTTTGGGAACCGCTGTAAAACCGCTGTAGAAGTGAAACTCCCAGTAATGTGTGCTGGGGGTCAGCCAGCTCAACCAGGCTATATGAGGTCAGTCAAGAGCACACTGAGAGATGTCTCATATGGAAAACAACTTCAGTGATATCCACATAATGGCCTCCCTAACAAGGACCATACATTTAATAATGTAGGGACAACCCTGCCAAATCATTAGAAACATATTATCCACTATACTATATCTACAGTAAAGAAGAAGTAGGCTCTGGGGGCTGAAGCTTCTACCCTTCTTCAAAATTAATCAAAAGGGGCCCCTTTCAACATTAATTGATCCTCTGGGATCTTTCCACTTTTTTCCCATACAGTGAGTACAGTATAATATGTTTTAGCGTTCCACTACACCACAGTGATGGTGGACTCGATGGCTTGCACTCCTTCTCTATTGTCACCACTAAAAATGTAAGGCCCAGAACTGTGAGGTCCAGAAAAGGAATTATTAATACAATCTGTCATTTGATTGAGCCAAATACATGTAGGGTAATCTGCTATAGTCTCAGCATCTGTCTCAAGTGTTACAGTCTGTGATGTTGTACTGACAACCAAATCCAAAAAGCAGCCAGCACAGCACAACAGCACTAACTGTTTTTGCTGATTGCACATGTACAGTTGCAGACACACACACACACACACACACACACACACACACACACGTGTATCCTTTCAGCCACATTATCTATCAAACACACAGGTACACAACATCACACATAATCACAAAATCGCACAGGCTCGGCTAAACTTACGCACTGTTCCATTTTTTGTTTGTGACTCTGCATTAGCGGGAAGCCCAGCTGTGAGCTAACCCCACCGTGTTTTTCTCGTCTCCTCTGTTATGTTTGGCACCTGTTGCACACACACACACACACACACACACACACACACACAGTCTGACACACTACTTCTTTGCCACGTGCTATTAAAAAATTTAAGAAATCAAAATTCTTTCCATTCCCGTCTTAAAGACCAGTGCCAGAGTTTTTAGACATACAGTACATCCTTTGTCATCTCTGTTTGTTCCACAGATCATGTTTCAGCACTCATTTCCATTACTGGAATTTTTGCTGCGTATTTGCTCCCACTGCATCAAACAATGTCTTTGGCCTTGGGGAAACATGAAAATGAAAATGTCACCATTTCCTTCACATTTCTCAGCTGAACTGCTTAAAAAAGAGAGTGAGGAGGGAGCAAACTCAAACAAGCAAACAACCAAAACCAGTCTTGCAAAAAATTGACCTTTGGGTGTTTTTCTTCTGGGTCTTTGTATCTTGCATAGGACATTTTCACATGCAGGGTGGCTGTAGTAATTGATTAAAAGTGTTATTGTGCACTTTAATCTCCTGTTTTTTCTGCTGTTGTTCCTTTCACCCTTTCCCTGCTTAAAAAAAGCCCCACACCGATGACACATGGGGGCTGAGCTGAATTGGCAGACACATTATTCCTTATTATGATACTGCTGGATAGCCCAGCACCCCCAGGCCTTTTGGACTGTCACTGTAGAAGACTCAGATCAGCAGGTGATACTGCTGGAATGTGGACTGGAACAGGTGGAGGGAGACATTTAGGGGAAAAAGACCCTGTAGCGTCACTCCTGTCCCCTCTGCTGCACAGTTTCCTTCAAGAGCATCTGCTGGCAAACCTCAGACAACAACTGTGGACCCTGCACTATGTTTTGTTTGGCTGATGTGATTATTTTCATAGAAAGAACATCTTTATTGATAAAACTGTCTGTTGTCTGGGACTGTTTTGCTTGCTTTTTTTTTTGGTTTGCCAGTCTGTGGTGAGAACTCTGTCTTCCTACTGACTTGTGAAAGATGCATAATAGAAAGAATTTGTTTCTGAAGAAAATTATGTTTATTTTTGCAAAGGGAATTATTAGAACCAAAAAATGAAAGCAAAATACACCACAGGATGTTGCTAGTTGGAGTATTGAAATGATGATTTTTGGCATATTTTGAGGATCTTCACTTGCTTCTTGTTTTGTTTTAACTTCATCAGGAAATAACATATAAAGACAAAGATGAAAAAGAAAGCCTTCTTTTTTTCTGCTTAAGGCACCCAATACAGCCTGGACTCTTCCTCTCTCTATCTCTCAATATACCCATAGTATAACTGAGCAGCTGCCAGAGCATTTACAGGTGTTAAAAGAGTCCAGAGTTGATGTACAGATACAGTTCACTCTGAGCAGCTGAGGAGCTGAGCAGCTCTCACTGTTTATCACACTGTGGGCTGCAGGTGGCCAAAGCAGCAGGACTAATAACTGACGTTATTAATTAACACACAGCACGTTGCCACAAGAGATACTTGTCTGAAACTATCTACAAGTATCTATCAGCATTTCACATTTTTAAAAATTTGTTTCAACATGGAGCTCAAATAAAGACAAATTGTTATTTGCAGTGATGGCCTGGCAGTAATTGCTACCAGACAGCAGTTGATTCACTGAACACACGTGGGACAAACAGAGGGAAAGCAGCAGTTTGTCTGGAGGAATGTCTCGCTGTTTGACCTGGCCTCAGACACCTGGCTAACTCTCGCTTTAATGATAATAATAAGGCTAACATGGTATAGCCTCTCTCCCTCCAAGCCCACAATTACTAGCCTGGCACTCTGTGTACGCACACTGTCTGTCTGGGGAGCAAGCCACTGGATAATTCTTGGTTACCTGTCATAGTCACTTCTCACAAACACAATTAACATACAAATACCAGTAGATAAAAATGTTAGTGGTTATGAACACACATGCACAGACATGCAGTCAGGAACATGCACACGCTGCACATATAAATTAGATAAATATGTACAGGTAGACAAACATGGACTTGCAGCTAATTTCCATGTCCAGAACTGTTTAGTTAAGCCACTACTGTTAGCTCATCTCTCAAGGTCATTCATAAACCCCAGAGTGTATCTGTGTTCAGTGAGGAAACAGGAAATTACTGGTAATCTTTTGTACTAATTGACAATAAAATAAAAGCAGTGCGTGGGTGTTTATGTAACTTTGTGTTCATTTACTCCCTTGAAATACACAATAGGGAAACTTTACTTTACTTTACTTGGCAGACACTTTTATCCAAAGCGACTTACAAGGAAACTGTGATTGCTTAAGCTCTAGATGCTCTCTGGTTGTTTTTCTTGGTTGAGGAAAACTTGAGATGACAACTTATCTAATAATCACAGGTACAAATTGCACAGATAAGAACATTTTGATTAATTAGTACTGAATGTGGGAATGACAGAAATGGCCATATCTTTGAAATGTTCCTGAGATGTAGTAAACAGGACTGAACCATTGACTGATGTTTTTTTAACCTGACACTTAAATTCCTGCAGTGCTGACGTTACTTGATGAGTCAATGAACCTAGAGATATTTGTACTATCCTTATCACTGATCAGTATTTCCATCTTCGTAGCATTAAGTCTCAGGTGAGATACAGATTTAAAGTATAGTCAGCATAAAAATGAAAGCAGCTATTTTTGTCTATGTTTAAGATGATCTAAGGGAAGGATGCAGACGGAAAACAGAACTGGGCCAAGTATGGAACTTTGAGGTATTCCACAGTTCATACCTGTGAGTCAGCAATAACTACATAGAAACACCTTTCAGTAGAACATGAATCACTGTAGAGCAGTGCCATAAGCTTGTCCTGTACCACCAAAGGGCTGTTCCAACTCGTTCTTATTCTCATGGCATATTTTGCTGCTTTGTCAAGCCCTTTGGCATATGATTTCAGTGCTAAAGGTGTGCTTTGGCATTAGACACACAGGGTGTCCCATGTATTCTACTGTTGCTTAGTCCAGCTGCTGCAATACCAGATGATTTTAGCATAATATTCCCATTGGACATTCATTGGGGGAACTCTTAGTCTAGGAGGAATTTTCCTTGCTATGAAATTCACTCTCAGGGTTTTCAAACACTGATATCGCCAATATTCCTCCACAGTTTCTTAAAAAAAATTGTGTGAAGTGGGTTTATGTGATGGCCATCAGTTTAATTAATTTTATTGTAATTTCTAAGAAACTGTCAATGAGTTTTGGGGACAGATAGCTGTATGTGACATTACTAGCAATACTGTGGCAATGATTGCCAAGACTGCTTTTTCAGTTCAAAGTTTAATTATATCTTTGCTATGTAATTTAAGTAGTTGACTTTAACAGCTATAAACATAATGAGTTTAACTGTGCACTGTAGCTACATTTGACATTTTATAAATATGGAGCATGCAGGGGGCAGAGCCCCTGGGATTTGTCAAGCTCTTCAACATCTCACACAGATACTAAACATCTCCTTCTTCAACGTTCTTCCTCATTAACACCCAGAAACTCCCACTGATATTTCAGTGACACAATATGTTTATAACATGGTCATCAGTTTCATTTCATCCTCCTTAATGAGAAATCTAACGTTTTCTGCCACATTTGCCAGTGTCCGGCTTCTGCTCTGTTGTTCCCTGTTTCTAGGCTACATTTCCATTTCAAATCACCACTGATCTTCAACAATCAACAACTGGAGCTGAAGCTCTCTGTTACCAAAACTTTATAGCTTCACTGCACGAATGGAAACTTGCAAATGCAATTGATCACCTAGAGTCCCTAAATAATAAAATAATAATTATACCAGGTCAGCACAATGCTAACATTAGTATGAAGATCTACAATCTTTTTATACCATGTTAATGTGGAAATGTCTCATATTCAATTTGTTCAAAATATAGGCTATAGTGAAAGTAAAAAACTATTTATTTACAGTATAATGATCATATGAAATTACATTTTCAATTTACATTTTTAAGTTTTAATTTAAATTTTAATTTAAATTTTATGAGCGCAATTGCATTTCCTTGACTGATGTTTTCTTTATCCACGTTTGAAAGACTAACATTAAGAAACAAAATGTGTGCAGTTTCGTATTATCATTTTACCTTCTATGATGAATTAATCTTTGAATCCTCTGATAATACTGCTGAGAGTGCAATTTTACATTGTCAGATAGATTCAGATAATGTTAACACACTGCATCATTTGCCCATAGACATTAGTAGAACTATGATATGCAGTGATTGACTTTGTGAGATTTGTATGGTTTTACAAATTATTTGTGCAGATTTTGGCTTCTGTGAAAAACCACTTCATGTCATCGTGCTTTGTGCTAAAGGTCCTTGTGCTCCAATAGACCTACAATGATTATTCAATCCATCCATAATCTTTTACCTGTTTATGATTATGTGATTGCTCTTTTGTTTGGTCAATTGAGAAATGAGGACAACAGGAGGATTCACTCAGTAATAAATGTTCTTTATTTTATTAGATATGTGATCCTGTAATGAGTCATATCCATATGTTTATTTTTCAGTGCTATCCATTGATCCATTCCTATAAAGGGTCGCAGGGGTGGTGGAGCTTTTGAATAGAGGTGGCATGCACTCTGGACATGTCGTTCACAATATTACTGGACTATCAGTCAGAGCAACAGTTCTGCGTGTCAGTTATTGCTGCAAATAAAGTAACGTTTGACTCAAAGAGATACCCTGTGTATCTCATACCAATGCCAGAGGATATTTAGCATTGGTATGATTTGCCATAGGGCTTAATAAAGTGACCGACTATGATGCCAGGAGAATGAGAAAAGGTTAGCTGTTCATATCATTACTTTTATGGCTCAGTCCTCTCCTTTAATGTATCATTAGCTAGCTGAACAATAATATGGCCCATCCTCATTGCACACTTGCCACTTTTACCTCCAACTTTGTTGCTTGTTTGCTTTTCTCTACACAACCGCTGATAGAACGAGATTTTTGTACCACTGGATAATGCAAGTATTGTAGACTGCAAATATTAAAACAAAGACTAATTTCCAATGACGTCCAGTGAGGTCGGCGGTACAGTAAATCTTTAATAAAAAAAAAGGCATACATAAAGGTGTGTGTGTGCATTGACTTATTCATGTTCAGAGCAGCACTAATGTTACGTTGTTAATATCTATTTCTGAAGTGATTATTTGGATGAATTGATCTGCACAGCTTCTGAGCAGCATTCCTTTTATATCCTTTCTGATCTTTGTATAGCCTTTGTGTAAGTAATACAAATAACAGATAGACAGCATTTCACAATGTTTACATTTAAATGTGGTGGCTTTACCGCCTCATAGCTACGGCCAAACCGCCCTTTTCTTTTCCTTCTATCATTTTAATTCTTTTGTTTAACTTAATGAAAAACTTTCCTAGAAAGGCCTGGCTGGGAAAGAACTAAGAATCTGTCTGCTTTGTCTATTTTATGTTGAAGGGGATTAATTGAACATGGTGATCCAACTCCTACCACACACAGACAAACACACATAGTTTCTCATCGTTGTACGTGCCTGGAGGTTTGAACTTGGTAACATTGGCCAGGATAGTCAGAAAAGTGTGTCTAGTCATTTTAGGTGTTCCCAAGCCAAAGAAATTTCCATTGTCTTTGATTCATCCTATAATAAAGGTCAGAATGATGAATGTCTGGCAGCCATAATATCAGTTATTCTTTTCCGTCATGTCTTGCATCATTGTGCATACGTTCTTCACTGTGGCACAGTTTACTGGTCTCCCATAGGCAGACTATTAATTGCTTGGCGCCTCTCAAAAAAAAAACAAAAAAAAAACAGGAAAAAAGCAAACAAAGAAACAGTTTTGTTAATAGCCTGCTGTTGTTGGCTGCTGATTTAGCCCATGTAGTAATGCCAATTCTTTTGGAACACACACAAACATGATGCTGCCACCCATCATTAGCAGGGCTCTGTGAACACAAATGTGTGTGTATTGGCACGTATGTGTGTGCATCTGTTCATATTTGTATGGGTGTAAAGGTGCATGCATGTGTCAATGTATGTTTAAGTGTGTAAAAATGAATGTAAGTGTTAATATATGCGAGTGTGTTTTCACGTATGTTTGTTTATGTATACCTGTTTATGTACATATGACACACACACATACATAGTCTTTCAGTTGTGGCATTTCTGGACATGTTCCCATCCACATTACTGAAGCATGAGAATGAAATTGACAGTCTTGGGCTGAAGGATGGCACAGCAGAGATAAACAACTGCTGCCAGCTTCCATGGCAAGTCTCAACGGACAATGGTTTGGTGGAGCCAAATGGCACAATTGCAATGTTCTTCTCGAGCAATTTCCTCACAAATATGTGCACTTTTCTGTTTATGTGTGTGTGTGAGTGTGCGTCTGTGATTCTGACGTAGTTGTTTTCAGGATTTTCTTTTTTTTTTTTACAGTGAAGTGGTTTATTTTTTATGTAAATAAATTACCAGCTATCAATTATTTTATGAGCCAAGAGATTTTGCCAGTTAAACGACACGTAAAACTGAATAACAAGGAGTAAGAGGGTCAACGAGAGGAAGAGAAAGAGGGCAATAAAAGGAAAGAACTCTGTAACCCCTGGACTCTGACAAGAGACAAAGAAATGGAGCTTATCTTGTTTATGTGAGGATGATGATGATGATGATCAGAATGCTCATCTGGAGAGAGAGCAGACCCTCCACCATAGCTGTGTGCAGACACTGGCACACACACTGTGTTCTCTGTGTGTATGAGAGAGAATGACAGCTGGACACACACACACTGGCACTTGCTCAACTGCTGAACAGAAGTCCAACTCAACACTTGCCATTCAAAAGCACCTAATAACATCCACGGGGATCTGTGTATGGTACATAAAAATGAAATACGGCACTTTGTTACCTTTTAAATCAATCATTTCGGTTTTAATAAATTGAGATTTAAAAACTTGCAAAAACTAAAAATCTTGTTGTGAACAGACTTCTGCCAGTTGATTATAATGTTGTCAGTGAGTTCTGTTTGGCTGCCCTTTAGCTCTGTTTGTGTTGTTTATCACTACCTGAACAGAAATATTGCCAGCCACCCCAACAGAGAGTCATCCAACAGAGTTATTTGAAGTGATGGATAGGTATGGATCATGGCCTGCCTTGTAATTAAGAGAGATTGCTATTTTCCCCTCAGAATGGGCTCTCCTATCCTGATCTGTAATTATATGTTGTTCAAACATAGAGGGGAGTGTCCCTGGTTATTGTGCAGCCTGCTTTATTCTGCCTCCACCACCACAACAAGTGCCAGCATCACTGATTGTCTGCCTTTGGTTTTAAAGTTTCAATTCTGTTTAGTTTTTCATTAAGAATAATATGTGTGTATCCTGCAGAATTAGTTTCACTGCCACAGGTTTACACCTTTCACTGTCTTGCATCTAATGTAACTAATGCATCATAGCAGAAAAGCAGTGTGTGTGTGTGTGTGCGTGTGTGTGTGTACGTGTGTGTGTGTGCGTGTGTTTGGTGAATGTGTTCCAGGTAGTGCCCCAATGACCTCCACATAGTGACACTGACGTGCAACAATGATGAATGCCCTGAGAGAATGAAGTAAGGACCCACCTGGATAATGTTAAAGTTAAAACTGAGAAACTTTAAACGTTACAAGATGCTGACCTCCTTGTTTAATTAAGTGCAGCATTTTGCTTTTAAACCAGCCACCTCAGTCTTCCTGCAACACCTTCAATTACATTTAACCTTTAACAAATCCATGACTATTTCATAACTGGGAGAAGTGATAAAGGTCATCACTGTAGGAAAATGCAGATAGTGTGCACTGATGGTTTGATCTGTCTTTTTTGTATAAAAATATGGATAGTTTTAAATCTTAAAACGCGGCGGCCACAAAGTGTAACATTTGACCCCTGTGAATAAGTATAGCCCTGGCGGTCTCGGCACCACACACAGAGTATATTTCAGTGTAAAGCTGTGTCCCCCTTGTTTTCCAGTAAGAGGAAATTGTCATGCAATGACCCAGTGACCACACTAGAAACCACTTCCCTTTTTGTTATGATTTTGTATGGTTTAACCACCTCATTTCCCGTGTTCTGGCCCTCCAGAACACAGTCTACCCCACACATTTTGTCACATCCCCATTGCTCGTCTGTTATTGCCATCCCTGACCTTTCAATGGTGTGTTGACAAAGACACCATAAGCCTCAAAATTTCAAAACTTTACAAATCTAACATCCAAAAGCACTCTATGTTTAGTGTGTGACTGGGCTGCTTTTTAGGAGACAATCAGACATAGACCAAAGGCAAACACTTACATTGTGCCTTGTGTGGTTTGTTTTGGTCTCATCTTCATACCTTGAATGCACATCTTGTTTTTATACATATTATAAATAAATTGAACACTGTGATAGTACACATACTAAATTTGCTGAATAGACATAATGTAGAATTCAAGAATAATAGCTATGGCAATGTAAGCCATGTCAACAAAATAAAAACACAGACTTGACCGAGAAGAAGATTCTACACTGCCGACCCTTCTTTCTTCTCCACCTCGAAGTTTTACTTTGTTTAAAAGACACTAAAACTTCCACTTCATTGTTAAAATGTCAAAACTTATGGTTACATAATTAGGAGAGCCTTCTCACAGCTTCTGGTTGATTAGGAATCAACAATTAGGTAGTTTTGTGGGGCACTGAAGAAACACAATCCCTGCTTTATACTCTGGCCCTGCAGTAACCATCTCAACACCCATGCAAAGATGTAGATCGAATTATTTTACATTGTGAAATTTGGTCAAATTAGCCAAATGGTTATGTTTCTGTGAAAAAGAAATGCAATAGAGCTGGATGCGTGAGGCCTTACACACCACATTACATAGGCGTTTTGACTATTCCTGGGGGCCAGTACAGTTTGTCCTGGCTACAGAGATTCTGTGGTATGACCCCCTTTCCCTCTGATTCTCCCTCTCTCTGTCTCTTTCTCTCGATCTCATCCCCTCTCACCATCTTTCTTTTCAGTCCACAGCAATTAGAGAGGCAAAGTAGGGAAAGAGGAATGTGTGAGCACGCTTTGTGAAGATTAGGAGGAAGAGAGAGGGAGCACAGGAGAGAAAATGAGAGATAAAGAGAAGAGGGAGAGATGAGAGAGAGACAGAGGAGGGGAGGATAAGAAAGGACAGGAGAAGGCCTATCTTAATTGGCCTGTGTGACCACGCTGTGCTGTGATGGTCTGGGCTTGCCAAACCCTGTGCCTCAATAGTTGGCCTGGCCTTACATGCATCCCGTGCATCCGGCCAACCACAACTAACTCTAGTGTGCTCTTTGGCAGTTTCCAATGTCAGGCCTGGGAGAGTTGTGCCACCCACATCTACACTTTGCTCCACAGTTCAGGAGGCCTCTCAGATGGGGATGGATGCGTGGGTTTGAGTTTATGGTTTATTTGGCACCACTGGTTTAGGTGGCATTTCTGTTCTTTTTCTATTGTTGACTTATTATGGATGTTATAGTGATTTTATGTCTTGACTCCAGATTAAGATGAAGATGTAAATTTTGATTTGACAGCAACTTAAAAAGGCACCTACCAAAAATATATGCGTAGCTTGGACCAAAGAAAAACATTTTTTAGCCATTCGCATTATACAGTTCTGATCAGATCTTGAAATAGTAAGGGATTAAAAGCCATCAATAAGTGAGAATGTATTTCCATCTGTCCTACAGCACTGAAATCTCTCCTTTTTTGACTATCCCACACAATGTGGTATCAGCTTTAATGATCTTGACAAGCGCAAACCACCATAGCCATCAGACTCAATAATCAGGAAAACAAGTATGTATCTTATTGCACCATGGCCCGTTTTGGCTTGTCTTGGTTGACTTATGTTGTGCCAGACACTGAACAGAGATGACGTGATGGGCCCTGAGGACCAAAGAGTCCCTGATCTCATCCAAGCTCTAGAGACTCATACTATGTATTGTATAAACACCTGCAGGGAAGAGGCTCAGTCTCAGAGAGGGTGCAGGAGAACACACACCTGCCAGTTACCACTTGAAGAGCATATGAATATTTGCATGTGTTTTCATGCAAATTCAATATGTGTATGACTGTGTGGGCTTGTGCAGCCTCTAGCCATCCTTCAGAATTGAACAATTTTTTACAGCATAAAATTTCAGCTGTTTTCCCTCTTTTTGCAAGGGGATGAACTCCTTAGTAGGACAATAAGGTTTCATGAGACAGCCATAGGTGATTTAATTGAGCAATTTATAACCATAAAAGACGGAACACAAGCTTCTCTCCAGCAACTGTTAACCAGCGTCTTCTCTTTCCCAGAGGCAACACATGTGCATCTCATCACTGTAAGTCAGAACACTGCATTACAGCCAAAGGAAAGGAGATTCCTGTCTCTCCTGGCTGTAAAGTCCAAACTCTTTGATGCCATCCTAAAACAGAACTGAGAGCCACTGTAAACTCTGCTACACCAAGATAACCCCACTGTTTTAAACTGTTCCATTCTTGGAACAAAGATACTATACTGTAAATTTGCCCAGTAACAGACGTCCCATGGGTGGATATGTTCATGCATGTCAACAATGAAAGGTCGTGCCATTTTCAGAATATGCATGTGATAATTTGAGACATGTTGGTTACTAAACTTAACCTCTGAAATGAAGCTTGTTCCAGTAGTTAGCAAGCCGCTGAAGTATGGAGGGATGGATGTACGGATGGGTGTGTCAGAGGCAGTGAGAACAAGTCAGGTTTAGTGTGGCATGCAGTAGAGGAAGGACTGAGGAGTTGTGGCCAGGCTGCTTACCACTCTGTGAGTGCTGATTTCCACTCTGACATACTTTGTCCAATCAGAGTGTAGGAGACAGACAGAGACAGACATGGAGGCAGGCAGAGATACAGAGAGGGAGAGAAAAGAGGGGGAAGGTAAGAGGAAGCGAGAGGGTGCTAAAAGCAGCTGAAGATTCTTTGCAAAGGCTTAAGACATAATAAATCATTTACAGGGCATATACGATTTAATTTACATAAAAAGCTCAACACACACACACTAAAGTGAAAACACACATCCAAAGTCAGGAAAATACACTGAATAGTAAATCTTTTAGGCATTGTGCGTTTGATAAAATGTTTTTTTATTGATATTAAAAATGAAAGTACATGAATTGTGCATTTCGGACGTTCTAGCGTGCAGAGGTTAAATCAATAAAATACACACAGGCTGACTGAGCTACTGACACAGAAAAAGTTGCCATTGCTTGGCAAAATATCTCTTCATATTCAGCGAAAAAAGAAGTGGTTGTCTTTCACGCCTTCATAAGAACACTAGAGTAGCCTGTTTGAACATTACAATAGTGAATGAATGCAGTCCTAGCAGGAAAATGTAGAATAAAATAAAAACTATAATAATATTAATAATAATAATAATAACAATATAATAATAATTGCACTGCCTGCTTTGTTGCACAACTGAAGTAGAATATAATTAGACAGGACGCAGCCTTTATAATTGAGATCTCTCTGGCAGAAAGAAAATATAAAGTATTGGCTTCACTCTTCACCACAGTGTGGCGAGTATCCATTTAGTCTCCATCTCATGGGGTGATGCATGTTACAACAGAGGAGGAAACTATCATGTGGCACAGAATGACCTTGTTTCTGACACGAGCTTGAGTGGTTTGTTTCAGAGCGCAGTATTGTTGTGGCCAGGTACAAGTAACAACCTCAGCTGCCCTTCCACAACAAGATTATCAGTTATACTCCCTACGCGACTACTCCACTTCTCTCTTGGACAGCATAGATAGTATTTTTCCTGAGTGCTTCAGAAATGGTTCAGCGTGATAGCCCTTCATGAAAACCATAATGGATCAATGACCAGAAGATTGGTAAAAACCCTCACCTTCGGTAAATACAAATACATGTAATGCTGTGTAAGATCAAGAGCATTATCTGCTACAAACAGAGGGGATAGATAGATAGATAGATAGATAGATAGATAGATAGATAGATAGATAGATAGATAGATAGATAGATAGATAGAT
>JAUYWH010000024.1:7800094-7829735 GCA_034779795.1 Ctenopoma multispine | reverse complement strand
GATAGATAGATAGATAGATAGATAGATAGATAGATAGATAGATAGATAGATAGATAGATAGATAGATAGATAGACTCTGCTTGTTAGAAATGATCTTTCAGTGACCTTTGATGGTTGCTAGCATCATAACAACAGCATTACCTACAATTTGGGCATCAACATAATGATTCATGTGAGTCACATGTAAGCTAAACCCTAAATCTACAGCTGACTGGACATTTATGGACCCAACATCAGTGGCACTGACACATAGGCAAGATGCTCCTTAGAAGATCATAGGACACCATGCACAATTAAAAAGACATGATTTAATGAAGGACTGATCATTCCCCATAAATACTAAAGTGGCTTCAAAAACATAGTGGATTTGAGTACAATCAATGTTGAACAGTTATTTTTCCAATAATAAATTCACTCATTGATGCTTTCTTTTTCACAGATAACCCTGACAGGCTTCTGGAAATCCATGCAGACCAGCGTACTAAGTGTATGTGCCTATTCCTGTGACATAACATGCCTAATCCAGGCTATGCTGCTGTTAAAATATTAATTTAAAGTAACTATGGCAAATGAACAAGGAAAAAAAGACATTATTTTTGGTACAAAGCATCTACAAAAAAGCCTTACAACTCCAATTGGAAAACAGAGATCATACAAAATAAATCTGTCAGTTGAGCATCAGTGCTACGTATATTATTTGGACCAATTTCTCAAATATATTTTATAACAAAATAAATAATGCCTTTATACAGTGCCCTTATTTGTATTTCAACAAACAAACAAAAAAAGCTTGGCGGCTCATTACGCAAGATACAGCTCAGACTAAAGGAAAATAACACAACGTCCCTGGAAACTAATTATATATCTATATTTATATATATATGTATATATGTATATATATAGATATATGTATATATATGTATATATATGTATATATATATATATATATAGATATAGATATATCTATATATATGTATATATATAGATATCTATATATATATATATAGATATATGTATATATATCTATATATATGTATATATATAGATATATATATATCTATATATATACACATACATATATATATACACACGCACACACACACACATATATACATATATATATATATATATATATAGATATAGATGTATATCTATATATATATTCAAGTATTTGTTTTCAGGCAAAAGCATGTGAATACTACTGATATACAATAAAAATAAAATGTTAGTTGACATTATTGCTGTTTTTTTCCCTTTGAATTGAAATTTTGTGCCTTTCTTTTGAACTGCAAGATAACATCATAACAATAACTGTGGTAACAATAAAAATGCCTAAATTGGAAAAACAGGAATGTCACGGTACCAGTAACTGACGGGGTTTTCCTTTTTTTTATTGAAACATTGATATGAAAAGAAAACAGAAAAGACAAAATAAAATATAATCATCATTATCCCACTCGCACTTTGTCCATGCCATGTTACTTCTCGTCAGAGCAGTCTGCAAAGCCATGGCAAACAGGAAGTACTGTCCCAGAACTGTAGTACTGTCCCAATCCAGGCGGTCCATGGTGTCCCATGTGTGTCCCAACACTGCTCCCTGTGTCCAGCAGCCTCAGAGAGACAGGAGGAACAGGGATTGGGTCTTAGGTCCCTCTTGCCACTTATGCTGGCAAGCTAGTGATGAGCAGCCGCTAGCACTCGCTGTGAGCCTAGATGCCGAAACAGCCCATATCTTTTCTCAGTGACACTTCCCCCTTGACACTGCCACTGCCAGGAGCTCCCCCAAATCCTTTATTTTCCTTTTTTAAAAGTCACACTTTCCTTAAAACGGAAAGTTTTAATATTCATTCAAAGAAAAAAAGACGTGCTTTTCAACCTCTTCTTTGAGTCCATTCCCAAAGCTAGCACCATGACTTTTTTACGCTACGTTCATTGTTCATAAAAAAATAGTGCCATTTTTTTTCTTTACTTTGACGTAATCCGTGGCAATGTGCAATTTTGCAGACTCTTTTCTGCTTTTTGTTTGTGATCAAAAGGTGCTGGAACAGGAATCTAATTTTAAAAATAATTCCTTACAGTGTGGAAGTCCCTTTATAGGTAGAGGTGCAAACTAAAAAGAAAAAGAACTAACAGAGATTTTCTTTTTGCTTCAGGAAAAATGATGTGGAATGGATTATTTCATGCAAGCTGCTCTTCACTTTCAGTTGTCTTCCACAAGGACAAAACAAATTCCGTTGGGTGTCCCTCTTGACTCTTGCAAACCACAGATCTTTCTTCTTCTTCTTTTATCCCTTCCCTTTTCTCTTTTGCTTCAAGGATCCACCTGAATTGCATTCAGCCAAATTGTTAACTTTTTCTTCATCATTTGTGTTTGTGCCTTTTGTGTCTATGACTGAAAGAGACAGGGAGCGAAAGAGTTTAGATAGGAAGAATGTGAAGGCATGTTTGTGTGCCTGAGGAGAGTGAGGTTGAGGGGGGCATTAGAAAAGGACCAGGGGGTCAAGAAGTAGTGGATGAGAGCAGGGGGAGGGATTGGTGGGCTCTGACAGGGCAGGGGAGGTCAAAGAGGACTGCCACAGAAATGACGTCAGAGACAAAGCTATAATCCCCTAGTCTTTTTTCTCCCTCCAAACTCTTGTCTGTGCAAAGGGCTGGCAACGGGCTCATTTGTGGTTGACATAGTTATCCGTGGTGAGCAAGACGGGCGGCAGTTTGCTGGGAAGGCTGATCAGGGGCCTGTGGAAGATTGCCTGCTCCTGGGCTTTGATCTTCTCCGCCTGCCTCCGAAACTTTTTGGCCCTCAGGATGGCGGGGACACCCCTCCGGAGCCGCTGGGCCGCCTTCCTCTGCCACACCTCGTATTTGGAATACAATTTGGTCACAGGCTGCTTCCTCGGGACTTCCTATTGTGGCGAGTGGGCGAAAATAGAGGGAAAGCGGAAAAGAGGGAGTGAGTTCATTAGGGGTGATAAGATACTGTGCAAGTGCTTATTACAATGGAGGAAAGCCTTGTTTATTTTCTGAAAACATTATGTCATTGTTGGACCAGTCAAATGGAAATCAAATGTCATTCTTATAGTGCTGAGCGTCATAACAGACACGCCTTGCCTCCGACTTGCCCTTGTTTTGGCTTTCTTGACTGAGAGAAGCTGTCAACAAGTGCTTAGTTCAGCCTCTTTAACATACGGTCAAAGGGAAGGGTGGTCTCCCTCCTCATATACATATGAGGAGCATGTCGTCTTTCACCCAACGACCCGCTGAACTGACTAACCTTCCTAGGCCGAATGAAACAACACATAAACACATTGTTATTTCAAAACCTCTATTATTGCAGAGCAAACTCTTTTAAACAGTGTTAGGTATTGTCCTGAGCACCAGAGATTGACACAAAGTGGGAGTGGTAGCAGTAAAGCTAGAATTTATGCGCGAGTAGCCAGTACTCCGTCTGAATGGCTTGTTTTGGTCCTGCCACTTGAAGAGTGTTTATCCCCCTTTATTCACTCCAGGCCTCCTCAATAGGTTAAGAACAGCTGGCCCTCAGAGCAGGCTGTACCCATCTCTCTATGCTCAGACAAGCTAGGAACATGTCCCAACTAATTGCCTAGCAGCATCTTTTTTTGCATTTCAGATAGAACATCCACTTCTGTCCCTCTGACTTTGTTTACATCACTAGTTCTTGTCACTTTTTTTTCTAAGAACTTAAAGCAGAAACATTGTAAGCATCTTCCTCATCTTGTTTAGGAGAAAGTTAAAGGGATTTTAAGAGGTCTGGAAAGAAGCCACAGCTCAGTCTTGTGACTAGAGTGAAAAGAACTGAAACGCTTTGACACTTCCCTGCATATTTATTTCGGAGAAGCTCTGCTAGTCTGGCCAGGTGTTTCTGACCACACAGACCAACACGTAAGCCAGTTTTAGAGAGCTTTCTGTTCCGTGACTAATAATCGAACACTCAGAACACACTGTTTTGTTACGGACCAGTAGTCTCCACCTCACAAACTTTCTCCTTTCTCTCTCTCTCTCTCTCTGTTACACACACACACATACACACACGTCTGATGGTATGACTCTGCTTTTTCCTGACTACAATGTACTGTGACTGACTTGATGTTTTCCATGATCAGCAGCACTTTTGCATGTAAGGTAACTGCTTATCACTGACCATTTAACAAGATAAACCTGTCTTTGCATGGGTTCTAGATGTATTTAGTGTCAAAAACATAGGGGTGAGACTCAGCGGTCAATGGAGGCACAGATTGAGATGAAGATTAGCATTGTTTCCCATACTGGTATGTTGTTGCTGTTGTCGAGACTTACCTTGGTTAGTGAGGGCATCCCGGATATGACTTGTAGAGAAGTGGCCGACACATCTCTTTCAGACTTGGCAGGTTTGGCACAGTACTGTTCCAGCAGGTTGAGGTCACAGCTACGGAAACAACACTCTTCCACAATCCCACGGTTCTGGGAACGTCGGTTGTTACCCCTGCTGGTTGGCCTACCTGAGGAGGTACATAAAGGATAAAGAAAGGTGATGAGGAGGGTGAGGGTATGGCCTGGGGTCAAAACTCAGGGATCAGCAATGAATTTAGGTTGTTTTTGTTGGATTACTTCAACAATCATAGCAGTCCATGGAGCAAACAGGATAAAGAAAAACTATCACCAACTGCAACAAATCATTTTGTTTGTAGAAGATAATCTGATTAGGGATATCTGGGTGTACTTTTATGAGCAAATAAACAAATAAAGTATACAAATAAACATCCTTTGCTGTAGACACCTAAAGAGAGTCATGGCAACAGCTACACTCTCAGACAGACGTTTGAGTAAGCAAATACATAAAATGGAAAACTCCTCTGTGACCTTGTCTTTTGTTAAGTCAGCAAAGATAAAGTGATGAAGAGCAAGAGTTGAAAAGAGGGGCATAGAGGTAAAGAAAACAGGAGAAAAGAGATCTGTGCGGGGGGTGTGTGAGGGTCAAAACAAGAATGCCAAACAAAAAAGGTAAGAGAGTTAAACATGAAAGTAAAATGTATAGACGAATAAGATGAGGGCTGTGGATTGTTCAGCATGTTGGAACACTGTCTGCAGCTGAGTCCTCGTTTGAAGTTGTGCATACAATATATGGAGAAACCTCTTGGGAGGGGAAGCTAGATTTGCTTGCAGGGAGAGGAGCATGACAGAAAAAGAGAGCATGATCCAGGGGGGAGGAGAAAGCAATTGGAAGGTGGAGGAGGGAGCACATCTACAGTATGGCCCAAATTGGATAGCAATATTTCTGATTGGACAGATGCTTCTGTGGCAAGTAGTAGAAAAAGAAGCACTGGGTCAGACATATAATATAGAGATATAGATCGTATTTTATGTAAAACAGGGTTTTCTCTGCAGCGGAGACCAATACAAGAAGAAGGTAAGGTTATACACTATAATGCAAGCAGAGGCTTATCAATTAAAAGCAGCATTAACATAATGCTTTACTGCTAGTCCCATCATCACCACAATGGGAGCAATTATCAGAGTTTATGTTAATGATCTCTCCTCTTAACCTGACATCAAAAAGCTCTACACCCCCTCCAACCCATCAGTGTGGTCGCCTGGCCTGGGAACACTGGTGCTGAGGTGACTGGTATGCCTCTTGGGGTGCTATTACTTTACTGATAAACAAGCGGCCCATTGTGTCGCACAGAGTTGTGTGTGCCTTCACAGTTCACCGGCCTTTCATATGCAATGAGAGGTATGGGCCGTAGGAAGAATGCGCACACTCAGCAGAGCGGTCTGGAAGAGGTCTTGAGACACACAGCTGGCTATAATCTTTCTCTGTTTCACTTTCTTTCACTAAGTGTGTGTGTGTGTGTGTGCGTGTGCGTGTCTGTGAGAAAGAAAAATACCAAACAGGCATACCACACAGCCACAGACAGAGCGATAGTCCCTCAGCTATCCAAACAGATGTGTAGAAATGAACAACAAAGAGACTCGACAGAGAGAAATAAAAAAAAAGGCGAATCAATATGTAGGCCACTCTTTGTGAAAACGGGACTGGTTTGAAACCTACTGAAATAGAATCCTCTGTCTTCACAGACAAACTGCAGCGCATCCACCAGCTCTCCCCCACACAGCGTCTCTGCTGAAGCCATTTCGACAACGTAGAGCGTCAGGGCCAGTGCAAACAGCAGCGAACGACTGGACGAAGACATCTTCTTGACCTGCAGACAAAAAAAAAACACACACACACATTGCAAATGAAACACGGCACCAACTAATGCAGCACGCACATTTCAACAGTGATGACATAAAAGACTGATGTCACACTGATGTTGCCCCGTGACAGTGTGACACAGAATCCAATCTTTACGCATTAACACAACTATAAAGGTGAACGACTTCTACTTTTAGATGCTGCTTTTACATGCTGACATACTGAGGAAAAACGCCTGTTACGTGATACATATGCTGCCAATTTCCCCTCGACACTTATCAGTCGATGTCACGGTGTCGCACCTGAGAGAACTGCTTATTCTTGGGGAAAAAGTAGACGGTATCTCTGGCTGTCACAATCTTACACAACTTTACAGAAGTTGCAAGACCGGCTGCTCGATAGCTAACTATCTGAAAAGCCAGACTCAGCATATATTTTCCCCTTGCTCACCCTGCAAGGAGCTCAATGACCCTCAGAACTACTGCCCCCTATCTGCCGGCAAAAAACATCAGCTGTTTGCTCCGAGTCCAGCGAACGGCGCAACATCCACACAGAAAAAAAGAATAATACATAACACGCAACTCTTTTATTCCATCCCATCAGACAGCCTGTTGCACAAATGGCTTAAAGCTTCAGGAGCTCTTCATGTCATCTTAAACTTCTTTTGCATGCAAATTAAGAGATGCCCGGTTGCCCATATTGCACAAAAATGATGCGAGCAAATCGTCACCTCAGCCCGAAGCGGTTTTCTCATTTATAAAGCCAAGAAAACATCGTTGCAACACTGGCAGATGTCCTTCAATACCCGCAAAGCACAAACGTTGTTACCTTCATTTTGTTGTTCTCCGTTCTCCGGCAGGTGTGGCAAAGTGAGTGGTGTCCGTGTCTTTGCTGGGTCTCCATGTCAGATGGCAGTAGTCAAAATGCAGGGGGTTATTTGGTTAGAGAGGTTGCAGGTAAATTAGTTTCCCAGTTGACGAGGCTATAGAGATGATGTGTGAGAGGCTGTCCCAAAGACCAGGCGACAGGCAAAACTTCTCAGGGAGAAGTACTATATATAAACACGCCCCTTGCACCCACAAGCCACCCCTCGCTCCTCCTCTTCACGATTGGTTAAAAGAAACGTCTCTGATTCAGAGGATCTTTTATGGAAAAGTGCTTAAAGGGAGAAAAAGCAACAAGAGAAAGAGAGAGGGAGAGAGTGAGAGTCACAAATATGGAACAATTCCATCGCCATTTTCCACGTTTACGCACTGTAACCTGCAATCACAATGTTTACACACAGGACGCAGACTGAACAAGAATAGACGTAATTCCCAAGACTCCAAGAAAAATGTCAATGTCTCCGCCCTGCCGTAATTAAGATTAACATTTAGAGTGGAAGCAGCGTGGCCGAAGTCTGCGGCTTTCTTCTGACTCAGGTGTAGATGTAATGACTGGGGTCAAATGCGTCCAACATTGGTGTCCTACATAAAGGAAGCCTACAAAGGAGGGAGCTATAGTGCAGCACTGACTCGTATTGAGTATTGATTGATTGAGAACAACATTGTTTGAAATGCAAAAGTACCTACAAATGGAGAATCACACACTTTAGAGTCTACATGGAAACGCCTAAAACAAAAATAACCTGTGTGCTCACAACCCCAACAGAAACACATAGTCCGTGCATCACTCACACGCTATAGATAAAATACAAACATAGTCAGAGCTATGCAGCAGTAAAGTCTCATCTACAAGTTGCACAGACAGTTTTAGAATAGACAAACCGGTCTGCATCCATCGAGCTGGAAGTTATTTTACATAAAAGAAAGCACATTCACTTTTTTTCTGTGTAAAACTGTGTGAGGGTTTCCTTATGTGCGGCTTCTGGAGAAGGTTAGGAGTCAGACTGACATCTAGTGGTCAGAGTAGGGAACCTCCGTTTGTTTGTCTCGAAAAAAGCAGGATCCGAAAGCCGCTGTGTGTTTCGGACTGGTGGAGATATGTCCGGACAAACTCCCCGAAGTTTGTTGTCTTAGACTGAATCTGGATGGATTGTTTCAGCAGTATTCGTTGGCAATGTTTTCATCAAGGATTTCACATACACATATACAATAATTTCATTAGATTAAGGTAAGTTTGCACCATTATTTTGCAGTTAACTTAAATGGTAATGGCAACAATATTTCCAGCTGCTAATATATATATATATATATATATATATATATATATATATGTATCAGTGTCTGCATTTGCAAAACTGTATTCATCTACTTCTCCATACGTTTGTTTTGGCAGGTGTTAACAGTGTGTTTTGTATAAGTCAGGTACAGCCAGCAGGACTCCCCCCTCTTGTGGCAGGTAAATGTCAACTATGAAGTAGTGATGATTAGTGATGATGTGATATCTCTTTCTACTGTTATTTCATTTGCAGTTTTTTACTATTTCACAGCTATAGTTTTCCAAAGAAGTAATCAACATTTCATTGCATGTAAAGTAAGTTTTATTATTTCTTTTTATTTGCAGTGCAAGACATAAAAACAGCATGAAACCAAATAAGTCCACAAAGTTAGAGGTAATACTTCAATTCAGAATTGTTATATGTGGAAATTAAAGCATTTTAACACAGCAGAGATATATTTTTCCACTAGATAAAATAAATATATGATACACATTATTATACCATTATGTTCCTTTGATTTTAAAATACCATACATTTTTTCTGTAATACATTCATTATCACAGTTGATTTTGATTATTATTCAGATTTTGACATATTTCTCAAACAACACACTTTTGCTCAAAAAGCACAAATGGCCTGTGGTTAATAACCTGACAATTTTACAAATAAATCGAAGCTAGCGAGGAATTAAACATCTTTGGAAAACGTTTCCTGTGTTTAATTTATTTTTAGTTTAAGTTTTCATGGTTACAACCGCGTCGGCCAACCAGCCAGCAACAACAAGCGACAACTTATCAGATACAGCATCATACTGGAGGTACAACACAGCAGGATGAACACATTAGTCTTGTTTACATGTTGGACGTTGCAGGGCACAGCTGAGAGGAAGCAAACAACAGCAGGATGGTCACACTCTGGAGCATCATCATGACAAAACACTAAGGGCATCTGTCAGCATCTTAAGCTCATCTTTCACTCCCTCCAGGCCTCCTTGGATCTTCAGTGGGTTGTCCAGGACCTCAATGCTGCTGGTAAAGGGATCATACCTCACAGAGAAGGGACGCTTGATACCGCCCACATATGTCCTGGTTGAAAAATGTAAAACAAAAAAAATGTATGAAGAGCTGAAAGGGAGGTTGTCGTTGAGCTCGCTGCAAATATATTTTGAAAACTGCTCTGTAAAAGAATATATATTTCCCTTGGCTTAAAGAAACATCCCTTTAACTGACCAAGTTCACTCTGTTGTACTTTATCCTATTCTATATGCATATATAGACTTTATAGATGTAACGTCCTACTTGTTTCAGCACCACATTAAGATGCACTTCCATGTAATGATGTTCACAGTGCACTCGACCTCATTTTCTTTTTCTGCTAACACCCTTTTTCTTATTCCGCGTGCCAACAAGGATGTCATACACTGTATTATATACTAGATTTAAAAAAAACTCACTAAAGCTACTTGTTTTGCAGGGCAACATTTGATGTGTTTGCCAAATAAAGCCTCAGTATTTTGCCTTGGTAAGAAGGACTACATTAGCAACAGCTGTCTTCTAACTGCTATGGTTGACCTACAAAAGTTTGTGGCCTCAGGGGTAGGCTGCCTGTTCTCTGACCTTGTCCTTACATAAACCTTCTTCTTTTTGTTTTTCTTTTCCTCTCTCTTTCCTCCACTTTATGTTCTTGTGTATTTGCGTGCACAGGGTCTGAAATACCTGAATTTTTCCTTGGCATCCAAGAAGCTCTCAGAAACAAAATAGACAGGCTGGTATGTCTGGTCTTGATAGGGCTGCATGGCTGCAGCCTCTGGATTAAACTCCCTGGTCTCTGGCTCATCAGACAAACAGTACTGAATTAAAGTTAAAAGAAAGAGACAGAGTTAGCTGACAACCCAGTTGACAGTGACTATCTCGGAAAATGATTAAAAGACCAGGGAAAACATGCTGGGACGTACCACAAGCTCTCCATATGAGGAGAGGAGTCCAGCACCGTAAGCCTTCACCTCACCGTTCTGTTTGCATAGGCCATACTCGACGGTAAACCAGTACAGCTGGAGGTGAAAGCATAAAGAGTGACTGAGAGCAGCACCTGGGTCGAAAGTCAACTAGTTATGTCGTATTTAAGGGACTTAAAAATTATCAAGGGTGGGGGTGGGACATGGGCAATAAAGATGTGTTTTGAAGACAACAATAATATCTATCAGGGTTTTATTTTTCACTTAATTTCTAGTAATTTCTAGCAGTCTGTCAAGTCAAATAAAAGGTTCAGCCCCTCTCCCACCACTATTATTTCTACTAGTACTGTTGGTGTTGGAAGAGGAGTAAAATCATACTGTGGATAGTTTCTCAATATCTTCATCTGAGGCCCCAAGTGATGCCAGGCCAAGATTCTGCAAGAAATAATCAATAAATTGTTACAGAGACTCAAGAGCAGCGTATAAAAAATTCTCAGTATGTGATTCTGCGAAATCCTCTCCCAACTAACCTGTGAAAATTGGGCAAAAGTGCGATCAGCCAGCATGGGGACATGACCCAAAAGTTCATGGACACAGTCACTGAAGAGAAAGAGAGAGAGAGAGAAGTTATACATAAATCATTATACAGATAGGTTTGACTAAACACAGACGTTGTACAAACTGTGGTAACAGGGTGAAAACATTTCTGTCTTCAGTGTGAAACAGGAGAAGTAACGACAGACGGTCATTTTCTTACAGACTGCCCCAAATATAAAATACCCAAAGAAACCCAAGCAGGCACAGAAGGACATCCAAACTCCACATAGAAAAACCACAGTTGGCCTGCAGGCTTAAGCTCATGACCATCTAGCTGTAAGGAGTGCTAACCACTTTCCCACTGCGTCTGTCTGTGGATAGGACAGTTTTTTTCACCATAATTAAAACTTCAATATATAGAAAAGTCCATGTTTCATTCTTTCTGGATTTGTATGTTTGTTTGTTTTTTGTATTTGTGTTGTTTCTATTCACTTCATGCGGTCATTTTTATTTGAATTTGGCTACCTTTTTTAATCAAAATGGAATGCCAGTAAAATAATGTTTGAAGCAACTGAAGTTATTTTTAAGCCATGCTGAGAAAAAGGCTATGCCAAAGTTCACACTTATCCCAGCTCAAAACATGGAAGTTGATTCAACCTTATTGCAGAGACATTGACAGTAACACAAACGTGCGGATGGATTTGATCTGAAGCGGAAAGCAAAAGAAATCACAGGCATACTCACGGCTCTGGGGAGTGCATAGGGGAGGAGGCATGTCGGATGTACTGGGTGCACTGGAACACCCGGAATGCCAAACTGGCCAGGAAATCTCTGGCTGAGAGCAAACCTGCCACTGGCCGGAGCTGGAAGCCTGTACGCGCTGTGTGTGCGTATGTATTAGAGGGGTGGCAACAATAACCTGATGAGCGATGTATTCACTGAACATTTGTTGCAGTTTGCGTGTGGTTTTCATAGTTGTTTTTTATTCTGTCTGTACCTTTGAGGAAGCGTGACACATCTTCTAACTGAGGGATGTTGTCTGCACTGTACCCACTGTGCCTTTCCAGCAGATGGAAGGCCTCAAGATATTCACTGCAGGCATGGGTGGTATACAAATTCCTCAGGGTTGAGTAGACTTCTCGCCTAATTTGGGAATATAATAACATATATATATATATATATATATATATATATATAATAACAATAAGCACTGACAAAGATGAATTGAATGAGTATAAAATCTTTACTATTAATGTAATTTATTTATTGAACTTTGATTTTCCTTCTTGTTGAAAATTGAATTATGCAAATAGACATTTTTTGCTAAACACCCATTAAAGATAAACTGTATCAAACTGTCTAAGGAGTGAGATGAATCTGACTGAGAAAGTGCTGAATGAACGCGTTGATGCTCTAATAAACAGCAGGATGCTCAAACCGCTTGTCAGAAAACAAGTAACAATTTCTGCTATATTGAGTATGTTTTGATTTTTCACTTGGTGGTGTTTAGCCTTCACATGCACATCATATATTACCAGGATTGTAAAGGAACATGCAGCAGCTCTTACCATGTTCCTATCTCGTCCTCTGTGTATTCCACTCTGGGAATTGACTCTCCACTGTAGATAAAGCATATGTACAAATGCATTAGGAATAATCAAGTTTCAGTTTTTGTCTGTTCTTTTTCCATATTGATGTCGGTGCAATATTCAGGCAAAAAAACTATCTCACTGTCTGTATCTGAAGGCAATGTCACCAATCATCCTCCTCCTCTGTCTGTAAGCAGGGTCTTTGTAGCCCTGTTCAAATTAAATATATTACACTATGATCACATTTTCTATGCCATGACATACTGGTCAAACAACATAACTAGTCTAATAATGACTATTGCTTTTGACCATGCACACTACTGGCAAAGTTGGTACTTACAGGATGGTCTTGATCTAAGTCTGGATCAAATTTTGTGACCAGATGATGACACCTGTCCAAATCTGCTATTCTCTTTGGGAACCAGTGAACTAATAGAGACAAGAAATAATGGCTTAATTCAGTGGTGATGTTTTGTGATTAATTCCGCAAAGTACTAAACGTGTCAAATTAATTTTTACATAAGTAGTGAAAATATGTTACATTTGACTTCTTTGGTTGTTTTAACGTCCTCAGCATTTCTCTTGATGGAGCTGATGAGAGTATTGACATCTGAGAGGTGCACCTCACATCGAACAAAGTACTCCAGGCCTCCCAGGTTGTCCTTAAGTTTCCGGCACTGCCGTGTCTCCAAATGATTAATTTTAGATTCAAATGTCTGAAAGAAACACAAGACAGTGAAATGTTCTGGGCCACATTTGGAGTTTGACATTTGCTGGATACAAATATGAAGCACAGTGTTTGATATGGATTGGTTTGTTCTACTGCAGATGCATACTTAGCCATCCAACAGTTTCTTTGAGTAGAAAGCAACATGTGCATGAATGAAAAACAAAAAAAAATATTTTGTAAAATAGCAAGCTAAACACTTCACTAATGATATCTTATAATTATATCATAATATCTTACATTATCAGACATTCATGCATTTTTGAAAATAATTTTCTAATATAATAAATGTAACACAAATCGCATGTATTTTAACTTAGTTTTTTCGTTATGTGGTTAAACCTTGGAAGTCATAGTCTCTCATCATGGATGATCCAATTATCACTGTCCATTAAATAAGACACTTTTGCCTGATTTATTAAAAAAAAATTGTCATAATAAACTAACTAACCTTCGGTAATTCTGCCACTCTGACGAAACCCAGTCATTAGTTTCAACTTATAAACTCAATATAAAGTCTTTTTCAACCAAGAGTTTATGCAAATGCTCAAATTTATATAATTAATTGTGCCTCAATGAACACATCTTTAGTCATTCATGAAAACTTTCCAATATACGTCCGTTCTCAAACCTCGAAAACTTTGAGTGTCCGCGACAGCGCAGATGTCTTGGAGTTCCTTAACGTGAAGAAGAGGTTGAGAAGCGCTTTCCCATCATCTTCCTCGAACACTATCTGCTCACTGGCTTCTGCTGCCTCTGCAGCTGCAGCAGCGGCTTCTCTCTCCTTGCGGGCGTCCTCGATCAAGCTTTGCCGTCTGCCGACGAATCTTGGAGACTGGGATGGGAGCACGTTACATTTTCAAATGATTTATTACAAGCAACGCACTTACGTCAAGGTAAGACTGAATAGCTGCCACAGAGTACGTTTAATCTTTGTGTTATTTATGTTATGTTAATTCTTTATTCCACATGGATATGATCTTGTGCGCATCAGTTGTGACCACTGCGTAACACCAAGCTCTCTGCGCGCAGTAACCTGAACAAGTTTTAGTTTTAGTTGTGTTCTTAATAAAATGTTGACATACGACTGGGAACACCAAAAACTAAAAGAAAATTACAATTACAATTACGATAGAAACCTTTGTAGAACGAAATAAAACGGTGGGAAAAACTTTTTTAAAAAGTAGACTTGACGCTTTAGATGTTTCTTACCGTGATGGAGTCAGACCTCTCCAGCTCGGATGCTGCTCTGCGGATGCTCTTTGTGGAGGACGTGGAGCTGCTTGAAAGAGGCATCTTTAGGCTCACAAGTCTTCTGTATTGTCTGCGTTTTGGTGTGTGGCTGAAATGACAAGGTGGCTGTGGTGGTCTCTAGACCTCTCCCTCTGTGTTGAGCGCCCAGGGCTTTTCTTTTTTATTCATACAAGTTCCCTCTTTTTATGGGGTCATTTGTTTGTACTTTCTGACGTCAGACACGATAATCTCGCTCTAATCAATCAATGCGCAGAATCTATCATTCACCTCCCAAGTTGGAGTCATCCACAGCATATGCGACTTTTCTGAGCAGGCAAATACAGTTTTTATCTTTGAAACAGTAAGGATGTGACTAATATGGGGCACATCTTTGGAATTGAATTAATAATTAACTATTTAAAATAAAATAAAATGAGTATATATACGTAGGTTTTTTTTACAAAAAGCACCTAATTTATATACTTTCAGAAACATTTCATATAAGAATTAAAAAGATTTCAGGTTTCTCTGTTGTGCGTGGTTGTTGTTTAACATTTACATAATAATGTGAAGACTTGTGTTTACAACCACCAGCTGAATACACAGCTTTAGACAATAATCACAGCTTTGACCTCAGGGCTTTACATAAAGGTTAGACCAGAGAAAAGTCAACTGTGGAAAATTAAGTCACTTTATCAGTTCAATCCAATCTCCACAGCTTCTCACAAATTAGATTTGAATGTAGAAAAAAAACACACACACACACACAACGGTGAAAGCGGGAACAACACCTTGTTTTCCTATTTGGGCCACTGTGTTTCTTACCTGAGCAACAACCACATCAAGTGAATTTGTACCGCTTTTGGCTGAGGACTTTGCTGGTTAACATGATTCTGAAGTGATGTACGGTGCCCTCAGGCGCGCAGAGTTAAAAAGATTATCTGTGGACCTCTGGCCACATGCTGCCACAGTAGCAACCTCGCAAGGGTGCAGAGAAGGTAAATGGTCCCCGCTGTGACTCTTCCCCCAACCTGAATACACAGGCTGGAAATGCTAAAGATCACCAATGTAGCCTCAGGCACACAGAACTATAGTTCCTTCCTTTATTGTGGGACAGCGGAGTGAATATAAAGCAATATGAAGAAAAGAAAGATAAAGCAAAGGGAGAATAAGACCAGCACCTTTCCACCTTGTTTAAGCCTATTTTCTGCATGGAAACAAAGTAAATTGGTGTATCCTTAGTAATCAGGCTTTGTTTTGTTTATCTTTTTTTTTTAATCCTTTCTTGAAAGTGGCATGACACAAAACATTGGGCAACAGGCAGAGACTTGACATTTATTCAGAGATAGGAACAACTGTCAATTTTATGGTTTGTTCCTTTAAAGTGGTATTATTTTTAAAGCTATTATAAATTTAAAAAATTACTCCTCTGGCTAACGTTAATGATAAGAGACAGAAAATTGGATTTACTTTCTTGGGATTCAAACTAAAAAAAATACATTCAGTTGTTACAAAACTGAGTCCAGGACAAAAGTTTACACTTGAAAAACAATTGTATTCCAAACAACAAAGACTTAAAGGCAAGTTCAACCAGATTTTGTGTCTGTGAAGGGCAGTGGAGCTACAGGCTGAATCACGATCAAGATAAACTGATATTCCTGTTTCTCCCCGCTCCAAATGTCCGCTTTCCTGTGCCAGCCCACTTTATCAAGACCACAGCCTATTACTGGTTATTTCTACTTACCCAGAGAGGAAGCTTTCCTGATCTTGCCTGCGCTTCACTTTTATAGTGTTACAGAGAAAGCTTGGCTCAGACATACAGCATGTTGCATTTCCATAGTGTGTTTTCACCACTAATAATTAATAATAAATCCACAGAGTGTTCAGTGCATATTATAAGGCTGCGGATCCCAGACCTGTTCTTTCAACAGTCTCTCTTTCTACAGACTCCCTCTTTGCCAGGTGTAAAAGTAACTGAATCAACAGCACAAAATGTACAGATAACTTACAGTGGAAAAATGAAATAAAAATTAAAGTCAGCTGTTGCTTTCTTCATTGCACTGATCAATGGAGCAACATATAGCAGCCATACATACATCACAGTAATCTCCTTACTTAAACAACAGATGTTTAAGTAAAAGTAAAGTAAAGTACATTTTTATATAAACCTGAAAATAAATGGGAGAGATTGGACATTTAAAAGTAAGAAAACACAAGAAATTATGACATGTAAAATGAAGGAAAAAGATTCTGCCTCTTTAGGTCAGCAATCAAATTTAAGCTAATTTGCGGTGCTAATTGTTAATTCCTTTGTATTTAAGGTCAAATGTCATTGAGTTTTATCCATTCCAGTGAAGCATGGGTTCATATAATACTCAGCTGGATTTGATCTACTCATTTGAGGGTTGCGGTTATTTCTCTAAATATGTCTGTTCTTCAATTTTCCAGCAGAACTTTACTTACTAAGAACTGCGGTAGTAAGAAACATGGCTCCAGAACTAAGTGTCTGAAGTCAAATTGTTATTCTAAACAAAGAGGGGTTTTCTTAGCATCAAATTAGATCGAAGGGTTCTCTGAAATGCAGTTGCAACCAAAGCAAGGTCAAGCAGACCAAAAGTGTCCACACCATCAATAATACATCAAACTTTGATTTATTATAAGTTGGCTGTGTAGTAGTCATCTCAGAGGACCTAAACTGTTTCTCAGGAAGCAGCATTCCACAGTGGATCACTTTATAAAAGTCATATTTAGAGATGAATCCAAGATTGAGATTTATGGCAGCTTTTCAATCAACTTGTTCAATTACAGCATATTCAAAAGAAATGCAAAATAGAAGTATCTTCATAGGTGGTCTCAGACTACCATCAGACAAGTAATTCTTCATTAACATGGAGATAAATAGTTCAAAGTCTGTATCTATCACATGGAGACTTAAACAGTCTAACTAAAAGAAAAAATTATTTAGCATAAGATTGTTTGATGTACATCGACCTCTGAAGTTTGAATAAGCAAAACACAAAAAAAACATAAATTATGATCATTAATTCTATATTTTCCATTACAAACCAAAGGGGGAGTGTGTATACATTCTGCCCCATTCTTGTTGTTACACAAATTAGCAACACAAACAAAAGTTACGTATATAGCGACTAACTTACATACTAAACTTTTGATGTAGGTAAATCTAAGTAAGAGTCACACATGGTTTGTAGACTGTGAGCTGTATGTGGTTCTGTGAAATGGGCTACATGTGAGTGTTTTTGATTGGTTATGAATGACAGTAGATTTTCCCAGGGAGCTGGTTGGTTGTAGCCTTCACCTGTGGGTTTTAAAGACCAGCTCATACCAGTCCCACTGAGCTCTCCTCTTCACTGCTACCAGTCTGTCTGCCAGCACTCTGTGATTCATTTTGTTATTCCTCATCCATGGTGCTATAGTACCATGTTTAAGTGAGTGTGGGATCCCTTTAGGGGTGGGGTTAGCTACTTTTGATTTTCTTTTTCTTCTGTTTTGAGGTAGCAGTTTAGGTAAGATTTAGTATTTTTGTTTGACTCTGAATTGATTTATTTCTATTTTATTTATTTAGCTTTGTTTTGTTAGATAAAGATAAGATAAGTTGTTAAGATAAGTAAGATAAGATAATTTGTTAGATAAGATAAATTACTGCCTCTTTACAATAACTAAGTAATAAATACTGAGAGCTGAAATCCATTTTGTCAGTATTTTCTGGGTGCTGGGTAGGACGAGCGGAGTCTCATTTCATGTTCAGACCAAGACATAACATGAACATTTCTTTTTCCAGCTATTCATTAGTTCATCTCTAATGTTTTATATGTGGGAATGATATTATTTTAAATTATCTACAATAAGTTACAGTCTTTAAATAGTCGTCAGTCTGGTCAAAGGGGCTTTAATCTTGGTCTTACGTTCTATTAGAAGTTAATTTTTTTCTATGTTTTTTGGCCTTTTCCATTTAACCCATTTAATTATATTTCATTTTATAAAATCTTATTAAATGGAAGACAACACCAGACAGATTCACTTTTGCTTTTGTCTAAACAGGGATAAAATCCTGAAAATCCATTCGGCCATGTCTTCACTGAGTTGTGTTATTTACATGTCTGAACTGTGATTTAAATATATTGGAAGTGAATTAGCTTCATAAATCATCTGGTTTTAAGGTTTTTGCAGATTGTGACATACACACCATCCTACCTGGCTGTTGGTGTTGTTGTACAGTAGCTGAACTACGGAGGGTCTGCAAAGTCCTTTCTGTCTGTATGTAGTTAGGCTGACTCATTGCCACCACAGAGCCGACCACCATCATTGCTCATACCAGGTATTGAGGCAACCTTTTGTTAGAGATGCTGCACTTCAAGTGGCAATATCTGTCTGCCATCCATCCCTCTGTGTTTATCAAATTTTATCTTCTTTTCTGGAAGTGTTTCACATATCCACAAATGACACTAGGAAGATAATTATTACAATTATGTATTGATTTAGCGGTAGCACTGTGAGCGTCAGCTTTTCCTTGCATAATTGTGGGACTACAGACAAGATAATTGCAGCTAAAGCGACCAGCTGGGCTATTATTCATCATCCTCCATGTTTCTTTTTGCTATCTCCCTGCTGAACAATGCTGGTCACCTTTGTGGGGGTCATTAGACTCATCCAATTGATGAAGAGAAGAGGAAACACAAAATAAGTGTCCTATTTATCGTTATAATGTTGTGTAAACAGCATGAAAATGAAAATATCCACATGTGCTTGGTGCATGGTTTTTCCTCATGAGCACACTCATGCATGTTTAAGTACACACAGACAAAAATTTATAATTTATTATTCATTACTGTGGAATAAGACTAGTTATGTTTTCTTTGTTTGTGTATCTTTTGTCACCCTTTTGAAGCTTATTCAGTTTGTAAAACTGCAATAATGCAGCGTTTATAATTAGACAAATCAAATTGTACAGAGTAATACGTGCATGTGTGTGTTTTCTCTGCAAAAGGAGAAAACACAACCAAATACCGAAACACACTGCAAAAACACTAAGATGTTTGAAACTGACAAGACAATTGTTGCTATGGAGACTCACTGAGCTACTGAAGTCAACCGATGATGGAAAATGGGCTATCGTGTAAGTTTTGTTGTTCATTTTAACTTTCTAATGGCATATTTTCTTGTATTTTCCGCATTTGCCTGCAGAAACTTTTGTGTTTTTTTTAAATGTTGCACCTGTGTTGTCATATTGGTAAAGTTTTATTCATTTGGTTGTATTTTTTTCCATTGACATGAACTCAAACAAATATGACTGTTTTATCTGTCTTCCTTCCATATAAGTCTCTCTCTCTCTTTCTCTGCGTGTGTGTGTCTCTAACAGTGCATCTGAGCATCTGTGACTGGCGACGACTGTGATTGTTTTTGCATGTGTCAAAATACAGCTGCCAAGTGGAATGGCTAATCACACAGAGTGCTCCTCCAGTGCCTCTGTCTGCATGTGTAATTTGACAGCAGAGGCATAAAGTGTTCCTGGGGTGGATGAGGGACTGATGCTCAGTGGTCCATTTTGACTGCCACAGAGGCCGTTAACTACAGCTGCGACTGTGACGCAACCGCACACAATAACAGCATTACCAGCAGGCTGCTGACCTCATCGCAGTTCACATATACAGTCTTTTTATTGATACTTTCAATAAACCTAGATTTGAGTGGTCTATATTTATTGACACTATATCCTGACACCCAAAGTTACAAACATTCATGTAATATGCAAATGGAATTTAATTCCATTTTAGGGAAGATGGTGAGTTCATTGAAGATTTCTAAACTGAGCAAAATGACAAAGCTGAACTTCATTTCCTCACGAGGAAAACAAATCTCTCCCGTCAGTTGTGGCACTTGAACACATTTAGAATAGAAGTAAAAACAAATGATAGAAAAACATGTTTAGTATAAAGGACATTTAAGTCATCAGATCAAAATGGGATGTTACAAAGAAACAGTAGCCTGAACCTTTTAAAGGAACTCATTGATGCTTTAGGCTACATGCATTTTTGCCTCTTTTTTGATCATTGCTTTTTATCAAGCAGCCTAGGCTTTTCTAAATGTCAATTCTGATGAGTCTGACTGTGTCTCAGATGCATCTGCATATCTACAGTGTGTCATGTTTGGCCCAGCAGGATAAAAATTTACCTGCTGGTCCCAGTTTAAAGAGTTAGAAGTCATTCAACAATGATTTCTATCAATCACAATAAATGGTCTGATAATTGAGCACAAGTAGGAATTTTGTTCTGACTTATAGACATGAGAGAATTAAAATTTTAATCTCAGGATGTATTCAAATATGAACATACCACCAATTTGATTTTAGAGTTTCTCCTACCATACACATACACATACACATTGACATGAAGTGCATTTCCTTAAAGCTACAACACGTTGAGACAAGCCTGACTCAGAGCTTCTCATCGCTGACCTCCCTGAGTGTCCAAAAACATAAACCTGCTTGTAGATAAGTAGTCTAAGCACCATGTTAAAGCCTTATCCAACCATTTGCCCTGCACCGAGGTTACAGAAGCAGCATAATGACGCTGTAACATTGCCCATTCCCCCTCCAGCAGTGACACGCAGCACTGTGGCTGGAGAGACTCCTAATTAGATTTACCTTTCCTTAATGGGTCCCTGTCATCCAGCAGCCTGGAGGGCCAAACTACTGCAGCTCATAACAAAAACCAAGCAGTTGGAGTCTGGACTGTAGTCAGTCTCACCTGCTATGACTACTTGTTCTGAACTGCATGCCTTTTACATATGTACAAAGCTATCAATTACTGGCAATCGTGTTATCATGTACTTCCACATTTAGATGCATTTTTAAGGATTTCATCAGCACATTTTAGCATATATCAGTTTTTATTTGATAATAATTTATTTACAAAGCATTTTAAAAATCACTGTGTTTCATTGTTTAAAGCAGCAACAGCTCTTTTGCCACTTTTGGAAGTAAGCATCATGACGCCTTGTTTTCTTGGGTGAGGACATACAGTCTTTGCTGTTAATAATATAATTTTCTCTCAAGCATCTTATGTGATGTAAACTCAAGAGTGAAGTTTTGATTTTCTGTATTTGTTCATTAATAAGTAGTAAGTAAATTCATTTCGGCTGCTCCCTTTAGTGGTCGCCACAGCAGATCATGTGCCTCAGTCAGCATATTTGATTTGGCAAGGATTTAACACCAGATGTCCTTCCTGACACAACCGTCCCCAATTATCCAGGCTTGGGACCGGCACTAGGGAGGAACCAGGACCAGGTTCATGGACAGTTAGCAATTTCCTACTGCTGTACCTACTGCGCCACTGTTCCCTGTTTTTATTTATTTATTCATGTTTTGCTTAAGTGTGGGTTTTGCTTTGCTTGAAGATGGAGTTTTCAGTTATTGCAGTTGAAAGTTCTGAACCGTATGTCAAATACTAGTTCAAGGTTTAGTGTAACACCCTATATGAGATTGCTTGGCATCAGGGCCGCAATACAAATAGGTTACACAGATAAAATAAAGCCAATAACTTTCAATTAACACTAATTTGAGAAGCACTTTTAATTAACACTAGTTTGGGAAGCACAGATCTATTAATAGTCTAAAGACAATAATGAAACATGAAAGAAAATGTGCCCTTGATAGAAAATCCTTAACTGTCACAAGCTAAATAAACCCTGTTTTGTTGTCAAATTTATGATGCTAAAATTATGGAGGAAATTTTGTCTTTTGCATTTGGCAACATACAAAATCATTGTGTGTGTATGTGTTTGAGGGGGTGTTTTTGTTGATGGCTAAAAGGTTTAGAGCTGTCTTTGCCCAATCAGAATGATGCAGAATGATGGAAACAGCACAGGACAACAAACAGAAACAAAAATAAAACAAAAACAAACAAGATGTCATGATTGAAATTGCTTATTGGTGCAGATGAAAGTAAATTGCACCAAAATTGCATAAAGTGTGACCAGGGAACTCAGCCTGACATAAGTTGTATCAATGGCTCTGCTGAATTTGTTACGCATGCAGGGCCTTCTGACGCAGCCACCGCAGATGAGATATAGTATTTCCGCTTGCCATTTTTCACCCCTCACCCCCTACCCAAGACCTCCTCCTGTGAATAATGACTGCAGCTGTGTCATTGTGACTGCTAGCCTTGTTTGTGTGTCTTATTTTGATGGCTTTTTACAGTCAGTGCGTATGTGTGTGTCTTTCTGATTATGGTGTACAGATAGGCCATTACACACGCGTTAGGAGGAGAGGAGCTTAATGGACGACAGAGGATGCAGGGGCAGGGTGGCTTGTTAACACCGCCCTGTCCTCCCAGCATATATCAATACTGCCATCTGGGAGTTTGGCCACTTCATTCACAAAACCAATACCCCAGTGGGATGAGATGCGCCGGCGTTGACGCTGTTGCTATGTGTTCAATCAACAGTAAAAGACAAGGGCTATCATGACAGCCACTTCCAGGAGGATGTCAATTCTTTTTTCTCGTTTTTGTGTCTGCATGTATTTGTCCAAGTGAGACAAGGTCACAAACAATAAATGCAGAGAACAATAAATTTGCAATGGGGGATATTGGGAAGACAACTAGAACACTATTATTGTGGATCATGATCAATAGAGACAACAGTAACTTTATTTTAAAATATAAAATATTATTTAAATAGAATTTAAGTTGTCTAGATCTGAGTGTGCCATATTTTTTCCACACTCAACCAATCAATGCTGAGACGCTGACTAATCAATATATGTGAAGACATACATTCAAAGGTTTAATCATCCATTTTACCCACTTCTTTCTATCTATAATCACGGGGCCTGTCCAAGCAAGCATTTGTCAGAAGGCAAGAACACAACCCATCTGGTTATATAGCTAACATAAAAACTGAAGAAAACAATCACAAAAGCTTCATTTTGTGAAAACAAACCAGAACAACTAGAAATGGTGAAGAAGGTAGTAAGGGTTGAACGCTGATGAAATGTATATTTTTATTATTGTTTTCCTAAGTAAAAGACGCCTGTCAATACAGACAGAGAGAAAGTCAAGTCTGGAATAAAAATGATTACCAAGAAGAAATCATGACAGAATTCAAAAACAGCTGGGAATCACAGTACATATATTCAAATTAATTTTTACTTAACAGAAAACAACGACTATAAGCCTGATAGGACAGCCCACAAACAGCATGTGCTGTTGCTTATTTGCTAAATCAAAAACAGAAAGTGAGGAAGAAGATAACAAGAAGGATAAAGTCACAAGAGAGAGCAGACAGATTATCTATGATACATTCAGGGTCAGGAATGAGGCACATTTGTCTTATTATCATGCGAGGCAGAGGACTCATGCAAGTCGTGAACTTAATTGTCCAACCTTCACATTTATGTTGTGATGTTCTCTGCAAAAGCCCCACTATCGAACTAACATTTAAGATAAAGCGTGATGGCGTGGTATAGTGAGATCATGGATCCTCAAATTTCACTTTTGAACATCTACTCTACAGTCTGTGTTCACACGATTGTCAGCGTCAAGTCAGTATCAGCCACTATCAGCCGAGTGACAGACAAAGACAGACTGACCAGAAGTGTGATAAGAGTTTATCTCGCCTCCCCTACATGTGCAGTGCAAACACTTGCACTATTCACACAATAAAACTTTGACTAGACAAGTGGAGCTGCACAAGTACACAGCAGGGCCAGGTGTGTGCCTCTGCCCACTCAGAGGATGGGTAACAAAAGACAGAGTGGGTGTAATCTGGGAGTTGATAGGCTGAGGAAGGAAGGATGGCTTTGTATGAGAGATGCAGGTGTTACTATTGTTATTATTGAACAATATCACAGTCACTTCAACGACAAATGCTTTTGCACAGGGTCACAAAACTATCAAATGTTTCTAAATTAATGTTTTTGAAGTTATCTTTGTTTATTTTTGATTTATTAGTGTCAACTTAAAGATCCACATTACATTCTGGTTACATTGCACAATGAGCTCCTCATCAAGTCAATGTCAAATAGCACTATTTCCAGAATTAGCTATTACTGTACATTTGTTTCTTGATCTCTGGATCATTCCAAATGCTACACAATCACATTTGATTTCTTCTGTGTGTACAGATCCTGCTGGTAAATGTCACAGTGTGACAGGCACAAAGCCTGGTCACCACAATCGTACCCTGAGGGCTCCTAGTGCTGTCACTTTCCCTTAAGTTTGTAGACTCCCCAGTGGTTGACAGCAAACAGAAAGGAGAATGGATTCTTGAAGTTTGTATGTCTATTATCCAATGGGCTATTTCCACAGAAGCATGCTTTCATAAGGAAATAAAAACACCTTCCACTATTCAGTGCTATACAGCATGTGAATAGACGATCACTACTGATTTAGTCTTGGGACATGTTCTGTGTACTTTCAACAGGAAAATTATAATTATAATGTAAACTATTTAGCATTAAGCTAACTTTTCCTGTTTTTAATTTGACTCATTCAGGTCATTAATGAGTCAGTCAGGTGATCTCTTACAGTCACGGTCATCAAAATGTACTTTAACACACATATGGTTTATACAATATGATTCAGTGTCACAGATTTCAGCTTGGCGGCATTTTCTTAAATAAAGCATGAGTACATGAAGCCCTCTTGTGGTCTAATCTGTCTGATTTATAAGACAAAATATTTTGCCAAATAAATGAATGTAAAAAATATGGACCAGCATTCACAAAAGCACCAGCATCAATATAGATCAAGTATTATACACATAACTTCTGAATTCCTATGGCGTTTTAGGTCCATCTTTGAAATACAGTTTGTACTAACATGTACTGTATGTGGTTTAATAAAGTGTTAACTAAAATACACTATTACCTGAAGTTGGAGTTCCCGGTAATGTAAACAGAGGTGTGCTTAAGTTCTCTAAGAGGAAGGTGGTAAAATTAAAAGTGGGCGTCTCTTATAACATGCATGTGTGTGGGTTTCTATTCGTGTTGCACGGTGTGCTCATAAAAGTAAAACAGTCCCCAACTGGGCACTTGGCCTTAACAAAGAGGCACAATTAGCCAACTAGACAGATAGACTGGCTCCTTTCTTAAGGTGGATCTGGATGCTCTATGTGTTCTGGCTGAAATGAGCATTACCCCTTCTTGCTTCAAATCAGAATCAGAAATAGGTTCATTGCCAAGTAGGTCTCAACATACAAGGTATATGTCTTGGTAGTTTTATGCACAAAAGTAGAAAAACATACATCTTGAAAAAAACAAAAGACAAAGTACTCAATAGACAGTTGTCATAAATATAGACAGTTAAGAGGTGTGGCCTGAGATGGAATTTTTGCCTACATCTGATGTTTTGCAGGATTACTACAATGTCTGTGAACATGTGTGAATTTGATTTTAATTGATCGTTTATTCTCCATTTCTATGTCTGTGTGAGAGATCAGAAAGAACCAACTCACTGTTTCGCAACACTGATCTTTTCGCCAGTCAGCACTTGAACGCAGCATCAGGCCCTCGCTCGCCGGTTGTCCAATCAGAATCCAGGATGTTGGAGCGCGTGTGTTGGTCGCGCGTTGGGGTTGAAGCGGAGACGCGTGAGCGAGGCTACCAGCGAGAATTCCGCTTAGCTAGAGGTAAGACGAGCTGAAACACCAAGTCAGCATAAATGTTTCATTAATAGGAACATCTGCTTACAGGTCAGGGTATTCATCATTAACATTACGACTTACCTGACTAACTTGGCACACCGCTGGTGAACTGTCTTCACGACATTTGGCTGTGACTCTGGTGATTTTATTAACCCGCGAGCTAACGGAAGCTAGGTGATATTAGCTTGTCAGTGCGGCCAGGAGTAGGCTAGCAGTCGTAACGTTAGCGGCCCCTGATATATTCATAATAGAAATGCATAGCATGAGGATTCAGCCATTCAATGGTATATCATGTCACAATTGGCTTATATTCTTGGGTGAGAAATGTTAATTTAAGTGGTTAACCTTCGCCCTTGCTGTTAGCTAAAGCATTGTTCCCAGCACGTTGGCTCGCAGTTTCTTGCTAGCTAACTAGCTAGCTACCCCGGTTAGCTGCTTACAGATCATTGGCACCGCCCATACTGAGTGATTTTTGATATATGGTCGTTTGTAAGCTGGTACTGCTGTGTTGGTTTATTTAATTATCGTTTTATTAGTGGTCATTTGCCACTGGCAGAGGCAGCAGGATCCATTTTTATTTATTACAAAATGAGAGATGCTAGCTTTGGCTGTCGTTGCCTAGCCCAGCTGCCATTAGCACGTCAGTGCGTCATTGGCGCTTGCTCAACAGCAGGGCTGCTGTTGATCAGCTGAAGTTAGCTCAGCTGCTCTGCCTGTTTTCCTAGCTGAGACTTGTCTGTTCGTGAACTGTTCAAAAAATGAAAGGAACACCTAATCATCACAGTATAGCACCAAGTCGGTTAAACTTCAAGAATATAAATTTGTCCGTTTATGGACAGGTAACTAGTGAATCAGTTTTTCTTTATTTGGTACAAATGAAAGTAACAACAGGTGCCATGGAGAGGCAAAAGCATGACAGACCTCAAAAGGGTAATGGGTTTTGCATGTGGTGTCTACAGACAAACACTCTCTCCTTATTTGTCCTTACTAATTCCTCTTTAGTTTTGTGTTTTGCTCCTTGTCTCTATCGGTAGCATGAGGTAGTACCTTCTGCCTAACCCATTGTAACAGCTGATCTCATGGGGATCTGCAGATGCCCTGCAGAAGGGCAAAACCCCACAGTGTCTGCACCATTGTGCAAGGAGGAAAGGAGCCATAGAATGCCTTTCAGCAGTCTACTAGTGTTTCGCTTTTCTGACCACACTGTTAGAAACAGACTCCATGGGGCTGGCGTCAAAACCTGACGTCCTCAAGCATGACCTGTGCTCTCAACATAGTACAGTGCAGCTCGATTTGCATTTGTCAGAGAACACCAGAATTGACAGGTCCACCATTGGTGTCCTTTTCTTTTCACAGATGAGATCAGGTGCATACTGAGCACATGTGGCATGCGTGGAAGAATGAATTTTATGCTGCCTAAAACATCATTGAGCATGACCCGTTTGTTGGTGGATCAGTGATGCTCTGGGGAGGCATATCCTCCAATGTGTGATTTGAGTGTTTGATCAGTGTACATTCTCAGCTTTACATTTCATTCATACAATGAAATAATGAAAGATTATACCTTGTAGAACTACTGTTAAATGCATTGTCAAGCTTGCTAACAAATTACAGGTGAGACAGGTTGTCTTTTTTGTTCACTTTGTTTCTATGACCCATGATGTGCATATCTCTAATGTAATACATCTGCTTGTAACAGAGGAAGGTTCTGCCACTCATAATGGATGCCAATAAAGGTAAATATCTTAGTCTTGAGTCATTCAGATTAATGCACCAGTTATCTTTACCATTATTAAAGAATGTTCGCTTTATCTTTCCCAAGCTCTTTTTGATGTGTTCAGGGGAAATAATCAAATTCTGGCATTAGAAGTTCTGATATTTTGATTACATTTACTAAGAGCGTAGCAAGGAAGCAACACATTTCTCACAATATTATTAAAATATATTACTAAATGTTCTTCTATTACACGTTATTTTACTTAACACTAATGAGAGGGCTCTTGTGTTAAATGGACTGTGTTGTCCACTGTGTTGTGATTGTCTTTCTGGCAACACATTAAAAACTTTTTCCACACTGTAACTGTGAATGAAAAGAATTCCACTGCCAACAGTGTAATTATTATAAGCAGTTTATACAGTAATAATGAGAGAGGTACACCTACATTAACGTTTTGGTTATTATTACCTACAATAACGTTCTGTGTTGGTTTGGCAGGTAAAGGGGATCATGTGATGCAAAATCCTGGTGGGCAGATGGACAGACCTGTCAACTTTCACTTCTTGGAAAGGTCAGTGCATATTGTTTTTACTGTGTTTGGGGGTTGTGAGTAGAGCTGGGCGGTATGACCAAAATTCTGTATCACAGTATTTTTTTTAAATTATGACGGTTTCACGATATTCAACTGTATTTTTCCTATGTGTAAGTGATTGAGAGCGATTGACAGAAGAGCGCCAGATCACAACAGAAGTCATTTCAGGTTAACTTTCCTATAGAACAGGTTGTCCTTTTATTAAACTAACTTAACAGCTTAATATTATTTATCTTATTTACCCGACGACATGTTAATTCTGTTTCTACATAATCATGTGTTTACAATTCTCCTCTGCTCTCTGCGTCGCGCACAACAGAATCCTCTGTATTCACACCAATGTGTGTAAACAAACACGTGCAAATACACGCACAGGTGAGCACGCACGTCGGGAAATATGTCGCGTCAACCACTTGACGACCTGAATAAAATATCTGCATCTTTAAAATGCTCCCAAGGTAGTGTACAAAATCTGTTAATTTGTCATTAAATCAACAACGCTGTAAACCTAAGAGAAGCAGTAGCAAATGGGTCTACAAGTGACGTCTGAAATGTGGAGCTTACTGGTATGAACCGGTAACCCGCCCAGCACTAGTTGTGAGGTAAATGAAAAAATGGAAAGACTGCCATATTTTCTAGTTGTCAGTCATGAAGATGGCAACAGTGCAAAATGGTGACTGCTATTGCAGCTGATCCTATAAAGCCGTGTGACAGTTTTTGAAACTTATCTTAACAGAAATTATTAAGTATAGTTAATAGATAGACATAAGAGACAAATATACCAGCTTTTTGGAATTTTAACAGTTTACTTTGAGTTTATTACTAGAGGTGACGAAAGCAGTGAGATGTCGCAGTGACCTGACTATGATAAATGGAGATTGTTACGAATATCATTTGGATGTTTTTGTGCAATGTTACTCAAGATACTTTTCACTTTAATTTAAAAGTCACTCAAATTTAATATAAACTCACAAAATAATTAATCACGTGAAGGCAGTTTATTAAACTATTCTGTCCATGTACCATTACACAATTTTATTCATAGATAGAAATCAAAATAAGTTCTAGATTGGCTTTCTCTGACATTTGACAATGCTGTGTCAGAGTATCGACATGTCAGTAAAATAATTTAAATAAAGGAAAATGACTGATAAATTACTGTTGATAAATGATGTATCACTGTAGGCACTCGCCAAACTACAGATAAGATAAGATAAGATAGAACTTTATTGATCCCACAGCGGGGAAATTTGTGTGTTACCACAGCTCAGGACATA
>JAUYWH010000024.1:7734070-7799994 GCA_034779795.1 Ctenopoma multispine | reverse complement strand
TGTGCAAATACACATACATCCATACATAACATATACACACACACATATACATACACATATACATGTACATGTCCATATCTATATAAGGTGCATTATGCTCTACCTGGTGACCGTAGATGTAAAGTGTCCGAGTGACTCATGACATCATGATGCGTTATAGAGTCTAACTGCTGTCGGGATACAACACCCTACACACCCTAAAATAATCTTTAAACCTCTTTAAAACCTCTCAAAGTTCCTTTAGTGGTTCTCAACCCCATTAATTAGGGACGTCAATCATAATATTACATTGACCATTATGTGATTTTAATTGATGTCAATTCTTAAGTTTCTCTTCTCTTATAGCATGCTTCCCAAAGCAGTGAAGAGGCGAGTGCATGCTTTGAAGAGGCTACAGGTGCAGTGTGCTAACATAGAGGCTAAATTCTACGAGGAAGTCCATGAGCTCGAGAGGAAATATGCTGCTCTGTATCAGCCACTGTTTGATAAGGTACAGTAATATTTTTAATTTTACATTACTTGATTGCAACATCAGATGTATAGAATTATTTCAGATTTTTTATATTCATGCAAACAGCGACTTTGTTGTCCTAGAGAGAAGAACAACAAGTGCAGTGACTTATTTGTGTAAGAAGGTAGAGAGTCAAGAACTGCTTGTGTTGTTCACTGCACGTTTGGGTGGTGGTTTGTCTTTCTGGTCTGACATTAAGTCAGTAAAGACACATCCTTGGTGCTAAATCGAAAACTGCTACAACGAGTGGTCAACTGTCATTTTGTCAGTGAAGGCTATTTCCAGAGCAAGTGACAAGAACTCAGCCATTCTTAGTCACACTGAGGACTGGCAGCTGTAATCCTGCTGCACCTGTTTGTACTGTGTGAGCATGTGTGTCCATCTCTTACTGAAATGGTGTTGATTACATTTAGCTTTTTTTTTTGCTAGTTGAAAACAATTAAGTTCTTTACCACCAGCCGTCAACGTATATATTTTTTAATCTAGTAGTATTCCTCTCTGAAAAGTTTACTTGTAATGTTTGTGTCATAGAGACGAGACATTGTCACAGGGGCTGTGGAACCAACGGATGAGGAGTGTGAGTGGCACAGTGACAGAGAGGAAGAGGAGGAGCTTGCTGTAAGTGCAGCTTTGGTTTGTGTGTACCAAGCTGATCATGTTGCCAAACCCTACTTATTTTGATTTTGATAAGAACCATTCGTAAATGTTTCTAAGCATGCACAAGTAGGTTTATATCAAGTTATCTAAAATTGACTGTGTTATTCTAATTATACAGCGTATTTTGCAGAAAATCTCTCAAAAGACTTGATTAGAATGAAAATAAGCTGTTCTTAAGACAATAGACATGATGCATGCAAGGCAGGGGCAAAATTATTTATCATTGTTCTTGTCAGTAATAAACAACAGAGAACATACATTTAGGAAAACAGATATGTCCAATACGAAACAGCAGGTTGCAAAGTGGCTTTTATTACAATTTACTAAGAGTCATTTGAAGTAAGAAGAGGTAGAGATTGTGTGAAAGTTGGTTCAGGATAACCATTTTGTTGATCACTCTTCCTTCTGCTTGTAGGAGGAAGTAAAGGAAAAAGCTGCTATTGAGGATGCAAAGAAAGAGGAAGCCACACCAGAGGGAGATCCAAGAGGAGTCCCTGAGTTCTGGCTCACCATATTTAAGAGTGTGGACATGCTCAGCGACATGCTACAGGTGGATTTCAACTTTTCATCTCTGACTTGCATTTTACAGACATTTTATATAATGGTTAATGGTGTCCTAACCTCTCACCTTAATGTTATTCTTCCACTAGGAACATGATGAACCTATCCTAAAGCACCTGAAAGATATTCAGGTCAAGTTTTCTGAGCCAGGGCAGCCAATGGTGAGTGTGACATGGTGTAATATTGTATCAACATGTTAAATTTATAAACTAATTTTGATTTAACACTAAAACCACCACAATAAAGTTGTGTAAAATTTACCCATTGCTCATTTTCAATTAGGCTTTATTTTTTCCATATAATATTTATGTTCCATAGGCTTTGATTTTTCCTAAAATTGTGTTTTGTAGCATCCCCTATTGTTAAAAATAAATAATAAAAAGATAAAACCAGGTTAAACACAGGGGCACTATATTTATACCTATAAGCCCTGATAAAATGTACTAAATAAATCCTTTATTTTAGTGCAAAATAGTTTCAAACTCCTTGGTAAAAAAAAATTAAGTAGCTTGACAGCTTCTTTTGCTGACTGAGATCACAATTACCCAACATAACATAACAAATTTGTTTGCGTTAGGAAACTATGCAGTGCAGATATTATCACTCATTATTTTTTTAGACTAATCTCTGTAGAGTAATTTAAATACCATGGAAAGCAAATACAGTACATTATTTTCAGTATCATTTGGCTGAGGTTTTGATACAAAGCAGTTAGTGTTCTGTTAGTATTGCCTACCTTAATACTTTAGATTATAAAAAGACTATACTACTTATACTAATACTAATAATATATAATAATGTGACATGTGGTATTTTAAGCATTATTAAACCAGTAGTTGGTGTATGGGTAAATTTTACTTGTTGGTGGTTTTAAGTGAGGAAGTTAAAGTGTAAACTCAAATTGTCGTCTTGTTCTTTTAGAGTTTCACATTGGAGTTCCACTTTGAACCCAATGGTTATTTCAACAATGCAGTCCTCACTAAAGTCTACAAGATGAAGTCAGAGCCTGATGCTTCAGACCCTTTCTCATTTGAGGGTCCAGAGATCATTGACTGTGAAGGGTGAGTGCCAGAGCATACACACATGCTTTATAAACTGTGGCTTGGACTTACATGCTGTTTAGGAATTCATGAGTTTAAAATAAAAATCCATATTGTGTGATTGGTAAAACCTTCTGCTCACACTTTCTATATTAATCTCTCTTGCCTGTACATCCCACATATCAGCCTCCTCTTGGCACTTCTAACTTTTAGCTTTTTATGTCCTTGCTTTTTTGCCGCCTCTCACTTTTTCTCACACCTTCTTTCTCTAGCTGTCAAATAGATTGGCACAAGGGGAAGGATGTGACAGTGAAAACTATTAAGAAGAAGCAGAAGCATAAAGGCCGCGGCACTGTTCGCACTGTTACCAAACAGGTTCCCAACGACTCTTTCTTCAACTTCTTTAACCCTGTCAAAGGTGAGAACACATACAAACTAATACAAACATAACATATTTATCTGCATGTGTAGACATTAGTCATTCACAGCAAAAACCCCATCAGCAGTTTATAGGGATGTATTGATGCTGAGCTGTGCTTGTACAAGTTGTCTGATTGCCACGCACCAATACCACATAATGTCAAAACTTAAGCATGCGTCTGCCCATGTTAGACTGAGAAATTTCAACTGTGTTGCAATATTTTAAGAGAAGTAACAGGAAAAAAGTCAAATCAACTGCAAACTCTGCCTTCCTGCTGTTTGTGTTGTAGAGGGGGCAGAGGCAAAGTTTTAAATTTACTTTGAGACGGCAATGTTTGATATGCATAAGAGAATCCACCAGTAATTATGAAGAGATTATGAGCAGTTTATCAAACCTCAAGCAGCACATAAACTTGCCAAAACTTGACATCTTAACACGCCTTGTGGTTGACATGCCTACTCCCATCTTGACCCACATATCAGTAACTTTTTTAATTCAGGATTTTTCTTTATCTGTGCATTGACAGTTATGAACAGAGTACTTGAGAAACTGTTGAGTGGCTGAAGGCAATGAGATGGAAAGACTCACATAAAGCACCTACTTAGCTGTTGATGTGCAGGCAGTGCAGCAATCATGTTTGTCACCGTGTCACTGCATTAGCTCAACAGCAGATGGTGCCAGACTCCTATACTGTGTAAGATTGTAAGTCACTGTGCAGTGTGTGGGTGAAACAGCCAGCCTGTCTGTTGCTCACTTGAGTTGGACTTGGGACATGAGGCTGTGCTCGCTCAACAGCTCTGGTTTTACCTTTGTTTTCATGATAATCTTCAAAGGTTTAGATATCTTGCGGTAGTAGGTAGCAGTGACCATTTTAACAGGAATTTTCTGTTCAGTTTTAGTCATTGTCATTTCCTGAAAACTGTAGTTTATCATGTTTTAGTAATAGATTACATTTTATGATGCTGTTATAGACTTTGTGAGGGAAAATAAATAATTATATTTAATGTACAGGTACGGGACATCAGTAAAAAATTACGCACAGTGCAGGTGAAATGAAGATTAATGAAAACATTTACATTTTAAAAAATGCCAGCGCAGTTTTATCACATGTTTAATTTCATCATTCATTCATTGTGATGGTCTGATCTTGCGGTTAGATTTCAATGCTGGCTGTGATCGACAGGTTTCAGAACAACAAACATTCAGTCTGTCACAGCTGCTGTGTAGCTGCAGACCTGTGAAAGTGCCCATGCTGACACCAGCATGCAAAATTGAAACAGCCAGGTAACGTTAATGTTTTGGCTTATTGGTGGATGTGTTTAAAGTTAGCATAGACTATATACAGTATGTGAGTCATGCAGGCCCGGTATCAAGCTTTTTGGGTGCAGGTTTGCAAAACTAGACCCATGTGAAATGAATGAATACATGCACATGATTGATTAAAAAATAAATCACCTTGAGGTTTACCAGAGTAACAGACACTACATTTTAGAATCACTCTAATATTAGTTTAGTCTAATGGTAAAACCAAACCCTTAGTACATTAGTGAGTGAGTTAGTAATTAACTTCCATGGTGCTGTTGCCCTCATTAAAAGTGAGCGAGGTCAGTCCAGAAGTATTTTGTTTCAGTTAGATTGTCTATATTCAGCTAAATTAACAGCAGCTAAATAACACAGTGACAGATCTACAGTGCTGTAAAAAGTATTTGCCAAAGGGTCAGTAATGCAGATTACACCTTTATTTAATGACTGTATCATCTTTCCTGTATAGTCACTTTACTTCTCAGACATGCCTAGACTCATTCTGACTTTGACCTGAACACTCATTGGCTGAGTCTCACGTGTTCGGCCACAGCCTCTGTAAATGACTTGTGAATATAAATAGCTCTTTGTTAAGTGTGTTCAGGTGTGGAGCTCCAGGGCTGGGATGTCCTTTCATTCATTTATTATGTGAACGCACACAAGTCTTGGGCATGTTACTTAACTGCTGTGAACAAGGGTGATTATATATATCATTATTGGACAGAGGTTTTATTAGATTGCCAGGGAAGGTAGATGCCAATGATGCAGATAATGTATATGCAAATATTAATTTATAATGGGCCAGAATTATTAAAGAATTTGCTGATTTATTTGTTTTTTAGTGTGTCAAATACAACCAAACAGACATGAACACACCTGTTGATATTTGAATCTTTTAAAGGAAGTGCAGTTGCCCTCAAAAATATTATAAGAATGTTATTGTCCAGCAGGTAGACATACCATTGATTCCTGCATTGCACAAAGTGATGTGATTTTATCTTTTTGCAGTTGCAGCAGCATCAGTGTATATGTCAACCGATATATATTTGAGGGTATTTAGAAATGTGTGCTTACAGTTTTCCACAGTGCCGATTGATTTTTCAAATTCAAAATGTCCATACTAATAGATATTCTTAACAAAATGAAACAACTCTTTGTAGATCTAGTGATACCTGCTATTGCCTCAGAAATCTCTTATCACCTGGACTATAATTGTATGCCCCACTATGAAAAAGTCTTTCTGACTGACTTCTGTTAAGCTTGTGTGACTGTGCAAAGTCTGTAAGTCTCAGAAAGCATGAGACATGGCTTTTGAAATGAATGCACATGATCGTACTGTAGTGGACCCCGGTGTTAGCATACATTATAACATTGTAATGCTCATGCTGTAGTGTGCACAGCACTAGGTGTAACCGAGCTGTTTCCCCATAATAGCACACATCTGTTTATTGACAGGGTGGTGGAGCACAGCTGTTTGCTTATGGCCTATGATCTCGTGTTGTGATGTCATTTATAATAAGCACAAGCATAATGAGAATTTCCTTTAAATGGACTTTCAGATGTAGGTGGAGTAACAGCTAATCCAAAACGTCTTCTAGTTATAATCCAAATATAATGTCTGCCTGTGAGTGTAGGCTTAACTGGTCATTTGAAAAAATGTAGATTAAAATCCTGCATTTCCATTTTACATCGCATGTTAACACACTTTTGTGTTGAGGTGCTTGTTGTTCAAATTACATTTGTTCTTTCCCTTACAGCTTCACCAGATGGAGAAATGGTGAGTAAAATGTAGCCTATTAGTCAAAAACATCACCATCTATTTTATAGTTACCAGCAATCTATCAGATTTGTTGCTGTGTTAAAAACAACTCTGTGTATTTATTTTATAGGATGAAGATTCAGAGTTCACCCTAGCCACTGACTTTGAGATTGGTCATTTCTTCCGTGAGAGAATAGTTCCCAGAGCAGTGCTGTATTTCACTGGAGAGGCCTTGGAAGATGATGAGAGTGTGAGTGTTTTTCTTCTAGCACACAAACACATAAAATGTCTAATACTCACGACACAAAAGGGAATGTTGGCAGACTGACTCTTACGAGGATTTGTGAGCTAAACCTGTCATCACTCGGGTGTGTTTTCACTCTGGATTTCATTGTTTTTATTGCAGTTTGAAGAGGAAGAGCTGGAAGAGGGAGATGAAGAGGTCAGTAGTACCGCATTTACTCAAAAACCACAGCACTGGTTATCACTGTTGGTCTAGCACCAGGCACAGCACAGCTACATCTTATAGTTTTATCAGTTCTCCTTACACTTAACCTTAAACTTGGGTTGTTTGCATCTCTTGCATTGTCTTGTTTTTGTGTCTCAGGAGCAAGATGAGGAGGCTGACGATGATGACGATGATGGAGACTGTGACCCCAAGGTCAGTTTTCATTTTGAACTATATTCTTATGGTCAGGAGGGACTTTTACAAAACATCTTAGGTCAGTGTAACATCTATAGTGTTTCCTCCATATTCACGTTGCAAGTATTGCAAGTTGCCCTGTTGTCATCCTTTCTCATAAAGTGTAACCAAACAAATGTTTCCTGCTGGGTAAATGACGCTACGCAACGTGCGTGATGACGTCATTTGAGGCGACTGGAATCAATAGGGGAATCGTTTGCAAAAATGACAAATGATACCAAGGAATTGAAACAGTGGGAACCGGTTCTCAACAAGAACCGGTTTTCTATGCCTATCCCTAGTGGTTATGCAGCAACCAGCAAAAATGTCCTGATTTTGGGCTTTGACCTTTTGAGCTTTGACATCTTTGTTAAAACGTCTGTATGGATTTCACAAACCAGGATAACCTGATTGTCCTGGTTTATTTTTGTTTTGTTGATTTTGCTAAAATGAGAAGAAGCTGTGATGTCTAAACATTTTTAGACTGAAAAAACACTTCATGTTTTAGAGTATAGTGTAAAACTCTGTGTATACCAAGGGTAAAATATTGGTGCACTTGCAGATTTAACAGTCACAGTTGAAACTAGCAGTTATGATATTGTGAGTATTCTTTTTTTTGTGCTCACTATAGCTAGTGCGCTAGTTCAGACTCACCATGTACCCTGCACATAGGGTAATGTGCAGGGTACATGGTTAATAGCTTTTTCTCCCTCACAGACATTCGTTTGTTTGACTGTTAGTTTAGTTACGATGACTGTGCTCCTTTATGAGCTGTTCCAGTCTGAAAGTGAATGCGTTTACATGCACTTAAGAAACCCTGTTGACTATAAATCTGTGTTTACTTGCAGCAGATGTATACACAGTAATCTGATTTCTCCTCTACCATGGACTTATTTTGGAAGAATGGTTTACAGATTGTAGGTGTATAGACAGAAGAGACTGCTTCTTGACTTTTCCTTTTTCATATGTGTTGAGGGAGCTGGAAAGACCTGATTTAAAAACGAGGCTGCATCACTCTGTGTAATCTCCTCTTTCATTCAGCCGCTTCTCTCTACTTAAGGTAGTGGAGTGGTGAATGTGAATGTGCCTTTGTCATGCATATGTCGCTTGTAAAAAAAAAAGCTGATTTGAAACCTGGTTACATCGCTCCCCTGATTACGGAAACCAGGTTTCCCATTTACAACCATAACGGAATTAATCAAGAAATCTAACTGTAACCTGTAGGGTTTCACAATAACCAAGATATTAAAGTTGATGATTTCGGTATCATATCCTAGGGGTGGATATCTCCACACTCCAGAAAGAAATGAAAAATATTGGTGTTGAATTACTTTGGAAATACCAAAAATAAATGTGAGGTTGTGCTTGAGGACACTTTGCAAAAAATGGGGAGGCAAGGTGACTACGAAAGAATGAAAGAAGGAAACACAAACATCTAAAGTCAATTGTAAAATGCACAATTGAAATCATTTCCCACATCTCAGCTGAAATAAGTGGCATACAGATTTGATCCTTCAGTAAATTGGCTTCTTTTATTATTTTGGAGAACTTGTGATGGTATTACTATTTTCACAATTTTTTTCACAATTTATACAATCAAGAGAAATTAACCAGTAGGGTTTGAGTGCTGCTCCGTCTGAATAAGGGTTCCGTTAAGAGGTTGGCCTGAGTTTTTCCTCTCGTGGTACCTAGCTCATCAGTCATTCATTTTGCTTCAGAAACTCAGGGTGAAGCTTCGGTTGCATCAATGTTTCACTCTGCTCACTGTGTCGTTTCTGAATGTGACAATTAAACTTGTGCATATTATTGTCTCTCCCTCCCCTGGATTCCCCTCCATTACAGGCATAATCAATCATTCTCACCCCATGCATTTCTAGGTAAGGGAGAAATAAGGACGGCGTCCCACAAACATTGTACACTTTCTTATCTATTGGCTTTGGTTTATTATTCTGCCTGTGCCTCTCTATCACTGTCTTTTATTGTCCCAGTAGTTGGAGGTGTTTAGGACCCCTAACTCACATCTTGGTTAGATACAGCTTCTATTCAGCATCTTTCCTCCTGGTGCCGTCTTTCCTCTGTCCATCTGTCTGTTTTTCCTCATGTAGTCCCATCCCAGGTTTCTAACATTGTTCCCTTTGCTGCACCAAACCAGATATTTTCATTTTCTAGCATCTGCTTTTGTTAGTTTCTTCTACTTGTTAGTTAATGGCCAGTGACTTCATTAGCTCTTTGTGTATTTGTTTTTAAATCTGATTTCTCTGTCTGTTTCCCGCAGAAAGAACAGCCCCAGCCTGCCGAATGCAAACAACAGTAACCACGATGATCAGGGGAGGTGGAGACCTGCTGTCCGTCAAATCAGTTCTTAGCCAATCAGCAAGTCCGCCAAATGTTGCAGGCTCCACCCATTAATGAACTCTCATCTGAACGCAATAGAACGCAAACCAAACTGCGTTTTTTACTATGTGCATGACTTCTTTTTTTTTATGTCTTGCGCCCATCTCACCCCTTTCATTTGGCTTTATTCTAACTCAAAGCAGGACGTGACAGGGCTCTGAATAAAAGACCATGGCATCACATAGAGGACAGTCTTCTTCTTTGGTAAGGTGGAGTAGGTTACTACTGCCAAACAATTCAGATCATCATCATCATCTGGAAGAAAAAAGTTAGGACAGAAATAGATCCCAATTTTAATTTTCATGGAAATAAATCAGTTACTCAGGGTTTTTTAATGCCAACAAGACAAGTGATAGTTTATCAGGAAACTGCTGAACAAGTTTGGCTTAATCTTTCACTGGGGTTGCTGAAGTGTTTTTCTTTTGTTATGTCATTTTTTTTAAGAGACATACAATGTATCATTTTGAATTTACTTTTTTAAATGTTCATTGTCATGTCATTGGACTATTTATTCTGGTGTCATGCAGCTGTATAAAGTGGTGCATTTAGGGAACTCTGTAAGACCCAACCACAGTTATAAGGTTGTTTTCATTAGCTCAAATCTTATTTGGGCTTAGCAGGTCAACAAAACGTGAATACTGCCAAGTCGTGTTTTAAGCGTTCAAAATGAATTTTGGTTAATACTGCTCAGTTCTGCCCAGGCGAATTGGGCTTAACAAGCATTTAAACTGAGCACTTGAGTGGACATGCAGCACTAAGATCATGTGACAAGCATGTGGCTACACTGTCACATTACTCTTCCCTGCTGGCCCCATCACCCATGAAATGCTCTTACAACTTGTGTTACAAAGACATGAGAAATTAGAACATTTGCAAAGTACAAATTTATTTCCTCAGCCCAAACATCCCATGTAGTCTGGTGAATGTTTTCCACAGTGATGACAGAATTAACGACACCGTGGCTGATCCTCAGCCTTCTGTGGTTGCTTATATGATATCACTTATTCTATGTATCTAGTTATTATTGTTATTGAAAGTCAGCAGTGGGTCAGGATGTAAGCTGTTCAGATCAAATGTAAATTCTGTTGCCATGAAGCCAAAATTAAAAACACACCATCCTCTTTTTCTTAAATTGTTTGCCAATTGTCATTAACTCATTGTAATCTAATTCAGCGTTTATAGTTGTTAAAGAATATATAAATATTTCTGTTACTGTCTAATGATTCGAGAGAATGTCTGTGGATATCAAATGGAGGAAGTTGCCAATGTATTTTGTATACTGCACTTGGATTTTTGGCCATTTGGTTGGGCGCCATTGGCTGGTGACTGATCATCGATAGCGACGATAGTGAATAATACCCACACCCTCTCTCTTTTTTTAAAAAAAGAACGATTGTAGATCTTGTTGGACAGATCTCTAAGCCACGGTTAACATCTTCAAATCTACCACAATGGACCGTGTGCTAGCAATGGCCTTAACTGGTTCTTATTCACAATTTGTTACTTGCGCAATATTTCTTTTCAATTTGTACAGAGTTAGTTAAAATATTCTATTAAAGTTGTGCTACATGGAAATATGTAGTTTTGTCCTTTGTGTGTTTGTGTCTCATTTGTTGGTTTACCAGTAAAGTTGATTAACCAACCCTTTTGCCTTGTGATCCCTTTAAATAAAGGTATGCCTCATATCAACCCTTAATTACATTTAGTAGTTTTGATAGATATTCTGACATATACATATGTGTTTCAGATCATTGTCCTGATGCATAATCCAAGTGCTTTTAAATGATGGTTTAACTTCTTCAGGATTTTCTGGTAGACTGCAGAAGTCATGGTTGCATTAATCACAACAATTCGTTCAGGTCTTGAAGCTGCAAAGCAGCCCCTGACCAAAAAATTTGGCCTTTGAATAATTTCTGAAGCACCTGTATGTCTGAACTGGGAGCAGCTCCAGCAAAGTGTGTTTCTCTCAATAAATAAAATGTATTTTTTTGTGAAGAATAATATTTTTTCTTTCGAGTTGTAAATTATCTAGATTGTGAAAGAGCTTTATGTTCCAAACTAAGAAAAAAGGTCTGTCTCCAGACAACTGGTCTTACTGAACAGGTCACAACATCGCTCACTGTGTCCCCTCATAACTTTCCTCGGGTGAATGCACATGCTGTTGACAGCACAATGTGACAGGACACTGAATAGCCACACACACTGACTTATTATTAGGCATTAGGTGACAATTTGAAAATGACTGGCAAGAGCTTAGAGCCGAGCGTCCGGTCACAGCCTCAATGTGCTGACCTGAGAGCAAAGCAGTTTTTTTTCTGTATGGTGACTTTATATCATCATGGTTGCATCCAGGCTGGAGGAATTTGCTCACGGTCTGCCAAGCATCAGTCAAGACATCCAGAATGTCTGGAATTCTGTCTCGCAGATAGAGGAAGCATGTACGCTCCTCTGAGAGACCCTTGTAATGCACTGTGGGAGATAATGACAGAGTGCTCTAATGTTTCTGGAGGAGGATAGTGACTCTGTGTCTTAGCAACCTAGGTTTTGTGCTAAGTGCTGAAAGACAGGTGCTTTCTTATCCTGTCACCTTGTCCTGCAACACTTGCTTCTGTGTGTGTTTATACTTTTATCTTCATGGGAACAGAGGTGATCAAGTGACCAAGTGAGAAGCATAAGTCTGAATTAGATCAAGATGATGAAGCTAGGTCTCTATAAAGACAAGTATTACGCGTGTTTAGAACTTTCTAAACAAAATAAAGTCTATGACGGGGTTAAGATGTTTTGGACAGCAGACTAAAATGTCTCTTCATGCTTCTACTGTTATTTGGGGGATTTTTCTCTGCAGGCTTGTGAACAAGAAGCTATTCATACCAAGAGTGATTTGCGAGGGATTGAGGCTCACCTCACTGTAACAAGGAGTCCTATTGTGTCTGAAGACTCATTTCTGTGCTTTCAGTAAAGAGGACAAGGAAGTGGAACCGCACAGTCTTGTTGGACCCATACACAAGCCTGCTTATGGTTTACACTAAGGTCTCTGTATCTGTATTCATTCAGTATGCCAACATAGCATTGGAGACTCACTATGTTAAGCAGTAGCACAAATGATATAGTGTATATGAAATGTTAAATTGTAGACAAACAAAGGGATATAAAAAATGTTTATTCTGAATCTAAGGAATGTGTAGCCATATTTAAAAATGTCACTAATTAAATTAATAATGCTAATGTTAACACTCATTTTATAGCAGTACTAATGTTATTTTTATACAGCTTCAGTCAAAGAAGCTTCATAAATTTGGAGATTTACATATATTTAAATCGATCCTTGGGCAGCGTTTTGCATTTCAGTTCATTTGTGTTAGATTACACAGTAAGACAGTTAGATAACTACATTATTGCAGGAGAATCGATGTATATTTAGAGAATAATTTAGATTACCTCTGTCTGTGATATGAGTAGTAAAATGTTTTTTACTATTTCATTTAGACCACAAGAAAATCCAAGTGTACCAGTCCCACCCTGCAGTGATGGAAAGGACATATCAGCTCATTAGGTCTTGTTGATTTAACTGTTATAACAACACGTACAGAAGAATTCAATTATGAGATGTCTGCACTGTGCACACCTCCAGAGCAGCAGAACAAAGCAAAGTATTCAGGCTGGTGGGATGATCACAAAATGATGCTGTCTGCCATTGTCTCATTCTCACACAGCAGAAGTGTAAAGGGTGCAGTCTTCTTCCCCAGCTGCAGCTGCACCCACCGTCCCACTCTTGGCCCTCAGGTGCTCTTGGCAGCTCTTACACGTACGTGAGCACACATAGTGAGTGAGTGTGTGTGTGTGAACAAGTTTGTCTATGTGGGGTCTTTTGTATGATCATGTGCCGGTCGGAAGTGACTAGTTAGATTGAATTCCAGAGAAAGAAGGGAATAGAGAGGAGCTTTATACTGGTGACCAGGATTGATGTTTAAATGAATGAGCTGAACTACCAGCATGAAAGACTCCATTACGCCTGTGATGTGATAATAAGTGGTACTGATGCAAAAGCTGACTGCCTTGTGCACACTGACTTTATATCAGTTCTGTGATTGGCTGGTCCAATGCTAATTGAACATCCCATTTCTGACACACTCAATACATTTTGAATACAGACATCATGATCCTCAGAGGATTCAAAGACTTTTCCACTTTGTGATTTTGACTGAAATGTCTTGTTTATTACTAAATGGGTTTTCATGAAATCTGGTACAAATATTCTCGTTCATAATAACTTTGCACAAAAGGTGCAATAGACTGTATGGGTATGAGAAACACTATTTGGGGAAGAGCTGTGTCCTTGGGGTGAGTGCTGCATAATCTCCTCAAAGAGCGAGACCAAACATGGCTGTGACTAACAGCTTCAACGTGGGCTTCACAATAAACCATCATCTTGGGCCAAAGCTCCTTGAAAATCCCTGTAATTATCTTGTTCTGAGGTGTTTGAATGATGTATGTGGATATCAGGTAACAGGAATAAATACTACTGTTGGTCAAAACACTATTGTGCTTTGTTTTTTGTTTTTTTTCTATACCTGGCTGAGTGTATCCCAGCATGCACATGGCATGTGAGATCTAGTCTTATTTTTTCTACTGTCTAGAAACGGTAAAGGTGAGGAATCTAAAGCTGACCAGTCGCTATTCAACTAAAACTTAGGCAGAACATTAGAAGGAGCCAAATTGTTTTACTGTACTGAAAAAAGTCATGTAAAATGTTCGCAGTACCAAAGTTTGTATCAAATGAACAAGACTTAAGTTTTTTATGTTTATTTCTGTATGTTTACCATAAGAGATTATACACAATGGCCATTATAACAAAGCTAATCGTCTTTGCTTTATCACAAGTTTTTGCTTGGTATGTGTGGGAAAGCAAGCTTCACACCCAACCCCGGCATTACAACGGGGCAGCACACCTCTGTCTAGATTTATGAATGGCTCAGGGAATGAACAGGGAACTAGGTGTGGCATGTTTAACCTTAATCGCACTCTTTAGCTTCCGAGCACAGATAAAGCTGTCACTCAGACCCGGACCACATGAGAAGGCAGCAGGTTCCACAAAAATGGCACAGAAAGAAAACAAGAGCTAGAGCTTGTTTAGAAAATATGTCAACTTTTCATGCTGCCTCATACTCACACCTTATACGTTAAAATGATAGATCCTTTAGCTTGTTTGGCCTTAAAACATTGCATAACATATTTCTCATCCTAAAATTCCTGGGTAACCAACATTACTCAAAGCAATCATTAAAGGAATGTAATGACTTCATTTTGATTGATGACCTCCAGTCACATTTAGATATGTTAAATCGCTGTGGTATAAATGAGCAAACATGCAGGAGAATTTCTGGACTAATAATGATCTTTTCACTCTTTTTTTGTGGGGATGTTAGTGTTTTTGTGTTACTTTACAAAAGAATGAATAGTTCATAATTCTACTCTAAAAGTGTATGACCCATATCCTGCTACAGATTATTTTCACTTCTATGGAAAGACTTCAGGTTTATCACAAAAGCCACAGCAAAGCTATGCAGACACCAGCGTGAATGCTACATTCCTGGCAGAGAGAACAGACCTGCATACCTGCCATTCTTTGCAAACTGACAAGAATGAAGTGCTGGCACTCTGGAAGCAACTCGCTGTGGATCACATCTCGTAATTCTCACCGGCATCTCTTCACGTGGATCGTGCGGTGCGTGGAGGAAGTGCGGTTATCACAGACTTCACCTTTGTGTTGAAGTATCTGTGAAGGAGAAAAGAGACACGACACAAGTGTCTTCAATATGCCATGGCATTAATGAGATTGTTTCCTCTGAGCAGCAAGGGGAGGAAAGTGCGTTTATTACAATACTGTACCTTACTACAATTGTTAGGCCTTTATTTCTCTTTTTGTAATGTAAAATATTATTTTATTATTAATATAAATAATAAAAGAAACAATATAGCTGCTTATATGTTAATGCAACAGCTATAATGCAAATATGTTCTACTCTGAGTGTAGTTGTTCCACACGAGAACCTTTATTTTTCACACTATAATATTTTGATATTATATTGTATTTGATATAAAATATTTCTGCATTCAGATTTATAATGCATCTACTTATTTTCTTCCATTAATCTGTATCATCATACGGTAACTGCTTAGATCCTTGTGAGGTAGCTCCTGTAAGTGCATGGCAGAGGCCGCGTCTGTGTTCGTCGTCCTCCAACGGTTCCTCCGGCCGCATTCTGTTTGACTGTGGATGCTGCCTTCATCAGCCATTTGTTCTTTTTCCCACGCTGATGCATGCCAATGTGGCCACAGACACACACACAGAGCTTATCAGAACAATGCCTCAAATAGCTCCGAAGTCTCATCACAAGGGCATGTCACCGAAGAGCAGAAGAGGATGTGTGTGTTGTGTATTTGTGTGTGTATGTAAGAGACGGAGCAGAGTCGTAAAAGTGTCCCAGTGTGCAGCTGTTACCTGTGGGCTCTGCTGTACTTGTCAGCGAGCTCATCCATACTGCTCTCCATTGTTAGACTATGTATAGTTGACTGTCTGAGGGCTTTCACTGGCCACCACAGTGCAGATAAACACACAGTGTCACATTCATTTACCTGTGCTAATGTGCAGAATATGTTCTGAACTGTTCTCTAAAACCAATGTGAGTTTAAATGCTGCTTAAAGCTAAATAATGTATCTTTAACATTAGAAATGTTTTGCTTATTGAACTATTGTCTACACTAAATTTAATTTGTTAACTATCAGTTCCCTGAACAAACTTCACATCCTGCAGATGAGAATTAGATTAAATACGTACTTATTTTGCATCAAGCAAATCAGATGCACGGTGGAAGAAACACACGGAGTCTAGATTTAAAATGACTTAATCTGTGCTTAACTATCCAATTAAGACAACCTTTTTTCTTCCAGTGCAGTATAGTGATTTTTATTTCTTGCATTAAGATTCATTTTTAGAGCACACCACTAGGTTAATTGTTTCAGCCATGTTAGATGATGACGAATATTTGAGCCCAGGATGTTGCAGTCTGTTACAATCTCTGAATCCTCTGTGTTGTAACTGTAACTGCTGGGCGCGACATTTTATTGACTCTGCACCTTTATTTGCACTTTATTGCTTCAGTCTTCAGCAGGTGTCTCATTCATCAAGTTGCCAGGTTAGAGTTCCCTCCAGTCCTGCATTAACATAAATAGAATAAATAACAAATGAACTCAAACAGAGTTCAGTGAACTTTTTCTGGACTTTCATCTGTTTTGTGCGCTCGTGACTCACACTCAGCTTCATGCCCTGACACGACGACCAAACTTTGGGCCTTTCTGGTCTTTCCACCTGCTGTTTTGTCACACCCATGTACCCACGGCTGCAAAGCTTCACTGCACTGAAGTAAACAAGAAAAAGAGTATAACAGACATAACTTTTTTCCCCTCACTTGCTCAGTTATTCACATTTTATCTGTTTGTGATCAAAACCCTCCCTGATTATTGTAGCTGACACATCATTTATTTCCTCTCTGGGGGATTTATTTTGTCTATGTGGGGACAGTGAGAACCAGAGCGTGCTGATTTAAACCTACGGTTTTCACAACACACCTCTGGAGATCTGTTACACCGTCTGATTCCCTCCGGATGTGGTTGCGCTTTCCCACAAGCCTGAGGAACAGTGACACATTTGAGTTTTACTGCTGCTGTAACTCAGCAGTCACACTATGAGGTTTGTGAAGTGTTGAGTACTTCAGTTCATGTACTGTCAGCTCAAGTGGTATTTCTTCACAGAAATGAATAGGAAAACCCTTTTGTGTATAATTAACTATTCCCAATCCCTGTTCTGAATTAAAAAATAAATAATCCTTACACACAGATAGACACAACGGTGCACACACTCCCCCTCACAAACATACCCAGTCCTCCTTTAACAAGCAGACTCCTCCAAATTAAGACACTCCATAACACACTGAGTCACTGCCCGGACATGTCTGCAAAGGATCTACCACAATACTCCTTCAGACAAATTCAAATCCATAATTGTACACATCACACACACACACACCAGCAGGCAACAAAGAGAAAGGTCCCTTAAACAAGGAAGCAGTGGTGTACCTCTTCATTTAACAGGAGCCAACGTGCTGTTTGACTCAACACACACATGTGGTTTCCTTCACTTTGAGACTGCGCTCCTGTGTCAGTGCTCACGCAGGAGTTCATTTAGCGAGACTTTGCCGAGCTGATTCATCGCAGCCTCTGCTGCTATGTCTGTATGATCATTGTGGTGTTGATGTGTGAAGTTTTATGGGTGGTCCACTCACACAATGGGAGAGGCCAGGGTGACATTTCACTTCCTGCGGGGAGATGTTTCCAAAATGTCTGTGAGGGCTGAGTGGAGACTGATTGACGAGCAGACGAGAGAGTCTGAAGTGGGTACTTGATGCACATTCACCACTGTGCACACACGCAATCCACCAAACACTCGAGTCAGGTCATTGTTTGTGTGGCAGTTAATATTTCCCGTCTGAAAGTCACATAGCTTAGTTTGAAGATGCTAAACGGCCATAATGAGACATAAACTGAGCAAAAATAGACACAGAAATTACCAATATTAACTCAAAGGAGACAACACGTCATTGCCCTCGTGACCATTTTCTCATAATTCATTCAAGCGTTTGTTATATATTTATACGTGTGTTACATTTTGACAACTTGGAATATTTTGAACTAAATAAACTCCAGTTGACTCAAATTTTTAAGGCAGCAAGCTGAACAGTGAACCTACTTTAAATGATTAACCCTGCATTAAAAAAAACTTCATTTAGCTTTCTCCTTATTTGCTTTGAACTGTAACTGCTGCACTTCAATACAATATCTGTGCTTTCTAAACTCTATTTGTAGCAGCTGCGGTACCGTCTGGTGAATCATCCGCTCTCTGTGTGACAACTGTGCTTCTGGGCTGTTTAGGGGCATTTCAGTGGTTTGACATCATCTGCACACACGAATATCAAAGTTTATGTAAAACGTATTTAGACTGAGAGATGACCTCACCGTGGTACAGCACATACAGTGTGAGGGGTGTGATAGAAAAATCACTGACAATCCTACATCTTAACTGTTTTTAATCCATATGAAATAATTGCTGGTTTATGGGGCCAGACTCTAATAAACCACATGTGCTCTCTGGTAGTTAACCATATTAGAGTGAATCACTTACTGCAGACTGGGCAAATATTTGGACTAATCTCCGCACTAGGATGTGGATTACTAATTACAATGCTGACTGTGTAATTAGGTCCACGTTAGGACTTCCTCTGCCCTCTCCCCTCCTGCGCCAAAGCTTCCACCCACACACAGCCTTGAATTACTCCTCTGGCAACTGTTGATACATTCCCAAACCATCTGACGTCAAGTGGGCAGGGCTCAGACCACATTAGCCTATAAAGTCTACTGCTACCTCAGTTCGTACTAGTCTGGATTACCATAACCCATGTAACAACAAAATACAGCAGGGAAGCAAGAGGTTCACAAACCCGCCAGAGTAAAACAATGAAAATGTCAGCAGCGGAGATCTGCCAGGTGCTAAAAGAGGGAGAGCTGGAGAAGAGGAGCGACAACCTGCTCCAGTTCTGGAAGAGGAAGACGTGCGTCCTGACCACGGACAGCCTCAACATTTACGCAGACACGCAGAAGCGCTCCAAGGGCAAGGAGCTCAAGCTGCAGTCTATCAAGAAAGTGGACTGCGTGGAGCGCACCGGCAAGTTCGTCTATTTCACCATCGTAACCACAGACAATAAGGAGATCGATTTCCGGTGCCCTGGAGAGGAGAACTGCTGGAACGCAGTCATCACCATGGCCCTGATCGATTACCAGAACAGAAAGGCCATCCAGGACTTTAAAACGCGGCAGGACAATGAGAGCGCGTCTCCCGGACAGCAGGAGAGGCGCATGGCGAGGGCGCCCTGAGCCGCTGCGGGGACTGTGGCGCTTTAACCGCTCCTAATATGGTGAGACACACACCACGGCATGTAGCTGACATGATACATGCATAGAAATGTTAGTAAAACAGACATGTATAGCCGAAGATCTGGGAGAACTTTGAAACGGTTAATGACACGGTTCCTATTTCCTTCCAGTGTCAATGTGGACCATAAAACAAATAATACACGGACCAAGAGGAAGACGAGGTCGTCCGGTCCAGAGATGAAGGATTGTTCGGGACTGAGCACTCGGAGAGGTGGCAGACCGAGATTTTCAGAAGCTCCACATGCAGGACTGAACCCCTGAATTGTCAAAACTATTTCAAGTTCGCTACTAGGAGGAATGACTCCCAAAACTATGATGTTAATTTATTTGTTTCCAGGATATGGTGTTACTGGCAAATGGCTTGAGTTGTTTAAATTATTTTATGTGTTGAGTGTGTATTTATTTGAATAAATATGAATGATTTTTTGACATAACTTATGGTCTCCTCTGCTTTTATATTTCTCTCTTCTTTTTTTTTTTTTTTTTTCTCTGGTAGAAATATTTGTTCCACATGCGTAGAATCAGTATCAGTATGTTTGACATTCCAGGACACTTAACATCAAAAGTATTTCTCAGTAAATGCCAGACATGCAACAGTAAAAAAAGGGAGTGGTGGACAGGAAAGTCCCCTTCCTTTCTGCTGGCAGGTGGAATGTGACTCTTGATTGTTTTAGGCTTGAGTCATAACTGATAAGAGGAGCAGATTCAGTCAGCAGCACGGGACATTTGAAGTACGCGGTAGTGGCTCTGAACACACCTCACCTGCTGCTGAGGTGTGGTAGGTTTCTAGATAACCACAGTTGGACACAAATGCTAAAAAGTTGCATTTAACTTGACCGTGTTGTTTACTATATTTGTGACTTGTTTCGTGTTCCATGTATTGATTTAGGCTGAAATTCTGGCAGCTTTATATGTAAGCGTTCAGATGACAAATTCCTCTGCGGCCTCCTTATCAGACGCCTCTGTTCTTTACAAGGTGGATAAAACACACTGGAAGTTCACTTTATTGAACTTTTATTGCCCTGTTATCATGAAATAAAAGCTATGAGGTAACGCCAGGCACACACCTATTAAATTACAGGCATAAACACTTTGAAAAGCTTTTTTGTGAGTCTTGCAAAAGACTTTCCTCATGAAATTAAAAGAAGCAATTTCGGGCAATAGATTATCTTTAGATGTATATTACAATGTCACATTAAGCACATTTAATAAGTTAGAAGCCTTTGCATGTAAATACATTACAATGTGTACATTTTATTTCAGTTTTCTTAATATATTTGCACTAGATACACATAAGAATGCACATTTATATCGTTTCTACAACTTAATTTCTATGGCTCATTTTAATATAAGAAGCACAAGATTATTTAAAGGCGCACTCAGAAAACAATACCATGAAATAAAAGAATATCAGATGATGTGATCCTGACGAACCCACACAAAAAGAAAAGAAAAAAATGTCTCTGCCTTGATCCCTCCTACACATGAATACCTCCGGTCCTGGATCTCATGGACTGGTGGTGTGTTATGAGCACAAATGCCCACAGGTCAGAGGTGACAGAAAACTAAATCTCTGGCGAGCAGTAACGAAGTGTATGCTAGAGTCACACTCCTCCCCGTCCCATCCCATCCCCGCATGCAACAGCTTTGAAGTAGGATCACACTACAACGAAGGCATCAAAGAGTTAGACTGATCTGAGGAGTATTACCGGAGCGGACGGGCCTCCCTTCTAAAAATACTGCTTCACAAATTGGCACCACTTTAATCTCACACACACACACACACACACACACACACACATACACACCTCTGGCCTTTGAGCCAAAGGCTGAACACAGGTTTTTGTCACGAGTGCTACCAGGAGATTTTTTTTTTTAGACAATGACATCCTGTTCTTTATTAAACATTTTTGAAATACTCCATATCAGATTTAGCTGCGGTTTCTGAGGTTAATAGCAGACAACATGATCTACTATACATCTGGCCACAGAACGTAAAGTTGTCTCTTTTTTTTACTTCAGAGGTCTGGACACACACAACCGTCCAGAAGGACACACACACTGTGACTTCCTCTCTCATCACAGGCTGTATAAACATCCTCTCACACAGCACCAGCGCACACTCAGGTCATACTTGTAGCTTTGGCGTCATCGCTCAATACGCCGTCATTATGTGGCTGCACAACACTGAACACATTGTTACATTCCTGAGGAAGGGATACCTGCAATAAACAGAGATGTTGTAAGACAAGTGTGTGCGGGGTCATGACCGTATACAGATGTTCACTTTTTTAAACTGAGCAGTACAACACGTGATTCAGAGGCGTTTGTTGTAAACACAAGATCTAGTGCTGACGAAGTATCTGGCGAAACATCTGATTTGCCAGAAGAAACGTGTCCACTTCATCATCTGGAGATGATCTACGACATTCCCACTCAGAGTTTTGTCAAACCTTTAACAGCACAATCATTTAAGACATTAATCTGTATTGACATGCAGCATTTTTTTATATGTTTCTCTTATTTATACATGAAAAACCTACTCAGTCCATTACATCCCTGCACTGTGTGGAAACCAACACACAGGAACGAGGGACTTAAGAAAGAGTGAAAACTGGATAAGTGTAATGAGTTTTAATCCTTTTAGTGGAGCAAATTGAACCTTTAAAATGTTTCAGATCACATAAAACACTCCATAAACTAGACTTTTATGGATTTTTTGGATCTATTTACTAGACATTTCTTTCCGTCACATGCAGGCCACCAGCTACAACTGAGGACATCCAGGTCATGTCCCTTGATTTATATTCAATAGTTACAAACTGCAAGTCTGAAACAGCAATCAACACTTTAAATATCTGTAAATATACAGAAATACAAGTGAACCATTAAATCTATGAATTATAATAATCTTCTGTCTTTTGTTGTCTTGTTTTCTGAGATCTCAGTGTCTCCTGGCTATGCTCCTTTTCACATGGTGGTTCTTCTAAATGCTACTGTAAGCATACTTGAAATTTGGGAACTTTGTGTGTAATAAAATAAAAACATATAATTATTCGATCACATTTCATCAGCCTTCTTCTTCACTATCATGTCATTCACTGAAGATCATAAGAGGCAGTTGAAAGGTCAGAAAAAGCTGTAAGTGGACCCTTAGGCTTAGACTCTTGTGTTAAATATGATCAGTTTACTTGTAAAGAAAGGATAAAAGAGGCAAATGTCAAACCACAGTGGAATCTTTTTCTGGTATGGAAAATGAAAGGGTCTTAATTTTATGTATAAAGGGTTCAGACACTAAATATAGAAACACTGTGACTCAGGCTGTGACGACAAGTCTGCTTTTACATAAAATATTACCTTGTATAGCCTTATAGCCTTATAGCCCTGCATAGCAAACAGTAACAGCGCTTCAGGTTTTGTAGATCAACTTAATGATATGTTAACACTGCTTCACAAAGTAAGTTATGTGTTTTTTTACGTGTCATGACTCACCACAGCTCCCCGTGCTTCATAATGGTGTCAGTCCACTTCTCGTAAGCCACTAAGACGTTCAAATGACATCAATTGTGTTTATCTGTGTCATTTCCTCACTCGCTCTTCTCGTCAGAGTCCACTCTGATGTCAGCGACACACAACATTAGACCTTCATGTAAATAAAAACCTTTTGAAACACATGGGGATATTAGGCAAGGCTTCATGTGATAGTGTCATTACTAACAGCCTCCAGGATCTGTCACATCTGCGTAATGACGTCTGCTCATTTTGCATTGTGGTGAATTACAGCTATTGTTCTCTGAGGAGCTTCACTCAATCATCTGATAATGCTGGCAGAGATATGCAGTTTAATGTAGGGGAAGTATTCACGGGTATGTATAACATAAAGAAGCTCTCACGGTATTTCAGTATGTGACGCGTAGCTCAGGTGAGTGCATACCTTAACACATGCCTTAGCAAATAGCTAAAGGCAATTTAAAGTCACTTAGTTTATACAATAAACTGAATGTTTTGAAAAGGTACTAAAAAAAAAATCTGAGGGAAAAATCTTGACCAAAATCCAATTCTCCATGTTTCACTGCTGTTTATCACTGCTTCATCCAAATAAAGGTCATCTGATTCCCAGATCTGGTCTTGAAATTGAACAACCTCCCCCCCTCCCCCCTTCCATCTTATCCACAAAGGCGTCTTATCCTATTAGTCTGCAGCCATGACAACACTGTGTATTTTTTATTATTATTTCTGTCTACTGAGTCACAGGGAAAGAACTCTGGAGATCCGCATCTCTAGCTCTGTCTGTCCACTCTCTCGCTGCGACTTTGACCATCACAAATTTCAGCCCAAACAACCTCAGAAAGCACAAACAACACTGCAAAAAAAAATAGTCTACAACAACAAACCAGCTTAACATATGTCAGAGTGAGGTGATATTTTCCCAAATATAGACAAAGTCACTGTCTCTGTAGGTCTCTTTTTAACAGAGAATCCCATGAATGTGCCACCTCTCATATCCAAGACATGCATGTGTATTGAATATACAAAACCACACACACTGCTGTACGTATATATACACACAAAGTGTTGGCAGGGCTGAACTGGTGAGTGAGATCATGTTGCTTAAGACCCAGCTGTCTGGAGAGAAGCTTCAGACAGAGAGAGAGGAGACGCTGTCAGGAATGTCTACAAGGCAACAAGGGGGCGGAAAACTGAGGAAGAGTGAGCTCCACGTGGACTCTGTGGCCTGAGGAAGAAGGCAACGCAAAGCTTAGTATCACAAAGAGTAGACCAGGACATCAGAAGAAAAACGAGTGACCCAAAGAAAAATCATTTAAGTCTTTAGTTGATTTCCAACATCAAGACCTACAAAGTAGTTTCATAATATTTCCAACTTCACACTAATAGTTTTCTGCTAAAGTTAGATAGCCATATACAAAAAATACAGACATGTATACATATCGACATTTAAGAAGAGTCTATAGACACAGCTAAATGCCAATGTCACTGTTCATTCATCTGCTAAGCATGTTAGTGTGCAAACATGTCCTAATTACCATCACATGCAAAATAAAGCTAAGATTGTTGTAAATGTAATTAGTTTTGCAGTTAGTGGATTAATACTGGATAAATAATATATTGTGTAAAAATGAGGTCTCTCAATGAAAAGTCTGAGGATTATTACAAAGTCATTACACTTCATTCTGAAGGGGGACATGGATCTGTAATTTGGGTGGACTTGAGTGGATCCTTTAACATGTCCAATAGCAAAGCGATCGCAGTGAACAATGGGACTGTGAACAGCAGAGCAGAGCGACTGATCAGAGTCTAACTGTGCTCCTGAGGGGGGGTTTAGTTACCAGCACCTGCCTGAGTGGGTGTGTGAAGAGACGAACAGGAACAGATTACAATAACATTTCACATAATAAAACGTTTCCCACAAAATACAATGTTAGACATTATTCAGACCTAACATTTTTTAAGTAAATGTCTGTTCTGATCATTTTAAGTGTTTTTTTCTATTCAAGATTTGCCATAAAAATCTTTTAAAAAGAGCTGAAACAAAGCGTCAAAGAAGCGACGAGCAAGTAAATGTGAGGGCAAAGTGCTGGTGACACTTTGCGATAGCCGTGTGATCTTCTTCAAGATGCCACTAACCACAGCAGCTGATAGTCACTCACATGAGTTACAGTACGTTACATCAGATTGTTGGGGGTGCAGCAAATAATGCAGCAACATTATCAACTTTGCCTGACGGGAAACTGAAGGTAAAATAAATGGCTGCAATAACCTGTAATGATGACCCCGGGTTCAGAGTCGTTACCAGGACAAGAGGAAATTAGCTCACCATTGATATTGCACATGAGAAAAGCAAGTGAAAGAGAAAGAAAGATAGATGAGCGTATAAAGGGAGTCAGGGAAGATTCCAGCACAGAGAATATTACAAGTAACAGAGGAAGAGTTTCTTGGAGGGAAACACTGGCTGCAGGAATTCCCCAAAGTCACACCAAAACCAACACCATGGTATAATATAATGAAGTGATCATTCAACAGGGAAACTGCACCCTACACAAACAGCCAGCTAACTGATTTTAAATCCATCTTTCACTCTGGCTTTTTACTTTTAGGAAGCGGTTTGACATGGTTATAGAAATCAACCAGCACACTCATAATGAAAAAATATGAATCATTTTGCAACCATTTAGTTCACCAAATTAACTATTTTCTATAATGTTATTGTCCATCTCAATACAAACCAGAAATCCCAATGATCTCAATCAGATATAATGATCTAATGAGCAACCACATGAATTACGCGCTATTTATCAGATTCGGATAAATGAAAGAAGGCAATTAGGATGTGACTGGAATAAATGCGGTAACAAATCAAACGCTGAAATGATCAGACTGTAAGGTAGCGTCTGTAACTTTTTGTTCTGCTGATTAAAATGTTTAAGTGGTTTACTTTGTGGCTTCCAGCCTCCTAACATTACCGTATTAAATTGCAGCCACAAACAACAATGACAGTCGCTCACACAGTGACCAGTACACAGGACAAGCTGTTGGTCTGTGGAGGCTTCTTAATTGTAATGCTCATCAGTTGGTGCTGGCTCTTCCATTTCAGCATGTTTGTTGTGGTTACCTTTCTTTTTGTACATTTTATGGTGGCCTGAAGACTATGAAATGACTCACTGCTATAGAGAGCATCATTTTATGGTGAAACCTTTGTTCACACCTTATCGCTTGGGGGAGGCATACAGTATGATGTCATCTCTCACCTGGCCTATAGAAAGTGGTCATACTCAACCAGTTTAGAAAAAGTAGGCTTTAACAGAACAAAAGTATGCGTAGGTTCGACGCATGCACATTTTTAAGTTTGTTTGTAAATTCAGCTTTACTTTTCACGAGAAACACGTTTTTCTGCATATAAATGTACAGTATAATATGTTTCACTTTTGTCTGAAAATTTATTTTTTCAGTGTGATCGCAGGAGCAGGACAGTGAAGCTGGAAAGTCCCTTTAAAGAGTACAGGTTTTCTCACAATGCATTCCTGCGGTCCCAGCTCCTACATATTATTTCCGTGCTTGGCTCCAGCTCCCTGATCACTTCAACAGTGTGGTATTGACCCAGCAACAAATGTCTCCATCAATCATAGCACACATCACAGAGGTGTATTGTTCAAAGACGCTGCAGAGAGTGTTTAATCACTGTTGATCGGGGTGTAGGCTTGTGTGTCCGAGTCTGCATACCTTTGCTGTGCTGATGTGATCTCTCAGCAGCCACCCAGGAGCTGGATGTCTGTGTGGGTTGATCTATAAATGAACTGATAGATGAATGATTTGATGGAGGCGTGGGTGAAGCTCTGATCAGACACACAGGAAGCAGATAGACACACACAGACACACCATGTTTTTTTTTTTCTGATTGTTTTTTCATTCATCCTATCAGTTTTAATTCTGTACTTACCTAATACTTTTTTACAGCGGATCTTGTGACACGTTGACAGATTAACATGGCACAGTTGATTCAGCATGTTGAATATGATGAGCCCTCATTTATGCCATCAATAGCAACAAGCCAAAATGTGTCTATTACATGTTTAAAAATGTGAATGTTTGAATTTATGTTACAGAGGTGCAAGTGGGTATTATATAAATTCTCTATAGAAGAAGAAAATGGGAAGACTGAAGCGTGCAATAAGAGGAAATCCTGTTTTTCATAGCTCAAGGGTCTTTCCCAAGAAGCAGAGAACCTCAAAGGTCTTCTCTGTTCACATGCTGCCCTGAGACATAGCATAGTGGCAACCTTTGACTAAATAGGCCATGGTTATGTGGGAGGTCAGCATTAATTAAATAAGATATCACGTTCAAAACGCCGCACAAGCACTCTTCAGTAATGTAAACATATATACTGTATCCCTTTGAACCTGCTATCATTTCAAATTCACATTTCATTTGTATTTGCATCACATCAAAGTTTATTTATCAGATGATTTCATTTAATAAAAAGTAAGGAAAACTATATGTTTAGAAGAGTCAAAGACGTGACACTGGTTGCATGCCATCTGTGTCTCATTGGCCCCTTTTTCACCCTGTTTCACATTTCACATCAAATCGGCCTGAAAAGTGGTAACTATCCTTGGAGGTTTTGTTTCAAACATTTTTTCCACATATACAGGGCAAATCATTGTTTTGTGAACCAGTAATTTTCCCCCTTGTGCTCTAGACAGGAAGACCAAATGATGTCATCTCCTGTGGATGTCATATTTAATGAACACACTGTATACAGGCACCCAACGATATGTTAAAAACATACATCTCCTGTACCAATTACTAAAACACAGATGTCTGGTTTTGTCCCCACAAAATGCACAGATGCTTGTTCACGCCCATTGTTGAAGGTGGGGGTATGAGCGGTGTGAGCTTGGGAACAGGAGTTTTTAGTTGGACTAGGGTGGTTTACACAATCCCCAAGGAAAGATGAAAAAATTACTGTAGCAGCAGAGATGGAGACAGAGATTAGCATTTTAGGTTTTTACATGAAAAGTTGGAACATTATATCTGAGAAACAAGATCTTGTTTTTTTGAAAACTAGAAATGTAGTTCCATGTGCTGTCAAAACTGAGAAATATTAGATGACCTAGTGCAGCGGCTGTGCATTTAAGAATGTCACGCACGCTGACATGCAGTACAATATCTGCACACACACACACACACACACACACACACACACACACACACACAGAGGAGTCTTTCACAGCAGTTCAGTCCACACAATTCCTGTTTTGCTGAAACAGAATCTCTTTATTTCAGTCAACGATGTGTGTGTGTGTGTGTGTGCGTGTGTGTGTGTGTGTGTGTGTGCGCGCGCGTGTGTCCTGGCTATCTGAGCCAGGGGACAAAGGGGCAGGGGCAAGGATGGAGATGTTTGGGGGCTGTAGAGGACACGAATGGTGGGTGGATTGTTGGGAAATGAGTCACTGGAGCCTCCTTCAAAGCCAAACTCTCCAACCCCAACACCTCCTCCAACACCCGAACAGGGAGGTCTGCTCGCTGGAATCCAGGCCTACAGATGGAGAAGCTGAGTGGGCACACCACATACTGTACAGTGTGCATAGACATGGGTTACAGTAGTACACACACACACACACACACACACACACACACACACTCTCATACACATATACACTTGTTGTCGCTCTAACCAAGGGCAGGATCTTGCCGCAGAGGACGGGGCCCCTGAAACAAAAGCTTCTAGTGTAGAAAATCAGCAGGATGCATGTACAGTGTGAGATTGTCTGTACTTTATGTAAGTGCAATGCAATTTATTATCTTTCCACAGTGAACTGGTGTACACACAGTGAAACAGTGTGTGTGCATGGTTGCATATGTGTATGTACAGTATCCGAATCACAGAATCAGTTTTCTCTCGCACACACTATGGTTGGTAAAATATTTGGTGTTTCGTGTGTCTGTTAGTTAATAACTTAATTTTATTCAATCCTGCTCCCACACTCTGTCACATAACATCATTCATTGGGCAAATTCAACCCAGGCAACACACGTGTGACAACAACAGCCTCCCTTGTGTTAATGTCAGTGATGAACCTGGTAGCAAGCATGCTACTATTGCTTAGGGTTTCAAACACACACACACACACACACACACACACACACACACACACACACACACACACACACACACACACACACACACACCAGCTGTGACCTCATGTCACAGCTCTTTCTGCCCTGGTTATTACATCAAAAGCAACTGTTTGACTGACAGACGGAAATGAGAATACATACAATACCTATTCATAGATACCTCAACTCTGTTTAGTTACCATACAGTACATCTTCATGTGGCTGTAGCACTGCTTGCTGTAAAGGTCAAAGGTCACTCCATCACTGCACAGTACACCAAACTTGTGTTTGAATACAGAGGAGTGATGACCTATATCTGAAGTTAATCAGAGTTAGCTGTGGTGCGGTGGTGATGGGTGTGTGGTTATTAAATCCACTCTGAGCGAGTGTGTGTTTGTCTCATTGAACTGCGGCATAGAGTGAGAGCTCTGAGACAAGACTCAACAAGAGCAGCAGCTCTTTCTGAAAACCCCACAGACAGGCGGCTGTGTTGCCACGGCAACAAATCAAAGTGCAACACTTTACAACTGTAATAACTATTTACAGGTTGTGTAATCGCTGATTGGTGGTGATTTAACTACATTAAAACTTCCTGAGAGACTGTTCATTATCGCATTTGCTGCTTTGAATGAAAATGTTTCTACCTTGGAGGTAAAAGAAGATCTTTTCTGAATCCTCCCCTGTTTGTGTTTCCACAGGTTGTGTCTACCTGTCTGTACAAGAAGACCACCCCACATCCTTTTCTTTTCAATTACTTCACATGATGTGGGTGGTTGGCACAGCTACAGAAAGGCAGGGCATTGCTATAGCTACCCCCAACAAATCAGCACTCACATTTAAAGTTTTCCTTTTATAGTGAACCGTAATGATTCAGCTTTCGAATCCACAAAGGACAAGTTTATTGTGTCGATCTTGTCGGAAAGAAAGAAGCCTGTTTGAAACAAAAAAATAGGTTTTATAATCACCAATGAATTGTCTACCGACTGTACTGTCTGTCATCTCAGAAGCTTATTATTCATCTGCACTACAGATCTCCATTATTGTTAAAACAGTTTTTACACATTTTTACAATCACTGGAATAGATTTCTGCAAGAAAGGAAAAATGGTTGTCAGTCTTTAGAGACCTTTTTTTTTTACACAAATACTAAAATCATTTGCGTGGAAGAAATGTCGCTCAGTGTGACTGACTTAAGTGTTTCTGTTAGTGTTTTAACGCTTTAACGTATTAAAACATGATGCTCCAAGACATTGGAAGACCAGATTACGATCATCATATACCGCACCACTGAGACTTAACTTGAAGAAAAACCTTTGAGTTATGATCATTTGAACTTGTAAATTGAGATTCATCTTGCTCAGGAAGAGCTGGGGATCAGTCTGCCAACCCTGGGATGCATAAATGAATCACTTTACCTTCAGGCAGACACACAGCTTTGATATTTAAGCATTTGCTTAAGCACTAGTAGCCCTTAGTCTTACCTACAGAAACCTTAAAGATGTGCCTCAAAACTGTCCCAAAACACTGAAAACAGTTCAGATTTTTTCTACTTTATTGAGCTGAAATCATAAGTTATTAAGCATATTTTATTAATCAAATTTTTTGTAAGTAAAAAAAAAAAGCACCAAAACCAGAAAGAGGGTGGACCTTGGGTAGACATTGTTTTGTCTGGAAAATTGTCAATGTCAAGTTAAACTTTTAAGCCAACATTGCTGAAAGGTCTCAAACGTGATCAGAATAATGAACAGTCTGAAAATGTACTGACCCATGACAACTGAGCAAACTTCATCTGCTATGAAGGTCATGTGTACAGTAGAAGATTACAGTACAGGAAATATCAAAAGTATACAGAGTAACACTTTAGTAAAGAAGCCAAGCTTATAATTATAATTATGGACAGTAGGCTATGTACTTTAGGACTTTCCACCATTGAGACAGATGAAGGAATTCCCCTAGAAATCAGGACCTCTGTTAAAGTCAAATCTCTGCAGTGATTTATTGGTTTATGTAGTGAAGTTAACTTGGCATCATCTGATCTTCTACAGCAAACAAAAGGGCACACTTGGCCCCAGGGTGCTCCTGACTGCCAGATTCCCTCCTTCTCGCTCTGTCCTCACCTCTGCTCTCTACATGGCAAGTCCAGACAAGTCTTCTGTCTGTCTGCCTCCCTCCTGCAAAGTTCAACATGGTTCAGTCTATTTGTAACAGGCCTGAGTTGCAACAGAGTGGCAACCCACAGAGCAAACATTCAACCTGACTCCTGTTGCCCTTCAACCAAAACAAGCAGGACACACCTCAGTGCAGCTGGCCTTTCTTACCTTGGGGGAAAATACAGAGGAAGAGAATGTAGGGAGGATAGGGACCACTGCCAGAAAAAAGAACTGAAGCATGGCTTCTACCACTCTTATGTCTGTATGCATAAATATATAGTATAAGAATAAACTCGGAGCAATTGTTAGCAGCTAGTTAGCCTAGCTTAGTATAAAGACTTACTGGAGTTTCACCCTGTGGCTATTAGCCTGGGCCACAAAAATAGCCTGGCACATAAATCCCATAACACATTTTGTTTTATTGCACACAGACATGAGTGTGACATCTGTTTTTTCCCCTTAACACTTGTTAGGGGAAACAAATATGCAATTTTTTCCAAAAGTCTTTGAATTGTAAGAAATTATGGAAACATTTAAAACTATTTTCCAATATATGAAAGGTAAGAAACAGTGTGAATAGTAAAAGAGTTGTTTTCAAAATGAAAGTCTGACTGAAGTCATATTCCTGCACTTCCACAACATCTGATTACAGATGGCCGCGCCAACAGACACAGCAGCGGGCGCGGGCAGCGAGTGGGATACTGTATTTGACCACAGAGCAGTTTACACCCCTCATTTATCTAGTGCCAGAAGTAAACATACACAGACATATAAAAGACAGACAAAGAGCGATCCACAGCAGGGAAACTGTTACAAACTCAGTATGTCACACAGGGGCTGAAAGAAACCTCAGTTGATGGAGTGCTGCCAGGAAAATAAACATACACACACTTTCCAATGGCCTAATTTGGTCTCTCACTCCTTCCGTCAGCCAGCCCCACACATACAGTCAGACAACACAGTGGTTTAGTGTGTGCACCCACTCAGATGTGCAGCTAACTGTGGAGAGCACAAACAAGCTGTGGAGGAGCAGATTATAAGAAGATACCCTGTTATCAATCTGCCCACTCTGCTGCTTCTCCCCTCGTTTCATAGGAAACAAAACACGTAGCTTGCCGGGATCTGGGTAAGAGATGGAATAGATTTGTTTAGAAATCTAAAGGAAGCTAAAGGAATCTAAAGCACGGTAACATCTAAATTCCATGTTTTGTTAATTCATTCGAACCGTTATTGTTTCCTGACAAAAATACAAAGAAAGGACTTTCTGTATTTTCACCGACAAACTTGATTGTAAATAAAACAGCAGCCTGCTGTCTGCCATACATTTATGTGTGGCAGACAGCAGACTGACCAGTCAAGCACACACACACTCTGTGCTCACAAAGTCATGCTGCTTAAATTAAATTATTAAATTATTTGCAACACTGGGACAGAAAATATTCTTTTTGAAAACACTATTCTCTCACAAAGTTTGTCACAAAGTGTTGAGTCATGACCCATCTTTGCTTACAAAGATTAAGCCCTTGGTGCATGATCCCGTTATACCCTGTCGTTCAGAACAGTGTGTGCCTTTTCTGTGTACTTTTGCCACATAAATAAAGGTTCAAGCAAACTGACAAATTACAGCTTTTAGTTTTTATTGCCTTTTAGAAAAATCCAGAAAATACATTTCTGGAAATAAGACTATGTATTTGATAAGAGGAATAATAAAAAAAAGTACTTACAACCCAAACCAGAAATGAAAGCCTTTATCCACAAATGTCTGATATATTTATTGGCAGTCTCTAATGAAAGTTGAGATCAGGTTGAGCAACTCCAAAGACTCCAAATAGTTACAAGAGACACTTAAACAGGAAACACATTTCACTTGATGGATTAGTCTCTGTTTAGACAGACTTGACACTAGGAAATAGCAGGTATTAATCTCATCACAGTGCTAATGCTCAACTCATCACATATAGAAAAGTGCAAAAAGTGACTATTTCATATGAGAAATGTGACACAACACACTTCGGTTACAAAACTTTTATGTGAAGTCCAAATTACATTAGATTAAAACACAGTAATAAAATACATATACATATCATATCAGTATATGACAGATGATTTTGTGTACATGACCATGCTAACTTGCCAGCATGCTGAGATTACAGTTTAACTTACAGAAATGGACCAGCACTTCAGGAAGAACAGAGTTAACACGTTTGACTATTTTATCGCGTCTTGTTCTTTTTTTTTGCTTGTACATTCTGGTCTTTTTAATCTTTATTTATGCACAGAAATGTCACAGAGAGGCCTTCTCTGTTTATCAGATCAGATGCACACAGTTACACACATTCACACTGGGAAGCTGCCCAGCACAACTACACCTGTAGTTGCTGCCACAGGTTGCAGAAGTTGGGGGACTTCCTCAAGTGCATCACAGCAGTATTGATGAGAGGGAGGTAGGTGATTATTTTTCACTTGTCCACCCAAATTTAATCCTGCTAGTTCAAGGATTAAACTGGAGACTTTCCAGTAACAGCACCACCACTGTGCCAGTGTGTAAGTCATTAAAGTTAATTTTTTTAAAGTCTGTCTTAAAACCAGTTGCCCAAAAACAATGAAACAGGTTTATCTTCCTTTTTCATTCCACCTGTTAATAAAGGCCATATTTTAGTACAGAATTCATGCTTTTTTTTTTTTTTTTTTTCCCATGGTTACTCAGCAGGGGTGCAGTGCCCATGGGCATTTTAAGAAAACTTTAATTTTGGAAGATATATGCTTGACACTTAATATTAATTTCAGATACACATTTGAACATATCTCTGCAGAGCAATGACTGAGCATTTTGGCAACCGTCACTGCCCCTGTAAAGGCTTTAGGGGAGGATCTATCCAAGTATAAACAGGAGGACTGGTTACTGACATTATTTGTGATGCTATTTTTGACATACATTAGCTTTTAATATCCAGCTATCGAACACAGCTGTTATTGTGTTGCTCTTTTCTTAGTATGTTTGAGAACTTTCTCAAGATTTTTATTTCTGCTGTATTTTCTAATACACTTGACATACTGTGGAATAGCACTTTGTAAATAGCAGTTTACACACAGTAGTTCTGACACTCTAAAGACCTCCTGCACAGAAAGAGGGCCTCCTAAACCCAATCCTACCCTCACTGGGGCTTAAATCTGCGTGTGTGGGAGAGATGTTGATCCATGTGGTGTCTAACAAGAGATTTTCACCTGCTCAGGTTCAAGCTCTGGGATCAGCACAGTTACCATGTGAGCGTACCACAGTTCTCATGGAGTTTGTTCAAAACAGTCGGCATTAACAAGAAAGTCTGTGTATGAAGCGGTTTTATTTAGGGAATGGTTATCTGATGCAGCCTCCTTGTTTTGTCTAGACTAATAAAAAAAAAAATTGTATCTAAAAGTTTTTCTGCTCGAGTGCTGTAGCCTGTTTATGTTGAGGTACATCGTTTCACAAAAGTGATGAGTACTCCTTAGTCTATAGACATCAACAGCTCCCTCTAGTGGAGAATATTTGACTACAGCGGAAACAATTCTTCCATGAAGTGACAAGATTTCTCACCGTTACAATTTTCTCTTTTAAGACATTAATGAGGACCAACGGCAGTAACAGGGTTAAAATGTTTTACTGTAGTACTAAAGTACGCAACAAGTATGAATGAAAACATCAGGCATCGTGTTCTCTGTAGTTTGTTTTCATATGACAAAGATATCTGGCATGACTAACCTCCAACTGCAACAGGGCCACAGAGTAGAAAACAGGAACATAGTGAGAAGAATAAACACATTAAGTGTGAAATAAATGCAATCAAAGAGTTCCTTCTTGTGTTCCAATTCTCTCCCTTTGCGTAGATCAGTAATGGCAATGAAGAATTCAAGGGATTAAAAACAGTAAAAATCAAGATCACTGATCCGACTTTGTTTGGAACGACCATAATGGCTTACTCGCATGTGCTTCCTCACACACACACACACACACACACACACACACACACACACACACACACACACACACACACACACACACACACACACCCTGGAGTGCGATTGTCACCTCTGTCCTTCCTCCAAGCTGAATAAGATAAGGAACATCGAGGTTAATCACCCGATTATACATTCTGAAATCTCTTCTTGAAACACAAGACGGTCAGGCAAATATATACAAATTGATTAAAAGACAAAACAACTCATAACTAGGTGTTTACATCTCAAAAGTGTAACTTCAACACACGCAAACCCTTTCTATTCGACCAACACATCCGATTCCTTTCCTTGTTTTGCCACTCATCCTTCTTTCTGTCCTTTCCTCCACACACTGCTTCTTTATGTAACTGATTGTGCACACTAGTGTTGTGGTCTAGACCAAAGCAATGCTATTCTATTATTCCTTCAGTTATGGTGCTACAGGCACACGAAATGCAAAGACACTCTGTTTGGCTCTCGCCCCTCATCTTTCTTGTGTGCCCCTAAGAAACACAAGTAACGCTCTCTGTAAACAAGTACTCTTTATCCATTCCGAGTGTAAATACTGTTTTGGTAAAATCATCATCATCATCATTAAAAGACGAGACAGAGTGTATATGAGCGTACATCAATACAAAACACACAGAATTGCACTGTTGGAAGAGTTTTCTTATTCATTATTCTATGTTGTGTTTTTCTTCTTCTTCTTTTTTTGGCTTCAGCATTAAGGCCCAAAATTTGGAGTGAAGGGGTGATAGGACAAGTCTAAGCAGTGCTCTGTCTGCACCCATAGGGCCTACTGTAGGTACGTTCGCCACACATACAGGCACACTCACATGAACAGTATTGCAGGGTAATATAAAAAGACACTAAAGAATCATGAAACATCCTCTCTGTCATTTCATTATGCAAAATCATTCTTCATTGTCATCTTCATCACCATACATTTCATCTTTTTATTTAAAATATTTTCAGCCGTGCATGTCTCATATCCCTCGTCTCCTGTCCAAAGTGCATGGGTGCCGGTGCTGTTTCGGTCTGGCTACACCAGGGGGTGCCCTTCCTCTCTGCAGATGACTGACAGGCGGTGGCTGTGTTTATTGCTGTAATGTCCGTGCTCCTCCCCAGACAAAACAAAGGGACAAAGTTGCCCTAGTGACACTGATCTGAGGTCTCTGCCCCCTTTTGCTTTTCAGTGTCTGTGCTTTTTAGAGGCATCTGATGCCAGATCAGTGCCAGAGGGAAACTCCTCTCTGAGGAGCAGGCTCAGGTGAAGACGTAGTTGAGGAAGAACTGAGAGAGGAGCAGAACACAGAGGATGAGATAATGACGCCCTGTTAGCAACACACTCTCATCTATTGCCCTCTGTTGAGCCAGCTGACGGCCCAGAGCCACCAGGTTCCTACAGGGAGAGAGAAATGTGTGAGGGAACTATCGTGTACAAGATGATAAATGTAAAATTAACACAATAAAACTTTCCAAATGAAATTTTCAAAGTTCTATATATGGAGGTTAAAAAAACAGCGAATATTTTGAATGTGTGTAATTTTACCTCTGAATATCCTGCTGTGTCTTCTGTATAGATGTGATTGAGGCCTCTATCAAGACGATGTCCTTAAATTCTGTAGTGCACCGTGCACACTGGTTTGAAAATGCTGGCCATTCGACAGGTGAGAGAACACAAGACTTGAGACTTGAGTCATTTAAGGTGTGTGTTTGTAAGAGATGCGCATGTGCCTCACCTTCATTGTCGGAGGACTCGTGTGTGGGCTCTGGTGTGGTACTGCTGCTCTCCGTGTTCTGGCTGCAGCTGGATGGCTGGCTGCTGGCCTTTCTGTGCTTTCCATTTACCCCAGCCTTAGGATGAGTCAGAGGAGATTTAATGTAAGTGATTCAAGCATCGCTGCTGACAAATTGATAGCGAACTGCATCAAGCCAAGAGCTGAATACAGATAGAGTCTAGATGTCTGTGCATCACTGCAGCAAAAGGTGAGGAAGGAAACTGTTTGTGCAATTTGGTTTGACAAAATGTCTAGTTAGGAGGTGTGTGATTGGTCTGGCTGACCTTCTGTTGGCTCGCCCAGCTGTGCCTGTAGGAGAGTGCGCTTTGTCGTCTCCGTTTTTTCTCGTGTGTCTGAATCACTCCATCCTTCTCAAACTGAACCAGACAACACTCAGGGTCCCACGGCTGCATGCTGCCAAACAAGAAAACAAAACAAAGTTTTAGATAAAATGTCATTTAAATCTGTGTGTCCTTACTATCCATGTTTTCCTCTCTTCACTCTACAGTACAATCATTCTTATACTGACCAACAACCTTAACCAAAAGTGTTTCATTAGTATGGTGTGTGACAGTGTTCGTACTCCATGTGCTTATAAGTCCACTCAGAGGTGACGGGGTCTTGGTGGAAAAGGCGTGAGATCCAGGGTTTGTCTCCTCTCTCCCTGGATTCCTTCCTCTGAGCTTCCTCCAACACAAACTTCTCCTGAGTGGCACGCAGCTGGTCCCGATCCATGATGGCTCTGGTCACATGCTGCCAAAGTCTGCCACATTCAAATCAGATGCAAACTGAGTGAATGTGTTGTGTATAACTTCTGTAATAGTTTGAAGGCGATACAAATGTACAGACATAGATGTATGTGGGCATACGTATACCTTTCAGACTCAAACTCTCCCTGTTGGTCTATCTGCACGACTTGTCTCTTGAGTCGGCTGCTGCGAATGTCTGAACTTGGGTTCCACAACGTCTCCTGCTGGCCCGAGCGTTTCTCATGAATGAACACCTCGTTGTCCTGAATACAGTAAAGGCAAGAAGTTCAATGAGCCAATTCACTTCAAAGAGACCACTAAATGTGGTTCATCAATGTTACATTAATTATATAAAACATTTTCTTTTTTGATCTCTTCTTTGTCTCCCTCACAGGGAGGTCAGACTGGAAAATATTTTTCAACATTACAACCGTGTCTGTGAACCATTGTGAGAAGGCCACAGACACTGTCTCCCTGCTGCTCCTAAACCTCTAATTACTAATTCTGCCTCTAATTACTGCAGAGAATTACTGAGTACCAACTGGCAGAGAAAGACACAGAAAGATGCATTTCAGAGGGAGATTGAAAGGGCAGGCGGGAAAAAGAGATAAAAGCTCTCACCCAGTGTCCATCAACTGTGGCCACTACCTCCTCTCCAACATAGATCTTCCCACTGATCTGATTCACAGAGCAGGAGCCTCCAAGGAAAGGCTACAGTAAACAGAATCACAGTGTTACAACTCTACTAAAACAGCTGTTTGTTTCATTTAAAAGTGATATATTATCATAATGTATTGTCATGATGAAAAAAACGTACATTTTAATGCTTTATATTTAAAATATACCTTCAGTTTGAACTCCAGCTCTGTGAAGCATTTTGTCTTCTCACACTCGATGGTGACCTTCCCACCCAGCTCTAGTGTCATAGTGCCGTACAGTATACCTAGAGAACGCAGACACATCATTAGAGCATCACATCAAGTCCACAGATTAATCATCCTAGTTTCACAGTGAACATTCCCTAACAACAGTGTCATCAACACCAAAATGGATGTTCTGTTCTGCCCTAATAATAATACTAATAATAGATACTTTATTAATTCCCCTTGAGGAAAATCTTATGGACAGGCCCTCTGAGGTGCCAAGGGTTCTGGGTTCAGTGTCTTGTCCAGGGAAACGTCTACAATCTTGGCAAGCAACCTTGAATTATGTTAGTTATGGTAATTTAATACCAAGGTAAACAAGGAATGTCTGGCACAACCTACTTCTAAGGTTATTGAGTGAGGGAATGCAAAATGTAAAGGTTAAAACTCCTGTATCACTTGAAACTACTTCATCGTTCAATATGACACAAGTGACCTTTAGAGCCTAGGCATAGGAAGGTGAACAGATTTAGTGACAGTGATGGCCGCTGATGTTTACTGTAGATCTATTACCTTTGCAGTGAGCATAGGGCATAGTGATGATGTACTCCTCATTTCTGCTCAGGAACAGCAACCTGGCTTTGCCATCCAGAATAGCAGACAGAGAGTTACCTACAGCAGCAGATGTACAGAGAGATACATGATGACATAACACAAGAATCACTATTTCTTATAGACCTCAAATTTAAAGACTACTGACAACCATTTATTTTACACATGAAGCAAGGGCGGGAATCAATCTTGACATGTGCACACAAAGCAATAAAAAACCCCTGTAGTCACAATGTTTATGGGTCTTAGCAGCTATGACAAACAGATTACATATTATTCTGCATACCATAGAACTTTGACTTGGCCAAAATACTTCCAGTGATAGAAAAACCATCCTTCCTATTGCAGACATAAAAGGCAGAGATGGGCGGATGGTGGGACACCTGGTAGAGGACAGGGAGAGAGACAGGCAGCAGAATGAGAGGGGTGTCAGATACTCTCTGTCGTATATTCAGTTTTACATTTTCTGCATTTCACATGTGTGTCCACTGTCAAATTGTGCAAAATATTTCACACGAGGGATGAATCATGTCTTGTGCATTTACAACATGCATTATAGCTTCGAATTGGTTTAACCTGTTCGGCTATGTAGAAAGTACAGCTGTTGGTTTGAGGATGGAGCCAGCAGCAGCGAAATGTTTCCCCCAGGATTGGGTTGTATGGCTTTTTTAGACCCTGAAGAATGCAAAAGAGCACAATTATTTGCAGCATAAGCTTTTCTTGGCACAATCAGTGTATTTTAAGTCAAAGGAGAAAACTCTTTGATGCTTTCTTTTATGCTTTTGTAACTGTCAGGCAAGCAAACACTAAATAGACTGGTGAGAAGACATAAGGAAGAAATAATGCCACACAAAAAAACAAACTAGGTCAAAAATGCTAACAAACAGAAAATCTGTTCAAAACAACCACTTCCAGTGATTATGTGACTGAAACTGAAAAATGTAGCTAAGTCCATTAGCTGAGGTGGTGTTTAATTAAAAACTGGTAAGTGTTGATCTGAGAAACAAAAAGTGAAATTAAAAGACCACTGCATTACACTTAAATACATAATATATTGTTTTATATTCAACAGTAATTAACAAATAGGTATTATCAAGGTCATGACATTTTAGAGCCACTGTGACAATAATAACAAGCCTTCTTGGTGTAAACAAATCTTACCTTGGGCTTCTTGTAGAAACCGGACAAGTACCATCTTAACACCTGCTTGATGCGCCCATATGCACTCTCCTCCAGTGCAGCTCTGTGGTAAAGAGGAAGAAATATTTTTTTTATTTTTAATCATTTTTTCTTTACCTGTCTTCAAAAGAACTACACACATAGTAAAATGACTGTAAGTTACTGACTGTGAAAGCAGATCAGCATGATAGTAGTAGTCAGACAGTTTGTCCAGGAAAGAACGTGGCTCCAGAATGAAGGTGGGGAGCACCACCTTGGATAGGTCCATGCCTGGTCGCAGCTGCTTCAGCAGAGTCCAGATCAGACCCTTGTTCTCCTCCGATACGGTCTCCACCTGAGAAGCCTCACCAGCCTATAGTAACACATACAGACAGAGGCAGTGAGACATGAGAGGGAAGCATAGAGTCCCTGTAGTCACACTGGTGGTTCTCAGGCTGAGCATGACAGAATCTCCTAGTTTGCTATAGTGGATAAGCTAGGAGTATAAAAAAAGTGTTTTAAGGATGCAACTAAATATTTTAAATGTTTAAACCCAAAAATATATGTTACAAGTTTTTCTTATTGTGTATTTTTTCCCATCTTATCTGGAACTGGAACTCAAAGATAAAATAAAAGTTCTCTAGATATGTAAGTGTGAACAGAGTGCTTCACCTCAGCCATCTCCTCTGTGCTCTGCTCTACATAGGCTGTAGCCTGCAGCCCAGGGGACAAGTCATCTGATTGGTCCATGTCACTCTCCTCTGTCAGCCTTCCACCATTCTCATTGGCAGTAGTGTCCCAGTCGTCATGAGCCTCCCGCTCCGATTTGTCTGAAAAGCCATCATGCTCCATGTGGTGATTGCCCAGCAACACCGTGTCATTTAACCTAATAGTAACAGACGAGAAGTAAACCAAGAAGAATTATATTAAGCAACCCTGATATTCAAGTTTTTGTTGCCACATGTCCCGTCACTGACTCAGACAACCTAATGCGCAAGATTATCAATATCAGCATTCAATAAGCTGCTTCCTCAGTTTTTGTGTGAGATGATGTTCAATTTATGGTTTTACTTCATTAGATGTAGCATAAGCCAATAGTGAATGAATAATGCCACATGACCTTTTAACCAAGTTGATTCATTTTACTTCAGCAATGCCAAAACTTAGATGCTTGTCTCAATAACCTGCCATGAACGTTTAGAGCTCTGAGTGGCTTTTAAATGTATACTGAACCTTTGATCTTTTCTTGTATCCTCCACCTATGAGTATGCATACAGTGCTGCATCACAGACTATCCACTACAAAAACCTTAGTAAATCCGACCTGTCCGGTCAGACAACCGAACCACATCCTCTTCATTTCCCACCTCATATTCACCATGTCTGTGTGGTGTGTGCGTGGGCACAATCAGAGAATACAAACAAGGTAATAGACACATACAACATACACAATTATGGTTTCATAGAGGTGTGCATGCGCACATGTGCACATAAACATGCAACTAATTTTAACTGCATTGTAGAAAGAATTAGCGTCTTCACACTGTAGAATTTTCCAGCTTTGGTCAAATCATACACCTCTGATCTGTCAGGAAAAAAATAATAATGAAGCAGCTTCTAAATGGCCACAGAAAGGAGAAGTGAAAATGAGACAGGGAAAGAGAAACAGAACGAAATCGATAGCTAAACAGGAGAAATACACTTCTAATTCTACAGCCATTTTTTTTACTGTTAAACCACCTAGGCTGTGTACGTCTGTGTTCTGTAGGTGCACACATTTATGAACACACAAGTCACATTCAAAGGAATACACAGATGTACACAGAGCAATTAAAGCAGATCACGAATTACCACACATTAAACATTATGACGGTTTATAACTATAGTGTGTCATTTGCTTTCAAAAACACCTTCAGTCATGAGATTATAGTCACAGAAAACAAGGACACAGCTTATTTTCAAAAAACAGCAATGAAATAGAGCCCATTTTTCATAATGCCTAAGGGCTCAAGAGACCTGAACAGTCACATTCCTGCACACTCTGTGACTCACCAACCAGCCAGTCATATTACAAATTAACCTAAACACGCCCTGGAACTGCGGTGGTTTCCCTTACCTGACAGATATACAGCAAACAGACAAAGTCTTCCTCAGGAATCACCAATGATGTTAGCAGAATATCCAAATTGAGACAGAGACAGACGACTGTCCTTATCTCCTCTCTGCTCCTGTGTGTGTAAATGTTTTTAATGTAGTGACTAAAAGGTGCAGCGTTGCTTCCTTGACTCCCGCACACCTGCTTCCTGAATGTGAGTGTGCATATTTCTATATGTGAGCTTTTGTGTGTGTGTGAGTGAACGCAACGGCTGTGTTGCTGCCGTCTCTTTCTGGGTGGTGTATGGTTCACAGTCTACTCTATCTTCCTGCTCCTCATTCTGTCATGTGATCATACGGGCTGCTGTGATTTGCTAGGAGAGGAGCAGGAGAGGAGGGTAAGGTGGGGTGGATAGCTGCCCTTTCTGTTTTTTTTTTTTACACACACTTAAATGATTTGGATTATTAAACTACTTTCAATGTTACTCAAAGATATCTGAAGTAAATAGAAAATAAAGTTTTAATATGATTTATTAAAGACAATAACTGTACAAACCTGCATGGCCCTATGTGAAAAAGTAATTGCCCCATAAGCCTAATAACTGGTCAGGCCTGGTGTGGCAAGTGAAACTGGAATAAATAAATCACCCTTTAAAAACTGAATTTTGTATTAACTAGGGTTATCTTTGTGTGATATTAAAATTAGTTTGATGATAACAGGTATGCAAAAAGGAAGGGAAGGGGGCAAATACTTTTTCACAGCACTTTATAGGGAGGGTTTAGCCATGGAAAGCAATAGGAGAAGGAGGTGGTTAGGGAGGAAAGGGAGGCTGAATGTAAGATGTAAACAGTACAGAAAACGTTTTGCAAACATCCAAGCAAAAATAGGAAAATGACTATGATCCATGACTTAAGTATGTGTGAAGATGGATATGTCTATCCAAAAACTGAACTACATAAATATGTACCATTACAAACCTATGACAGGGACTGATAGTTTTATAAATAATCAATGGTTTAGCACAGTGGAGCAAGCGCACAAACATCCACATAATACCGCCCCTTCCCCCCATTACATTCACTGAGTTCCACATTCAGAGTTTACTTCAGTCAGAGTAATTCACGGTCCTTTATGATAATAATGATGACCTTAACAACGTTGCTATGTTGCTGAGGATTTACTTGCATTCTATGCATTCACGTCTCTACTCGAACATCTTTTTATATTTTATATAGATAATGCACATGTGAAAACAATATCAGGGCCAACATGTATTGTAACATGTCCACAGAGGGAAAGAAAATATTACTAAAACAGGAACACATTAGAGCAGCCCATATTCTTCTAACACAAGAGATGAGTCATACTGCTCCTATACATTAACAATGCTTCCTCTCCATTTCTGCATCTCGCATTAACAAAAACATGCGCACACATACGTATACACAGACACACACAGGTAGTCTAACACATAGCATACATGGCACATGTGGCTCAGCTTCAATAATAAACACAAAAACACAATAGTGACATACCACAAGCATGATTTACACTCCATTTGCAAGGCTATATATTTTGCGGTAATATGCAGAATGGGTACAGTAGCTACAGTAGTAGTAGTACATTTTTAGATGTAACTTTCTCTTCTATCCCTAGCGCAAGGACTATAGCTAATCAGTAAGACATTTTTAAAGAAACATGCCTTTGGATTGTATAGAAAATTCAGGATTTGAGAAAGAATTACGCTTCAACACACTTGATTGCTCTTATTATTATTCAAATATCTGACTAGAGTTTCATGTTACAATCCTGAACTAACCAGACACAGATAAATGTATACATTAATTTACTTTTTAATTTAGACATATGAGCATGTAACTTCAGTGACAACTGTGCGTGACTGTTCATTAACCAGCAAACAAATTTTTTTCCAAATTCAAAGGGGTATTTCCTGAGACCAGCTGATTTTAGTGTACAGATCTTTCCAGGAAGCAAACATTTCAAAACCTAGTGCAATAATAACACCACTATCCTTTTCTGTTGCATTAAACAAAACCGTTTTGCATTTAGCAAAGAATTAGCTTTGGGGAGTGATTACAGAAATCACACGTCACTGCTCTAACAACAATTAATAATGTTAAATGGAGGTAGATTGAAAAGAGGTGTGTATTACTCACTGTAATAGCTCAGTATCAGTGAGCGCGGTACACTGCAGTAGGTGGAGTATATGGGAGGACTCTGAAGACATGCTGATATCTCCTTCTCTCCCTCCTTTGGCTGTCAGTTTGTAGAGACTAGAGCAGCTGAGAGCTAGTTCCAGGGCATCCATCCAGCAGCGGCCTGGAGAGACCGACACGTTGTGGAGAAAAAATGGATTGCTTTAAAATTTGCTCACAAAAATTATTCACTGAGCACAGAAGGATGTACCCCTGTAGCCAAAAGAACCACATATAAGCCTCACCATCAGACTCTGAGGAAGCTCTGAAGATCAGGTAGTTGCTGGGAAGAGGCTGCGTGATGGAGCCAACATTCTCTCCTTTGGGACCCTGAGCATATGGATGAAACAGTGACTCAGGCTGCATGCCATTTTAGTCATGTTGTACCAACAGAAAGAAATTACTCTCTCCTGAGCACTGATCAGGATGAATATCACTTAAAAATCAAAAACACTGCTAAAAAAAGAACCAAAATACAAGCACTGACAAATTGTGTCGATATGCACTGGAAAATGTACTAAAATGAAATCACTAATAAAACTGTTTTTGTGACTGCCTTACAGTGCAAGCAGACACTAAAGTTCAATTCAGTGTTCCTAGAAATGAATTCCATACTTCAACACTGGTTCGATAATTTCATGGCTAATATTTTCTAGTAAGTACCTATAACATGCATAAAATCAGCCACAGTGTCTTTTTTGATGCTACCACAAGGAGGCAACACTCGATGCGTTAAGTCCTTGTGATAGCAAAAAAAAAACATTGCACCAAACTGACACTAACATTTAAATATGTAAAAAATATAGAGAATAACATTGAAATGAAAAGATTTGGGTTGTAGATGTTAGTCTGGAGTCTTTTTGATCTTGTTACTACTACCATGTCTGACCTTCACAGCCCAGATGGATTTGTCCAATGGGTGGTAGAGCTTGAAGCAGAAGCCGTCTTTCTTGGAGGGTCTCTCGATCAGCTTGCACGCACTGAGGAGGATAGTGCCCACCCAGTGATCTGCTTTGGGTGTCTTATAGATTAAAAGAACTCCAGGCTTCAGGGCACACCACAGCTTGGTCCAACTCTTTAAAGAGCCACGGATCTAATGAAAAAGGATCAATGATACTTTTAATATCAGAACATAATGTTCAGCTTCGTAAGTGCAGCTTACAAAGTACAGCAGGATTAAAATGAGTAAAATGAGCACAAGCTGTAGGATGGTTTCACCATTCGTAACATATGAAGTGCAAATTACAACTGGGATGATGAATGAATAAATGGCACATGACCCAAAGCCAGAATTGCATTTTGCCAGTGAGACAACACAGACATTAATCATTCTGGGTGTCAGTGTAACAGCTCTGTATAATACTGTTGAGAAAGGATTCCTGCACCTTTAGCCAGTTGGACATGATAACAACACTGGGGTCCTTTAATGCAGTGAACAGTTCTCTAGCTGCCCGTTTCTTCTCCTGCCTGTAATTCTGCTTTTGGACCTGTGAAACCGGAAAATCACACGAGTGAGTCATTAGTGTTATTGGTCAGAGGACTAATCTGAAATTGCCTACACTAGGTGGCAGCAGAGTCAAAAAAATTGCTTTTAGTTACCATTAATATGATTCACTTTTCATTACTTTAAACACTCATAAGGGTAACTTTACTTTGAATGATGTCAAAACAACTTGATCCACTAAGCCTGACAGAGATACTTAAGGGCTAAATAATACACACTTCCTGATGAATTTAACGTCATAATAATGCTCAACATTTCTCACAGCTGCCTCAAGCAGGGGAATGATGTGTACCTTGAGAGACTCCTTTCGGGCCAGCTTCTCCGTGGGGGAGGGGCAGTCCTTCTCAACACCATTAAACATCTTGGACTCAGACTTGAGGTAGGAGAGGAGAATTAGTGAAGATAAAGATTTAAACTAATCTTTTGACTAATGACCACAGTTGCATTTGAAAGACATTCTCATATTGTAGCACATTTACTACATCTCAAGTTTTTGTGCAGAAAGTAGGTGGCCCTCTGCAATCAGCAAGGTAACTTAGCAGGCGGCTGATTCTGTTCAGACCACGAACCCACTACTGTCATAAAAGGCACTGGCTGTATGATGGTTTCCACTCATCGGCAAGTAGAAATTAGAATAAAAGTGGTAAGTTATGCTGTTATTTTGCTGTGATATGTAATTGCATAACCACTTCTGTTGCACTAAACCCATGACTCACAATATTAGTTGGTGAGCCCACACATGCAGTTAGGCTTATTTATTTGTGCGAAACAATGCTTTAAGTGTAGAACAGATCTACAACCCAGCTCAAACGGGTCATGGAAGGATAAGGCTGTGATCAGTCTTCTATTGTCCCATTAGGGCCTTTGGTGTAGAAGAAATGACAAAACACCACAGATGTAGCTGCCCTGTAAAATATTCTAAAAATTAATAAGCAATATTGCAAGACAAGGCGAAGCAACAAAGGTAGAGGAGACAAGACGAGATGAGATTAACCAGTTGCCACTGGAAACATTTACTGACCGTCCTAATCAGAATTACTAAATGGAGACAGATAGTTAGAACTAATACAATATCTATAGATGATGTAGCAGGACAATATAGGCCTGCCACATAAACGGCTTATGGTGCCAAAGACACAGTTCCCACCATGGCCCTGACATAAAAAATCTCACACAGATTGTATATCCCTTTGCTATGTTAATGCAGTGTCATGATGTAAAAATGTTATTTATTCATGGTTTGTTAGTGAAAAACAACACATCTGGTTTCTATTTCACAATCTTTGTATTTACATTTGTAAATGCCGTGGTACTACTCCACATGAATTCCTTCGGATATTTGTATACTGTATGTTTCACATTATTAATACCATAACCAACCAGAAACGAAATCACAGAACGCAAAAAAATGGAGGGGCTGTGAGCTCACCCAATGAGTCAGCTGCAGTGACCTGTTAAGGAGCTGCCCAATCAGAAACTGTGTTCTTACCTTGCTGTCTGGTGATTGGGCAGGACTAAGTTCATTACTCAGCATGGAGAGACCGTTCCTGTCTTTTTCAGTGCCTGGTGGGAACCCACAACACACAGTCACAAACAAATCAACTCAGTGATTAAACCTGCTGACAGACAATCAAAGCATGGCAGCCCCAAAAGCAGCTAATAAGCAGCAGCTGAGGTTCGTTGATTTGTGTGGAAGTACAGTGCAGCACATTGAAGTCCACTGCCACACTCAAATATCACATTTATTTATGTTCCATTTTTCAGCATTTAATCTTGCTGGTTTTCTACCTGGGCTGAGGTTGTAGAGGTCATTGTCTCCTCCATAAGACAAGTTCCGGGTGAGTGTGCGGGGATCAATTTTGGGTGGGGAGGTGGCATTGGGGCACAGAGAAAACCTCCGATGAAACAAATTCTCCTCCTTCATCCTGACAACCTGCTCGTCCTCTGTGGGGAAAGAAACACACGCAGAGACAAAAAAAATAAAAACAAAGAAGGTGAAGGAAGGGAAGATATGGAAAGGGAGGAGGAAATGGCAGGACAGAACAAAGACAGTTCTGATTAGAAGAAAATGTCCCATTAAAATATCAATTTGATGAATTTGTTCATGTAATATTAAAATTAACAAGCAATTTCACAAGGTGATTAATTTCCTCTTTGCTTGAATCTGATCTTGCTTATTGTCTCTCCGTGTGTCACTCCATCTCCACTCTTTCTTTCTCTGTACATTTATCAGTCTGGACACCCACCCTTCCACTTTCTACACTAACAAAGACCTACTGTACGAGAACATGTCAGCCTGTCCACATAACGGTACTGTGTGGCAGTGACAAGCAGTTCAAACAGCACATTGTCAGTGCACGCAACAGATCGAGGCCCCAACCAAGTTCAGTTACTCTGCACAGAGACACACTGTCTGAAATGACCCGCACCATCGTCACGTTTCTTCCATCCTCCCTGTCTGCCTGCACCAACAGGCTTTAATACACAAACCCCTTCACTCAAAAAGAGTGAGGGTCATTCCCTTGAGATAATGAAACACACATCAGCACACTGAAGGAGAGAAATGCAGCTACTGCAGATGTGTACAGGATCAAACTGTGGCTCTGATGTTTCATGCTGTCATTTAGCTGTTAATTTACAGCAGTGGATGAGTCATATTTTTAGGCTACCATGCCCACTGGAATAACAAATACAAGGCACACAAGAAACCACAAAGGCATACACTACTGTAAGAAAGTCTCCATAAACTAAGATAGACAAGTGTCAAAACTTTTATTCTTCTCATTAAATGTTTTTCTTTTATTGATATTCAGAGACACAGAGAGGTAACACTTAGAATGTCTATTTTATGCATCATGCATCTAAAACTAAGTTGCAAGTTATTAACAACCCCTAAAGGTCACAGCTGTTTCCTAGAGTTCAGATCCGTATGCTTGTTCAAACAGGTGATGAATTGATCACAGCAATCAGAGCTGATGGTTAATGAAGTGTAGTTGTTATCACCTGGGTCTGTCTTGTCGGCCACACTGCGCTCTGCTAAGATCAATATAATTCTGTTCATTTTCTATCAGTGCACAAACACATGCAGTAGACAAGACCCTCTGACTTCCAGCCTACACAGCAGTCTCGCCTACAAGTCCTCAATTACAACATCCAAGAACAGGGTGTTACATAAAATTCATTCATAGAATGTTTTCACAGACTGATTCACCTTTTAACTCTCCCACATAACTCAACTTGAATTGCACTGTGCATAAGGCAAGTGCAGTATAGTGGATATACTGTTATATGACACAGCTAAAATCTGTGGCTTTACAGTACAATGAAAACTGGACAACTGGGTATAGTGCTGCATGAGCTTCGGCAGCTAACACACTGTGTCCTCATTCTACCTGTACACTATATACATGTAAATATGAAAAATACAAAAGGGCACACTTATATCCGTATACTCGTGATACCACTCCCTTCCTCCCTCCATTTTCTACTCTGTTGACTCATTCTCTCAACCTCCTGACTCCTTTCTCATTTATAATCTAGCAATCTCTTCTAAGCATTTCTTCCTGCTGCCCTCTGCTCCTTTGTCCTTTCAGTGGGGCAGCTATGAATGACCAATATATGAGAGTGAAAAGGTACATGTATTCTTCCCCGAAAGGAGCCTTTGTTGTCATTTTGAGGCAGATCTATAAATAGCATCTCACTGCTGCAGTGCATGCGTACATGTGTAGTACAGTGTTGCACCCTGAGTGGGGTGCAGGCTGCATGGAAAAGAGCTTGAAGCTTTAGCATTACACAACAGTACACACAAAGGTCTGCCAATCTCTATGGGGCAGACACACAAAATTAATACCACTTACAGTTCAGTGATTAAGGCAGGTCAAGATGTGAGCAGACATGCAGACAAGACAAACCAATCACAGCTGGTTTTCACAACTGCAAGGTGGGATTTATCGGAAGACAAACTGTGTATGATCACATAACGCAGTCTAGACTGAGCATGGGTGTGGCATCCACGCATGATTAATATGAGTGTGGACGTGTCAGCTGAGCATGTTTGCAGGACACGCCAGTACTGTTTGTGTATGTGTGCTAATGCTGACTTACATATAGTATTAAAATAAGTTGGAAGTGCATACATGACTGTGTGTGTGCCTGCCTTGTTGATACAGACAGTGAGGATTACACATGTACATGACGTACTGCCAAAGGAGAGAGAAAATGTTCTTCTCCAACTAGCCAATATCACAAGCAGTGCTGGAGCAGGCTGCATTCAGCGCACATAACACACAAACACACCAGCAGCAGTGCCTGAGTTACAGACATACCACATCAGAGGTGATGGGAAAATATGTGTGAGAGAAAAATCAGAGCATCACATTGATTCCCTTGTGTCTGTGTATGCAGGTGTGTTTGTTTGTTCTCGTGTGAATGTGTGCCCATCACTCTGTCTCTCACGGCAAACACTGAGTGGGTGAACAGTGCTCAATGTCAAACAAACAGCCAAAGCAACATTACGGAAAACTAAATGATCGATTATTGTTCCTTTAGGGTGGGTTGTGAGTAACAGCGTGAACTTCTGCCAGTCTGCTTGTGATGCTTAATCTACACTGAGTGTGCGACACAATGTTCAGGCTACTGTTAATCATCAGAATAAAGCTACATTATGCAATTTAAGTTTGAAGTAGCACAACTGTTTCAACGTGCGACACCCACCTCTCTCTTTCTGGCTTCACAGAAGGCATCAACAGTGCCTCTCCATAATAAGATGAGTTTAGGAACATATTTATAATTTAATAAAATAAAGTTATTTAATGTTTTTGTAGCTTTAAGATTACATTTATTACCAAATGTCTGCTTTAAAACTTTTTACCTTATAGACTGAACCTATAACTAATATTAGTTGCTGTACTACAATACAGACACACATTATAGTAGTAGAATATATTTTAAAATGAAAGGAACACACACAGCTTGCATGTCTACATATAAATCAAAACATTTGGCTACTGAATACTCTGAGATGAAAGTGTGCAGTGTTGACCTTCACAGAAGTAAGAGAAGACGCACAGTGTGTAACAGAGAAGGTGCCACTGTGAGAAGAAACATACCTTAACATCAACAACAGAAGGACATTTAGATATGGTTCCGGCACTGCTATGACCCTCGCTATGTACACAACAAAATCCAATGAGAATCAAAGGAGAAATTAAGCCACCATTTCATTCTATTCCTTGACTAACCTTTTAAAAACACAACATATGATCATGCCACAGATCACACACAGCACCTAAAGTTTGCCATCTACCACAGTCATCCTGGACAGGTGCTAGGGCCAATATTTACCCAGTGATATGAACACCTTGTGGAAATGATAACAGTAAGGTAGCAATAAGTCAGTCAATAACATACTTTCCTGTGTCACACATTAACCTTGAAGTATGTCAAGAAGGACAGATTAAAACAAAAACAAAAGAATATGACCTACAGTTACCTTGTCAAGGTGATCGCACTTGCTGTCACATGGGATGTGATTGTTTTTAGTAATCATGGCCCTCACTAGCAGAGAAAGTAGGGAAAACAGAGGGAGGCGTCTGGAAGGGCACATATTAACATGTTCTAACCTGTACACTGTTAATATACCTGACTGATCTACCAAGAATAAATATCAGTAGGCTTTCTGGGAGGCACTTTCACATAAATCAGTCTATAGTGTAATCTCTAGGCTGAGTTAGCATACTCATTAGAGCATGCATACATTAAATAAATCTGTATCACAGCTAAATTAAAAGAAGATTCTTAATAACAATCCTAGAGGATACATTTGGAAGCAGCAGTGCGTCTGAAGTAAGAGCTCAGCTCATATGTGAGAGTGAGGGACTTACAATATTGACAACCAAGCATCAAGCCAGCTGTTTCTAATGTGATGGCACAGATTAAGTCCAGATACTGCCTCCAGCCTTCTATCACTCCATCCATTCTCCATTCACTACCCCCAACCCTGTTAACCCCCGTCTCCTGTGACGATAGGACTAATGGATGTCCATATGACCTAGATATACACCAATGAGATGCTGCCAAGTACAGTACGTGCATCAACAATGCAAGGGAGGAGATGCACACAGACAAACCAGATGTAAATTTCCTTACTTTTACCATCGCATTTCGTAAAAAATCAAACTTGTAGCTTGTAAACAGTCAATAAATAATTTAAAAAGAAACATTCCTTGTAAATTAATAAAAAATACCAATAAAATAAATAAAAAACATACCAAAAGTGAAATTAAATTAATTCCATTTTCATTAATTTAAAAGTATTTTAACTGTAAGTTCTGTAAACCAAATATGATGCAAAGTATAGTTTTAAAAAATCAATTCAAGACAATGGTAACACATTCATCTGAATATTCTGTTAAATATTTTACAACACTGGCCCTGAGTCAGTCCCAGACAATGTGTGCATCTACCTACGCATCACAATATTTTACAGTTATATTGTAGTTCTGCCTTTCAGCATGCTGAAATGTCTCTTCCATGCCCATCTTACAGAACATTTGTGAGCATATAATATGGCAAAGCCCAACATCTACCTATAACAAACTTAAGTAGTGAAAATATATTTACTATCCACAAAATCAACACAGCTTCACCATGTTCCTACAGCTATTCAGATTAATACTTGCAAAAAATTGCTTTATAAGCTGTTATGTCCTACTCATTGTTTCCACATTTATACCTTCTATCTAAATACAAAAAAATCGAAAATAAAAAAAAATTAAGTCCTTGCTTAAGAAGACTTATAGAAGGAAGAACTAGAACAACTTTTACTGCTGGAAAAAATTGAGACACATGGTCTAATTTTGTGATACTGTGTGGGTGGACATGTGGTTTAGTTGTTCTATTCCAAGTCCTGCACGGCTGTAGGTATATTTTAAAGTACTTGGATGGAGAAAAATGCCTTCCAGCCGTACTACCCATTTGATCATTCCTAACCCCCTTGGGAAACACCCTTTTTTCTTGTTACTGCAGTGTTCTATAACCATAATAAACCTTCATTAAACCTCTTCAACCCCAACCTCCACCCTGATCTACTCACCATGTTCTCTGGATGTTACCATTAAATGTCCACATATTAATTTTCTTGAAGGCCTCCCTCATATTTTTTTTACTCCAAATACTGGCACATATTTATACAGACAAATTTCACTTTACCACACAACTACAAAATGACTGTTCTGGAAAATAAATGAAGACAAAAACACTTATTTGTTTTGAAAGACATTTGAATGTCTTTAGAAACATCACAGATGACTTACTCATAGATAAAAATCCTAATTATACAGCAGATCTCCATCTACACACTGGAGCTATTCTGATGTGTTAGACAGACTAACTGAGCTCCAGACCAGGAGTGGCTGTGTGTGAGGACCAGGCTGAGCTGACAGAAGAGGGCCCTGTCGTGGTGCCAAGCCTGGGTCCTTTGTTTATATTAAACTGACAGCAGACAATGACACAAGCACATGTATACACATACAGAAACACTACAGTCGTCCTCAATGCTTCCATTTGAGAGGATACAGAGGCTGCAGCCATGTCTCTAACTTGCAATGGCATATCCGCCCTTGTTTTTACTTTCATGGTGTTCCTCTCTTGTGACATCAAGGACATTCTTTAGCACCACTTTAACACTATTAAGGATCCTCTCAGTGTCAATGAAATGAACCTGACAGAAACAAATGTAACCGTATAAATTCAAATGAGCATACCAATTCCCAGATACAGTACACGCACAAACTGATACAAACTCACACCGACAGTAGTTCAGTGTCTCAATACCAGCAATTATATGTACAGAGATAGATCTCAGATGTCGTTCCTAGAATCTGCTGGAGCCTTTCTCCCAGTCTGAGGTTCACTGCCCCTAAATGTTCTGATTAGGTTTGAGTTTTTCCATCCTAGATAGTAACTCTTATGCCCACTAGTCCTCTGCCTCCTTTCTATTTCACTTAGTGTACTCAGAGTGTCTCAGAACGCTGGATTTAGGGTGAAAACCCCCATGCATTGTGACCTTCCTTGTCTTGATGTCAAGTGGCTTCCATCTCTTCTTCAGGCCAACCTATTATACCAGCAGGGTATCTCATGACCGACAGGGCATAGCTGTTGATAGCCCGGATCTTGCTCTTCCCATTTAGCTGACTTCTCAGGACCTTGTGGCCTCTTCATTGTCATCCTTTGCCTGCTCGATTTTAAAGTACCTGGATGTCCTCCATGTAGAGGAGATGGCTCATGTCTGCTCCATTACACAGTCATTATCTGTATCAGTCTTGTTGATGATCTGGCTGATGGAGTTCAGCCCTATTCAGAGAAGCAGTGGGGAGAGAACATATCCTTGGTAAATCCTGCACTTGATGGTAACTGGCGGAATTGGTTTGAAGTTACATTCTAGGGTTGTTTTCCACAGCCTCACTGAGTTCTTAATGAACTCTAAATGATGATCAGTCCTATTGATCTTGTAATGGTCTAAGCATTCCAGGATTCATGAGTGAATCTGACTGAAGCAAGCTGACCACTCTACATTGGCCTGCCTACACTAGCTCATAATCTGTTACACATTTAATTCAACTAATTGGGTCAACCTACTAAGAGTAAGCTCTGCCCATTGTCTAAGCAGTCACTTGGCAGTCTTGTCACAACCTAGCCTAACAGCCAAATTAAAATAATGTACTGTATTAATGCTAGATTTTTTTCTATTTGTATAGCTCTGATCTGATCACTGACTGCCAAGCACCTAACTTGCTTAATAAAACAGCTAAAAACTACTAGTTATAATTCCTCTGAATCTGAATCATTGTTTTTTTCTTAAGAAGAAAAGTATTGCATGTCAGAGTAGTAGAAAATGATTATTATTGTATGTAAATGGTCACATACAGTAAATAAGACTGCTGCATCATAACAAGAATCACAAGTGCGTTTGCACTTTGGAGCACCTTATAATATAAATATAAAAGTCAATTAAAATAAAAGAAATGTATATATATATATATATATACATATACATATATACATATACATATATATACATACATATACATATATATATATACATACATATACATATATATACATACATACATATACATATATATATATACATACATATACATATATATACACATACATATACATATATATATATACATACATACACATACTCATGTGGAGTTATGTACTTAACAAAAAAGGTAAAATAATTGAAAACATCTTTTACATTCTAGTATCTTCAAAATAGCCACCCTTTGCTCTGATTACTGCTTTGCACACTCTTGGCATTCTCTCAATGAGCTTCAAGCGGTAGTCACCTGAAATGGTTTTCCAACAGTCTTGAAGGAGTTCCCAGAGGTGTTAAGCACTTGTTGGCCCCTTTGCCTTCACTCTGCGGTCCAGCTCACCCCAAAACACATTGAATTGAAGTGTGTCCAAACTTTTGGCCTGTACTATATATACACACACACACACATACACAGTATATATATACACAGACACACACACACACATACATATATATGTAGTTCTGTTTCTTAAAGTCTATTTAGTACCACATGTCAACGTGCCATATTATGACATTTCTGAAATAACACGAAAGGAGTAAAAAACAAGCAAAAAAAGTCAAAGCAGGTTTATTAAATTATCTCCCATTGTCCCTGTTTGCCACTTGCCCTGTTTCTGTCATTAACCCCCCCCCAACAGACACATTTACACAAGCAGGCAGCAGCTCCCAGGCTTTTCACTGTTAGCCACGCAGGTTTACCATAGCCGGATTACGAAAAGTGTTCAGATTAGACAGAATGTATGTATCTTAACAAATAGAACTAGTTCTCCTAAAGAAGCTGCTATGATTCACCTTTAAAGATCAGTCCAATCAAGGCTTACAAACTGTTTAGTTTTATTTGCCATGATGGAAGAGCACACCTGCCAGATTGCCATTTTAGAAAGAATAAGCAGCACAGTTTTCACATGTTAGATTCTCAAATAACACACAGATATCACTAAAGCCAATTCCCAACTGTCAGGGACACACAAATAAATACAAATGTGTTGGTCTCATTAAAATCTTTGACTTTGCTGATCAAATGAGACAGCTGGGTCCTCTACTTTCTGTGATTGGAATTATTGGAATTGGAATACAATAGTCATTCCAGGTGCCATTTCCCATCATCAAATCTCTTTTAGATTGTTTCCCCCTGACAACTTACTTTTTTCTTCATGATAGGACAGGCTGTGAATGTGTAACTAGTCTTTAGTGAACTGTTTAAAAAAAACAAAAACATGTCACCTAATAAATTAGGGTATAACTCATAAATGTCACTGTCCTGTTCTTCTTCTCTCACTGCACTTTAAATCACCTGTGTTATACTACCCTACATCCCACAATTGCTAGTGTCTAGCTATCTATCATGACAGAACATGACAGTTTTCTGTCTGTCACAACAAGAAACAAAGCCAAAATGATTCCCTGCTGATGTGACATAATGGGCATATAGAGAGAAAATTAATATATCTCGAGTATATTGACCCACAGTATGTGAACTTTTTAAATTCCATTCCCAGTGAACGAACACAACATTGTGTAAACAATACTGTTAGTGTTATAAATGGAATGCTGAACAGATATGGGGACTATGTAAACAGACATTCAGGCAATCCATTGCAAGTGTAGGAATTTATAAACTATCCAATATTTACAATCACTATCTTACCATTGTGGTAAATAAGTCAAGACAATAGTCACTTGGGTGTGAGCTTCTCGACACAGGATGAAATATATACCTGGTTAATGTGTAACTTTCTGGTAAATCTCATATGTCTTTGTGCCATAAACACACGCAGAGCTAAATCCAAACACTTCCTGAATGAAATAATCAGACAAGTAGTGGTTTAGTAGTACTTTTTTTTCTTTCTTCTTTTAACTACTGCAGTGCAGTGTGCACATCTTAGGGATGTGAGAAATAACAAAGCAATATTTCTGACATAACCACAGCCCATTTTGAGGATACCAAAACAGAGAAAGTAAGATAACTGTCACTACTACGAATGCCATTCCTTCATACCAAAAGGAATTGTTTCATAGTAAGAAGAGTAACAAGGTAACAACACCTGGTTTCCTTCTTTACACCAAATAGACAGATGTGCTGAACAGCTGACTGTCTCCAGCTCTATTTACACAACTTAATTGACATGCCTTAAGACACTGGTTCACTTATCCTTCCAGAAGAAACCAAAATATACAGTGTAAAGGCAGGCTGGAAAAAGAAACTAGTTATTACACATTTTTTGCTGCTGTATGAAAGATCAACATGCACTTCAGGCAAACTGCCAGTTTTAAGGCTTTGAATATCTCTCTAAAGTATCATTCAGTAGCCAGCTGTCCTTGTGCAACCCTAAACATTTACTCCCTTCTAACCCAAATTAATCTGAAACGCCCTGTACACCCAGAGCTCAGTTCTGTCTAACTGTTTCTCTTCCCTATGCTGCATACTGGCTCCACCCTTGCAATAGTGATACACAAAAGCTCACATGTAGACAGGGGGAAGGAAACAAAAAAGCTTAAATATGCTACGGTAACCATTACTGCACAAACTGACATTGTGATCTAGCTTAAAATGCAATAACGTCTGTCATAAACACAAAGTACATCTGTTTCCCACCTTAGAGACATGCCCTAATTCTCTCCTCTGCTTAGAAAGTGAGCTATTCCTCCTGGCAACACTGGGTAAAAATGTGCTTGTATTGATGTCACAATTTGAAAGTAGAATGATTCCTCAGAGAAAACAAATGAAATCTTAACCTTGAAATGTAACATATGAGTAGCACATGCAAACCATTTGATAAACTAAAGGTAAATATATGTCTAGCTATTTAAATAAATATGTGCATTAGCAAGGCATTATTAAAGAGCGGGTCGGCAGGTGAGAGCTCAGCTTACCATTCACCTCAGACTCAAGAGACACTGCATCCAGAAGCCTTTGTGGGAGCAGCCTGCCTCACCTGTGAAGAAAGAGAAGTCAGAGTAAGGTTTCACTTTAACTCATACAGTGCAAACAGACAAACCGCCTCACTCTTCTCCTTCCCATGCTCCTCCTGATCACACCACTGTGCTAAGGAAGGTGGAGCCCCACCTCATCCAGTTCTAGTCCTAAGGGAGCCACTACCGTCTCCCTGGGTCAACTGCACAAATGCTGTTTGCCACCTGCACAGACAACACTGTCAGTCAGTTACAGCTACACTCCAGCTAATGCAGGCTTGGGGAAAAAAGCATACTTGAGCTGTCTGCCATGGATCCAATCCAATAAAAGGTTAGCACAAATATCTGTATAACTGATAGCACTCACAATGCTTTCTCGTGGAAGGAAACAGGGCTTTCTCCAGTGTGTGTTTACTAAGTCAATAGAAATACAGCAGCAGCTATACCCAACCATACACTGAGGCACTAGCACACACTGTCACATTAATTGAGGACTTCTACTGTTACACTAAATAAATACACACCCTAACAGGATGTGAATCCAGGACAAATGCAGCAACGTCTTTCCTGCAGACTATCCATGTCTGGATAGAACAAACCTTCTGATTCTGAATTGTTTAGAGCTAAAACTGCTGAAAACTCTATTTATTTACTTTTATTTTCCTTTAAATGCCTATTAATGTTTCCTCTGCAAAGAACAATGTATTATCAGCCAGCTGAAATGCATGACAAGCCACAGACCTAAAAACCAAAACAACACTCCCTTTAATTTACACAGACGAACCTCCTCTCACACACAATATAAAAAATTACATAATAACATTTCTGGTTATACAGTAAAGGTTATATTTTCACCAGGATCATAAAACATGAAAACATAATTTTGGCAGTTCAAAAAAACAAAATCAGCATCTCTGCAGATAAAACCCTAGTTATGGATCTATTGGCAAGCCAACAAGTTTTAAAAAGGCTGGGCAGAAGGAGTGGGATCTGCGTCTTTAAATCCTATCACTGAGCAAGGGAGGAAGCCATAACACTTGAGTATGCCTAACCTAAATAACAAGTGAACTGAGAGAGAATCCCTAAGCTGACACGGCTTCAGGGACCAAGACAAAGTGGGAAGGCAGTAGAGATAACATGGGAGCCAAATCCGGCTAGAAACTAGAGGAAAACAGATAAACATAGAGAATGGTTAAAAAAGTGTCTTTTTTTATTTTGTCAAAAGAACAAAACAGCTTTTATTTATGTTATTTTCTCCTACACCTACACAAAACGGATCTACGAGTCATACAAAACATATGGCACAAAAATGATAAAATCCAAAGTGTGCAAGTTCAAAGAGTGTGAATTACAAGTGAAAGAACACATTATGACCTAGAATGCTTTGGATAGGACTCCAGGACTATACCACTTTCTCATGCGCACTAGTTGTCCTACATTTTCTCACTCAGACTAAATGTTTAAGTATCTGTTCTTAGTGCAATACAATTAAGTGCATATCATGTAGGAATTGCATTGTGGCATTGCAATGTGTGCAATGACCCAAGACCAGGTAAAAAGTGACTCAACAATGCTAATGTTCAAGTCTCTCACTTTTACCTTTTTACTCATAGCTTCAAGTAACTGGGTTGAAAAAAAAGAAGCACACCAACAATGCACACTGAAAATTATATTAAACAATACCACATGCATATTGTATAACCTGCTCTGCAAGTTTCTCTCCAAGCATAAAGCTAAGTAACATTTACATCAGAATGACTCACAGGAGGGGTCCAGGCCAGATTCTGTCGAGTGATTTAAAGTTGTGCCTCTGGCTCAAGTAAGGGAAACAACAGGAATAATAGCTTGAGGTTAGATGTAAGTTGAGACTAGAGTAGTGGGGACAAACAGAGGAAAAACTAATTGACTAACCATTAGCTGACATCTTAACCAACATAAGGTTAATAATGTAACCAGAATATACATAAAAAATAATAAACCTGGCAGTAATATAACAAGTTCTTACATATCTGTATTTGGCAATCTACAGTGTTCGAAGCTTCACGTCCATATTCCAAGTTTGTCTTTACATTCATTACCTTCTCAATAAAATACACTTTTTAAAATAAAATTTTTTGGAATCATTAGCAAAACTCTCATCCAATGATTGTGTCAACCGGTCAACATAAATGTGTTGGGAAGACCTGCTATTTCTTTGTCTATCCCTCCCTCTCCCTTTCTCCCACCTGGGAGATGGTAAAAACATCAATATCATAAGAATATATTAAGTTTCCATTCCTACAGATGCCTGTTCATCAAAGCCTGGTAGCATCTGTTCACCTCAGGACAGGAAAAACTTTGAACCCAACCACATCACTGATTGCCATCAATGTGTCAATCCTGATAGGGGTAGATGAGGTTTCTCTTTTTTCCGCTACAAATAACCAAATACATTGGCTATTCCATGTTTATGTCTTGTCATGTTTCTAGTTTACACAGAGGTTGATGGAGTAGCCTAAACCATCAGCTGTGTTGGTTAAGGTAGCTTTGTGGCTCTGTGTGAGACTATCAGGACAATTAAAAAGAGATCAATCACTAAAAGAAGCTAAAATCTAAGCAGTGCCACATCAACAAAAACATCCTAATCTGACATTATAAGGTATATTAAGAAATTATCTGACCTTTTAGAAAAATATACTTTCTTGCTCCCATACAAGGTATTAAAAGAGATGTTCAATTTCATTTATGTGCATTTAGTAAAAGGTCAGACCAAGACATGTTTATCTAAGTACAAATGAGCAGAAACAGGGAACAAGGTAAGAATCAGGGAGACACAAACAGGTAGAGTAAGGAAATGAAAGCTGTGGTCATAAAAAAAAGTTCCCGTGTGGCACCTGCTCATTGCTGAAATCATTCTAACCAACATATTTCAAACTAAGTAAAGCTAACATTGTTGTTGAAAGTCAAAGCTAGAACCCTCTCGAATGCTAAGGTTAACTGTTAAATACCCAAAAGAGTATTATTTAGTACCGTCCCATGTCCCATGGTCCCATGTCATGCACACCATCCATGCTTTGAAACCTGAGGTCTTTCTCAAAGGTTAAGATGGTGCTTGAGTTCTTGGAGCTGCTTGGCAAAGACAGCTATGCCTTAATGTCACACGTTTCCTTTTAGTGTAATCTAACACAAGTGACAATCTGTCACTTTTTCCTTTCATATGAATAAGGACAACACTGACTATACAATACTGACACTTAATTTTCTAATTCAGCAAAGTTAGGACATTGCATTAATAGTCAATAACTGATTTAAAATGCAATAACATGAAAACATCAGCAGCCAGATGTCAAAAATTAGAGCCAATCTGACTCAGCCTGTACAGATTACCATGACCCTCCAAAGAGGCCTTTAACAGGCTGATGTTAAAGCCATGACGTAATCACGCCTCTCAGCAACACCCATTTCATAATAAAACAATCTGTTAAAAGTGTGTCAAAAACCTACAAAACCCCCCACTGTAACTCAACACAGACACAGTGGCTAATCCCTTGAAACTACAGATTATCAACATTTGACATGGGGAGTGCACAGTGCCAGTCATTTTTAGTGACTGGGCAAAGTCCCTTTGCAAGGCTGGCCACACAGAAATAGCTTTAAAACAAATGTAGACTGTGACAAGGTCATTTGTGCCACCCTCTCATTCGTTACTCCGTTTTTACTACATGTTGATAACTGCATAGGAGTATGTCAACACATAATATGCAGATTATAAATTAATATAGGACAGACACGAATCATCAACCTTCTATCTGAAATTATTGCTTGCCATTTAATAAAGCAATAATGAATATATTCCATGTAGACAACACTCACTCATACGAAGCACATTCCCCACAAATTGTATGGTCTTGCAGTATTTGCATTGCTATGATTGTGTGAGTAAAGTTTAGGAACTTTTCCTAGAATCTCTACAAAGTAAAAATATAGGGTCACGAGTAAAGTAGGCAGCATTCACACAAGCAGAAGATCTGTATATTAAGTTAGAAATGTCTGAGAGGTGGATATTGATTACAGAGGTGCAAGCTACTGTAAAAAAAACTCTAGCAGCCACTGCCTCTGTAAAAAGGGCAGTGGATCTATGGTGTTAAACCTGCTCTATTAATACACACACCCGCAATTCTACAGCCTAGAAACAAACGTCAAGGGGGTCAGGAGGTTATTTGCAAACCCTAATTTTGTGTGTCTGTCAAATGAGAATGGTGAGCAAGAGACAGACAAAGAATAAGGAACCATTGTATACACAAATATGATATCTGTTAAGATTTTCAGACATCCAGGTCATTGTTACCTAAAAAAATATGATATACAGAAGGACCTAATAAATTAAAGAAAGGTTGTGATAGGAAATTCTATTAAACTAAAACTTAATATCTGTATACATCATGTGTATGGGAAACACTGCATTTTCAATTATAGTCAAGCATCTAACAAATTATATTTCAAATATGTCTTGCAATAAATAAAATAGCCCAGATTGTCACCAAGTGACCCCAGTTGAACTCAGTGTACAAGTAGGAGACAAGATGGGCCCACACAGCAAAACAACACCAGCGATTCAAACATTCTTAAAATAATCTATGAGGCATACTTTAGAGCTTTTATGAGAAAGGAAATAGCAGTAAAAAAAACTGATGCTATGAACATTATTAGTTAGCAAGTATCAAAAAACACACTATACAAGAAACAGTAACAGAGGCCATTTTCTACAGGGTGTTAAACAGTCTATAAAGAATAGATAGACTGTAGGCAGGATTTGCATCTTACAGACATGCTTAACATAATAATGTAATGTAGCTTTTATTCTATAATATATCTACAAACAACGTGTGCTTTTGCAAATTTCATCTTACTTCACATATACAATATGTTACCATACAGAACACAGTATATTTTGCCTTATGTACCATGTATTTCTTTATTTAATGTAGCAGCTATATAATCTTCAAAGTGTCAGCATATTTGTACTGTAAAACAGACAGGTTTTCTTTAGGAACATTGTGACATTCTATGAGAAAGGGACTTGTGCTACATAAAGACCAACTTGCAGCTATAAAGTAACTCAGGCACAATAAAGACTGCCAAAAGTGCATTTGCTCTCTGGGGGAAAATAGACAGATTCAGTATGGTGCAATATTAGCCTAGATTCCCCCACTAGATGTCGGGGAAAGCATTTATATCTCTCTATAAACTCTGGAGTAGGGCACTTCTGTTGTTAAGAACAATCAGACTCAAACTAACTGTTTATTATAGGGCTTAGTTTCACATTTGTCATACAGCAACAATCAAGTCTGGCCTAAGTTTTTACTTTACACTACCAAAGATCTTTAGTGAGGGATGAACCTCCACTCTGTGAAAACACTGTACAATAATGAGTAGACCATGTGTTCCTGTAATGCCAACAACCTCAACTGAATAACACATCTTCTCTTATAAACTTAAAATTTTTGAATCAACACCTATTATTTGTAACACAAAGCCTGCAAAAAGTAAACTGTACATAATAAGGTAGACTACTACTGCTATCTCAATACAACTGTCATTTTTATCAACTGATGATTAAATATGTGCCTGTTACATATTTAATTATTATGATAAAAATGACAGTACGATTGGATCCAGTATCAAAGGTTTCTGATCCAAATCTGGGCCAAAAGAACTGTTAGTCTGAGTGAAAAATCCCTGTTCATTAGATTTATTGCAAAACTGTGTGCTCGTTGGAAAATATTAATAGTCCATCCTGTTGGACAGACCAAATATCAACTCATTTGAACATCATGGGGCAATTATACAGCCAGACCCCTGGGGTGCTTCTTCAGTAGAGTCAGATTAGCAGCATGTAGCTGGAAATTGTATTTTCTGAGTATTCTTCACACCACAGCATGGAGGTCGGGACATCTGTTGCTGTGCCTTCCTGCTAGAAAAAACAGTGATAAAAAAAAACAGCACTAACCACCCACATGAAAAGTGTCTCAAAACAGCTCTTCACATTCATTCCACCCTTTTTTCTGTCCTACATTCACTAACACTCTCTCTGCATTTACCATTCACAGCAGAGCAAAGCTGCAGTTGTAGCTGATAGACGTAGGGATCAACACCATTACATTTCCCTGCCTGACTGGAGCAAGGTAGAGTGTTACATGGCGGTTAAGAGATAACAAGTCAGGACAAAATCTCCACGTATAATAAAAACTACGTTTGAACAGCTCGGATAAACTGAAACAAATGTTGAATTATTTGGTTGTAGGATTAAGACTCCTTATAATAATAACAGATAATTGTCCTTTATTTTTCTGTATAAGACTCAAGTTTAAGTGCAGGCAGATCACAGAAAACAAGAAAAGAAAGAAGAAGGAAAGGAAGAATATAAGAAGAAAGAACATAAGGACTTTGCAGAGCCTGGACAAAAAGAGAGAGTGGGGAACATGAGACCCCTCTTATACTCTCTTTCACACTACTGCAATTTCGCAAGTATCACCTGACATTTCACCGCAACCACTGTGAAGTGATCATTTCCTCTTGAGCTTAGATTGCTATCTCTTGAGATCATTTTTTAACAGGATTTGGAGCGACACATTCCAGTAAGCCTTTTAACTATTAACTAAGTCTACTTCTGTGTTAGTCTCCTCTCCAGCAAAGCGCAACACTACATAATAGCACACAATTAAATATGATGAGATGTTATATATCGTATATACAGACAGCGATGTATTAGACAAAGTAGTATTGAAAATAAAATCTAAATATTCAGTCATCATCTGAGTAAGATCAAATATCACATGGGTAGCCTGACCCATAACAAAAAAAGACATCTATATAAGGTTTTGTAAAAGTTATGACTTAGACTTTGTAGCTTCAATGTTAACGTCTGGGGTAATAAAGCTTTGCAATGGAGAATTTCTGTACTGCAGTTTCTTCTTACTGACACTCATAGGTATTTTCTGTCTAGTTCTAATCACAAAATTACACCTAATTTAAAGTCACAAAAAAGGTTTACATTTTAAAGGTTTAACTTAATGAAATACAATATTTTGCTTTTTTTCTTAAATGAACTATCACAAAGAAATTCCATCACCTCGTACCTGAAGTATTAGGTTTCTGTAGGTTACTGCTTTGACACTCTACCAGCAACACTGGAGTTGAACCATGTTGAAGATGTCATGTCCTGCACTGCACAATATGTGACATTTAAATGTCTACCAGCCTCAACCTTTCCTTTTAATTATCTACATTCCACCGCTTTGTGCTATATGTCCTTGTTAATGACGGCTTTTGACGTGTAGTGCATTGAATAATATAACGAGCAGAGTATCACTGTTCCTTTGGGTAATGTAGGTTGTTTTTAAGTACAATTAATCGCTATGTTCATGCATCGCTAAATTAGGGTAACGCTGTTTGTTTTCGATTGATCCTATTTTAACCCAAGGTGATCAATGAAGTATGTCACTACCAATCCAGATCGCCGAATGAATATGTGTGAATCATACAGTAATTAGCCAGCATCGCACTTGTCCTCGTCACAGCAGCCTTACACATCAGCTAGGTTCATGGTTGCCATGCAAACAAGTGACAGCCGAGCTGCAGCCGCATGATGAGGCATGGTCTGGTCCGCTAACGTGGAGATGTGGGTTTGGTTCATGTAGCTAGCTAGTACTGTTAACCACTGCACAGCCACACGGCCAAAAAACACACACACACACACACACACACACACACACACACACACACACACACACACACACACACACACACACACA
>JAUYWH010000024.1:7716725-7730941 GCA_034779795.1 Ctenopoma multispine | reverse complement strand
ACACACACACACACACACACACACACACACACACACACACACACACACACACACACACACACACACACACAAACAGATAACGCTACTACCACCACTAAACACATTCCTCCAAACAGCGTCGTTAGGATGCTCAAACCACCGGGAGGATCCTTTAAAAAAAACAAAAAACAAATCGTCCTCATTCTACAAGTCGATGCTATGTGAGCTCCATTAGCTAGCGTGAATTAGCACAGGAAACATAACGTAGCTACGTTAGTTGGAGAAATACCGTTAGGTACCGATAAGGATCCCTAAAAATAGAAAGTTATCGTCCTCAGTGTGTTGACGGTAAGAGAGAGCAATTAAATGTAAACTCACGCTGTGTCGACCAGGACGCCGCTCGTAAGGTTGTTTACGAGCCTCCTACCCGGACGAGCCACATAGCACGGGGAGATAGCCGGGCTGTGGGGAGAAGGACGGTTGGAGTCGGCTGGAGGAGAAGTTGCTGTGTTTCAACATGGAGAGTGTGCAGAGCGGAGTGCAGTGACCCTCCTGCTGCGGTTCAGCTGCCTGCTGCTGCCACACAAGGAACTCCAGCGACACCTGTGGCCGCAGCAGCGTACAGCATGTGGCTGCCTGGGGTCAAGCGCAAGAGCAAGTACTATCTTATATTTTCATTATCACACAGACGTTAACATTGAAGCTACAAAAAAAAATTATTAAATAAAAAAAAAAACATTAGCAGCAGGTGAGGTAATATACCGCTATCACGCACACTAACCAACAATTTACTCAAGTTTCTATCTATCTATCTATCTATCTATCTATCTATCTATCTATCTATCTATCTATCTATCTATCTATCTATCTATCTATCAGTTAATTTAAGTAACATATTTACAGTAGCGTTACATTTATCTTGAAACATTGTAGGCTACAACCGGCCGTGGCTTTCAGCTTGAAATGTTTGTACTGTATGTTGATGTGGGTGTTTTTGTGTGTGATTTTAACTTAATGAAGGTCAATACAGAATGTCTAGAGGTGTGTAGTAGTTGTATTTTCCACTTGACATGGGACAAATCCCCATTTGAGAATGAGTTTTAATCTTTTCTAAAAAAAATTACTACCTCAATCAGCAGCTGAAATACCCTGATATAATCCATTATGGTGGATTTATCAGCACAAAAGCATTTGAGTTCATCGTTAAATGTGGATCACCCAGTTGCCTTTTTTAATTTTGTATTTACAGGTTAGATTTCTGTCATAATGACTCTAGATTTTTTTCTTTCTCCTATTGCATAGGAAAGAAGCATTTAGATGCCAAATCAAACTTGTGGATCTGAGAGATGTGAAGTAAAAATGATAAGGAGAAGTGGAGAAAGGTGGAAAATATAAGGACGGAGCAGTATACTGTAAAACATTAGAAATACAGACAATGTCTTGTCAGCATACAAAATTAAAACCAGCATGTCAGCACTGCTGTCCTAACCAAAAAAAGTGTGACTCTAAAATGCAATAAGAACTAAAACCTGTGATTTGTTAATTTAATTGAACCTTTATTTAGTGTATCTGACATAGGTACCAAGAAATCTATCTTATCTTCCTTTTGATTGTACTTTTTCATAATTTGGAATCTGAGCATGCACACTGTTACAGTTGAAGTGGAATATTTGCCTAGACTTGCTGGGTCCAAGATTTCAGCTAATCAACAGTCTGGACTTCAGGCAGAAATGTTGAATTTCTTGCTGAAATATCTGCTGAGCAGGAAGAAACTTTCCCTTGATAGCAGCATAATTCACTAAATGTTGCTTATTTTGACATAATACAATGAAGTTGTTCAGTGAAAACACTGAACTATTTTTTTTGCACTTTTGTACATAAAGGTTCAAGTGAATTGAAAATTGACTGCAGACTTTGTATTGCATTTTATAAAAAGCCCCGTTCCCTGGCTGTAGACCTAATATGAGTTGTTAAATTAGAACCTTTTGAAATCTCTGTGTAAACACTCTTCTCCTCATTGTGTAATCAACAGAGGGATATTATTTATTCCCCTTATGAGGGTGATCCTTGTCACCTGCAACCTCAGAGTTGCTCTGAATAATGCAGATTTGTGCGAGTGTATTTAGTTGTTTTGCTCCTTTTGCTCTTTCCATTTGTCTGAAACACCTACAGTGTCTAGTTAACTGTCACATAGATTAATGACGTTAGATTTTTTAATAATATTCTCTCGTAAAATGTTACACAACCCAAGTCTGAGTAACTACAAATTCAGTAACATCAGCGTTGAGCAATAATCAAAGAACAATAGTTAGAGTAAAAAGCTTTAATCATATTGAAGCTGCTGGCTTTCTGTAAAGAAGAGACTGATGACACATTCACTCACACATAGATTCAAACCACACACTACATAGCCATACACAAATGTGGCATAAGAATTTAACAACATCTTAAATCCTATTTTGTTTGACAGATTAAAGGGACACATTAAAGTCCCGTCCCTTTGACAGTTTTTGCATTGTACCTGCAAGCATCTCATAAAACCATAAAACATCCTTAATCTTTGTGAATCTGTGTTTGTCTTAAAAAAGTGTTATCAAATACATTTTGACGCAATGAAAATAAAAACTATAAAAACAAAATTTTTACACATCAGCTGCTTTTAGAAAAAAAATCTGCCTTAAGGACAAATTTGTCCTTTATAAGATGAAAATAAAACGTGTGCTTCTCTGGTGATTTTGCACAGGAAATGTCTAGTTGCACGCAGGAAGTGACATCTTTGAGGAATGTACATCTAGAAAAGGAAGAACTATAATTCTAAAGGTATTAATATTGCAACAGTTTCTGACAGTAAAATTCAGTTTGGTTTTCAGTGTTTGAGTTCCTGAGTTTTCGCTTCATATGACCCATCAAAATAAATCTGTGACAATCAAATGAGGGGTAAATTGCTAAATGTTTCAGTCACAAAACAGAAGGAAAAATATAATCAAATAAAAATACATCTCATAGCAGAAAGTGTACATTTGCATCCAGTGCAATATTCACTATACATAGTGCATACAAATACCAGAGACTTTACAACAAGCAACAAACATATTCATTAAAGTATTTCATAGTTCAAACTGGCTTAAGAAGTGCAAAGATGATTGACTGGATGAGCTAACAACATTATTAAAATATAAGATATAGAAAAACTATGAGGTAATATAACTCTCCCTCATTGACTTTTAAAGAAGTTTTGTTCTAAGCATTGAAATGAGTGGCACATATTGGTATTAAAGCACACAGGTTTAAAAAACGACACCACCCATTCCAAAGGTTTAGTCAGTTAACAGGATCTTTGTCAAAAATGTTTGTAATAACACAAATACAGCATCCAAAATCTTACCTGAGCTAAAAATGTATTCCTTAATATTAAAATGTACTACAACAATTTTTGGCAACAAAAGTATCTTCATGTACAGCTTCCTGTATTATCAGTTATTAAACATTTTTTAACAAATAAATACAAAAATAGGTTTAAATCCAGAAAGCTACAAGATCCTTAAAGAGATCATGACAGGTATAAAAATAAATACAGCACAATCTGCTGAAAGTCTCTCAGGGTTACGCATTATAGTTCCCAGTTTTAGAAAATCCTTTTTTGGGTTCTATATTTTCATAAATAGAGAGTGCAGCTGCGTTTTGATAGATTAGATCCACATTGGTTCCAGTTCTTGATCTGATGATGTCCAAGGCACACTGGTTTAAGAACACATACTGGTCCTGCAGGGACACCAAATACAAAGCATCAGTTCAAACAATATGTAAAGCAAGACATCTGTGACAAAAACCACAGTGACTTTAATGTGTCCTACCTCTGTCTGCACCATAAGGGTTCGGTGCATGCGCAGATCATGGACGATGCCAAACACGTCAACAATATTTTCCCTTTCAATCTGGAAGATCAGACGGTCAATGGCTATGAAGGTACCTGTGCGCCCAACACCAGCACTGAGTGTGGACATCAGAGGGAGAGAAAAGAAAATATCAGATTATTTTTTTGGTCAATTCTGAAAATTCTGTTTTAAAGAATAAAAGATATTTCTGTGCATATATGCTGTTGGACCTGCAGTGGACCACTGTAGGAGAGTGTCTGGAGTATTGCTCCATGTGCTCTCTGACTAAATGTCTAAAGCTGATGAGGAGCTCAGTAGTTTCTGGAACCCCGTGATCCGGCCAGGCTGTGAAGTGGAAGTGACGCACCGAACGTATCTCTGCTGTTTTCATCTGGTGGACAAACAACATGATGTGTTATGGGTGATGGCTTTACTGACAATCTATGATTTTTTCCCTGATAAAAAGTTTTTCTTGAACTATATAACATCTAGTTACTTACATTTTTGATGCTAAAGTCCCTAATGGTCCAGTCTTCAAGTGGTACTTCAGAGATTGTTGTGACAGTGAAATTTTCATAGTGCTTTGTGCCAGAGCCCCAGTACTGCTCACATTTTACCTGTAAAAAAATCACTGGGTTCATAATATAATATCCCAACGATCATTATAGAAGCTACAACATCAGCACACAGATTCTTCAAAAACATTTTTCTAACATCAAGGTGACCATCTTATAATCAGCAAAATGCTAAATAACAGATAAATAACACATATGAACCATACAGATTACAACAGGTCCCTTCAAAGCATGAAGATTATGAATATTTTAAATATATTTACAGTACACACACATAACACACAGGGGATAAATTGGAATTTGACAGCTATACTGTTTTAATAAAAAATTATTTTCTACTCGTTGAGTTTGTACTCACTCGGCCCTGTTCATTACAGCGTGTCAGCATAACAAGGGTCTGTACATTCTTCTCCCAGACCATCCTCCAGAAATCTTTGACTGTGGTGGGCAAAGGACCCTGAGCTGCAATAAACTCCTTCCTGGAGTTGTAACCCTGTCAAATAAAAAAAACCCAGATCCCAACATCACACAAATACCCATACTGTTAGGTTTTCTCTCAAATTCTCAAGTGTTGTAAACATCAACTTGGATGTGATATGGAGTGCTTTAAATGACATGGCATTCAGCTAAAGAATACGCAGCTAAGATTAGTATGATTTTTACTGATACTGAAGCAATGACTGAGATACAGAGAGCTGCTTTAAAGACTGTCAGTACGCACCGGCATATAGTTAGCATTTATGTAGTCATCATATGGATTTCCATGGATAATAGAGAGTTTCACTCTAGAAGAGTCATCTACGAGGAGAAAAAAAGAGTAAATTAAATGGAAAAAAATGTCGTGTAAAATGATATGACTGCAACGATGCTCACTCCTCTTTGTTTTATTTAAAGCGACATGTGATAATTGTAGTAGAGCCAGTATGAGAGGTGATGAGTTCAAAGAATGAAGAGTGTTACTATTAAAAGCAGCAACGTTTTGAACTGATTTTTTAAGGTGACTCACAGGGAAGCACGTTGTTGTAGCGGTTCTTGGGCTTGTTCTCCAGAGTCAGAGCGTGTGTTTTCGACTGACTTGTACCAACAGGTTTTAAATCCTTTAAAAACAAAAGAATGAAATTGGCAAAAATGTCAAAAATCCAGTGCATGCTTGTTTAATTCAATTACCATGTCAACAAATTTCATGATTAACTCTATCTCAAATTAACAGTATAATATACTTCTTGAATTGTAAGCTTATGTTTCACCTCAAATTCTTCGGCAAAGCCACAGTTGGAGTCTGCTTTCTGCTTCTTGTAGTAATCTTCATAATCCTCCACCCTGACAGCCACACTTCTGCTCAACCAGAACCCAGAGATCAGGAAAAAATTAATTGTTTTGTTTAAAAAACCAGTTGAGTCTAGAGTCTGAGTTTCTAATGATGTTACATTTGATCTTATTTTTGACAATGATTTATACTTACACTTTGGATCTACAAAAGGAGAGAAGAAAAAACATATTATCACTACGTACCATTGTACATTAAATCTAAACTTATGATAATATGGTAAATACCTTACCTCATGGGTTGGATGTGAATGTCTGGTTCTCTTTTGTGCAACCTATAATACATAAAGAGTCAGTTTAGAATATTCCTCTTATACACACTGACTTTCTTAATGTCATACAGTGATGATGATAACAAACCTTTTCCAGTAGATAATGAGGCCAATGAGAATTATTATGAGAACAAAGAAAATGCCCAATGACACTCCTGCAGCAATGCCAATGAAATCTGCAAACAAAGATTACAACAGAAAGACAAAGTGAGTATTTTCTTCACATTATGAAACTGTTTCATAGTAAAATAGATAAATGAACATGTTTGTTCTAAATAAGGGTACCTGGATTATGTGGTAGTGAAACAATAGGATAGAAAGGTGTTATTGACACCAGTGACCAATGAATATCCACAAGTACACCTTGCAGCTGTAGACTGGTGAACAGTGCAATAGCATATCTGCAGGTTTAAGCAAACCAATTAAGGCATTTAAAAATATTTTTTATATACACATACTGATATCTTGTTCCCTGCAACTGAACACTGTATCTTAGAATAATGCTGTGGTAATTGGTGGGCAATGTAATAGTTTGTCAAAGTGTCATTATACCTTGTGAAAAAAACAAGCTTATTACTGAAAAAATGACTAAAATCATTATTTAACACACTGTGATTGAAAAAGAAATATTTACAAATTCAAGACTGAATCATGAGTCATTCTAATGACTACAGATTACAAACATTATAAATATAAAACATTATATTGCATTATACAGCCCATAAGATGTAATAGTTGTTACAGTACATAATACAGCAGTAACCAATAAAAAAGCCATCTTGTAACACTTTGACAAGATATTCTACTACATACTACTACTACATTCTATTACAGTACAGTGTTTAAAGTATACTCCATATAGTTTTCATTCTTACTGGTAATTTGTGTTGGCATCCAGAGCAGCATTAGTGTACCCATTCCACTGGGATGCATCGCCCACCTGTATGGTCAGATAGTCCACAGCACTACGCGATTGGAAAATTACGTTTTGTACTGTTGCCAGATATACTGGAATGGCTGATGTCTTCCACTGTCCATAAGTTATATTCAAATACTGTTTTAAATCTGTTTTATCTAGAAGGACAGATTAAAAACAGTAAAAAAGATTAAGACTGGGCATAAATAAAGAGATTACCATTATTTGTTTTCCACCATAAATTGTTACTTTAGAATGGATTGTAATAGCATGTGATAATTCTAACACTTTCTGACAGTACAGAAAGAAAAGAAAACCCACCAGGAGCGTTCTTTGTGACCAGCACCCCAACATATGTGATTGGTCCATTGGTGCCATCCAGCAGGCTGGACTGAATCTGAAGTGTGAACTTGTTGTACTCCCGGTTAAGCACATTCACAAACAACGTGTAGTTGTTTGGAATCGCTGGATCTTTAAAAAATAGAAAGAAGAAAGAAAAGAAAGAATTTTAAGAAAATGATTAAAAAAAAGAAATTAAAAAAAATTATAAAAACAGAAATAAATATTTGACTTTTATAACAAGAAGCAATTTATAAAAACTATAAAGAAAATACAGTAATTTTTGAACTTGCTATCTTAACCAGAGACATGTTGAACTATTAGCAGTTTTAGCATCTTATTAGCAGTTTAATCTGATAATCTCAAAGAATGAAATGTATTTAAACATATTACTAGAATTGACAATGCACAGTTATGTAATTTTAATGTCTGCAAAGTATAATGTCCTACTTGTGATGCCTGTCGAGCAGTTGAGCAACACAGGAGTGCTGGACAGTCCACAGCTCTGCGTCACCACAGTCAGCATGTATTGGTGATAGTAAAGGAGATCAGACACATTGGCCGAACAACATGGGCTTGTCTGGTTGGTACTGCTTCCACTTTGCAGGTCCTTTACAATGACTAGAAAGCCATAGCTTTGACCACTGGGTTTGGCCCAGTTCAGGATAATATTTGCAGCTGTTCCATTTGGGCCCGTACAGTTTGGATTGTTTACTGAGCTTGCATCTGTAGCATTAAACAAAAAAACAATCATGAAAAGCAATTCAGTTAAATTATCAATTTTTTATAGTAGCTAAAAATTAATATTGACCAAAAACGCACTTGTTGTTTTTTCTATAACTTGAATTGTGTCCTGTTATCAGCAACATTTCACAAATCTACATAGTTGCTAAGAATTCATTAATCTTTAATAGAGGAAGTACAATGCAATGCTCTTTGTAACCTTAACTACACCTATTTTCATAAATGCACAGATGGAAAGAGAAAATATTTAAAAACTATCAGATAGCAAAAGCAGAAATGGAGCTGTTCATACTTGTACAGCTGGAATTCCATGTTGGATCACTCAGTGTGGCATCAGCGGTCTCTGTAATGACACTGAAATTATAGAGGCTGCCAGGATCCAGGTTATAGATTGTAAACTTGGTGTCATTTGTTGTTCTATTGATGGTCCCATTTTTGCTTTGCCAGGTCAAAATGTAATTATAGCTTTCTTTGGAGTTAGTAAGGTTGGTCCATGCGACTGTGATGGTATCCACTGTTGCCAGAGCAGCCGTAACAGAGTTCACAGGCAACGGTTCTGAGGGTTTGAAAGATATTTGTCAGATGTAAATGATTCAAACAGTATGCATTAAAGAGTATAGAGACTGTTCTTGCACATTGTTAGGCACAAAAACAAAACCCTTACTAGTATACTGGGAGATGCACTGTGCTGCCCCTTCTGTGCCATCTGCTGCCCTGACATAAACACAAAAGGTGCAGTTAGTGCCAGGGGTGAGCCCTGAGATCACTGCGACTTCTCCTGCGTTAACGGTAGCGTTGTTGGAACCACAGCCTGTAGTCTCAATCCGATATGTATATGTATTCTTGTAATCTATTGGTCGCGTCCACGACAGTTTCATAGCAGTCGTGTTTAAGGTTACAGCTCCGAGTCCTGTGACGTTATATGGCCCTAAAAACACAGAAGAACGTGTTATTTTTTTTAAAGAGCAACATTAAGCACATCATTTCTTTTTGTAATATGTCAAATAAGCTGTACATCTCTCTGTACAAATTATAGATACAACTAAGAACATGAAGAAATACTGATAGACTTAACACATTTACTTGTTATATATTGTGGTTGTTTGGTTGATTTAGATTTGAAGTTAAAATAGTAAAAATCCAGATGTAGAGACAGTATTTCTGAAATAATATATACATACGTGTAAAGTTGGAGACTGTAATGGGAGCTGCCTGAGTGCCATCTACTGTTTGCGTTGTGACAGTGAAGTTGTAGTTGCTCCCAGACAGAAGACCAGTGATTGTGACTGTGGTATTATAAACTGTTAAACTACTAGAGGGCACAGGAAAGGTGCTGTTGGTAACCTGCACCAGATATGAGTATGATTTGCTTTCCTGCTGGTTCCACACCAAGGTCACTGCGTTTGTGGTGATCTGTGTCACTTGCAGTTGGGTTACAGAATATGGTCCTGAAAAAAATAAGACAGTAGAGATTCAATGGATATATACAGTCAGTACTGTACAGTATATGTATGTGTTCTCCTGTGTCATATGGTATAAATAACATCCATTCACCACACAGGTATAAGGGGTACAAATAAACATTTGGGCTTCAATATGCCACAGCACTTTGCTCAGTATCTAACTTGATTTTTCTGAATGGCCTTTATTGTGACAAAAACACTCTCATAAAACAGTTAATATCACTGTACCTGTCAGAATTTGTCATACAGAAAGTAGTTCATAGCCCGCAATAAAATAAAACTCATTAACTTGTTGAATGTACTCCACATACTACTACATGTATGCATATACAAAATATCTCTCTGGAGTCCATTAGCCAGTAAACTAAACTAAGTGCAACAAGCTTTATGAAAACAATACTTAATAATAGGTACTGTGTTAATCACACTCACTGGTATAGTTTTGTGTTGTCACTGCTGTGCTTGTATAGTTCAAAGCGCCTACAGTAACAACAGAGATGTTGTAGGGGCTTCCAGACTGGAGATTGTCTAGCAGGTACCAGCTGATGTTGTTTATAGTAAGAAAAGAGCTGTTAAAGGTGGAAACAGAGAACATGTAAAGACTATAGTCCATGCCCACTGGATATGCCCAGGTAAAGTTGATGGACTTCACTGTCTGAGAGTCCACCGTGATAGAGCCAGGAGGGTTGGGAACTGAGGAGGAAAGGGGACAGAAATGTCATTACTACAGGCAGTACTAAAACAAATATAAGTCAAAATACCGTTAATATAATATACACAGGTTTATACTTTAAGACACAATGTGACTGTAACTCACAGGTTGTGTTGTAAACTATTGAACTGTTACTCTGAAAAGGTCCACTTTGGCTAACGACCACAACATTGTAAAGCACTCCAGGTGCCAAGCCCACAAACTGAGTGTTTACAGTACTGTTGCTCAGACACATGTTTGCTGCCGGAAAGACGTTCCTGTACAGCAGAACACAATAGGAGAGCACCTGCCCAACTGCTAGTGTCCAGCTCACTGACATGTTAGTCGTGCTTCCGATGGCTATGATGTTTGAAACTACTTCTGGCTCTGGGGAAAAAAGAAAAATGTACAAGTTTGTCTAGTAACAGAAATGTATTCTAAACCAAAAGTACATTTGAGATAATATAATTGTGTAATTATAGGAGAAAACACGGATAATCTTGAAAAACTTTACCATTTCTAAACATATTCTTTTACCAATTTAATTTAATTTAATTTATTCAAATAAGATAAATTCCTCATTTTAACCCACAACATACTTGTGTAACTTGATATGTTTTGCACTGTGGAGTTGATCCCTTGTAAAACTGTAAGCACATTAAAAGTGTACAGTTTTCCAGGAATCAGACTGAAGAAGGTGTAAGTCTCCGTTTTTGTTGAACCGTTCTGAACTACGATCGTGCCATCAAGTGCGATCACCATGTAGGAGTAGGACGTCTTATAATCACTTGGTTTGACCCATGTCAGCCCGATGGCAGTTGTGTTCACATAGCTCACTGTGAGGTTGGTCACTGCATTGGGCACTGAAGCAGATATAGCAGAAAGTTATATAAGATCAAAAACCTCAGCAGAAAAAGAATAATAGAAAAAAATATATATTATATTTTAAAGTTTACATAAATTAGAACCAATCAATGTTCCAGCTGTTTGTCAAAATTAAAGTGAAAAGTCTTACTTGTGTAACTGAACGTCAAAACATCTGTGGACACAGTACTGTCTGATGCAATTGTAGTGACACTGATATTATATCCAGTTCCTGGCTCCAGGTTCAACACATTAATGCTGTTATTGCTAAGAATTGTGTTATTAATTAGCGTTGTGTTTTTGTACGTTTTAACCATATATTTGTAATATGGCTGGTATCCCGCTGGATTTGACCATGTCACTGTGATTGATGTTGTGGATTGAGGACTAGCAATAATATTCAAAACAGGGTTGGGACCTAGAAAAATGACAAACAAAAGTGAAATGTTAGCTATAAGAAGTATTTGAAAAACAAGAGATTGATGTCACACACAGCATTACGGCTCATTATATAATTATTAAGTACAAAAAGAATTAAATGCAATAGAGACATGGTTTCTCCGTGTTGTACTTACAGGTGTAACTAGAATTACTGACAGCTGTGCTCCATAAATTCTGGGGTCCAATTGTTGTTACATTTATATTATAAAGTGTTCCAGAGAAAAGCAGAAGCAGATCTGTGCTATTCATTATGGAGGTTGTATTTTGTACTTCCCCCCCTGGAGACTGGTAGGTGATGTAGTAACTGATGTTTGGAGCATCCTCCATCGAATTAGGAACTGGCCACTGCAGACTGAGTGAAGAGTTTGTCTTCTGACTGATGATGATGTAAGGAGGAGAGCTAGGAACTAAGGGTAAATTACAGTTAAAGCCTGCACAAAATATCAGGAATTTGAGAAAGTCATAGATGTTGACACACTAACAAAATATATCCATGTTTCTGTTCTGTTTCTCGTTCAAATCCAATGAAATTATATTTACTAAACTACATGTACTTGCAAAAACGAATCAAACACAGTGAAAACAATTATAATATATATATATATATTATATACTTGATGTTGAACTTACCAGTTGCAAAGTTAGCCTGATCAGATCTGTTAGTGAAATTTCCAGCTACAGCAGTCACCGTGATAACATGGATTCTCCCAGGATACAAATGAAGAAAATTGGCTACGGTGAGTTGTGTTTTATTGCTATATGAATATTTCAGATTTATTTCTGAAATGTTCACCAAATAACTATCAACCCTCCCACTGGGCAAAGTCCAGTTGATGCCCAGGTTATCAGTTCCTTGTGCTGTAAGTATGATGTTATATGGCTTTTGAGGCACTACAGGGGGAAAAAAACAGATGTTTTCATTGAGTCCAAGTGGATAATACAACAACTTAATGCCTCCAGCCACAGATGTTGCCAATATTAAGGCATCAAAATAGCTTGACATACAAAGCACACCCGAGGAAGAAAACTGAGTTAATGGAACAGCAGCGAGTCAGATGTGATGTTAGGATATTGTCTCTCTAAATCTTTCGTATTACTAAATTTGAGCTTGCATCCTTTATCTGCTGACTTTCATTTTGCTATTGCAATTTTGTACTTTCCCCATTTTCAGAAGTTGATGTTAGATGTAGAGGGTGTGACTTACTTGTGAATGCGGTCAGTGTGTTAGGGCCTCCTTCTGTCTGATTGTCTCCAGCAACAGCAATAACAGTGATTGTGTATGGAGTACCAGCGGCCAGGCCTGATAGCACAGCAAAGGTGACATTTCTGTATATGGTCATCACTGTTCCACTATTGTTCCACACCACTTTGTACACCTGGCCAAAAGGTGAGGTCCAGTTGAGAGAGATGGAGGAGGTGCTTTGATTTACAATAAGAGCTATAATACTACCAGGTCCTAATGGGGAGAGGAGAGGTGAAGAGAAAAGATCAACAAAAAAAGTATAAATATGAAAACTGATAGATTAAAACAAACTATGAGAAACTACCAGCACATTAAAGTGGAGCAGCAAAGCACAAAACCACATATATAAACAGGTGTATGACCATCAATCAATGTTACAACACATCATATTATCTTTCTAAATTCTTTTGAACATTTTTTATCAAGAAGATAAATCAAACGAAATGGTAGAAGTAACAAATTACATTTACTCTGTTTACTGTAATAAAGTACATTTATTGTGTACTTTTGGAGTTTTTATTTTTTCACCATCACTGTATTGCTTTACTATTTAAAAAAAGAAGGTGAGCACTTTGTAATTCAAGTTTTGTTTGCCCAAAAATATGGAACTTTAGTTTGTTTAACTTCCTAAGCTTAGTTACAGCTACAGATGCACACAGACAGACATATTTATAATCAAATGTTACAGAGACTTTAGCCGAACTATTGTGTTTCCTGTTAAAACGTTGTTTCTTACATTTTCAGTAAGTAACTATAATAACTATTTTTCCTCTGTTATCATTCTGAATATGGCATGGTACAAAATCTGGAAACATTTTACCAGATTTTACCAGCAACATAAATAATCCATCTACATGCATACAACAACTTGAGGAAGCATTTAACTTACAGTAAGTTTGCTGTGTTGCATGTTTTCTTGTTTGAGAAGAAAAACAGTGTAATGCAAGCTGCCATTCTGGTGTCTACTCATGCTTGCAGCTATAGAAGCACTCTAAGCAAACATCGCTCATATGAATGAAGAAACTCAATTTATGTTGGACAGTTTGTCTTAATGTTGTTTATGTTAAAGGGTTTGTTGTTATTTCATATATTTTATTTGCAATAAACAATTTCCATCAGTAACAGTACATATACTTAAAATGGGTTAAAATGGAACAAAATAATTGGTCTAGTCCAGTTTAGAAACAGAGAGGATGTTGTGACTTTTGTTACAGTAAGATTTGTCACTGATACAGGTTCTGTAAATGAAGGACATACACAAAATGATGAACGGAATGGAAATTTGAGCAAAAAACTAAATTACGTTTTTTGATTTAAAAAAATCAACACACGTGGAGGTGTATATTGGAAAGAGTACACAACAACTCTGACTAGCATAGCCTCAAAATGATGCACAACAATAATCCGACACACAGAAAGTGTGGCTTACTTGTGAATAATGAGAATGTGTAAGGGTCTCCCTGTGTCTGATTGTCTCCAGCAACAGCA
>JAUYWH010000024.1:7695538-7716625 GCA_034779795.1 Ctenopoma multispine | reverse complement strand
TTCTCGCCCCCTACAGTGCAATTCGGCTAGGTATACATCCGCGCTAAAATATCAAGGTGAAAGTCATCATAGCTTGCATAGTATAGACCCAGCTCCCAACCCAACTTTGTGAATAGATTAACGGCGATATTTTTATTAAATTTTTTTTATCGCCCGATAAGAGTCTCACGTTAACGCAGCACGTTAACACCAATAACGGCCCACCACACAAAAAAATACAGTGTTTCATGTCTTAGCTAGATGTTAGTGAACACACCCAAGAACCACTGAATGTACTGGTGGAAACAAACCTGGATTGGAACTTGTTTAATATGCTTTTGGCACTAACCTTACTAACTAAACTTAAACAAGCACTTATTCAGCTACTTCCAGTAGCTGTAGACGAGAGCTGCACAACGTCCTGGAGGGACAGCATCTCTATTGGGTTGGTCTGATGGATTTTTAGTTTGATGTAATTTTGTAGTCAGTTTACTTCAGTGTTTAGGATACCATGATAAATACCTCCAATTTGACTATATTGACTGGACTCCATGTCTCCTAACTCCTAATGCCAGTTCGCTTTTGTTAATGTCACTACTGAAGGGGTTCATACCTTTTCAACCTGTGAGTGTTTGAATAATGCATTCAAGGTAGATGTAAAGATTTCTACTTGTCCATTATTCTGACTTACCGTAGATAAAGATCTGGCTATATTATAAGATTAATGTATATGTAAATTTGTAAATCTTTAAACTATGACCATCTAATATTTTCATACAAATACTTAAACTGATCGCTGGGGATGTGACTTATCTGAGCAATAACTCTTGAATGTTTTTATTCCCTTGGTCTCCTTCCTAAGAATCACTTATTTTCTCCTGACTAAATAAACAACTCAAGCCATAATGTCTTGGCGGTGACTCAAGAGCGCAGAAAAAACCCAAGCTCAAATTCCCATTTGGGAAATACTTATTTCCCAGACGTTATTTTTCTTATGTATCCTCTGTTTCACCCATCAGCACATATTCCATTCAGGTCCTTAGTTCAAATCTCAGGCTCATTCTTTGTTCTTTCTACTGTATATGTTAGATATATGTTGTGTTTGTGTACATTTGTGAAGAGTAGGAGCTTAATAATCTATTGAAACCACAGAATCAAAAGGAGAAAGATAATTTTGCTGCCTGCTATTACACACATCACAGTCTGAAGACATAGAGTTCTTAAAGGCTTTCTTAAGACACTTTGTATTGACTTTCACTTGAGGAGCAATATGTAATGTTCACTGTGAAACATACTTGGCTAAGATCAATGACCCTTTTGCCCTGTGTCCTCTATCTGTGCTCCTTGACTGGGCTTGTCTGAAGGAGGAGGAGGAGGAGGAGGAAATGGCTGTACTGACCACTATATAAACATTACATCAACCCTAAAGGCAGCCTGTCTGCCACTCTATGACTCCTTCTGCCTTTGCTGCTCACCTCCTGATAACACCCCAGTTCCTTCCTCCACAAGAACACTCAGACCCAAAAACAATAAAAAATTCACCTTAAAAGACGTTTGCTCAGAGATCAGCCAATTTAGCCTCATATCTTATAATAATCAGAAAATGAAGAACAAAGGAATAAGGGAAAAAAGCACAAAACTTAATTTCTCCATCTTAAATTACGCAAAGCGGCATACCTTTCAAGGCCTGCTGATGCCCATCTTGACTTGCTGAGTGGAGAAACTAGATTCTTCTACAGCTGTAAATTCTGCAAAATCATGTTATCTGTGTGTGTGTGTGTGTGTGTGTGTGTGTGTGTGTGTGTGTGTGTGTGTGTGTATTGATGCAACACAAAACCCACAAGGTTCATGAGGAAAAAATGGAAAAAATGCATAATGTTGTTGACAGTAGTTCCCTTTTTTGACTTATTTTTTCAGCTTCTGTTTTAGCATTTGTTGAAACTTTATTCCAACTAGTAAGTGCCAGTTTCACTTGCAAATGTCAGTGAACTAGGATATGAGTGTAGATTAGTGATACTGATATTTAGCAGCCTTGGACCCTCTAATTAAGTGTTTTGTTTGTTAATCTTTTGCACAAACACACACACCAATTATGATTTATATGATTTGATATGATTTATTAATCTGCTATTGTGCTCATTTAATACATTTCTGTCTTGAGTCACCAGTTAACCTAACATGCATGTTAGGATGGTGGGAGGAAGCCGGAGTACCCAGAGAGAACCCACGCAGACACAGGGAAAGCACCCAGCCAACCCGTTGATTCAAACCCAGGTCCTGCTTGCTATGAGGTGACCACTACACTACACTACTGAATAAAATGTTAAAACAAAAAAATGGATGGTTCCAAGATAAGGAGAAATTCTAACATAACATTAGTTAAGTGTCTGTAAAGATTCTCTGTCATCCAGGTCATGTTCATCTCAGAAAATGCTGTTCAGTGGCAACTACACTGTGATTAATTAAGGCTCACAGACAGCAGACAATAATTAGCTGGTGTCATAGAGACTGTATAACGATAATTACAATCAAGCTGAACCTTACAGATTTATTGGTTGCAGTAAATGTTGTTCTTACAAATTTACATATGTATTTCCCATAAATTACATATTTCTTTAGCATATACATTTAGCCTCTAATGAATTGGCAGCTTGTTCTGTATTTAAAGTCCATTGCCTCAGTAGTTTCTCAAGAGCAACCTACTCACTATTTCTGTTTTGACACTACTCCCTGACACTTCCTGAGCATCACCCAGAAACCCCTGATAACAGTTAGGCGTTATATTGTAGTTCTGTCCTCCAGCTCGTAGACAAGAGCACACGACAATAGCTAATAAAGTAACCTTAGAGCATTACCATTGCCAAAACAGCACCTGACAACTGGAACTACCCCTTGAACTGTCCTATATGGGATTTTCTCACACTAGCCCACCAGCATTTGTTTTCTATTTTAACATGTTTTCATATCTTAGATATAAAACACTTGTTATGTGCTTGAATCATGTGACTGCTTAAGTGACATGCTTGTAGAGGTATTTTATTAGTGTGGTGTGTTCGGTTTTCTGATATAAACTGCCAGCACTAAATAAATAAACAACAATTTACTGTTGAGTTTTTATGAAAATAAATCAACCAGTTAGAGACTTTTAAAATTTTTCTTACATTTGTTCCTGTAATTGTGTATTACACGGTACTGTATTCCTTACAGTATAGTATTTGAGGGTGACATCATTTCTATGAGAGACAATGCTCTCACAATACTCCACAAGAGAAATTCAATAATGAGTGTCCTCTGTGGAATACTAACATAACATGAATCACAAAACTACTGTATGCTGAAAGCCATGTCTAAAAATATCTACTGCCTCCAAAATACTCCTGACGCATGACGGCTTTAACTATAAATGTGTTTGTCTCCAGTATCAGCCTCCCACACCATAGTCCTGTTGCTGCTATCACAGGCCACATCAGAGGCTATGGAAATGAGTGACGTAGTATTTACTGTGCCCAGCACTGTGCAGCGTGCTAAGCAGATATTCATCTGAGTACAATGCACTTACCAACAGAGCTTCCTCTTAATGTTGTTGGTCATGCAACAGGAGGAAGATGTGCATGAATTTATAAATACCCACACCCACAAGTTCTGGACACAGAGGGCTTTCACACTGATCACAGAGGTGTGATCAGTGTGATGTTTGAGTGGCGCGTGGGGTGTGATATGTGCTTGTCTGCGAGAAAGGGAGAGCAGAGAAACTGTTCTGTAGGTATTGTTTTATTAGTGATTGGCTTCTTTATTCAAGAATGGAATTAGTGGCTAAAAATGACCAAGTAAATTGTATACTGTATAAGTGATTTTAAAGCTACCTTCTGAAGAACAACCTAAACTGGGATACACCCCTGTACTCATTTTAACAATCTCTAAAATTTGACTCTCTCTCACATTAAATAATTAATTTTTGCTATTATATGCTGTATATTATGGTGATTTGTATCAATTGCGATAAAATAAATTGCTTAACGCAATAGCAATCAGTTTAGAAGGACCATATGAGACATTATACATTTTCATTCCCTCTAAAGCCTTGTTTGGCCATAACTCGCTCAGTGGCCACTGATAAAGTGATAACTAAAGTTGACAATAAAACCTTTGAGACTGAAAGAGGAGCCTGTGTCACATTTACACGAACTGGGGAACTGTGACTCTTTATTCATCTTGTACATGCTGAGCTTCCAGCAGTAGCACTGCTCAAAGCGAGCATGTTTTGGGATGTTAATTTGAACTGGGATGTCTTGACAAAGTTGAAGGGGGTTGAGAGTGGGTGTAATGTTCCACAAAGGACGTCTTGATTTGTGACTTCTGCACTTTCTACCAAAAATGGGAGGAAAGACACAAGAAAGCTTATACGTTCTTATTTGGATACAGTAAGAAGATACATTTCGCAAAGTGAAACGCACATCAGACGTCATCAAGCCACCGCATGTCATCGCATGTCATCGCATGTCATCCACATTTTGTAGAAGTGCAAGGCACAAGAACTGCAGCTAGCCTGTAGAAGCTTTTTCATCAAACAGAGTCCAGACAGGCCAGTTCTTTCAAGTGTTACAAAACACCACATTTCCTTGTTCCAAGATATTTTCCACTGATAGCCAATTCACCGTCACAAATTACTTTATACTTTAAACAAGTAAGGAGTCCAAACAGTCAGATAGAAACATATGCAAAAGAAAGGAACAGAGAAAGTGCAGTAAGCATGGAAAGTGTTGTACTTCTCCTATAGGTTATTAATTGGTGAGTCTAAAAGCTGTGACTCTGAACTGTCTAGACTGCGTCAAACAAATCACATCTTATTTTTTAAGGTCCATTTTTAAATCCACTGCAAACTGATTTGCAATGTTCCCAACAACTGAATGGATGAATTATTTTATTAACAGCTCAGGCGCTGTGTACTGGTATAAACAGAGAAAATACAGAATCATTAAAAGACTCAGAACTGAAAATAAATAACGAATAAAGGTTTTACTGTACCAGTTCTGTTTGATTTAATGATATATATAAAAAATAATTAAAAAACACTTTAATCATCATCCATCATATGCATGACTTATCCTGTTAAGGGTCACATCATTCTCAGCAAATTAACTGAACCAGTAGATCAGCTAAATAAAGTATAAAACTAGTAGTTATGTGGATATATAAAAGCATTAATCTTAAAAAATAGTAGAAAAGAGAGGAGAAGAAGATGCTCAAAAGCTACATAAAAAACAGATCAGCTAGTTGTGTTACTTAACAAACATCATTTTCAAATAATTTTCTATGTATTATTATACTATTAATAAATATGGCAAATATGGAGTAATAGTAGTCACGGGCTGTCAGGGGTCAGGAGTTCACCAGCACATTGTAGACAATATTAAAAACAGCAGATATTAATGGAATATCTGAAGTACATAGCCGTTCAGAACAAATATCAGCAAACATTAGTACTGTTAAAACGGCAAGTCGTCTTTGCTAATGCATGTTTATCAATTTAAACAGCTTATTAACCCATATTCTATTATCTTATCACAGCTGAAAACAAAATAAATTTTTTTTTTTTTTTGTTTCCACACTAAAGGTAATGTGTTTTGATCCTTAGAGAGACTTTGACACCTAGTAAGTAATATCAGCCATGGGAAGCAGGTTAACTGTATTTTATCTGTTCAGTCAGTTTGTCATGTATGAAATATGTCAGTATGGAAAAATAATAATTTCAGGGAAGCATAGTATTTCCTCTTTCTCTGCTTAAAGTTCTATTGTGATTTCATGCTGCGTTAGCGTCACTGCAGCAGAATGGGAAGGATGCGAATAGCTACTTATAGCAACAACTGATTCACACAGCAGTCCAAGGTGTCTTTTAAATATATAAATTAATATTAATAGTTATAAAATGGATTTTATATTTTTATCTTGAACTGCAGGTGATGATATTGTAGACTCTTTCTTGTTGACCCTTTTATACTCTGACTCGAAATTAGTAGGGAGGATGACATTAATGTTTTTTCCTGCTCGCCTCCTTATAGTAATGGTTTATACAACATGATGGGAATGCAACATGTGATTTTCCATGTAACTTTTTTTATTTGACTTTTAGAAACGAAATTAAACATCTTCTGAAACCTGAAGATTACTAACCTAAATGCAAACACTGTTGTAAGCACAAGGATACCCCCAATCAGCTTTGTATCTCAGGCACAGTACATATGTATAGCTGACAACAAACATATAGCCTGTGAGAGGACAGAAGATAAGCCAACTACAGAAAAGCTTCATGCAAAGAGCAGAAAAAAATAACAAAAGGGAGGAAGAACTTTAACCGTGTGTATGTCCGTGCATCATCAACTACAAGGGCCTACCTCAGTTCTTCTCAATACTTCAACCACGTCAGAATAAATTTCAAATGTGTGTAACAAGCAGTGTTCGGATAAGTTTCCTCATTGAAAATGTTCTTCCTGTTTTGGCCTATGACCAAAAAAAATGCGTCTGTGGTAAATAACTCTTTGCCACGAGAACTGTGTTAGCTATCTGACCAAGACTTATATTATGTTAACATATAATGTTATGTCAAATGTATGATTTCATAAAAAGATCCCTGAGTGCCATGTCTATTAATCTGTTATTATTATATTATCAATAGTGTGTGAACCTGTTCTTCTTTTTGCAGTACTAAACCAACTGTGATACATTTGCATGTGTGGTTTGTGCTCAACATTGTGCACCCTTCAAAGAAGATGACTAAATTAATGCATCATTGAACCTTTAATTCCCCCGGGCACAGTTTTTCCATGTGCAGAAAAGCTGAGTGTTTCACCGTTACACAAGTAATAACTGTATTTGTGAAGTAATAAGACAAAATAATCTTCATACTAGCTTTGTCTGAACCTTTCCCTTTCAAGGTTGAGTGTTAACCTTTAAGTTCCCTAAATAAAAACTGTTTCAAATCTTTAAAGATAATCATATTCTGTAACACAATTTCACGTGTATTTTGTAGTTTCATTTTACTTGCAGTATGAAATAGTTAACCAGTACACTTTCATATTTGATCAATTTAAAAAAACACACTAGTTTGTGTGCAGTGTAAGGCTATGCAAACAAGAAAACGGTGCTAATATTTGAAGGAATAGATGCACGTGACAACTTGACTTTCTGATCCCATCTCAACCTCAAATTTGCTGAACCCTACAGTGGCAGACAGGAAATGAAATATTACTGGTGCTTAATTTGAATGCAGGGAAAAACTGAGACCTTTATGAAACTAGGAGTTGTATCATTTTAAACTTTAGAGCAAAACATGATTAGTGACTGCATAGGTGCAAGTTAGAACATGCAAATGTGTATTTGGATTTTCCATCCATCATAAATGATTAAGCTGCTTTGCATTTTGTGAATATATTAACACATTATCTTACTGAAGTACATTATCTGTACATCCTTAAAGTATATCAGAAAATATGTTATTTATCAGCACCTTCCTCCTAAAACTGTACGTGTGACTACATGGTTAATAACCAGAATAACAACAAAAAAGGCATCAAGTGCAAAAATTCACTGGTTATATTCTGGTAAATATATGGCAAATATCATAGATGCCCTTAAAGGAAATGAACCACTGGAAAATAGTGACTTGGGTGCCAAAGTTATACATTTTATATAAAATGTATTGCCACGTCTTCCAGCTTTGCTTTACAGAAAGGACTAGGTCGACTGGATTTGTCCAGAAAATTAAACTGTAAAAGTGTTATTTACATGGGCCTCCATATTTTACTGGTGACAGTCTCCAAATCATTTGTGCCTGTTCTTAAACTACCTGGGTTACTTGCAAAAAAAGGCAATCAAATCAAACCAATGCACCCTATCGATACTGACATCAAAAAGTTATCTGATTAGTGGACCAGCTATAAACCATGATGTGACCCTTAATGTCAATACAAAGTTCAGTGTCACCGTTATCTGACAGTTTTAATGCAGTTCATCTCAGCCCTCGCGTTACCCTACATCAAAATGATCGAAGCAATGAGGATTTAAATGCAACACAAAAGAGAGGGCAGACATTATATGAGAAGTCCGTATTTAGAGCGAATCTCTGTATCAGAGTCTGTATTACCAGGCTAGAAAACAAAGCATTTGCAAAAGAAACATCTCTTATTATTAGAAATAACTCTAATATTTTAAGTCTCAGACAGTTATTACGTAAGCTGTTATGTTTACAGGGATGCTTTACTAGATATTTTACTCTGGAAACTGACCTGTGCCACCCAAGTATCCGATTACAGTGTGCATCTAAATTATTAAAAAGTTATAATGTCCTGAAAATGTCAGTGCATTAATACTTCCATAAATAAGTATTCACCATAAGAACGAATGTATTCTCTTTATTTCCTTCAACAAAAAGCCCACCATTGTTGATTCTCCTCAGCTGCAAGTCAGCGTATTAATTACTTGCTCAAATGAATCTGAATCCAATTGCAACTCTCAAAGGACCATTATTCATCTTCAAGTCAAGTCACATGTGCTATTTCCCATCAAACTGTCTCCGTCGACACAACAATGAAATTTGTCATCGTCGAGATGTTTTCCAAAAGTGTCACTGTGCTGCATCAGATCCGGACCACATAGAAGTCAATGATCTAAGAGCATGTCAGCTACCTGCACAACAGGTGCAGGCACGCTAATAAAAACTGACGTTCACCGTCCAAAACAAAGCACCCTGTTGTCGTTTCCCATTAAAAAAAAGGACCCAGAAGAATGAGAGCTTTCATACCTTGACGAGAGCACTGAAGACCAGAGTCCACAGAGAAACGCTGAAGCCCAGCAGTGGCTTCATGATGCCGCACTCTTTAGGGAAATTATTAATCAAGTGTGTTTTCTACCCGTTGAGTTCATGTCCATACTGTGGTGTAGCTTGAAAAGACAAACTCTTGACTGTGTTTCTCACTCGTTAAGTGCCCCGTCAAACTGTCCCTACAACAAGAGAAGTAAAAGTGAAAAGGGCAAAAGTCTTTTCTCTTTTCGCGGGGAGGAGCGGACAGCGGAGGTCGATGCGAGTCACTGGGGGAAGTTCAGTGAAATCTGCCACTCCTCTCATCATCACTTCGGATTAAAGCTGTGTGAGAGTTTCAGCCCCACCGACACAGACTAATCTACGAGGAGGGAGCCGCCCGGTCGTGCACATCCCACATTCTTCATCTAGATGTTGACGTAGGGTGAAGTAATGTAGCCGACCCGAGGAGTCCTTTAACTAATACACGACATTATAATGACAATGAGCCTCACAAACATCTGCGAATAGAAAATGGTTTTCATAGTCAATTTATCAATCAATTGAATTTTTTTTTTATTGTTGAAAAAAAAAACCTTTTAGAGTTTTGTCTAGGAAAAAGTTTCCCCCTTGAGTTTCTCAAATATATTCAGCAGGTACGTGCAGAAGCAGGGGCTCTGGAGGGCCCTGCCCTTTTCCCAAGTTGATCAAAGGTGCCCCCTGAACATTAATTAATCCATTGAGGTCTTTTTTCCCTTTACTGATGCCTTTACTCTCTTGGTATATAAATAGTAGAGCCTTTAAATATTTTTTTCAACTTCCCACAACAAATACCTATATAAATATTTAACGTTTCACACTTATAGCTTCTTAACTTTATAGTAAGAACAAATAGTACACAAATAAATTGTAAGTAGGTTAATTGTTTATTGATTGTCTCTAAAAATGTTCAAAATCAGCAGGTGGAGACCCACACAATAATGCAGGGCTCTACATATGTTTGTAACAACCATATGTAAAACCAACCACATCCCTTCCATTACGCATATCTTTCCTGAAGAAATAAAACACCAAAGTAATTTTAAATACATTTTACAAATGTGTTTTAAAGTTCATCACATTTTTGTTAAAGTAAAGTTACATTAGTCCTTCACCTAGGGAGTTCTAATTGATTAATATCGGGTTAGGGTTGGTCTACATTACATAGTGGCAATAGTTGTATAGCTTTAGTTATACAGTTGGTCATGCACAAGAGTTTTTTGTTCCTGTTTCCTGTAGAGCAATCTGCAACAAAACTGATAAAACATTTTCTATTAATACACTTTACATGACTGTCCCTTATCATGCACACATGCTATTTTATGATTCTTTAGGGAAGAGGGATGAGGAGTAGAAACACTGAAGTGTCACTTCCCCTCTTTAGCAGAAACTGGATCTTCAGCTGCTTTAGTACTGCTGTTTTGCAGTGCTTTGACCTCTGTATCAGTATCCTTTGCATCTTTGTTACTGTTAACTACTGAATAAGTGGCTCTAAAATGGACTAACATTTGTTTTGTTCTCTTACAATGTTTAATGCTTGTTCATTTATACTTTCCTCACTTTAAAACAGAGTTTTGATAAAATATAGAACTACAACAGAACAACTGTACATGGAACAAAGTGGGACAAGCAGGAATAAAACTGTTGTTTATATGCAGCTGAATAGAAATGGAGAGAGACTTTTTCGACTGGAAACTCATGTCAGCGGAACCTGACCTGAAGTAATTGAAGTGCCCTCACCATCTTAACTTGACCCTAGTGAGGGCACTTCATTACTTCATATATTAAATCTGCATCATCTGCAACAAGGACAGGTCATGTGAAATTATTTATATATTATAAACAATATTTTATGAGTGGCTTGGAAAGTACCACATCATCTCCAGAGTGTGCATTTTCGCAGCAGCTGGTGTTTTTTTCTAGGATAACGTGCTTGGCTTTGGCTGTTGTGCTCATGACCAACTTTACATTAAGCTAATGGAAGATATGACATCCATATAATTTTGAAACAACAAAAAATAATTTACTGAGCAACTTAACAGACACTGTGGGACTTGTTACCATTGTCAAAGTTTAATGTTTCTTATGATGTACATTCAGTGCCCTCTACCTTGTAACTTGTCCCATATTTTGAGTTTATTTACTTTATGTTTGTCTAAATGATCACATACACTTAATTTATCAATGCTGAAGCTATGTTTGAGTTATGCTATAACTCATAACTTTATCTATGTTGAGAGTTTGCCGAAGGTACCAGAGGTGGTAATTAAGTACATTTATTTAATTACTGTACTTATTTTATTTTAATAATAATAATGACATACTCTATTGGTCTTCCTGTTGCTTGCACAGTTGCAGTCCAAGGAAACCTTAACCGGAGGAACCGGGAGTCAAACCACTATTTGTGAGGTTTGTAGACAACTGCTCTACCAACTAAGCTGCTGTCACCCTGTGTTTATGTTATGCTTTTTTGATTATTATGCTTTATTTCCAATTTATGTTCTTAATTTGTACTCCACTATTCCTCACAGGGAAACATTATACTTTTTTCCCTAATATTTATTTGTTAGCTTTAGTTAATACAGTAGTTGCTTTTTGCAGATAGATTTACCACATGACAGCCAATGGTAGCAGAAGACGTTACTTAGCCAAATTCACATTAAATAATCATCCATGCCCACATGCTTACACAGCTTTCCAGAAGCCCCATCCTCACTGACGCAGAAAGACCAAACCGATATCAGCCATCCACCAAAATCCCAAATAAGTTGACCCTCAAACTGTTGATATAAATAAGCATTACTGAGATTTGTAACTGCTTTGTAATTACTGAATCATAATTCTGATGCTTTTAAAACATTTATTTATATATACATGTTCACCATCACAACATGATACAATAATATGCTGTTAAGTTCATGTACATGTGACAGCAACTGTGTGGGTGCGCTGCAGCCATAGATATCTGCAGGTTCACATTTTAACAAAGAAGACAAGTTAAGTGGAACATTTGTGACATTTTTTTACCTTGTTGTTGGTAGCCTTCAGGTCCCGTTGGATTATTGGATTAGATTGTGGTTGGAATATTCAAGTTTCAGAGTAGCAGGAAATCTTATCTAGCCGTGAACCACTCTGGTGTGAACATGCAACACTGACACATCTTAGTAGTGTAATTGTACTGCTAGAGATTTGCTGTGTTGAGTGGGTGATTTTCTGACCTTTAAATAGTACACAAGATGCTAAAGTCACTGCACTGTGACAGGCAGTTAAAAGTAGTCTGCCAATGAAGGCTAATGAAGATAGAGATGATATGAACTGATCATGATGACCCACCATTCCCCAGGAAATGTTATGTAATCCCCTGGGGATTGTTGCAGCATGTCTGTCTGTTTTTCATGCAGTTCTGCTCTCTCTGTTTTTGCTTTAGTTGCCATGATGTTTCATGTGTCAGATGGACTGGCTGATCTAAAATCTAGGCATAAGGAACGTTGTGTTATCTTCATAAATTCGTAAATAAGTACACATCTTTAAAATCTTAAACCTAAACCACCCAACCTGAGTGAACTGAAATCGTAGTTTCATCATACATACAGCAGCATCCCCTTCATAGTCAAAAGATTAAACATTTCATGACACTTTCTAAACAGATAAAGAACAACAAATAACACATTTTTAAACCTGTATTATAACTCACTTATAACTTAATAGCTGCCAGAGCTTTGTGATGTCATTAAAAACTGTGTTCACAGGGTTGCTTTATTTAGAAAGATATGTTTTTTCTATCAGACACTGCCATTTGCATTCTGGTGTTTACTGGAAAGTTGCATGAAAAAGATGGCGATGTGAATTTATTGTGTAAAACAACCGTAGCAGTCAAAGCAAGAGATGACAAGTGCCTACACAAGCAGTTGGTTAGTATAGTTGCAAGATATAGAAATGTGGTCAGCAAAGCTAGCTGGTTGCCAATGATGACTTTGACTTTGTGTGAACTATCGCTGAAGATCTCAAATGTTGATGTTTTGCTATAAGAAAGCTGTCTTTCTCTCATCCATGCAAAGATGTCAGAGAGACAGGAAGAAATGCATGAAGTCATCCAGGGGAAAAGATGGGAAGGCAGGCAGGAACTAAACAATCTGTTTGAGACAGAGGGTCAGAAGAGGTACTCCATTAACTACTGAAAAATAAGCAGTTTTTCGAATTGTAAATCATCCAAAACTATTTCAGTAGAGCCCAAAAACTTCAGTGAGTCACTATGGCAATGACAAGTTTGTCGCTGGGCCTGTGTTGTCAAATTGGTGATGTGTTTTCTTAATGTGCTTGCGTTTGTCATATGTTTTCCTAATCTGCAGTGCATTGAGGGCTCTGAGGGCCACCGTAACAGCCACAGCAACAAGCTATAAACTTTGAAACTTTTATGTGTTCGGTATGTACAGCACAGGACATGCAAATGAATTATGTAAATTGTTTTTTCAGGAAACGTACAAACGTCACAGTCAGCATATTTGTATGGGACTTTATACTTTATTTGTCAGATCAGACTCAGTTCCTTTTAATTCATTTCCATGACTGAAGCTGCCATGGCCATGTTGTCATGTCAGATTCTGTAGCCTATTATAATAATCAAAGAACAAAGAGAGGAAAGCAGAGGGAGAAAATAAAAGGGACTTTATTACATAAAGTAGTGTCTATATGATGATAGACTGTGGATTTTTTATTGCACATTTTATCAGAGTAGCTGGGACGAGCTTCAAAGAACAGCACAAGCTGAAACACGGTGACCTGGTTCAAGTTCAAACATCAGCCCTGAAAAGGTGGTCCTCTAAATGAAAGAAGTCTTAAGCAGGAAAGAAACCAAAGCATTTCAAGTTCCAGATCAAATAATAAAGACAATGGAGGAATGTCCTAATTGACCAAAAATGATTATATACATTGGCCATCAGCCACTAACTCAAACTGGTTTGTCAGGAATAAGGAATATTTCCAGTTATTAAAAATAAACGTGACTGCTGTGTTTTTTGGGTTAAGAAGACACACACATACACACACACACATTTAATAAAAATAAAACCATATACGAACAAATTTTTCTTTTTCTATATATACAGTATAACACATCAGTGTGTGGCTTTGATAACAGCATTATATTGTGCCTTGTATGTTGACTAATGTTTCTATAAACTACATCTCATGGTTGAGACAGGTAGAATGTAACTGTGAAGGTGGAGGGATACTGGAGGACAAATGGCTACTGCCACAGCTGACTCTGTTGTGCTGATGTCAATTAAGAAAGTATGACAATGGCATAAAGCAGTACGTCTTTTTAAGTATTAGTGGAATGATAATTTACCTGCAAAGATGCACATTAAATCCTGTTCTTCTCTCACTTTTCTTTTCTACCTGAGCATTGAGATTGACCAAAACTTTGTTTCCCCCTTTGTGCCAGTCAGACGAGAACCATATGTGAGTTGTCTTTAAGACATTTTTGTCCCTGAGGTGCAAAGTAAGAAAATCTGACATTTAGATTTATTTAATTAAATTTTTTTACATTTACATTATACTACTGTAATTCATTTTATTTCTGATTGCATTGCACAGTATTGACAAACAAGAGGTTGTAATAGATATGTGTGTATTAATTGTCTTGTGAAAAAGACTGTTTATCTCAGTGAGATTCTCCTTGTAAAATAAATAACAAATAAATAATAATAAACATAAATACATACAATGTTTAGACCCTTGTTAGGGGTGCTCATTCACCCTTAAATTTATTTCAGCACTATTTCAGAATTATTACTATTAATTAGCTTGTTTCTATTGGCGGCAGGTGGCAAACAGGTTCAAATGGCTCTATTATAGGTTAGTTGAATGATACCAAGAGGATCAATAAAGTATGGCATCATAATTACCTTCATGCATCATGCAGGTAAACCTGGGATGTCGCTTATGAGAGACGTCTTTTTAATGTATGGATAAACCTTTTTTACAGCTAGGTTCAAGTAGATAGTGAAAAATTACGTTATTGATATGAATCTTATGAGATTATATTATTACAGTAATGTTTGTGCTGTCAGACAAACATTACACAAGAGGGAAAGAGAAGAGTAAAGAGGAAGAGAAGGAGAGAAAGCAGCATGAAGTCAGCAGAAAGAGAGAGAGGAAGAAAGACTGAAAGTGATCAACACTACAGAGATAATGACAAGGCAGCTTCTTATAATGTCATTATATTTTAACCTGATGTTAGTAGTTCATAAAAAAGACAGTAGATAATGTAGTTTACCTTTGTAAACAAATATTATAGAAAGTTTTCTCAAATGTATTGATGTCATATAATTATATAGCTGAATAGTTGACGTGTATGTTATCATGCCTGATGTGGTCAAACATAACAACGGAACAGACAGAAACTGACAACTGTTCTGATTGACAACTGACAATCACAGAAAAAACACACTTATATTTACGCTTGCAGTCAATAACTCTCAATTCTCAAATCCCATTATTATTAATTTAAAATACACCACAACTAATAAGCTCCTTCTGAAAATAAAATGTACCTAATTGAACTGAGGTAAGCCAGAGGAAAAGGGGTTGAATACAGCTAAAAAACAGCATAGGCTATTAATTTTGTGATTTATATGTTGTGGTAACTTATGAATTTCATTAAAGCATTATTGCTGTAAATGAAAACGTCATCTACATACAGAAAAATATTAACATAGTAATTGCTATATAGTAAGATTAGCTATTTAGCTTTTGCAGGGTACTGTATAAATGTGACATTCTCATTAGGGACTGATCCTATAATCGCCCCTGATTACAGCACAGATATCATCTCCAGCAGCAATTCCCAACCAGGGCCACTTGTACCTCAGGGAGTATTTATGCTGTTGTCAGAGAAAACAGAAATAAACATCTGAACACACTTTGACACGCTAGAAAAGTAGGCTAGTCTGCAAACTTAGTTAAAAGTAATATACTACATGGGTGACGTGTCTACAGATAAACAGATAAAAAGTGAGCTAGAACTGTTTGACTGAAATACTTAAATTAACAGGTAGACATAGTCTTTTAAGATAAAATGTCTGTTAAATCTCTAAAATCATAAAAAAAAATCTGCTTAACGTTGGTTCAATAGTCCTGTAACATTATTGCTGAGTGGATATGTTGGATAATAATCACCCACTCTCTGTCTTTTCCTCTCACTCTGAGTCATAGTAAAGGTCACACCCTTTAAAATTGTGTTTAGATTTTGGGAAACACAAAATGTCCAATTACAGTATGTTTGTACCAGAAAGAAAGAAAAATAGCTGTAGCCCCTATCAGAGCAGGATTTTCCTGCTGTAACTCCGCTCTCCATCTCTCCATCTGCATGACTCTAATTTTTTTGTTTATGTTGGATAGATTGTCATAATTACTGCTGTGACCCATGAACATGTGTATTTACAACTTTGCTGTCAGAGCTTGTACTTCAAATTATAACACTGGAGTAAACAGGGATTTATAATCTAGTGTTCCATCTCAGATCCTGCAGTGGGATCACTGTGGTGTTGTGACAGAGCCCTACAGCAAGGGTGGAGATGCATTCTGCACACTCTTAAATAAAAACTACATTAAAGACGTACTTCTTACCAGATTATTCACAGATAAACTCTCACTCTTCTCTACCTGTCACAGTAACACATAAAGTAAGTAGCACAGATGAATAAAATAAGTTCTAACGTGATACAGATGTGTCAAGTATTTTACATATTGGCACAGGAACTGGGAGGAGGTGTTTCTGACTGTGGTCATATAGGTCATGTATGCAAATGTCTAAATCATTATTTATTGTCCGTGCGAATTATTTCATGTACTTCTATTGGTATCATTTTTAACATAAGAAAAACAAATTCCAGAGTGGTTAATGAGAAACTTAATAAATAACTAACAAGTGCCAAAGTTAATAAATAATTGAATCAAGACTACATACAGTAATAGGCAGTTTTCTGGTAAACTCATTTAACTGAGGAAGTGTGTGTTTTTTCAAATAACTGTTGTGTTATCATTGTAACAGTGACAAAGATGTTTTCTGAATTTTGAAGTCTTGTTTTTATTTAGCTTGAACCTGTGACTAAATACATCTCCCTTTATGTTCATTTAGTATTCCAGTAAATAATGTTTCCTCACAGATCTCTAGTGCTCGTTCGATCAGCTTGTGTCTACAGGAAACAAGCTGACTGCGGCAGCCTGTGGTCATCAAATGAACACTGTACAGCTCCCAGATTCTCTCCAATGCAAATGTGCAGCTAGATCAGCCTGCCTCTGTGTGTGTGTGTGTGTGTGTGTGTGTGTGTGTGTGTGTGTGTGTGTGTGTGTGTGTGTGTGTGTGTTCGTCACACTGTGTTTTAAGCCTCCAGATAGGCAGGCTGGAAGCTGTTGTCTTCATCTGGATGTGACATGATGAGTCACAGTCAAATCTGCGATTGGCATCAGTTTGGTAACAGACAGGAAGGCTTTAAGCCTAATTAACTTGTTAAAACTCACCACGCTAAATATCACTTCGCTAAACACTCCAGAAGCACGTATTAATGAGATTGACTCAGTTGGCTACTAGCCATTCATAAAGATTTCAGCAGTGAGCCAATAAGACCACTAGATGCCTCCATTTGTTACAAGAGCGACACTGCTCCTTCGCCTTTTTTCTCACCTTTTTACTTGTTTGTGTTTATTTCAGTTTGAAAAATTACTGAATTTGATCATGTCATTCTTCAACATGTGCTGTATCTTGTTTAATTTTCCAGGAAGTAACTGCTGTTCATTTTCCTTTTCACTTCAACTGAACCTTACAAATTCAAATACCATGTCATAGTAAAATGACTTCTGAAAAATGCAGCATTGCTGCACGACAAGAAAAAATGAGGAAGTAAAATAACAGCTTGATAGTTTGATGTTTCAGCTGTTAGAGAACCACGCAGCTCAATGCCGTGAGATAGAGGCCTCTTTTCCTGGAATTTGTTTAAATGACACGTTCGCACTCAAGGTCTTCACTGTGTGACATTGACTTTGTGTGTGTTTGTGTGTAGCGGTGAGATCAAATTAAAACCAGGTGAGGAGAAGAAGATAAGGAAGAATAGAGGAGTTCATTTAGTTGATTAAAATGGTGGGAAAGGTGAAGATGTGTGGTGAGAGAAATGGAATCAGTACAGTTTTTTTTCCAATAGGTTTTATTTTGTTGTGTGCACATCCACAGTGTTTGTTTGACATTTTAGGCATTTATGCATTTGCATATTTAATTTCTTGCTGAAAATGAATTAGAAGATTAATATGTTTATATTAATAAAAAGCTGACAACCTTAGGCTGCAGGATCAATGCACCAGTCTGCTGCTTTTCAGTTGTGTATTAATGGTACTATACAAATGGTACCAACAATGAGCATGGCAGGTCATTGGTGACCCAACTTTAAGGCTCTTTTATACCTCACCCAGTGGCCTCTCTAGACCACTAACTTAAAATGATGATAGGTCAGTGCTGTTTTTGTGTCTTGTTCTTTCTGCCCCCAGGTGGACAAAAAGTCAATTTCCCTTCTTATAGCAAGCTGTATATTATTACAAAAATGTACACCACTGTAGTTTAGAATAGTAATGTGTGTGCCATTTGTTGTCTTTATTCTTACCTACGCACTTGTTATACCTCTATCTTGTCTATCTGTAAGCCTTATACAACATGCTTTGGCAATGCTGTATTGTCATGCCAGTAATGCAAATTTGTGTGTGTGTTTGTGTTGCCAAGTGTTTGTGTTGATCACATAATGGTTGTTTTCTGCTGGTCAGTTCAGAGAGCTGACAGGGGAGGGCTACCATATGGCAAGCCAGGAAGGAGGGAGAAAGAGAGCATAACACACTAAAGGGGGAGAGACAAGAAGTGACAGGAGGTTGTAAGGAGACAGAAAGAGAGAGGGAGAGATAAATAGAGGGGGAGGGGGAGAGCGTAAGAACTGAGAGGGAGAGCAAGAACAGAGAACATGGGGACGACAAAACTGATGGCGAGCGGAGAAAGAGTATAGACCTGGATGATGATGATAAGTCGTGGGTTGGGGGGGAGGTGATTGAGACGAGTGAGAAACAGGGTGAGAGGGGTGGGTGGCGGATCCTACTGGAATTGGAGGAGGTGACAGTGGTAGGGGGGGTTTTCACGGCTCAGTGATGTGTTATGATACGACTCCCCCGACTATATGCACACACACAAACAGAATTTTGTCACTTAAGAGGACACCGACTTGACTTTATTCTTGGAAAATTATCTCTTCTGCATTTTTCTTACAGTCAGTAAATCTCATGAAAAGGCCAAAGCCAGTGTGATAGTCTGCCTCTTAATACTTCCTATCTTCCCTACTGGCTGTGGTGGACAAATACAAACGCATTAGCTCCTACTGAAGACAAAAATATTTTAAAGGAAGTCATGCATACTGATCACGCTGAAGGTCAGAAAACCTCACAGAACAGCTGGGCATTGTAGTTTTTTAGCAAATGTGGGAGTAAATATTGTGTTAGCTGGGGACTATTTTCAGCCGTGGATTAATACACACTCAGTGCCTCAGTGTATTTACGTCTAGTAAGTGGGACTGACTCAACATAAACATTGATCATGTTCATTGTAATAGAGGAACATGTCACCCAATGCAGCACTATGGCTTCTACATTACATGTGTTTGTAATAGTTTTTGGACACAAATCCATTTGCAGTTGTTTTTGATATTATAGGGTTTGTTCAAATGTAGATTATTAACTAATCCTTTAAACCTTAGACTAAAAGCTTTACCTTTTGTGCCTAAGTCCCCGTCATTTGACTGTATTAACAATGTGTCCCCACAATGTTATTAATACAAACGTACATACACACACAGTCGCTTTCTCTCTCTCTCTCTCTCTCTCTCTCTCTCTCTCCCTCTCTCTCTCCCGCTCTCTAGCTCCCTCGCTCGCTCTCCCTCATTCTGGCTCTGTTGCCAAGGCTACCATACAGCCTCTTGCTGCATATACCTAGACGAAGCTGCCGCCTGTGGATATCTCTCTCTCCTCCAGGATACAAACAAAAGAAAACCCATCACACTTTTATACCTCTATCTCACTTCCACTCACAGATACACACATCCACATTTGTAGATTCTTTCCTTTCCTCACCTTACACACAGCCCTTGCCTCGCTCTGTATTTCACTGTCGGTGTGCCTCCTTCCATGCAAAAACACCCATTTTTCTCCCAGACAGAGGATCTATAAAGGGATTAGTTATTGGTGTTTGGCTTCTGGTCTTTGGCTCAGAGGGAGCACAGTGGCAGATGGCGACGTGAAGGTGGGCTTAGCCAGGTAAGAGGACTTATCCTAACCAGACTTAAGGTTGTGGTTGAGTGACTGCTTCAGCCTTCCTCTCCTCCCTGTGTGTCTCCCTCTTTCCCCCTCTGTGGCTGTGCGACATGAGGTGAATAACAATTTCTCAGCAAAGCTCCCACGGTTCATAAGGCTGCTGCGCTTTCCTGGCTGTATAAAGGTAGGAATATAGGATGTAGCCTCTGTAATATGTATGTTTAATCTTGTATTATTAAAATGGATGATTTGCCAACAGGTTGGTTCTTCTTCAATGTTCTTCTTCTTTAATTAACTGTGTATTTCCTTCTGGATCTAAAATTATTCAAAGCTTGATTTCCTCTGTGTTGTATCATGTCTATGTGACAATGTGGGAGTTAACAGAGAGAGTTCCAGTAGTCCACCTCCCTGGGTGATTCATTACTAATCCATCCAGCTCTGCACTGTGTGGTCGCTCTAGCTCACCGTAGCCATGTACGTGATATGAATGGTGTTTTGTCTTAGTATGAATGACTGTCAGAGAATGCCATTCCTCCACTGATGTTTTGATGCAGTGCAATCATGTAACACAATCCTTTGTCGCCGGGAATCCAGATTTATCTCCAGCAGGCTGTAAATCAATTCGCAATGCAGCATATTTCAATTATTCATACAGTATAGCTTAGGCTGAGTTGTAAGTTTATATGTGTGTTAATGAGATTTTCTTTGAAATGCCCCTGTAGCTGCAGCAAGAGATTGTATGAGTGCATGTAAACAAAAGACCTGATTGATTATCTGTCTCTGTGGTATACAGGAAGAAAGTGGAGGGTATTTAATTTTATGTTCATTGTGTTAATATCAAGATCTCATTTGTAAAGGTGTATGTAGTGTGTGTGTGTGTGTGTGTGTGTGTGTGTGTGTGTGTGTGTGTGTGTGTGTGTGTGTGTGTGTGTGTGTGT
>JAUYWH010000024.1:7684857-7695438 GCA_034779795.1 Ctenopoma multispine | reverse complement strand
TGTGTGTGTGTGTGTGTGTGTGTGTGGTGTTGGGGGGGGTGGAGGGGGATGAGAAAGGTTGATGAAGCAGGTTTTGGCTCTTTATCTCACGTTACCATCCCATCATCACTTTCAGTAAGAGCTTTCTCCTGCCTCATCCACCTTCAACAACATACTTTACTCATCATATGCTTTGGATCACAAAAAACCTGGAAATGCTGCTATAGCATACTTGAGATTTTGCTGTAGTGATGAGGACACAAGGACATGAATATATTTTAAAAGTAGAATAGAAAAGCAGATTTGAACACAATTTATTTTTCCAGATGGAGACGCTAGAAGCATCAAGAATATCCATTAAAGCATGAGCCAGCTGTCACTAAAACGATAAAATGACACCATGTTAATTCCTCTTGTTCCTGGCTGCAGGAAAGAGCTTTAGACAACTGTCACAGCATCCAGTCATTGCTGGTCCTATGGTTCCCCTGGGACACAGGCCGTGGGTTTATTAGATGGCTCTGTTTAGACTCCAGTGGACGTTGGGTGCTCTGAATGGATGCAGATCAATGGAAACACTACGCACATACTCTATTTGAAGACTGAGGGGGTGGAGTTTGTAAGGCCCCAAAGACAGTAGACCTTTAGTGAGGATGAATCAGCTGTCAGGTTTGACTTATTTCCCATTAATCCATTTGACATAACTTTACAGTCTTTAGAAAAGACTACATATAAATAGAGATTTTATTCATAGTTCATTAATCATTACGCTGTCAGATGTTTAGCTTGCTCCATGTTTTACAATATTTAGCGTGGAACTGCAGCGTGTTATTAACAGTCATTATCTGATATCTGATATACTGTATGTAATTCTAAAAAATACCTTTAATGTTGAAATGTTGTGAGCTCCTCAACAATCAACATGAAGCAAGCCTTATATCACTTCCAATTGGCAGTAGGAAGCTGGCTGGACTGGTGACTGTATTCTGATTCCAGCACTGACTATATTAGGTCTAAAAAGTGAATTTAGCATTTACCTGACATGATTCCCAGCAGCAACAAAAGACTTTGACATAGCATGTCTGTGTATAAAATATAGACAATATGATTGAAAGTTTAACAGTTGAAAAATAAAATGTTCTAGTAGTTTACTGGGTCATTCACCAAACAGCAGCCAAAGACTAAACATTTGCAAAGAATAAAAGCAAAGAGACAGACAAATGTTATTTTTGTCATTGGTCTCCCAGTGCAGATTTATGTTTGTGTTTTTCATTTTTAATGCAGTGTCTCTGCCAAAGTGTGTGTGCGTGTGTGTGTGTGTGTACATGCTACAGTATGTTGGTTGCCGCGGTTACCAAAACGCCAACCTCACTGCGTCATTGCTTCAAAAATCACCACACAAAAAAGTGTTGTTTTTTTCTACCATTCATCCCCTCGTCCACTCATCTACCTGTCCATCTATTGTTTAGAAACGGAAGCACGCCTGAACTTCCTCAGTTCCTCTTATACAACCTTGTGTGTTTGTCAGTGTGTGTGTGTGTGTGTGTATGTGTACATTGTATGTATGCACGTTGCCATGGCTATGGACCAGGCTAACTGGCGTCATCACTTCAAAACCACCTTCGCAGCAAGCAGAGAGATAGAAAAGGACTCAAAGCAGCTCCCCTCTGTTCAACACATGCACTCACACACTCACATAAACACACACACACACACACACACACACACAAACACACTACTGGTGTGGTCTCATATTCCACTGAGCTCGCCCTCTTCGTTCAACAGGGTGCAGTGGCACAGAAGGAGAGGAGGGGAGACGGGAGACAGGAGAGGAGAGCAGAGCGGGCTTGACTTCATGCATACTGATTCGGCTGGAGCAATCTGAGTGTATTTCAGAGGGTGCCTACTTAGTCTGGTTCAAACCATCCCTGCCTCTCAGGGAGGGAGAGAGAAGAAGAGAGGGGAAAAAATATTGACAGTTTACTATGTCACCTTACATCACCATCCTCCGCTCATGAAAGCACAGCTGGGAGCTGACAAGGGTGCTACTCTGATCCATCTTTAGATGAAATTGGATTAATAACCCAGTCTTAGTGTGCCCAGCTGAATTTGAGTCAAGGCGTCTTTAATGTATCTGTCATGTTGAAACGTAATAAGAAGATATTTACATAACATTTAACAGTTTTTTTTGTTTGTTTTTAATTAGAAACGATGAGATGTGATGGCTGGCTCTTGTGTTCTGTCTTTCAGATTTGACTTTGCCGTACGATGGCTGACAGCGGTTGGTTGTCACAGGATACAGGATTTAACTTGATCATGTGATCTGACTCCCTCCCAGTTCCCTGTCATTTATCATTGGTGAGTCATGTGACTGGCTGTGTAGTTTTGATATTCCAGAATGCCAAGTAGGAAATCATTTTTATGGTAGTCATTGATGAAAACTTGTTCCAAACTCACTTGTAATAAATTTAGCCATCAGCAACACATTTAGAAAAGTGATATGTGCGCAAACAGTACACCACCACTCTTACAAGCCCCCGCATTCACACATCCACACAAGCCACGTGGCGATAATCAGCCAAATGTACAAAACACCTTTATTAATGGTTGAAGGACAAAAGAGCAAGGCGGTTAACAGCTTTGAATACACTGCTGACTGATACAGAGAGACTGTGTGTGTGTGTGTGTGTGTGTTGTCAGTGGATGATAATGCTCAGGACGGATGAGAGGGATGAGAGCCACTCTGTTGCCAAGGCAACGGACAGGGCTGTAAACACGCTACCCCTGACTCATCTCTCCACAATAGAGCCTCTTTCACACACACACACACACACACACACACTCTCTCTCTCTCTCTCTCAAACACACACAAACACATTCACACAATGGTGTCCAATCTGAGGGAGACAAGAGGATCCGGAGATAAGAGCCACTCCAAGCTGCTTAGCTATACATCTGAATAGGCCTGTGGAATAAACGCAACCTTTCTGTCATATACACGCTAATTTAAAAACACACACTTACACAGCCAGACAATCATAGTGGGTATATCACTGAAATGATAATCAATATGTATTTTAGTAGCAGTTTCAGTATTTTAGAATGGAAATATTAATGTTTACCAAGATGTTTTAGTGGTCTTGTAAACCTTTAAATTTGTAAGCTTGAATTACGTCTGAGGTCATAAAACCACTGAACGACATTAGCTAGGACTAGCAGGTTTATTAGTGGTGAGAACTGAAGCACAGATCTTACAGAATATTGTACACTTTTTAGATAGATTTACAAGACAAACATACAGTAAGGCCAAAAAGCTGAATCACAGCTTTGTAAGCCAGAGGGAGTCGCAGAGGGAATGTCAAATACTTCTAACACAACACATCATTTAACAGGGGGATCATGACCCGTCGACTGAGCAGCTCCACCCGTTCCCACACTGAGGACTCAATCTTCCTGAAGCCTGATGAGGACCCCGTCTGGCTGGATGAGCCCACAAAGACTGGAAAAATAGGTGACGGAGTCCCCAAAAAAGATGCATTCCCAGAATGTATAGATGGACCTACAGGTGGCCAAAGCCCACAGGGAGAAGACGTGTTCATGCACAAAGTGTACACACTAGTGGTTGAGATCCACTGCTGGGTTGCACTGTTTGTTGTCTCCCAAGTCACGGTATGTCAATGGAGATTGATTAAAACTAGTAAATTGAATTAAAATGTGGTCCGTTTCTCAACTTTCTTGAAGATGTTTGCTTTAAAGTCTAGCATGTTTCTTCGTACACACGCTTTGGCTTTTTGTTCAGCGTGTAAGGTAGACAGGATGGAAAAATCAACAGTAGTGTAATTGCAACATTAGCAATTCAAATGAGACACTAACACTTGAGCACAAGGTATTCTTTTAACTTCAACCTTATTTTTTCACAATGCTTTTCCTTTCATATGCAGTATAACATTGTCATATTGTCCAAAGTGCCTTACTGAGCATTGGAAAACATTTACTTGGCTAAAAATGAACACCCCATAAGTATACATACACACTTCCCACCTTTCTCTCTGTTAATTCATGTTTGATTCATTCAACAAAAAATGTGCAATATTACCATATTTTTACATACAGCCATGATTATGACATCACTCTGCATGTGGTCAATTTACATATTGTTTCATGCCTGCGTAATCTTTTCTTCTCTGTTTGCTTTTCACTTGAGAGCAGTCACAACACTGACTGATTACTAGTGCATGAATGACTGGAGCTGTGGCAATCTGCACTCACTGTTTCTCTTCTCCCAGGGGTACTGGGTGTTTTTTGTGATGGAAGGAAACGGACCACTCTCCTCCATCTACAAAGCCCTACAGGTTATCGACTTCTACCTTAGCTTCATCTTACCGTGCCACCCGATTTTTGGAATGGATGTAAGTTGCTTGTTTTGGGGGGAAACCACAGAGAAAATAATCCTGATGATCCCAAAAGAGGTGATGCATCTGATGTTGGCTGTGACTCACTGCCTTTTTTCTCTATCTCTGTGTCTGATTGAACAGTCCACAGTGTTGATGAGTGAAGTGGTCGACACCAAACAGCACAACTGGATCGTCCGTGGAACTTCTGGCATTGGTTTGGCCATCTGTGTTATCATGGTAAAACACTGAACAAGCCCTTTATTTCTCATCCAAAACTGACATTCTATTGTAATTTACCATGAAAGATAATTTCTGAATGAATGGACATTTGTGGGTTTGTTTCATTTGTTTTAATAAAAATGGTTGTTCACTGCTTTCTGCCCTCTGTTCATCCCTCCTAAGGTTGTCCACATGGTCTGTAAGTGGCGTAATAGCACTGGTTTGTGGTCATCGGGAACAATACCGAGGGACATCGGTGATCGAAGGCAGTCTGTGAGCCGTCAGCCCTCTTTCACCCTGTCAGAGTGGACGGACGCTCAGGAGGATCTACTCGACCTTGACCCTGTGCCTCAGACGCCAGTCTTTGACATGGGCACTGACACTAGGACGGAAGGAGACGCCGTCACCCTCACTGTCACACCTGTGGGACTTCAAGAAAGGTTAGAACAAGAGCATGTACAGAGAAAGGAGGTATTTTGGAAGAAGGCAGAATGTTAGCATTTATGTATCTGCATCTGAAGGAGTCTGTGCATTGTAAATGAGAATTTTCACATAGCAAAACAGTACACACACATTTTCATCTTTAAGGATTTGTCTAATTTTGTATGCATCTCACAGGAGAGGCTCCAATGTTTCGCTGACCTTGGACATGTGCACACCAGGCTGCACTGAACCCTATGGTTACGGAGCCCAGCTCTCCCCCAGAGACCAGTCAGCTCAGGAGTACCTTCGACAGGGAACACACATATTGACCCCTGCCATGCTACACAAAAGGGCCATGGATGACCAGAGCCTGCAGGCTGAGTTTTATGTGAGCTCATCCACCTACATTCTTTAGATTAATAGAAATGAACAGAGTACACTGGCTTATACATAGACACAAGCGCAAATGCACATGCCCACACACAAACACCCAGTGGAGCTCTGCGCACACCCGTAAGCTTTCCCACTGTCTATTTGTGGGCGAATTAAGGAGAGATACGGGCATATTTGCATACGAAACCCTACAGAGATGTCCAGTGTCTGCTAGGCAGAAAGATGTGTTTTAAAGATCATACACATGTTTTCCCTAGCCTTTCAATTATGTACAATTAGAAAACAACTGTGCGTTGCGAGGGCTGCGGATGACTTAATGTCTTCGATTGTATTTCCTCACTGTTTTGTTGCCTAGCAGAAGGCAAAGCTGGAGTTTTCCCTCCATTTCTGGGCTGGCTTTCGTTGCACTCATTGTTCTGTGTCAATCGACAGGAAACTCCCATGAACTTTGTGGACCCTAAGGAGTACAACTATCCAGGGCTGGTGAGAAAGAATCGCTACAAAACCATCTTACCCAGTGAGTATAGTTGCAACATTGCTACAGTCACTAAAAAGAGGTCATGTTGACATCATGTTGTACATTTTGTAAGAACTGTCCTTTTATTCTGCCTCACTATAATCATTTCACATTCTCATCAACTATTTAGATCATGTATGTTTGTAAAAGGTCTGTCTCTATGCACCATAGTAATGATACTCATACTCTACATGCTACATGCTACAGCATATAAAAAGACATTAACCTTGTAGTAAAACTCCTCTGCTGTTATGTTTGTTGTCTCTTTTTATTTCTCTTGATAATCTCATACTGTCCACTTACAGACACGCACAGCAGAGTGATCCTGAAGTCACAGGGTGAAGACGATTTCCTCACTACTTACATCAATGCTAATTATCTCAAAGTAAGTGAAAATATAAGCGATATAACCCAAATCCCGCCACAGCACTGCTTTGCCATGTAACCACTGTAGCTATATTTGTTCTCAATGGATCTGACCTCATGTTCTCAGTGTCTGCTGCTCACAGTAATTGTAAACAGATAAATGTAAATACATAGATGGATTGCCAAATGGACCTAATGGGCAAAGGCCCATGATCCTGAGAGGGCAGGGAGCCCCTGTGTCTGTGCCCCAGAATGAAGTGAGTGTTAATATTTCTTGTTTGAAAGTCAGAACTCAGTTAAAAGATGCAAAATAACAAAAAAGAGACAAAAACATTAATAAAAAGACATACTAAATGACCAAAAAAGCTGAAAAGCAACATATAAAGACACAAAATAGATGAAAAGTACAATAAAAGATGATAACATGATAATGCGGTACATGTTTGTGTGTGTGTGTCCAGGGTTATGGGGGTGAAGAGTGTGCATACATTGCCACCCAGGGTCCCACTGTGAACACAGTAGGGGACTTTTGGAGGATGGTGTGGCAGGAGAGAAGTCCAATCATAGTGATGATCACCAATTTGGAAGAGAAAAACGAGGTCAGTGTGCATCTTCCAGATCTTCATGTAGAAAATGATGATGATGATGATGATGATGGATGCATTCATAGGTAAATGCTTGGATAAACATTTTTAGCATGATAATGGAGTAGGTACAACTATCTACTTGCATGTCTATTATGTCTTGCAGAAATGTGCAGAGTACTGGCCTGAACACACTGTGACCCATGAGGACATCGAGATCACTGTAGTCTCTGTAACCCAGGAGGATGACTACAGCCTGAGGGTGTTTACACTGAAGGTAAGACACAGAGAGAAGAAATACAGACATCATACCCAAAGTGAATACAGCTAAATAATGAAGTTAAACGTTGACATAAATAGTTGCTTAAATAGCTACAGGCCTAAGTAGCCCAATGTTTCTGTGGGGTGGCATGATTTTTTTTGACTACTCTAAAAATGTATATGTGGCCGTGTAACAAAAATAGAGAGCACTGAAGTGCAGACGTTTCTAACGTCACAGAGGATCTTAGGTTTACCATCATATCAAGCAAATGCTACCAGTGTTTTCTTCTTACCAGAGTAAATGCTTGATCAGATTACCAAGGTGCATACAGACTCACCACAAATGTGTGTGCTGGCTATGTAGTCGTACTTTTCAGTTTCATTTATGTGTTCATGATGGATGCTTTATATTTAATTTAGGGTCATGGCAGCACTGCCACTTAGCAAGCCAAACATGATAATTCAGTAAATGCAGCCTGCATGTGATTACTAAGCACCAAGGGATCATTATCTAACTGTGCCTGAGTTAAAAGCTTGTTGTTTATTCAACTCCTCTGGTTCTATCTGTAGGATTAATAATTATTGTCAGACTGACACTCAGGGAATAGAAGCAGCTGATGGATTTCAGTGTGTACAGTAAGAAACAGGCTATGTGAGATGTTTTTATAACCCTCATTCTTGATCTGCATTCATTGTTGTCGTAGCAACTAACACCAAGGTAACATTTTGGATATACAAGCGGAGCAACAGGCTGATCAAAAATCTGTCTCTGTGTTTGCCTGATGTGCATGTGTGCACAACATCATCGCAAAAACACATATCATGTCTGTCTATTTGTCCATGTGTTCATACCAGTGTGGGGGAGAGGAGCGCAGTCTGCGGCAGTACTGGTACACCTCATGGCCTGATCAGAAGACTCCCGACAAGGCCCCACCCCTTTTAGAGCTGGTGCAGGAAGTGGAAAGGGCCCGGGAGGAAGCCCCACCCTCCAGTGGCCCTATAATTGTGCACTGCAGGTACAAAAGCAGCTTGTGTATGAAGGTCAAAAAAATGCATAGTTGAATATGGTTGCATATTAGAAGAACCCATTTCACTGCTGTTTTTTACTACATAATCCACCTTCTGTCTGATTTCCCCAGGGAAGATTTAGCATTTGTCGGATTAGTGGGATCAATGTAAATCAATAAACTAATCTATTTATGTTCTTCTCCGCCCTACCCTCTCATCCATCCCTTCAGTGCTGGAATTGGTCGAACTGGTTGCTTCATTGCCACCTCTATCCTGTGCAAGCAGCTGAGGACTGAAGGTGTGGTTGACATCCTGAGAACCACCTGCCAGCTCCGTCTGGACAGGTGAGATATTCTTAGCCATTATCGATGCTCTTGTCTATCTTTAGCTCTTGGCATAAAAGTCCAGGTGACGTAATTTGAGTTGATTTTGTTCTGAATCATGAGCGACAGGTTTACCTTTGCTAGTCACATTTACCTCACAATTGAAATATAGAGAATATGAACCCATAATCAACAGGCAAGTGTCAAACATCAGAGTCAATGGAGTCCTCATGCCTAGTTCCAAATCATCAAGTCTGTTATCAAAAATGACTTGGGTAACATTTTTCACTATTAACTATTCTGTCACCTATCACAGCGAGACATTTACTCACAAAACCCAGCATATCTTAGAAGCTGATTAGTTGTATGTATAAAAAAACAATTTTTTTAAGTATTTTTTTTAATTTAGATGTACCATCAGAAAACCAGAATGCACAATAGTTTTGTTCTGACAGTGGTGATAGCACCAAATCACACCAGAATCATCTCAAGGCTAATGTAGTCAAAACTTATATAGTTCCGCAGAGAGAAACCCAACAATCCCCCTTGAGCAAGCGCAGGGCAACAGTGAAGAGGAACAACTCCCTTTAACTGAAGAATCATCCAGCCGAACCAGGCTGAAGGTGGGGGCCATCTGCCTTGACTGGTTGGAGTGAGTGGACAGTGGAGAGACAATAACAGCAACATACAGAACATGATCAGGGAGAATGGCAGCAGCTTCCTGGTGCAACCAGCCAGTAGGACCTGAGCCACACAACAGCCTCCCATGATCAGGACTTAGAAAAGGGACACAAATCACAAGAGAGAGGGAGAAAGAAAAAGAGAGGGAGACCCACGCTCTGTATGTTCATTTGCTTTGGAGAGAAAGAACAGAGGGTTAGATGAATGCAGTGATTTCCAAAATAAACAATATTATCTTGTTGGCAGAACTGCTATGAGCTACACTGAAATACTGGGGTTATTAATTAACTAAGACTGAAACCAACCCAATAACCAAGTACTGGTAACACAGACAAATCCCTGCCATTAATAGAATGTTAGGGCATATAAATGAGTTTTAAGTAAGACCTCTTCAGAGTGAGATTGTCCGATGTCAGCAGATATTATTATTATTTTTGCCGGGGCACAACAGGAAAAGTAGATTAGAGACAATAATTATTTAATGAGTCAGGAAATTGTTTTTTTCAATAAAGGTTTAAAAACATAATTTTTAAAGCTAGTTTATTAATTGTCAATATTCAGCATAGGAGGCTAAAGATCTTTATACAGTGTAGCTTGTAGAGGATCAAGCGTGCATGTTGTAGGTTTATACACCATTACATTTTTAGATAGTGATTTGAATTATATGGCCTCAAATTTCATTATGTGAACATAATGTTCGACCTGTTGACAACAAGGATGTTATTTTGTGCTTAATGTCGTTTACTTTACTGCAGAAGAACTTAAGAAAATCCTAAGCTGTAAAGGCCAAGGAGTTAAAGGAGGGTTTCTTTTGAGTGGGTTCGGCAACTGTGTCAAGAAGAAATCTTGAGTTATGTTTATTGTTACTCATTAAATAAGAATAGTATGATGCTTTTGCAGTGGACAAAGCACGTCTGTAATTCAGTACAGACTTTTGCCACTGAAGGTGAAGAATACAAACTTAGAAGTCCACCACTTATGTTCCAGTCTCCTGCAGGTCTCTTTGAGAGCACAGGTTTCTATCTTAAACAAAGGTGTAAACCACCTAAATCTTCTGGTTTTGATAGTAAGGGGCAGATCAGATAAGGGTGTATTTAAGTCACCGGTGAAATTTTCAACAGAGTCTATAGTCAGTTGGTCCAGAACTGATGGCAACTTCACAGAGGTTAAAGTTGCTAGATAGATACAGTGGCTTGCGAAAGTATCCGGCCCCCTTGAACTTTTCCACATTTTGTCACATTAGAGCCACAAACATAAATCAATTCTATTGGAATTCCACGTGAAAGACCAATACAAAGTGGAGCACACGTGAGAAGTGGAACGAAAATCATACATGATTCCAAACATTTTTTTACAAATATATAACTGAAAAGTGGGGTGTGCGTAATTATTCAGCCCCCTGAGTCAATACTTTGTAAAACCACCTTTTGCTGCAA
>JAUYWH010000024.1:7614944-7684757 GCA_034779795.1 Ctenopoma multispine | reverse complement strand
ATTCATGTTTGTGGCTGTGATGTGACAAAATGTGGAAAAGTTCAAGGGGGCCGGATACTTTCGCAAGGCACTGTATGTTGTGAGGTAAAGACATATTGACTAATACTCTGGTGACAAGTTAATAAGCTTTCAAATTTGATAAGAAAGTAATGTGACATAACTGATGTGATGGGGGATAGAATTAAGTCAAGGATGTTGCCATGTTGGTTTTAATATAACAGCTTTAAATGAACTTGAGGTAATGTCATATTTAGAGCTCAAGTTGAAAAGAGACTTAGAAATCAAGAAAACCACCACCTTTGCTTAGTTGCGCAAGCAACATGGGCGCTTGTGTACTCGGGTGGAGAGACTTCATTTAATGGAAGTGACTGGTTTAAGCCATGTTTCACAAAGACCAATCCTCTCCAGACCATCCTGTAGTGATCTGATATTTAAAAATCCAAATGTCACACCAAATGTCTGTATGTTTTACTAATATAGTACTGATACTAATAAAACATTAATACAACTCGGCACACTGAACTGTGCAGTTTTCAAAAATTATGATATACATATGTTTAGAAAATCAAGGTCTTGAACAGGGGCGATGGTGGCATCGTTGGTAGATTGCTGTCCCAGTGCTGGTCACAACGCTCTTGGCTATACGTTGGACAAGACACTGATCCCCCCATCACCCATGTTAGCATTGTGCTAACATAAAAATTTGCTAACTGACACTTACAGCAGAAGATGATGTGAATGTCAATAGCTTTGAGGTGTCATAAACAACTATATTGGCTAAATACATACATTTTGTGTTAATGATGATGCTTGATGAAAAGTTGCGTGTCAGAGGAACATGAATGCCAGTAAAACCACAAATGTCAATCTTACTATACCATATCTTCTCACTAAAGTCTGAGAGAATCATTCTCTGGGGACCGTGAAAGCAAAGACTGAAATATTTCTATCTGAATTATTGTTCTTGTCTGTCTGTGTATTTGTCAGGGGCGGGATGATCCAGACATGCGAGCAGTACCAGTTTGTGCATCATGTCCTCAGCCTGTATGAGAAGCATCTGTCTCACACTGCTGAGGAGTAGAATGAGCGCTACAGCCACACCCAGACCGAGACACACCACTGTACACTGTACCGCCTTTGGTGGTATGCACCACTGTACCTAGCATCATCTCAGTCTCACCCTTTAACAAGTTCAAACCATGTTAATCTCTTCACCTAGGACAGGAGAATTCAGACAGGACTGAATGGCTGACATGAAACCTGTGCTTATTGTATGTCTTTGAGCAGGAAATCCATAAGGATGTGGGATTTGAGGTAGCCCTCCCAAAACTCCAAGTCGCACACTTACACACACTTAGATTCTTATACTTTGACAGACACCCTATCACACTTAGTGCTATTAAACCACATTATTCTGGAGTGTCACAACAGTCAGGCCCCAAATAATTTAAGCCTGCACTCCTGACATCTTTTCATTTGCACTGCTGTGTTTGTTGAACCATGTTTCTGTACATAAGTGTCAGTGATCAAGTCCTCATTTATTACTTGGTCTGAATTAATCCCTCACATGCTGTATGTGAAGTTATCAAAAAGGTTAGACCGGAGCTGAAGTATAATCAGATCACCTGCTGTGGTGTTTGTTGTAAGGAGGAAATTCAAGTTGAGTAGGGCCCTCTACAGTACAAGTGCCAGCATAATTTAAATCTACCGAGATGTTTAAATGCCAGCCTAATGTTTAACTCTATATAGATATAAAAGTTCATATTAAATAGAAGTAACATCAGTTTTTTTTCTCATTGACTCTTACTTTTAATGTAAAAAATCATTAGAGAAGGCTTGTTTCAACTTCTGACACATTTAGGAGCCACCTCATCTTCAGGTTGCATGGTGCTAAGTGTTCATTAAAGGCATGTGCAATGTTATGGAACATAGGAATGTATAACAATTAGGTTATTAATTAACTAATTAGGGTTTCTGTGCAATCTACAGTATTACAGTTTTACCATGCTGCCTGTGCAGTCCTCATGGCTCATGATGTTTACAGTAAACAACTCCTGCATTAAGGCCACATAGATGTACACTAGAGGCGTCACAGAGCCAGCGACACTGAAGGGACAGAGGCCTGAAATGTAAAAAAAATCTGAAAAATCAATGCAGAGCTCGGGAGAATCTGACATATACGCATTCAGTGTTTCCCAGAGACACAAATTGTATTTCAGAGGTAAGCAAAAAAAATAAGTTGCACCATAAATTGATGTAATTGTGATGCAGGATGCTCTCACATCCAACTAATGTTCTTTTAGAAGTCCCACTGCTATCATGGAGTTTGTCACACTCAGGGTCACTCACTCTGTGATAACTCTGATTTCAACAGTAGCTTGAACACATCTGTGAAGTAAGAAGCCCATGATTGTTGTATAGACAGGCCAGCCCTAATCTGTATGAAGCACAATAGACCAACTAAGGTTGTCTCTCTGATGTTCAGTTGTAAGAGTTCTTTATTTTCCCGTATTGTGTTTTGATTGTGTTGAGTTTAATGGATTGCATGTGCTGTATGGGACTCCATAGGTCCACAATCAAAGCGACGTGATTGGTTGTCCTGCTTTTCGTTGTGTAAAAAGGTTTAAGCCTATTATATTGCTTGCTCTCGGCCAATGCTTTTGATACAGTTTGCTTTTGTGAAACCAACCAGAGATATTTTTAGAACATTTTGATACAATCCTTTCGAGTAGATGCCTTGTGTATATTTCCGTTTACACCATGATGGAATGTAGCTCATACTGTGGATCAAACCATCGGTTTATATTGCAAGATTTGACAGAACAAAATGTGACAAATACCTAAGTTACCTTACAGTACAGAAAATAAATAGATTATGTTCAGTCTTCAGTATTATTACTTTATGCCTTTAGGCTTTGCTTTAATATGCTTTGCTTTTTGTGTATGTTTTTATTGTTTTCTTGGAGAATTTTACCTCAGACTGAGTTTGTACGCAGTCCCAACTCTATTCCATCTGTGACTCTAGGCCACTCTCAGTTGACAACACAAGAAATATTTGCTATGTGTAAGGCAGCTAAAACAGTGAAGACCATTTTCTATGTAACAAAAATCAAACTTCTATCTTACTACATCAGATCAACAGTCTTGAGCATTATCAGAGGATGTGAATTAACAGTGTGGGTTTGGGCCAATTAATAAACTTCAAACACACTGGCAAAATTAAACTGCCAAAAAATGACCTTTTCCAGGAACACAGGACTGAGATTGACGAGAAGAGACTACAATCTGTAGTCATACTTTTGATATAATCCTCTGATAATGTCCAGCATACGTGACTGAAAAGCTTTTATTTTGTTGCCAGTGCTTATCTGGTTCCCTTTTGATGATCACAATGGGAATAGCCAAACAGTCAGACATTCAACCAGCAGAAATCAGTATTCCTCTCCTATGCTACAGTATTGCTTTAAGTTGTGAGTTTTTGCATCCAAATAAAGGTAGATTTTAATGAATCTGTTTTCTGACTCTTCCTCTGTCAGTAACTATAAACACACACACACACAGCTGATTAGTGTGAGTCTGTGAATGAAGGTGTTGTTCATTGCCTCACATTACTGTGCATGTAAAAATTGTGCAGTTACATATTTGTACCACTAGGTGTCAGTATGTTCATGCTGACACATTGTGGTATCATGTAATTACACAAACTCCCAGCAGCTCCATCACCCTGCATTCATCTGCTTTGTCACTAACACGCTGATGTCAGAGCAACAGAACAAAGACTTTGCATCTAACAATGGAGGATTTTTGATACTGAACAGCCTCGTATTACAAATGTTTTAGGGATTTGTAAGAATGAGATACTGTGAGTAAATCAATGTTAACTTCTGAAAAGCAATTAATAGCTGCAAATATATTCTAAAAAATTCTTTATTTCTATGTCTTAAAGCCAATTACAGATGTTGCCCTCATGTTCCACGTCTCAGCAGTGTGTATGCTGTCGACTACAGACTGGGCTTGATTGACATCTTTCTCATTTCCCAGCTACTTTCACTCATTAATCAACATTCACCTAACTAGATGTGTAAGCAGTCAAACCAGTGCCTGTGTGTGTGTGTGTGTGTGTGTGTGTGTGTGTGTGTGTGTGTGTGTGTGTGTGTGTGTGTGTGTGTGTGTGTGTCTGTGTGTACAGGACCTTCAAATCATAACTAGAAATATTCAATTGCAAGACTTTGTAAATATGATTAACATGGTCTTGTGTCTTGCAGGTTGATTGATTTTAGTTTACTGCCTTTGGGAACATCAAAATTAAAACAGTGACGTCTAAATAAAATACATCTGAACAAAGCAGACGTTTCTGGCACAACTGCACCTACTGCCAAGGTGCACGGACGAGAGAAGAGAAACTGAAAGGACCAAATCTCCGGCACCATATGCAGATTGTATAAAAACCTTATTCTGGGACTGACACGTTTAGGTTCCTGGCCTTGATCTGGGTCTGTACATGCTGTACATCTCTAACTAGTATTCACTAAAATGTTACATGCATCTGAATCTGATAAACAGCACATGGTGTAAATATACGTCAACGTCTGCACTGTGGTCAGTTTGTTACACAACAAATTGTGCTTTTAAGGTCTACATAATACAAATGACCTTACTTATAAGTATTTTATATTATTTATATATTGTTATTATTATTATTATTAGTAGTAGTACTATTAGTGGTACTTTAGGGAAACAAATACTTCAAAGCATGATTATAGCAGTCTGATTTAATACGATCATTAAAAAAAACAACATTGTTATTTTTCAGTTTGTTGGTGTGAGCTTCATTCATTTATTTGTTTTTTTCTGTGATCTCTGCATGCTTGGCGCTTGATCATCGCTGACTGCACCTCTAATGAGCGAGTCTCCTTTAAGTTAGAGGGAACGTCCCTTTAACCTCCAGACCAGAAAGCTGACGTCACCCAGCCCCCGAGCCGTCGGCGCTGATTGGCTGGAGGTGACGTCAGCCTCATAGTTTTTTCCTCTCCCTGCTGAACCATGACCTCATCGCTTTAGTTCATGAAAGTGCCAAAGTGCACCGTCTGTAACTTACCCCCCCCTCCCCCCCCAACACACACACACACACACACACAGTCTTCCAGTTTTTAGCTTTAATCTAACCTAGCAAAGGTAATCTCTGACTGCACGGGTTAAGAAAACGTTTGTAGCCCATCACCGCGCTTTCATGCCTCGTTTGTTCCTGGCGCTGTCACCCTCCGTCAGCTGTACTGTCCCCGCCACACCGCCAGGTAAACACCGGGCAGCCCTATGAAGACGCCGCCGCCGTCCCCTCTCACATGGAGGCCAGCTGAATAACACGCAGCAGCCGCGTGGGAGCCCGAGGTGAGCGTTTGTCTGTGTTTGTAAATCGATTAGCAGAAAGATGATTTGCTGTTATCTCGTTCAGAGCTAGCTGGTTAGCAGCGGCGGCTCACTATCTGTGCCCGCGCCCCTGCGCTTCTGCGGCGCGTCTGTCAGCGCGCACTCCCCCTTTATGTGTGCGCCCGTCTTATAATGGCAATTAAACCCGTGCAGGCTGAAGTTAGCGACTAGTATACATACACAGAAAGCCTGTCCTGTACCGTCTGACCATTTGGAGGTAGGTACAATAGATTTTTTGTGTGTCTTTGCTGTTGAATTTGCGCGCCGATGTCTTTAACCATCACAGCCTGTACGATCAATGGAGCGGTTCATTTTTCGCATGCGGACATGTCCACGCGTCATAACAACACACGGCAGGTTTCCCACTCAAACAACCCCCAGTGAACATTTTCACGAACGTGTAGTTTGATAAAATGACTTGATAATAATTATTCCACGTTTGTAAAAGCAACCCGCGCTGTCCGCACTGTGTTCTGTTCTTATTTCTAATCTAGTTCGGTTTATTATAGACAACCGCTCACCCTCCATCATTGTTATTAACGTTATCAAACAGGCCCCAGTGTCCCGTCTGTGTCTTTGTGCGCCTCATCTCTGTGTTGGTCGCAATATCAATGATGTCAATAATAGATGTTTTGCAGTTATCAGAAAATGTATTTATACACCAGGCGGGATATTTATATGAAATTCAGTGTAAGATATTTTATGTAAGAGATTCTTTGTGTGCATGTTGTGATTATTATTATGATAATGTCCGGGGTAGTCCCACTTTGTTATACGACTCCCCGACTTGCAGAGGCCGCACTGGGGATTATTGATTCGAGGACACCAGAAAGCTTTATACCCGGTTATGTTGTTTACAGTTCGATGGTGCCTCTGCTTCACCAGGGCCAACCAGGCATTGATTTTTCAAAATTACACGATCACGGTAACACCACCCCTTCATGTTCTATTTATTTTCTTGCATGGCATTTATGTATGACACACCCCAGGCCTGACTCTTTAACAACCTAGATTTTGATATAAACACATTTATGTACATCTATTAACCAAATGTCATAGACAATTTTTAAGATAATTTTAATTTATAGTCAGAGAGTCGAAACAGTCAAATAGGACTGAAAAAATAAATTTGTGTATTTTCAGAAAATACATTTTCAGTCATTTTTTAGGATGATTAACCATTTCAGTCTTTTCTAGAAAACAAAACAGCACAAACATGTCAAAGAAATTCATCAATATTTCTTATACTGAAAACTTACTTAATTAAAATAAAACTATGCAAAATGCTATAAACAATCTCTACCAATTTCTCCAGTGTAAATTAGCGACCCAGCAACTTGTCCAGCAGCTCAGCGTTCCTCTGAGCTGCTGGAGCTGCTGGCCGCTTTGGCTAGTGTACCTGCACGGTGCCTTGTTGTGGTCACTTTTTTTTTTTTGTGTAAATGACACAAACTCTCAGCAGAGTCAGTCAGTGTTTACACACACACAAATGCAAAGCTTTGGTTCATGAGAGGCACTGTGGTGCACAGTAAAGGGCATGAGATGTTCTGATGATGTCATTATTTGTGGTCTAAACAAACAACTCGCGTCTCTCATCGTATTAAAACAAAGAGGCAGCTTTAAATCAGCCTGGTCGAGGCTGCGGCCACAGGTGACGTTATGCAGTGAGTTAATGAATAACCTACATGACATTACATCACCGCTGGTTGGCCTCCAGATGCTCTCTTTGTGTTTGCCTCTCTCCCTGATGTCTGATATGGCATTATTGAGCAGTCCAATCATGTTTTGCCTATGAATATGTCTGTGTGGGTTATACATTTGACGGAGATAAAGTTACTTCCTCAACTTCATTTTAGTATTACAAAGAAGTCCAGCCTTTTGTTATCAGCTGTAAAGAGAGTAACAATAAAGTCTGTAGATCATTGGTGTGACTATATTTTCCTTGACAAGAAAGGGGACAATGTATGTAGTTCTGGGAATTCCTCTTTCCCAATCCAGTTAGAAACAAAGAATCCTTGTCATTTTTCAGCACGCATATCTGTAAAGAAAATCATTGTTTTCATTATTATTAGTAGTATTGTAGATTTGCGTTGAGTAGACACGCTGTTATGCTTCTTTGTGCTTATTCTACAGTTTTATATGCATCCATGATGTGTGTAAATGCAACTTCCTCATCTTGGCACATGGTTCTCGTGCTTGTAGTGGCACGAAACTGAGTAATTATAAACAAGTAAAGGTAAATTATTATCGAATTCTTCATAAACCACCAGCTCATCTTGTCTTTCTGTGTTCAGTGCTCAGTAATCAGGGTGTAAGTGCGTTGAGGAGGTGTACAGCCTTGTCCGTCTAGATCTTTTAGACATATAGAGTTTGTTTGTGGGTGGGATTCATTTTTGGAAACGAGGTCAGCAGGTTGTTGCTTTTCAACCAGCTCAGGATGAAGTGGGCAATAGCGTGATACTAAATCTGGTGTCTCAGACTACAGCAGATTTCCTTTAGAACAGAGAAGCAGAGCAGAGAACAAAAATCTCAGAGACAAGATATTTTGGAGTCATACAGCGCGTGTACCACTGTCATTTTTAGCACTCTACTCTGTTCTCACCCAGAATCAGCACCATAGCATCCCATCACCATCACTCCCCCTGTGCCCCTCCGATCACCCAAACGGGCTGTTTCCATGGCAACAGCAGAATCTGCTCCGGGCCTGTACACACTGCCTCCATATCTCTGTTTTTCTCTCCTCTCAGCTTGTTTTCGTCTCTTCAGCCGGAGCCTCACAGCAAGCTCCTGGCGGCCGCCTATTTTAGTTTGAGGAGCTTGTTTGTTTTTGCTCCTTATTGTTCCTGCCAGGACACAAGATGGAGGAAGAAAGAGGGTTTTGCATAAGGGGATGTGTTGTGGTTGGTATGCTGAGTAAGCATACTGAGGTTTGTCATCCTCTGTATCTCTATCTCTCACGTTTTTCATCTCTATTTCCATATTTTGATGATTTCCTCATGTTTCCTCATGTCTTTCTCTTTGTTTTCTTCACTTTCTTCTGTTACCTCCTGTGTTCAGTCCAATTGTGTCAGGACAAGCAGGGTCAGCTGAGATTGAGGCTACCGTAGGATCATTGTCTCACGTCGCAGAATGATGCAGTAACACACCAGCCCCCCACCCTGACTACCACCACACATGTAAACCTGCACACCCTCCCCTCTCCATGCCTGCTCACTGCACAAGAGCAAGAAAAGAGAGTGATAGAAAAGGAAGGAGGGAGGAAAAAGTGAGAGCGGCTGGGAGGGTGGGTTGAGCAGTCGCCATTGGATAAATGCAGCGTCAGATGTTGTGCTCAGCAGCAGGGAAATTGCGAGAAGGGAGAAAGACATTCACCTCTGGAAGCTGTGCTGTTAGCCGCTCAGTTAAGGGGCTCCACGCCATATAAGGTATGGTATAACAGGTGATGGAGCAGGTCGTGATGTGGCGGGGGCTGTTTGTGTGAAAGTGCTGGCATTGCTGGACGCCTTAGTACATTCAGAAGTGCTGCCGGGGTCCACATCATGGGACGAGTGGGGAAATGTCACTATGTTAGTACTGTACGCTTGTGTGTTGTGTCACTGCAGTTATTCTTTGTTTGAGGTAATAAAGCAGGAACATGCATCCAGTTGTCCCTGTACCACAGAGTATCTTAAATTCTATTTACCCAAGATTTGACTTTGTTATAATTTGGTTGCCTTGTGCACACCATTGCCTTTTTCTGTAAATACTTTGTAATACAGCAGCGATCCGGCTGTGTTTATACAGTGCAGGCAGTTGCTGCTGTCTATCTAGATTTTCTTCCATGTTCCTGTGCTGCTGCCCTTGCATCAGGCAAGTCGCCAGCCAATGCCACTGCAACACTTCATCATCACATCTCATATATCAGGACATTATTTACTTGCAGTATTCTGAAAGTTTATTTATCTATTTCCCTTTATTCTCATCACTCTCCATGCTTCATCTTCACAAATGTCCCCTCCATTACGTCGAGCTGCTTGAGTTGCTATGCTAGAGAGATCCTCGCTAAATGACATCCTTTTCTACCTCCTCCTCTGCTTTTCTCCCTCTCCTTCCCTCCATGCTGGTGATGTCAGAACAGAGGTGAAAAGTTGCAGAGCAGAGTCGCCTGGACGTCCTCCCAAGATAGTAACAGATCAAGAAACACAGTTTCTCCACATCTCTTTTCTGTCCGTCTCAGTTTTCTCGCCCACCTTCTCACCACTGTTCTGGTGTGCAAAATGTTTTTCTTTTTGTGCTCTCCTGTTTTTTCTTCTTCTCCCAACATACAATATATAAAGTCTTATGATAACAAGAAATATAGTTTTTTGTGTGCTAACTGGCTATTTGCTTCTAATTTAATGATGCATTTCTGCTTTTTTTTTTTTTTGTATAGCTAAGCATTTGTTTCGTTTAGTTTAATTCTCCTCCACTCTCTGTTTCTACACATCTATCTCTCATACTCTCCCTTTTCAACTAAGGTTTAAACTTCCATTTAAGCTGTGGGGTAAATGAGAAGAGGCCCATTCATTTTTCATGACACCACGTGCCTGTGAATGAATAAAACAACACGACTGCATTCACATTCTGACCTTCTCACTTGTTGCACGACACCTGGTTGATCAGAGAAATCGTTTTTTTATCTAGGATTCATCCCATCCTAGATAGGGTTTTTCTTTTTAACTTCTCTCAAGCAAATACTACTGTAGTGTTTGTTATGGCATTTGTTTCCCAGCTCACTTTTTCTCTCACACACACACGGAGTCATTGAGCTTCAGACCGCGATGAATGATTGCATTCTGTCTGAGTGTCTCATTTTTAAATGTAAAAGTGCTGTGGTGAATGTGAGCAGTAAGGAGATCAGAGTAATTGCTAGTGAAAAATAGGAAGAGGCAGTTCATCAAGTTTATGGACCTCTCTCTGTGACACACACACATACACAGGATGTCACACAGGCCGTTTGCCTGTGTCCAGACCTGCTCTCTGAATTCCCCTGGCTTAATTTATCTCACGCCCTCAGTTTCCTGTTTCATGAGCTGCAGCACAAGAGACCCTCAATCAACAACAACCAACCTTCACACACACACACACACACACTTTCTGTAAACATACATGTACACACACATACACACGTTTTATTGTTGTACATGTCTAACTTAAGTCTTTGGCTTTGTTGTTCCTTGATGTTGTTGATGTTCTTTCTGATCTCCAGGCCTGATAAATCCCAGTGGATAATCCAGGCAGCGTTTATATCTTTAAATAACTTTTATATTCATGTTTTGCATTGTGGCTATTTTAATATTCAAGGTGCACAAGGTGTGCCAGTTACTGAGAATGCACAAAAATACAATGTGCACTAACCTCTGGTGTGGAAATGTATGTGAAATAGTCATTTTACTGAACTGAAGCTTAGAGTAATAGGTGAACATGCCCTAATGTCTCATCTACTATGTGTTCATGAGTGTCTCAAAACTGTCAGCGGCAACTTTAAATGTCACAGCTGGCCAGTAATAGCCAGCCAGTAGTGTGACTGTGTTTTAACTTTTCTTCATTTTCTTCTCTCTTTCTCTCCTCTTTCCTCAGGCACCATGGATCTCTCAGCACCTGCCCCAGCGGTAGCCCTTCTCCACTGACCTCACCTCCTTTTCCCCATCACTTCCTTCACCTTTCCCTCTTTCGTCTATCCCTCTTCCTCCTCACCCCCTCCCATACTGCCCCCACATCTGTCACCCAGGGTTACCACTCAGCCTATCCAACAACATGGCTGGGGAGAAAGGCCCAACTAAGCGAAGCGCAATGGACATCAAGCGCCTGGCGAGCCTCATTCAGAGAGGAACAGGCCGCTTGCTGGTCATTGATAGTAGGACGTTTTCTGAGTACAATACGTCACACGTGCAGGGTGCCGTCAATGTGTGCTGCTCCAAACTGGTGAAGAGGCGACTGCAGCAGGACAAGGTGTCCGTCACCGAGCTACTCCAACCCAACGGCAAAGTGAAGGTGAGTTAAAACTCATTGTACCTGACAGCTGATGCTTTTTGTGTAGTAGCATCTGAATCCAGTGAATAGAGAGCCTTTACTCTATGTGCCAGACCGGATTCAAAGTGTCTGTGTGGCACCCTGCGACTTGCTGATAAGGGAAAGACTCGCTGGGTCCCTACCAGCTTCAGAGATGGTTTTGCCCACTGACTCGCTAGTGAAAAATGACCATACTCTAAAGCGACAGAGGGACACAGCCCAACAAAAGCCAGCCAAGAAGCTGATTATTTGATATGAAAAATGTGCTTGGGCCAGGTAGACTTTTGGGATTTACAAGATGTTCTCTCTGGCATACAAAGAAAAACGTCTTGAAAATGAGGCTGGAGGATTAAAATCATGCATGTATGTATGCATTTATAGCACAGTGGTTTGGCATAAGCATCAGAATCAGCACAAGAATGGAAAACATGGATGCAGCAGGGGCTGCTATGACTAAATATCCTGTTGCAGCATTCTTCATTGAGCAGCAGGAAATATTGTGGTCATTGAGTCTGCAGAGTATGTTCAAAGGCTAAAGTTTAGTAGTACTTTTTATTGTTATTGTAGTAAGTATACTGGAGCAGCAGTGTTTGTATCATGCATGTGGAGGCATGCAAGTTGGCATAGCGAGACTTGTAATTGATTTTGGCATCTGAGATTCAAGTTCCCGTGTCAGTTACCCTGCTGAAGTATCTTTGAGCAAGACACTGACTCTGTAACATCTCCATGGGTTTCTCCCATCATTTTCAGCATGACCCATGCACCACTGGAGTTCTGGAATGGGTCTCTCTGTGCTAGCCCATGCCTACACCACATCAGTGGGTGCTATATTTGGCAGGCGGGCAGGCTTGCTGTAGGTTTGTTGCTTATCAGTGCCCCTGAAATCGGATCCTCTTGCTTTCCATGACTTCTCCTCTGAAGATGACAGCCTTTTTTCCATGGCCTGTCCAGCCGTGGCATGCTGACTTCTGTATTTTTAGTCGCTGTGTGAAACCGAAGGAACTCTAAGAAGAGAAAGGGAGGGAAATTCATTTTGTGCCTTTTGTGTGCGCCATGTAGTTTGTGCTCGTACACATCACCAACAGGTTTACGCTATGGGACAAACGTAACAACAAAAGCTTTGGAGATGAGAGTTGAAATGTCTCTTCTTGGCTCTTCCTCATGCTCCAGATGTTATTTTTAGGTATTTATTTAATTTTTAACCGTGATACACCCAACATAATAAAATGCTTAGTCAGAGAGACCAGTCACACAGAACAGGTGATTGAAATTGTTTTCTTGGGTGTGACGCAGCCAAAGGTGTGAACTCCAGTCCATAAAACTATTGCTTATGTTTTTTTGCTTTTACTCCAAACTGCCTTACCTGTTATGCATCTCATACTTTGAAACCTACTTGTAAATATGACTTATGTCCTGCTCCCTTATAGTGTCAGTCCTGGAGTTGAAGCTTATGGTCTGACTCTGTATTTCCATCTGGTACACAGCTTAGAACTTTAATCACCAAAACACACCCTGTGCACCAAATAATTATACATTATTGCTGTAGATTGTTGCTTTGCCACTTCTGTTGGATTACAGTTAACACGTGTGGGTGACTGACACTTTCCACATGGTCAGATGGTATAGTGGAGGAGAACTGTAGGTTGTTGCTGCTTTCTCTAGTCAGATGACCTTCCTTCAACTAATAACATACTGCAATAATAGTGTAATGTATAATTTGTTCATGGCCCTCATGCACCTGCTGTTTCTCACTTACTGCCTGTTATTCCAATTACTTTTAATTTGGTTTTATTTTAAGGGCTTCTGGCAGACAAACCCACATGCCTTTCCTCTCACCCAGAATTTGCCACTATTAACTGGGTATGAATTTTGTATAAACACTATGGTATCTCGTCTTGGTTACACATATACCTGGATAGAAAAGAGAGCTCCAAAGCTTCAAAGCTACGCAGAAGATCCTGCATTTCATAATGTGACCAAAAGATCAAGTTTTGCTCAGATGTTTTTTGTGCGTGTTGTGCTTATGTATGACCTATCCTTTCTGTCTTCATATTTACGCAGAAAAAAACAATCCAAAAAGAAAGAAAAAACTGGCGAGTTAGAAAAAGCTTGAGCCACAGAGCGACTTTGAGTTTGATTACTTTAGTCAGTGCTGCAAGCAAGAGTGTGTTTTTCTGCTGGCTCTGTTGGGTCCATCTCTGTATGGGGGCCCTGTGGTTGGCAGAGCTTTCACTGTGGCACCCCGTAGAGCCATGCTTCCTCCTGATTTCTCTCGCTTTCATTCTCATGACAGCTCTGTCTTGTCTACCACAACCGTAGCCTGCAGCTTTCCACCACCAGCCCATTCCTTCATTATTCATTTATTTTCCCTCTTCCTCTTAGTGTCTGGTGTTGCCTCATGGCTGGTTTGTTATTATCCATTCCCCACCCCCAGTGAAGAGGATAAGGCGTGCGATTAATGCTAGGCTGGATAAAGCTGGAACTAGCCGGGTGAGAGAGGAGGGCCCGGCGGAGCGAGACTCTTTTGTTATTGGTTAACCATGACATCATCCCTTTTGTGGGGCCACTGACAGGCCACAGGCTGGGCACGTGTAGACTGGCTGTGTGGTGTTAAAGCCGACTAACCCCTTACACACACACACACACACACACACACACCATCCTCTCTACCCCCCACATGGCTCTGACCATCGCCAGGAGCCACCTCAGCCAGCCAAGACAGCAAAGGACACCATTGTGGCTCTTTGTTGGGAGAGTGAATGCAGGAAGCGGGAGAGCAGCACTGAGGGTATTCATGGATGGGCTGCTGTCTCCACCTCCTCTCTGGCTGCCTTCCACCGCACAGCTCTTTGAGCACTAATAGGCTGCATCCCCCAAGGCACTGCACTCACCCTCCTTCAATGAAGCACCCAACGCTTCAGTTGACTGAGCTGAATGAACACGCATGTCCAGCACAGCAGCAATCAAAAGTGTGTCCTCTTTTTTCTTCCTTTCCATCCTTCATAACCTCTTTATTAATGCTATTTATTACTGTAGGTCAGACAAAACTGGCTACAGGAGGTTAGGTGGTGGTGCACCTCTGCTAGGAGAGGGATGGTGCAGGCTTAATCAGGAACGAAGCTTCCTCATGTTTTGTCTGACAGGCTGGAGGGCAGGCGGCTGGTTTCTTGGCTTAAGCCTGGCTAATCCCTGCTGCTGTGATGGGGGCAGCCGGCAAGCCAGGCCTGACAGATGGACAGAGGTTTTCACTACCAGCAGTCAGCCTGGAGAAGCACTGTTCCTTCTGTATGAAGGCACAGAGGCCAGAGCTCTGGTGAATGGGACGTGGAGTAACAGGGAGAACACATCAGCCAGCTCATAGAAACAGATATTACTCTAAGTTAAAATTTTAGATTATTTTAAGAACCACAAACATGATTTCCATGTTAGTCTTAGTTTAAGTTTTTTTACAGGAGTAATTAATTTAGCTATAATTGGCATTTTTGGTGAAAACTCAAAAATAAGCTAGCTCAGCATACATGTGTAGAGGAAATGTGTCAGGAAACAGTACTTATTTTCTGGTTGGGGACTTTAGAAACAATTTATAAGTGAAACTATAGGACAATCGACAGAAGATTTACCAACAGTAATATATGGAAAGCCAATAATTATTTAAATGAATTATCCAGACACAATGATAAACGTTTGCAGCTTTTTAAAACATATGGCATGCTTCCTGCATCTGTTTTAAGTATTGATATTAATTATTTTTTTGTAGTATTGAATAAAACAAGTAATATCAATACATCCACACAAGTTCAGGGAAACTGGATGGAGATTTTAACAACTTTCTGTAGTTTTACTGTGTAAACTAAAAGAAACTATACATACATAATATATAATACAAATAAGCACCATACATTTGTTACAGTTGAATAGCACTTAGACATTTAGTTCTTTATGCTCTTGTTTATAGTAAACTCTTCTACCTGTAATTATATTCTTGTATGTCTTCATGTGTTGTGATACCAACGTAATAGCCATGACAATGAGCAGTAGCCCAGTGTTGTTGTTTAGTATAATGGCCACATTATAAAGAGAACCAAGGCGATGGCTCTGTGATCCTAATTGGCAGGATTGGCTGAGTGCCTTGTTGTATAGCACAGGGGAAGCTGCATGTGACCAACTAATATATTTATGCAATGAAAAAGATGTCCACCAGTTCAGCTGACGACACACCATATGCTGCATTTACCGACATGTCAAAGTGATTCAGCTGCAATCATGGGAAATTCCAGTGTTTCTGAGATTGATTATAAAAACAAAGCACAAGAAGATTTTTTTTCTGATTAAGTGTCAGACACAGAGCGTAAATGTCTTCAGATAACACTATACAGTTTTCATAATAGTATTGTTCTGAAGACAGAAGTTTCCAGTAACTGCAGTACAGTATTTCAAAATGAAGGACAACACATGTGTCATCTGCTCTGACAGTAGCAGCAGAACTGAGAACTTACTTAATGACTCACTGCATGGATTGTTTCCCAGATTACCCAGAGGGTACACTCAGGGAATTTTTTATATGTTTCATTCACATTTTTCCTTTTGCCAAGTTCAGACAAAGGCGCCGTTGCTGGCGGTGGTTTTTTTGTACAGAGCCGGATATGTCATGTGTTTGCTTAGATGAGGTCATGACATGAATCGTGCTTTACAGCTCCCTACTGACATAAACGCAGACTCATGTGATATAGTTTCAGGCATCAACTACTGCATCTAAAGTGTGGCAACATGTATGTAAAAATAAGTATTTACTTAAATACAACAGAAGGGATGAGTCATTGATGATTTGATGATTTGCGGATGTGAAATGTGACTTTCATTATGAGCGGGGAAGATAACATGGTCTAACCGGATCTACGGCATGCGTTTGGTATTTATACACTGTCACTGTGTGTGTGAGACAGAGACAGACAGAGAAATTGTATACTCATATGTTAATATGTACAGGTATTGCTTAGTACATATGAATGTGTAACTTGGGTGGGGCCTGGTGTGTATACAGTATATGTGTTCAATGTCCTCTGAAGTTTAGCGGTGTGAGGGTGTAACCAGATCAGGTGAACACACAGTGATGACCTCACACTGCACATGCACAGAGGCATCAGGGGCTTTCAGCACCCTGCCACATATATTTACATTGTTGTCTCAAATACAAAACTACACATGGTTCTAATATTGGGTTTTTAAGGTCTTTCCACCTACCACAGTAAATCAACATAATGCTAATTCTAACCATTCTAACCAACCTGAATGCGTAACCTGAACGCCGAACTCTAAACTGTTTTGTATTTGGTCCTCGTACGGATAGAAGAACAATATTTCTATGACACAAACATCACACCTGCTGAAGCAAACATGGACATGGCAGCTGCCAACGCCAGTCAATGACATCATCTGGTCCCGGAGTGATATCTAAACAGCAGTGTGTGGTATATGTCGCGCCCTGTGTGGTGGAGTCACTTGCTAAGTGAGGTCACTGCCCGGTTGCAGCAGGTTCTGTATTGGTACTGTATGTAGTATACTGTACACAGTGCCAGGTGTTTTTTGTTTGTTTGTTTTATGAGTGACACATTATTAAGCCAGTTTATGGCCAGATTAATACCATATGATAACAAGGTGTCTACAAGCAAGAAACTGAAAAATAATTGAATTCAAACACGATTTTTTCAGAAGCAGAGCTGCAACACTGTCAGCTCAACGGAGTTCACACTGCAGTGAATTTGTTTTCTGTGGTACGCCCCAGACAGGACGAAAAGAGAGGAACCAGACTGTCCTCCAGGAATGTGGAGCAATTTTTAGACTGTTTGTGCTGATGTTTTGTCACAGGCCAGTTCACACATACTGTCCTGCTCAGGACTGACCTTGTCAATAATGAGTAGCACTGCTGAGGTCAGGGGAAACCATGTTTTACCTTGTGCCACACCACAATTACGTAGATATGTTTTGTTGCCAAGGCACCCATCTATGTTTCATGACATGTGTGGGTGTGTGTTTGTGTGTATACAAACTGTCCCTACAGAAGATCATTGACAGTAAGGCCAAGTCTTGACTGGTAGCCTCGTGTCAGACCTTGTTTATCGTCCCACTCTTTTAATTTTTTATAACATATGGTCAGTTATAAACAGTCACAGACTCTTGCACAACATTAACAATTTCGCTTTTTCATAGTTAATACGTCTCTTTTTCTCTTTCTTGCTTTCATCCTCTGCACATTCAGCGAGGAAAAAATAACCTCTCTTCCTGTGACCACTCCTTGTTTATGTCCTGCTGTGATGCCAGCCTTCTGATCCTTTAGAGAAAGCTTGGGTGCAGCAGGATCGTAGCACTTGTTCTGCAAGTGCCAACTTCTGTTCCTCTCTGCACCCTGCTCCCTCTTTTCTCTCTCTCTCTCTCTAAAACTGATTCACTCCCTTGACATTTCACTTCTTGGACTTCCTTTCCTTGCTCCCTTCATCATTCTGCCCTCCCTTGTTTTGCGTCTCTCTCTACATGGCCCCTGCTTTTTTCTTCTCCATCAGTGGCACTTCTTGTTTACCTGCAGTGTTCATGCGTCAGAGCGCCTGGGCCAGTACAGTTGTAGTAGTGGTGATGCTGTAGCACTGCAGAGGGATGAGAGATCAGTACTGCTGCTGCAGTCAGACAGCCAGCTCCACACTCCCCCGGGTCGTTGACCTCTAACACTGCAGCAAACTCTACGCATATCACATACTGAGCAGGAGGCATAGCTTTAGCTTCATTCAAACAAAATGTAGAGTATAGCTGATATCCTACTATTAACACCGTCATTCATGCACCCTATTAAATATAGGCTGCTATTATTAGGTTGCCATTTCTTTATAACTCACAGGCAATACATTCAAAGGGGATGAGAGAGGGTGGAATTTCATCCTGTCAGCAGAAACATTCACTGTGTATATTGTGAAAAATACAGACAGAAAAAGTATTTTAACGGCGTTAATTTACTTACACTCATTTCTTTTTAAACGGGAAGTGAAACTTTGTGCTTTGTGACAGTGAAGACTGTGCTGTAATAGTTGCTCAGTATTCTTGTTGTGCATGTATGTACGGTTAAAGACCTGTAATCCTCAGGCATTGAGATCAGGCTCCTAAATTAGATCTGATCCCATTAGGATTATTAGCCAAAATTATCCAGGGTTAGTAAACATAGAGGGAGTAGGGGATTTGCAACCAAGAAGACATGAAGACGGACATGGAAGTAGGAAAAATTACAAATAGATGAGCTCAAATAGATAAAGCAAGAAAACAAAGCGTAAACACTCGTGTTTGGTAAATGTCTTAAGCCTTTATATAGAGTTGAAAGCAGGGAAAAGACAGGAAACAAAAGAATAGAGATATGAGGAGTGATATGCGACATAGGTTCTCAACTCAAACCTGGGACACTGTGATTCATGGTTGCTACTATAAGCCTCTAGGTCGCAAGGACACCTTGGAGTTAGTCAAAACAGTGAAAAAAGATAAAACATTAAAGATGTCAGTGATAACCTCTTAAGAAAAAGTTGTGCACTTTATATTTTTTTTATTTTTATATTTCTTTTCTTTTGTTTACCGCACACATTCACCATGACATCGATTCAAGACGGTGTATTGACAATGGGATTGGACCTCTGTGTAAAGTCTTCTCCAGCACACTCCAAAGATTCTCAATGAGTTCAGGTGTGAACCAGTTTTTCGCAATCTGAGCCCGATCAATGCTGGCATTTTCATCTTATCAATATGTTCATGCCATCACGGAAGAAAAACATTGATGGAAAAACCTGGTTATTCAGGCCATCAGCTGACCTCATTGTGTTGCTAGATGATACAAATTAATCGCTGCAGTAATTATCTAATGGAAGGCTCTTATCTACTGTATTTGCTTAGTAAAACCCAGGTGGTGACAGTTTTTATGGCCGGACAGTATATTATGATGTTAAACTTATGATGCATAAATACCAGAAAGCAAGGTGATTTTTCACAGTTTGTCAGGTTTGGCTGCTACTAGTCTAACTATTGGACAAGTTACTTCTAGCCAGATTTCAGCGACTGACCTTGTCCTGTCCAAATCACCTGCAAGGTGCTTTGCTACAGCTGCCCTGTAAGCAGAAACATAATCAAACACACTGTGTAGCTCTCAATACCATTGTGCTTATAAGTAGAGCTATTGAATGCCACATCTTAGATGATCATGGCATGCCGTCAGTTTATGTAAACAAAGGATTTGGCATGGGTTGTCCTGCAGCCTCCGCCTTAGTTTTTTTCTGCCTACCCCTTTAGTCTATCTTAGTTTTCTCTTAATCATTTTAGTCCTTGTGTCACTTGCACCTTTCTCCATCTCGGTTCCATCTTTCCCTGCTCTACTACTCCAGTACATATGTACATCTCCATCTCTCCCTTCCTTTCTTGTGATTGCCTTCCTTACTCCTCCCCTCCCTCCTCTGCTGTCCACTGGCAGTTCAGATGCATTGATTCATAGCTGCAATAGGCGCTGCCTGATGGTCATGTGACCAAAGCCTGCCTGACAACATGGTGAACAACACACACACATACACACACATAGCCTGCCTGGCATGTGTGTGCAGGCACATGCACATACAAACACACGCATTGACACACTTTATCACACTGGCGCATGTTCAGATCCTCTCATCTTTTTCTCTATCTGACATGAACAGCATCAGACTGATGCGGGCCCACACCCTCCATACCGTAGCCAGCATTTATGATTTTACTGATATTACCTCCCATCACAGCAAACAACACTCTCAGCAATATCTGCACAGTAGATATTATAGTTACAGCCACACAATGCAACACTCAGTCCTCCTGCGTTATTCATAACGCTCTTACACTAAAATCACCCGTAGTTAATTCAGCCTACTGTTGCAACCACTGGCATTGATAGAGCATTTGTCCATTGTCTAAACTCCCACTGGTGTCTTGATATCCCTCTGTTAATGGCAACATTTCAGTGAATTGTGTCTTCCTTGTTGGTGTTGAATTCCTGACATATTTTCCACTGCTGTATCAGATAATGAATTTGATTCTCTTCCTTGTTGTTTGTTCACACACACAGGTCGAGCTGGGCAGGAAGCAGGAAGTGGTGGTTTATGACCAGAGTTCCAAAGAGGCAGGGCACCTGTCCAAAGACGGCTTTGTTCATATCCTGATGGGAAAGTTGGAGGGCACCTTCCACAAAGTTTCCCTGCTCACTGGTAAGCCATGTGGTGTGAACAAAGGATGTTTTTTTTAAGGATATGCTGAACAGCAAGTAGGTGTGCATCACCTCTCCTCACATCCGATTACAGTATAGTCGTTGCACAGTTTGGTCAGCAGATGTCACTAGGGAGTACAACAAATATTCACCTCTTCATTGGACGTTATACTAGTTTTTGTCATTTCCTAACTGGCTGTAGGCTGTAGACTTTCACAGGTATAGAAGGAAAGAGGAATTATAAAATCATGCTGCCTGGATACAAAGCCTCACTGATTCCTCTTTGATGTTTAAGCTTTCCTGGAGTCTTTCAGCATCACTTATGTGAAGCTTAACTTCAATCCTGTGGCCTTATTTACCACAGTTATTATCCTGTCATAGTGTCCACTAAGCACACAAAGACTTATAATTGAGCCCCAGCAAAACTGTTAATAGCCTCGTTGAGTTAATAACATCTCAAATGTGGTTGCTGCAGCTTTTTAAAAGATGATATTACACATGCACACACACACGTACTCTAGCACATGATTGTGAATTCGTCCCAAATGTGTCAGTGTAGAAAGGAGAGCGTAATCTGCTTCAGTCAGGATTGGAAATGAGATGGCAGAGGAGCGCTGTTCGGGCAAATCACCCACACGTCCCCGTTCTTCTCCTCCTCTCGGTTCTCTCTCGCTCCGCTGGAAGATTATCGCTTTTTCATGAGTCATTCATAGATGCAGAGGATTGCCTCAAAGCAGCTCCCAAAATTAGTCACAGTCACAAAAATGTTATGAGCACATGCTTAGGTTAGGCACACTCACACATACTGTATGCGCACGCACAGCATGGACGATATCTCACACATACTTGTGATTGTCTCTAAAAAAAAAAAGAAAAAAAGAACAGTTATTTTCCTCCTTAGCTTTTTTGATCAGACATCACACCCTACTTAATGAAAGACCCCTTGTCAGTGATTCCTTCCTCATTATCGGGCTACTCAGCCCACTATGTTTCTTTAAGAGAAAAAAAAAGATGAGTCACACTTCTTCCATTTCTGTCCCTGCTTTTCTGCTGTTTCCACGACAACAGAGGCAGAGAATATTCCCAAGAAGGACTCAGCCAATGGCGTTGGCTGTTGTTTGGGTGGTTGTATTATTGGGGTCAGTGGAACTAGCAGCCAGTGTCAGTGTCTGTGCCTGTACGTGTAGTGAGCAGATGGATGGGGCTGTGTGTATTATTCTGCCTGCTTTCGTGCATGCGTTTGTGCATTGTAACATCATGTGACTGACACACCACCATGTGATCCAGAGTTCTCGAGAGAGAAAACAGAGGGGTTTAAAGAGGGAGAAATTAGAAAAAGCGTGGCGCATCCCACAGCGTCATGCGTTTCTGTATAGACTACTACTTGGCTTAAGAGCTGAGGGCAAAGCGTTCAGGGTCAGAGGTCACCTCGTGCCATGTTGGCTCTTAGGCTCTTTACACTTCAGCTAATGTCAACAAACTGATAGTTTGCTTTACTGATGAAATACTTTGTTCATCATCGACAAAAAATTTAATTTTAAGATTACAGTAACAGGCATGTTTTTCTCTTTTCTGACGTTGCAAAATAGTTCATAGATTTGTTCATAGATTTGTCGATAACCAGAACTGTCCTTTGTTGAGGCCCTTTTTTTCTTTCTCCTCATTTCTAGTCTTTATTGGCTTCACCCCACCTCTCACATTCTTTAAGAATCAAGATACTTCAAAATTGCAAACAGTAATCCTCTTCTCTCTTCCTTTTTTCTCTTCCCTTCATCCTTTGCACTCCCTCCTCCCTACCTCTCTCTCTTTTCCACCTCTCCTCCCCTGCCCCTCTACTGAACCGCTGATTTATGTTGCTAATAATTCCTGCAATGACTTCATATCTGACTGCCCACTTATTTTCAGCCTCACGTACGCAGACCACACATACACATACACGCTGTAGCATTGCTGCAAATCAAGTGAGAGGTAATGTGGCAGAGAGTTGAAAGGGGGAAGGGTCAGATAGGGAGATGAAAAGAAAAGAATCCATAAATGGGATGGACGGGATGAATAAAAGAATAAATACCGAGCTTGCTGTCTGAGGGGAAGAGGATTTTCTGCCTTAGCTGTTACTTATGTAGAGGCTTGCTGAGTGGAGATTGGGTCACAGTCTTGAAGAGACTGACACATAAGTGGGTTTATGGTTTTCATATTTCAAAGCAAATTTTTTATGGCTCAAACTCCCTCTAAATATAGTAACGGATCAGATTAGCTGCTTGAATGACATGTTACACAACCAGAGTGTATGTACTAGGAACGTATTGATCCAAAAACAATCCACCACCACTTCCGACATGTAGGTGATGTCATGGAGCAGCCATGTCCCAATAGGGCCATTGTTTTTATGAATGAGACAAGTAATCCGGGTAGCAAATGACTCTCCCTGTGTTTAGTTTGAAATATAAATCAACACAGGATGTGGCAGTTGGAAAATGTTTATGTATGTGATTGCATGTGAATGCATTTGTTCATGTGGGTTAAGCTTATACTTAGGCGCATGCGTGTGCATGTTACTTCGTGGACTGTGTGAAAGTGTTGTGAGAAGCGTCTCTCTGAGGACAGCCATATTTTTACCACAGCAATGATCTCACTCGGTTGGAGTCTGGGCTGGTGTGTCTTGCCTTTTTCAGAGTCCAGACTTAGTATGTGTGTGTGTGCGTTTTGTAGAAGAAGAGAACATCACTTGGTTGGAGCCAGCTGCCTCTCCAGTGGGTCTAAAGTTTGCGTGTTTCCCACCAAACTGCCTCACACAGCCAAACCAAAGACACTGCCTGCTGGTGTGTAGCTAGGTGGTATGTTAACTGATGCCAACTGCGTAGCCGTGTCATGTGTCACATCTGCTCTGATGTAGGCCTGCCAGGGTGAAATGTTTTGATGCTGACATCTGATCCTCATAATCTAATTTTAGCAGAAGAAGCTGCAGTGAGAGAGAGACAGAGAGAGAGAGAGAGAGAGAGAGAGAGAGAGAAGAAGAAGGAGAAAAATCAAATAGGGAAAAGAGAGATAGAAAAGTTTTAAAACTGCACTCGTGTACTGCACATGAAAAGAGAGTTGGATAACCGTTTCAAGAGGATGAGAGGTAGAGATAAAAATAGTGCATTTTATTCAACTACTATAAAACTGACAAATGCAACAAACAGTATAAAATGGTCTGAGAAGAGTCAGGTGTTGAAAGAGGAAATGAATGTGCAGGGACATAAAGGTGTGTATTTCAGCCACCTACTATGTGTGTGCACATGTTTAAGGCTGCTCCTAATCTTTCCCAGCTCCATCTGCCAGTGTTTTTTGCAGGATTACTAAAGCATCACTCTACTAGGTCAAAGCGATAGAGAGAAAAGGGAGAAAAGGGACACAGAGGGAAATGAGATAGAGATGAGGAAGAAGGGCATCTGCTGGATGTGTGAACTGCTCAAGCCTCGTACACTCGTCCACCACAGTGACAGAAGTCCGCGCTTACACACTACAGTTAGCTCTATTAGTGCTAAAGCGATTTCATGACAGCGCAACTTGGAGAATTTCATAGTTTATTAAGCTAAATGCCAAAAGTATAAAGTATAAAGACAAAGTGTAAAGCATTTTGAACCCACAAGATTTTATAAACAAAAAGATTCAACAACAGAGAGTTCAAAAAAGTTCAACAACATCAGTAAATCAGTTGGTAAGGAAACTCTCCTCTAGTTGCCGGACTAGATGTAATCCAGACATGTAGATCTGGCCTGTTGTGTGCTAAACAGGCTTGGTGAGATTTGAGTTGTTTAACATTTCAGAGTACATGCTCACCAGGACTAACCGGGTTTAGAATCATGTACTGTAGTGCTCTGTATGTTCAAAAAATATATAATTTACTTAATTTGTGAATGTTGGTGAACACTTTATAGACACGTAATGGATTGATAAAGACAAAAAGAAAATGTGATTAGATATTGTACGTAGTATTTCTATATCATATGTAACTGCAGTTTAGGTTATTAGAGGTTAACGTGCTGACTCTCATGCTGTCAGCTTGACGGCTCAATGCAAAAGCAAACAGTACGAGACGTGGAGTTGACATACTGATGAGAGGTATTAGGAGATGAAAGGTGCCTCTCTTGTTTTTTCTTCGTTCACTCTCTCTTTTTCTCACACACGCTCAAAACACACACACAGGAGCTGCTGTGTGTACCAGGGCTTTGATGAGATCAGGTTAGGGTGTGACTGCACAGACAGAGGTACAAAGGTCAACTCAGTTATGTGTCATTCTTTTGAGCTGTTATACAACGGGGCGGGAGCCTGTGTGTGTGTGTGTGTGTGTGTGTGTGTGTGTGTGTGTGTGTGTGTGCGCGCGTGTGCGCGTGTGTGTAAGCGTACGCACGTGCACCCGAATCAGAGAAAAGCTGAAGAGGTGAGGCAATCATGGGAGGCCAAATCTCACAATGCAGCCGTTCACAGAGACATTCCAGTGAGCTACATAAGGAGGTCTGTTTGTGTCAGTGTGTGTTGGTGTATATGTGTGTGTTTTTGTGCGTCCGTGCGCATGCCTGCATGAATATGTGCATACGAAGTATTGCGAGCACGCGCATGAGGCAATGTTTGAGAGTGCATGTGTGAGGAAAAAGAAATAGACAAAACAGAAGGTGGAGAGCTATTGAAGAGATTAAGAAATGCTCCCCATTTCATCCTGAATGTGTGTGTGTCACATTTATTCCAGCGTGTGCATGCGTGTGTTGCTCGGAGCTTGTGTGGTCCGAGGGCTCATTCAGTGGCAGACCACTGCACTGACCTGTGCTGTGTTTGTCAGCTTGCTGTGGGCTGAAGATCCTTCTTTATGATTTCTTCTCTTGTTCTCTGAACCAGCACGAAGTAATAAAACCCACCAAAGCATCCGCCACACTAAACACATAGGCGCATGTGCACGCACACCTGCAGAATAATAATGGATAAAAATATGCAGTTTGCTCTGAGAAACACAAATTGCTATTTTTTCTCAGTAAAAAATGTAGGAAGTGCTTCAGTTCTAGTCTCTGCCAACAGCGCCCTCTCATGTCTTTTTAGGGCCATACAGGAACATAAATCATTTTTGTTGTGATGAAGATTATGCTGTGTGATGAAGATAAACAGTGTTTGAGTGACACCACTCTCTGCCTGCTCTGACCTGCTATGTTGTTATTCACCACACTGCAGGTCAGAGAGGTTGCACATTTGTTATGGGTTTGCGCCTGCCTCCATTTACCACCTTTTGACTTCCTTTAGCGCCTGTCTCCCTTCCCCTCCCGTCATAACCTACCCTTTCTGCAACTGCTTGCCCCTCTGCCTCCCCCCCCTCCATCTGACCCCTCTCCATTACACTGTGAGTAGTTCTAACAAATCAATGATTTCATTGAGAAGGAGCCAGTGGTGCCATTAGGAGCTGAGCTCACCTTCCCCAGGGAAAACCTGACACATTCTCAGTGACCTCGCCTTCCTCTCCATCCTTCCTTCAGACCCTTCACCTTGCCCCGTTTGCCTTCCTCCCCCATTTCTCCTCTTCTTCCATCTCTCCTCTCTTCTGTTTCACGACGCTGAGAACAGAGCTCTATTTTTAGGCCCAGACTCCTGCGGTCGTCACATCTGGCGCCAGTGGCCTCACTGCTCTCACCCTGGCCTGTAGATACATAAACACACACATACACATATAAGGGCGCGTACACACCGGCCCCACCCCAACCGGCACCAAGGGAGCACAAAGGTCAAAGAAAATGGCCTACAAAAATATCTATGACATCACCTCCCAGCTCTGAAAAGCATTACAGATTTTGAGAAGCACAGTGATGTAATGCTCTGTTTTCTCCAATCAGTCACTCTGCGGGTTATGATATAAGCTTCTTTTTTTATTCCTCACACCTTGATGAGTTACTGTGCAAGCGTTTACACGCACACCGGCGGACAGGAAAATGCATGCATATATGGACAGACAGATCACATGCGCACACACATAATATGCATAATATGGTAACAGGGCCGAGAGGAGGCCTGAACCAAATGGAGTTTATGCAACAATGTTCTGTTTCTGCTTGTGTTCCCACCCCCTCCCCTGTCTGTCTCATTGGCCTCACATGATGAGCTTGATGTCATTTTCCCCTTCTTTCCCTCAAAACAGGAGAACAAAAACAGGCCAGCGCGCGCGCGCGCGTGTGTGTGTGCGCGTGCACGCGTGCATGTGTTTATGTGAGTCTTTGCCAAATGTTTCCACCATGACGTGATCTCACTGCTCTGCTTGCCTCCTGCTCCTCTTCCCCGTCTCCTCCATCACTCAGACTCCCTTTGCTTGCTTGGAGGAGACACGCAAAGTGAAACGCACTCCTACGTATACACTTTAGCATGCAAAGGGGGAGTGTGGCATTTCCTCTTAGATGTACGCATATGAGAAATGTACATGAATTCCACATAGTGCAGATAAAGATTGATGCTCAAGACGTCAGTGTGTAGAAGCTCACATGTACAGTATAGTAACTAAATATGATGCAGAAAGTGAATTCTATGTGACAGTGTTCATTGTTTTGGACATATGTTAAAGACTTTGTTTCAGGATACAAACAAAAATGGTCTCTCGTGTTGCACTGTACATTTTTAAATGAACACATATGCATAATAACAGTGCATACCTTCTTGCCCTTGTTGCATTTGAAATCTATTTAGAGGCCCTTTGAACATCCCAACTCGCCCCTCATATGCATCCATCCAGCTTGGAATAAAAATAGTTTGTTTAAACTGTTACCTAGGCAGTGTCAACACATCAGGTCAACAGGAGCTGAAGCTGAACAGCGCGCGCTAAACCAGGCCATTTTCTCCATACTACACCCTTGTCTGCACCTCATAACTCCACTTCACTGTGAATGTGGGCCAAGTGCTCGCTAGTTCAGTTGCTGCACCATCAGTTTACCACTGCTGCATTTTTCCTGATGACTCTGACACACATGTGGAGTGGAAATTTCCAAAGGCAGAAGAAAAGGGAAAGGAGTAGCTAACAATTATGCTAGTTTATCCTACCCGGAGCTGGCCGGCATCCACCAGATTCCATTCATGCTCGGACTGCCCACTGCTGCTCCTGTCATAGCGTCATTCCCTGGAACAATGGTCAATTCCTGTTTAGCACTGTGCTGTCTTTGATGCACTTTATCTCTGGTACGCCGTAAATCTGCTTCCTTAGTATTTGCTGGGGTTTTTTTGTTTGTTTGTTTGTTTGTTTGTTTTGGTTTTCATTTGTTTTAATCAGATGTAGATTGCACCTCTGCCATGTGGATGAGATTGGATTTCTTGGCAGCCTTTTGAGGCGTGTTACAGTGTGAGGAAATCTATTTTAATGTGTAGTTTGTTAATTATTTTTTTTAAAAAGGGAAGGGGATTTTCTTTTCCTAGCTCACTGGCAGAGGAGTACACTAGTTGCCTGTAGCAGAGCAGAGACTTTAAATCCTCGGCGGTTTAACACTTTTCCTGGTATGTACACTGACTTGTAACAGAGGTCTTATTACCGTAAATTCATGCTGACCACACACAAACTTTTGGGCTCAACTTCTGGGGCTGCCGCTGCTTCCTGATACAGGCAGGAGATTTTTCCATTGCCACGGCAACAAGCTAATTTTGGATTTCCAGGCAAGCCCAAGGCCTTAGATTGAGGAATGAGGCAATTTGTGATTATTCCCGGTCCTCTTGATATCTTCACATCTACACACACAGATATGCTCAAAGAATCCATCATATACAGATACACACATGTGTAGATGAAAGCAGGCTACAGAGAGGCCAATTCCACTTTGGTTGTAACCATTTCCTCTTTCTGATAAAATTACTTCGGGGCCCCCTGGGGTGAAAGAGGAAGACGTCTAGGGAACTCAGCATGGATGTATACGAACGCGTGTCTTACTGTTGTGTTTATATTTTAGAAAATAAAGGCGCTTGCAGGGCGCACACAGAAACAGCTTGCCCAGTTCCTCTCACGGCATTACGTCATTCCTTCTCTATTGTTCTTCTGTAGCCAATGGAGTGATGCCACTGCTGCGTTATGGATGTCACACATTCATACACACACACACACAAACACACTAGACACAGTCTCCTGAGCTTGTAATAGCAGGAAAGCTGACTGCTGGGTGTTGCGATAGCCACTGTCACCATGTCCTGTACGCCCAAATACAGTCTCCAGGGTGTAACGCCTTATTTCTGCTGTATGTCTGTGTGTGAGAGTGCACTGATGGATGACTTCAGGTTCAGTATTTAAGAGAAATGAAATGTGCACAGACCTGGTACCTGGTGCACATGGTCAGACAGGTAGACACGACACTAGTAGACAATGACAAGTGTGTGGTGTGTAACTAACTGAGGACCAGATGGCATGGCTTAAAGCACTGTTGTGAGGACAGTGTGTCTGTCAGCCTGCCTGCTGCAGTGATAGGAGCTAATTAACACTGAACTGATCTGAAACCTGCCTGTCAGTCCGCATGTAGCAGCAGTTAAAGCTCATTAAAAACAAACTGATCCGCTGTCAACTCCTCTCCGTCGGACCAATGCTGTTATCCCACCGCTGCCACGCACGCGTCAGACTGCTCACCATGCGAGAGACAGTGGGAGAGGTGAGGTTTATTTTCCAGTTATTGCTTTAAAAGTGCTGCAAAAAAAACAAAACCCTTTGCAACCCAGCTCAGACCATTAGCATTTAGAATGAAATAACCACGCGTAGTGCTCAAGTCTCACCTCTGGGGAAATCAGAGCAGAGTGTGCACTCTCACATTTCCTACATACATACACAATCTACATTCCAAATTTTTCATCTTTTAATTTCTGCCAACTAATATGCATTGCTCATGCACATTTTTTTGTATTTATTACACATACATATGCATTAATCATCTCTAAAAACAGCTGTAAACGGTCACGCTGGATTAAAATGAACACTCGCCTTATGCTCACACTTCTATACAAAGTAAATGTGCAGGCTTTACATGAATGCAAACATACTGTGAGCACATGCCTGTCGTGGACAGCAGCATTTAATATTGAGGCTTTACAGCCCCCCTTTTTTCTGCACGCACACTCCACTGAACACCTCCAACTGGGATTTTTAAGTAGTTCATCTGGTTTATGAGGGCCCGTCTGGTTCTGAAAGCCCCCCTTGGTGTGTTTGATAGCTTTACCCTCTTCTCTCCTTTGTATGTGTGTGTTTGTCTCTGTATATGTGTTTGAGTGAGTGTATATTTCGGTGAGTGTTACTAATTTCTTGCCAGTGAGACAGATTTGCTGGTGGAGTAGCCCCGGGGTTCTGAGCTCCTCCAGGGGGGGTTGAGTTGTTTGGAGGGCAGGAGGTCTGCTGCATGACTGATGTAAGCAGACCTCCCTCCAGGCCGTGCAGATAGAGATGAAACTGCCTCATGCGTGAACACGCACACAACCAAGTGGTGCATCAATGCTCCCTTAATCACATACACTCTCCTCCCACCTACTGTTTACATCTACTGTAAGAAGCACTTCCTCCCACTTTCCTCTGGATCCAGCTTCTTTTTTTTTATTATCTTTTTTTACCTCTCCAAGGTAATGTTACATATCACACAATTATGCACTGCATCACTAATGTCCCTTGTGCAATATGACATCATTTCAGCTACCATTTCCCTATGGATTCAAACACCCATAATTCCAACACCCTCACCCACCTAATCTTCCCCTCATTTCCTCTTCCCCAGCACCTCCCCCCACCCTCAATTGCTCCATCCATCCTCCCCTCTCTCTCCCTTGGTGACTACCTCACCCCCCAAGCATGGCAGCTGTGTTCTCCTGTAGGCATTACATCACTGCAAGAGCAGCCTTGTTACTGATCCCCTGACAACGAGCGCTATCAGTACGTATCAGCTTGTATTTATTGGTGCAAATAACTGTCTACCATATAAGCAGCCTCTATAGTAATGTTCTCTGTGTCTTCATTTCACATTTAACAAAGCCACCACTCGACCTCCCTCCACAAAGCAGTACACGCTCCATCATGCACACTTCTAACAGGAGCACAAGTTTAAGAGAGGACAAACTCACACATATGAACTCACAGTCTACATAATCGTAACCTGCCCTATGTGGAGAATGACATCTTTCTTTCCTGTGATATGGTGACAGGTGATCTGTGGTATCGAGTGACACTCCTGTCGCTGCCTGTCTCACTTGCAACGGAAGGAGGGATGGGCCCTGATGTAAAATATAGAGTGAAGAGTATATGGATATAAGAAAACATAAATGAGTCACCTCTTCTGCTGCCTCATTCCTTTATTGGTACTTTAACGGTGAAGTCCATATTTTGATGTGATTTCTCCATTTGTATAATTTTTTGTAATGTTACATGTAACACAAAAAACCACACACATTATTTGGTCACACAGTATAAATCCCAAACAAACGATTCAAGGTGAAATTAAAATATCAATCAATATATTTAACAGGAAACACATGGAGCAAAAAAGATCAATTCTATATATTTCAGGGTTAGGGTCTCTCTCTCTTTCTGTCTCTCGCTCTCTCCCTCACTCTCTCTTAAGAGAGAGGATTGTAGGTAAGAGAGAAGAGACAGCCACTCACAGCTCATGTACATGAATTTACAGTGCCATTAATTCCATACAATACAATATGTTAGCATTTATGAAACTTCATAACGCACTGGCCTCCAGTTGTGGAAAGGCTGGTCTCCAAGGTCCACATGGTCCCCTTTGACCTTTCCACAACTTCTCTCTTTCTGTCTTACACCACTATCTCTTACTCATCTCCGCTTGTCTCCTCGTCTGTTTTAGCCGGTGTCTGTGTTTGTGTACGCATGTGTAAACTGTGCGTTGTCCCAGTAACAAACCCTCCACCATAAAAGCAGGCTCTAAATCTAAGAGGTGTGAGAGGAGGTGGGGGGTGCCCGGAGTGACCGTTGGAGCAGGGCACACATGTGCAGTCAATAAAACAGGCCTGACTGACATTTATAGCGTCTTGACTGTAATCCTCTAATTAACACACCTACTATTCTGAGCCTTGTTACCCTGCTGAGGACTGAAGGAGGAGCAGACGGGTATAAGGAGAGTGGGGGCATGGCGTACGCTTTAGGAGCTCACATGAGTTTGACCATTAAAACATCAACCAGCCGCTACTCTGTTTTCGTTGCTCTTGGCTTCCAGTGTGCTGGGTTTGCAGGTGTTAGGAAGTGCCGTGTCTCAAAGCTGCTTTATGTCTTCAAGCCAAACAGACAGAAAAGAACAAACTAAAGTGTGGACTGTGGAGAGTGCCATACCCATTCTCCATGAAGCTGCAAGTGAGGGATAAAATGTGAGTGTATGTGCATTTGTGGTTTGACACGCTCCCAAAACCAATGTATGCATTCTTTACAATGCTCATCATCTCCAAGTGACCTACTTCCTCTCCCTCTCTGTGACCCATGGTTGAACAGAGGGTGACGTAAAGCTGTTCTCACCCCTGTGTGATCATTCAGGGGTCTACAGTGATGAGATGAGGTCACTCACTCAGCATGCAGCTGGGCCCCTAACTAGAAATGTTGAATAAGCTTTTTTGTCTTTTTTTGGAGCTGGGCTCGCTGCACGATGACTTAATTTACTTTAAGCTCATCTGACCTGGTTTGAATGTAATCAGCGTACCGTGATGTCTCAGCCTGAGACTGAACAGACAGTCAGGAAGGACATTTGATGGGCCGACTCTGGAACGTACATTTTGCATTCTGCAACTTCTTACTAAAACGATGACACATTTAAAAGGACATTTTCCATTTAGGATCTTTTTGAATATGCTTTTTGTGTAAAATAAATTTTTCAGTGCCTCGGATGATATTTTTCCATTCCACCATTTAAAACAGCAACATTCAATTGACATCCAGTCTTCTCCGGCGGTTCTCTTTTGCTGCTTTGTTTCCATAGCTGGACTTGTGTCCTACATGTTTGTCATTCCATAGTAAAGTACCAGAAGTCTGTGGTCTGTCACACGGGTGATGGTTACCAACCACAGGCTTGTTTGGTCCTCTTGTCACCTGTTCTTCCCTTCCTCTTTTGTCTGCTTTCTTTTTTTTCCCCTGCTCTTCTCCACAGCTTCACATTCTTCCTCCTCTCCTCTCAAATCCTTTTCATCCTCATCGACAAGAAAGGTGTCCAAACACATGCGCGTCAGACATGAACCAGTGCAGGAAACAGTGGTGAAGTCACACACATTCCCTCACCTTCAGAGACAAATCACACGCTTCAACACGCTGACAGCCTTAATCCCCCACCTGCAATGTGAAGTGCGTAGAAGCTACAGTACATTTAGGGAAATCAACCTACTGCAGGCATTTAGCTTCTGCTTAGTGATATAAACTGTGTGGCTTTGTGAAAGTTGCACACATTTTTTCATAACATTTAAAATATTAAGCATAATTCTGTGTTCATGTAGTTTCTTTGTCTTTTTTTGTTTTTTAACTCAACTTAAACATGCAAACAAAGAATGTTGTCACTTGATGTTGTCACTCAAGAAAAGCCCTTTTTAAAACCAAGCTTTTCCCACTCTTCTCTGTAATTAACAGCACAGAGACTAATCACATTTTGTAGCAGTCTGGACGTATGTGCTGAACAGTCGATAGCTGTGTCTTAGCCTCCATCCTTCCCTGATAGAGGTCTGTTTCGCAGCTAGGCCCCTGAGGTGGCTGCATATTTGCTGGGTGAGTAAGGAATGTGGTTACATGCCTTAGACATTAGCTATGACAGAGTACTGGCTCCACAAGAGAGGGAGGGTGCAAGGGAGGTAGCAAAGGAGGAGGGAGGGAAAGAGGGTAGAGTCTGAGCTCACGGCAAGTGAGCTCATTCACTCCCAGAGCTCGATGCGAGAGTGCAGCTCCGTCATCCTTTTTGCAGAGAGAGGGAGAGCGAGAGAGAGAGAGAGAGAGAGAGGGAGGGAGGGAGAAGGAGGAGTGTAAGCTAGTGACTGAGCGAATGAGAGACAGGGAGAGTGAAGCAGCACAACAATAGTGGGCTGCTCTTCTGGCTGTGGACTCACAGAGACAGAGAGGGCGCTCAGAGAGACGCACAGACATTCTGTAAACCCGCTGCAGGCAGATTACAGCCTGCGCTTACATATAGTCATTACAGGCTGCTCACTTTTGTTTTTCCTCTTGCTCTCTCTGTGGCGGCCATTCTTCACAAAACCACAGAATTACTAAATATTGACACTGGAGCATTTTGGGAATTTTTGTGGTTGATGCATGGGATTTTGGCAGTAGTGGACTTAAGGAGTGTGTCTGCAGACCTTTTGGACTAGTTTTCTGTTGTACTGGGTCCTGGACACTGCAGCAGCTGGTTTAACCAGACTGGACTTGGGCACCAACAGGAGTGTCTTTAACTTTGGATTTTTAACCTCAGACTGTTTTCTCATTTCAATCAGCCCCCTAAGGAGAACACTTCTGTTTGTCAATTCAGCAAAGCAAGGAGCGGGGGACATTGATCGCTCTATCCCTAAAGGAAGGAGAACCAGAGCATTACCATCTGTGTGTGTGTGTGTGTGTGTGTGTGTGTGAGAGTGGGACAGAGTGTGTTCTGGGGGATGCCTCTAGATGTGGTGATTGCCCCAGCGGAGGACTGTTTTTGGCCAGACCTGCAGACAGACACAGACATGAGGCTGAAGATCAGGGTCCGCCGAATGAAGGAGGGGAGAGAGCTACGAGGTGTGTATCCACCTGGACACAGAGGGAAAGCGGAGTGTGTTTGTGTGTCTGTGTGTATGCAAGTTAATGAATTTATGACAATGTCCCTTTCATCTGGTAACATGTTGAGGGTGTTTGGCCTTCATGTACAGAGGTTATCTCACAGAGCTATGATACAAAGTAAAGATGCATATGTTATTTCATATGGGTTTTATGGATGTAAAGACATGGCGGTGTACTTGCTGGGTATTAAGCTGTAAAGTACATCATTGTTGAATACAGACGGAAATGTGTACAGGGGAAAACCCCTGGAAATGATTTGTGCATTCCAGATGAATACAAAGGCATAGTGGGCTTTCAGGTATTGAGGTCTTCCACTCCAGGCACAGTACAAATGAAAGGCAGATGCAAATAGGATTTTAAGAATCAATTGTGAGATTTATTGCTACAACCGGCTAAATGAATACAATGCCGGGACCAGCCAAACCTGCTAATGTTTTCCCACCTTTTTGTTTGCGTAGTTAATGTGTTTAGAGCAATACAATAGGCAGAAGGAGGATTAAGAGGATGACATCATGAAGACAAGAAGCGATGAAGAGAAAAAAAAGCAGAGAAAAAGGGCTCGGGGGGGGGGGGAGAGAATGAGAGCCATGACCTGCAGTATGACATAGTGCTCATGCTCTCTCAGCCTGTGGTCATTGAGATGTAAAACTATCAACAAAGGCTCTTTTCTCTTTCTTCCCCTCTGCTCTTGGCTTTTCCCTCTCTCCTTAGCTCTCTCTCACTGTCTCTGTGCAGAATGGTGTCTTGTAGAGATTATGCTATGTGTGTAGAAAGCACTGCAGGTGTTTAACATAACACCTTTTCACACAGAGCGGTGAGGCAATGCAGAGCAATGGGGCTGTGGAAAAACTCCTTATATGCACCAACACACATACCTGCATATTGAACAAAATGCACATTCAGCGATTCTTTGACTAATTTCAATTAGTCAGTTAGTTAATTAGTTAGCAGAATAGGTGTGTATGAGCATAAAGTTTGTAATGTAATGTATGTAAATATAGAGGCTACTGTAAATGCATATCAGATCTTAAAAGAGAGCTGGTTCAAAGCAGTTAGCACAGCAGCTCTCAACACCTGCCACCCTTCACACTGTTAGGTGTGTACTTGCACATGTGCAGTACAGTTTATGTGCGTGACAGGTTTTTCCTGCTAGAAGTGTCAAACCAGAGAAAGCTACATTGCTATCAGCAGTTGGAAATAGATTTGTTTCTGTCACAGGTTATTTTGAGGCAAAATACACCAACGTTTCTCTGTGGAAACAGACTTGTGAACACAGGCTAAATTATAGGAGAGTTTATAGTCCTATATTACAGTAACACAGTACTGGTGAAACAGCAATTGATCAAAGTGACATATTACCGCTATCTGTCTTGTAAGATAGAGGAACAATAAACTGTTTAACTATGAGCCAGGATGACGTTAATCATACAGCCGTTCTCGGGCGTCATCACGCTGCATGTAAAACGATGACCTCATCCGAGCTAGCTAATCTTTGTCCTGTCAATCTGCACATGTCTGACATACATGGACCACACTACCTCATAAAACACACACAGACACACAGACACACACACACACACACACACTGCTGTCGTTTCTCCAGGCTGCAGCACAGCCTTTGTGGAGCTGAGTGGGACATGTGTGCAATGATGTCATGTTGGGAGGTTTGAGGGAGGTAGGGAGTGTGGGTTTGTCACATTGATATGCTAATGTCCCTTCACAGTGGAGGGGACAGCTGGAGGGGTACAGAGGATGGCGTCATGTCTCCCCTGATATGAACCACATAAGAGAGCGATGGACTGAGAGGTGGAAGGGTGCGAGGTAGTCATTCAGGCAGATCAATGCCCCCAGGCTGCGTGTGTGTGTGTGCGCGCGTACGTGCGTGCGTGTGCATCTCCTCCATTAACAGTCGAGTTAAGGAGGGCAACCGAAAACACAGAGACTGAAACACACAGGCACAGAAGCTGGAGGGAGGGGGGAGTGAGCTTGTATTGACGAGGCAGTCAATTGTACCAACAGCGGTGATGTAACAGCAGAGCTCCCATTAACCACAGCAGCCTGGCAGGTGTTGTATGTCTCTGTCTGTCTGGTCAATATCTCTGGGATTCCACTTCCATTCATCTGTCAGGTTTCTGCACTGACTCACCCAGCACCAGGGCTTCAAAAAAGCCTGAATTTAACCCACACTAAAAATACACTTTTATGTCTGTGGGATAATAATAAAGCTTTAAATAAATAGAAAAAGTGTAAATTAACTTGTATATAGGAAATAAAGCAAACAAAAGAGGCCAAACTCTGACAGGGAGAGGAAAATAAGCAGTTGCATAAGTGATGAGGTGGGTTAGAAGAAAACGGAAAAAGGAAGTCACCACTGGCCAGCTTTACTGATGGCGACACAGTGCCCTCTTTCCCAGTAGTGTGTTTTCTTTCAACCCATTCTTTTTTTTTTATTATTCAGAATTGGGTTAGTCACTTCCTGTCCAAGTACATTTTCCAAAGTGCAGTAAAATTATGTAATTGCCCCCAAAAGATAAACGTTTAAATAATCGTTCTGTGCAGCACTAGTTCCTGACTTCAGCATGAAAGTTTTCCTCATAGGAGGTTAAGCAGAAAATGTGCTGCAGAAAATTAAACTGTAGTGTGACTGAGTTTAGTATTTCTTCTTTAATTAAAGCTCCTTTTTTTTAAATAGTTAAGTTCATATCTTAAGTTGAATGTAGCTGAAGGACTGAAGGTGTCATCGTGCTCTGAGCGCGCGTGTGTATGTGTGAACTCATTTCTCCCAGTTGACTTTCTGATGTCATCCTCATGGACAGCTGGACTTGTGTGTGTGTGTGTCACAGGGTATTTTCAGTGATCTCAGTTTGAGTGTACAGCGTGGTTATACATGCGCTTTGTGTTGCTCACATTGAAATTTACCGATGTGTCATCGTTTTCATTTGGAGCATGTGAGGCCATGTCTCTTTTGGTTATTTGGTGCTCACTGTTGTGTCAGTGTGTCCATGTGGCCTTTGGAACCTCGCTGTGTGTTTGTTTTATTGCGTCTTGACAACCCCCTGGGACACGTTGAACCTATTGTCATCAATGTCACTTCCTTGCATCATCGTCATGACAACGTAGACTAGAGTGGGTTCAGGTGACGAGGTGACAATAACAGGTTGTCTCCTGTGTGTCTAACGTCCATTAGCCTGTAAAACTTTGACTACAAGGAAGGTGTTTGTAATTGTGTTGACGTAATGCCACCGTAATGCAATAGCCCTTAAAAATCCAGGCTGGCACACTCAGTCCTCTCTTATCTCTGACTTCAGTCTCACTTCATGCCAGTAACCCCTTACTCACTCTCCCAGTTGGACACCGGCTCGCCAGTCTTCCTGCAATTTTACTGTTTATTTAAAAAGAGATGAAGTCACCCACTGTATTCACCACCACAATTATTAATGCAGACACACATGAGATCAAAGGTGGTGGGGGTGGGTATTTGGGAAGCATATTTTCATTCATGTGTTCACTTCCCCTTTGCACACAAACACACTTTCGCTTCACTCACAAACACTGTCTCCACTGCGGAATGTCCTGTCTTCTTACAACTCTCTAACAATGTCCTTGCGTTGAAAAGGAAATGGTTGAAGTATGACGTGAGGCTTTTTCCTGTTGATCTAACTGTCTCCAGTATATAACTGTGGCGGGGGCTATATGTAGCACCATTTATTTTCTTTCTCGTGTGTGTGTGCAGGCTCCACACTAGCAGCTTGGGAACAGAGAAACCAGGAAGAAACCCTTCAAAGAACTACCCTTCCTCCCTCTGTTTCATCAATTAGTAATGCTGTAGCAGTGCCCAAAGGCTCACTAGAAACAGGCTATAAACTACAAATGTCTGTTTAGTCTGCTCCACAGAGGCTGAAAAAGGTTAGATCATTGACTCGTGGTAGAACAGCAGCTCTCCTTCTTAGCATTAAGCTTCCCCTCCTGTATCTTGTAAATCATCTGATCACTCTTTCTGCATATATCTATCTTTCTTTCCCTCCTCTCCATCCCCCCATGTGGAGCGCTGATGTCATTGCTCCGCTGGTTGCCATTAATAGCAGGAAACAGGCCTTCTTCACTTTGCTCTTAAAGGGACAGTGCACCCAGAATAGCACTGGGTCATGAGGATGCGCCTGGCCTTAGAAGACACAGTGTTGGGAAGTAGCTCCAAGTATCATTCATGCTCTTCTCTGACAACATTTTTTTTGTAGCCTTTTAATTATTTATTATAGATCATATCTGTTGAGCACACAGTGCATGTTGCTGACACTGTGTGTGTGTGTGTGTGTTTGTGTGTTGGCCGGCTCTTGCTACATGAGTAGTGCAGTTGGGTGTGTGTTACAACGGAAGGCAACGTTACGCCTGCACTGTGCTGCGTGTGCTACTTCAGAACAGTGATGTCATTTCTCTCTCACTCTCACTCTGTGACCGTGACCATGTGTGTGCGCGCGCGCGCGCGCGTGTGTGTGTGTGTGTGTGTCTGTGTGTGTATGTATACGCATTTTGTCCCAGATTGGGTCAGGCAGGGCTGAACCTAGATTAGGTTCTAATCTCCTTTCTGTGGCTCAGGGTTTCCTTGAAGCACTCCCTTCACTACAATCTTCAGCGAGGTCATTACCCACTTTTCTCACACACACACATACACATACATACACACACCTCTTCTCATTGGCTCCCACCCTATAGTTATACAACCACAGTACTGCAGAGTAATGAAGAGTGTGGGTATTTGTGTTTGTGTGCAGAAAAAGGGTCGAGCGCTGTTATACTCTGTGTGTGTGTGTGTGTGTGTGTGTGTGTGTGTGTGTGTGTGTGTGTGTGTGTGTGTGTTTGGTGGACAGAATTACAGATAGTGAGATGGAATATTGAGAAAGATTATGTGAATGTGTAATTTTTTTCTTGGTTACCTTGTCCATGTGTTTGTGCGTGTGTGTGTCTGTGCGTGTGTGTGGTTGTCAGGGGGATGTTACTGGGCCTCTGTCCTGGCTCTGCACCTGTGGCCTCTTTCATTCCCCCAGCCTGACGCAATGCACTGCTACAGGACATGAGCTCATGCAGGAAACAGAGCCATGCACACACACACACACACGTCAAAAGTGGAACCGCCTGCCTCTTAAAGAGCCAGATACACACATTCCTGGCGGCCCAGCATTTAACCTAACTCTCACACAGAAGCACAGAGAGCCTTTTCTTTTTTTTTCTTGCTCTTATTGCACTAAAGCAGGACCCAGACTCACCTCTGAAAGTCTACAGAGCATTTGTCTGCTCAACTAATAGTGGTGCAGTGTTTGTTTGTTTTAAGTCTCTGCAGAGTCCCCAGTATGTCGTGTCACTGCTGTGTGGAAAACCATTAGTGTACCTAAGCAGTTTCCTTTCTTCTTTCTCTGCAGGAGGTTTTGCTGCTTTCTCCTCCTGTTTCCCCGGGTTGTGTGAAGGAAAGCCTGCCACCGCTCTACCTATGAGTTTGTCCCAGCCTTGCTTGCCTGTGGCAAATGTAGGGCCCACTCGCATCCTGCCACACCTCTACTTAGGTTCACAGAAGGACGTTCTTAACAAGGTAGAATTCATAGCATTTTATCATTCATTTCATCTCTGTCAAATAAACATGACAGACTTTAACAAGTCCAAAACATGAACAAATGTATATCTATTTCTTCAGGATCTAATGGCTCAGAATGGTATCACCTATGTACTGAATGCCAGCAACACCTGCCCCAAGCCAGATTTCATCAGCGAGAGCCACTTCATGCGCATCCCAGTAAATGACAACTACTGTGAGAAATTGCTTCCCTGGCTGGACAAAACAAATGAATTCATAGGTAAGAAAGGGGAAAGTGTCTGTACAAGGAAGTGAGTTCATCTCACGTTTTGTGTTAAAGAATGCCATGACATTTAATATGACATATCCGCACATTGTCACACTTGATAAAAGTTCACGTGCAGTATAGGTAGCAATGGTGTCAAGTGTAACACGTCCAGGAAATGTCAGTTTGCCCTACAATAGGCGCTGAGTGTCTCCGGAGACTTTGTGCTAAAGATGAGTTCTGTCAGGGATCTGCAGTGTTGTTCACATTTGTGTATAGTTTTGTGTATTAATACATGTTTGTTTTCCCATCAACAGACAAAGCTAAGGTGTCAAACTGCAGAGTTATTGTGCACTGCCTGGCTGGAATCTCACGTTCTGCAACCATTGCGATTGCATACATCATGAAGACAATGGGCTTGTCATCAGATGACGCCTACAGGTACACTTGCTTCTCCCACAACACAACCAGCTGAGCTAAGGTGTCAGTCCCAGAAAAAGGCAACTTACTGTTGAAAGAATGACAGTAGTTTCAGCCACCCTGCGGTCATGAGAAATAAAATTTGTTTGTACAAAAGGCTTTGTTTTGCCTTGTGTGGATAACACTGGCACAGTGCTGTCCTTCCCAGTGTACACACTAGTTGATGTGCTGTAAATGTAACCTTAAAAAAATCCTCACAAATTCAGAGATGTCATGTACTATAATATATGGGCCACATGTAGTACTTGGATCTGTCTTAAATCTGCACTCTTGTGACATATTTTCTAACTTTCTTTCATCCCGACAGGTTTGTAAAGGACAGAAGACCCTCCATATCCCCTAACTTCAACTTCCTGGGGCAGCTGCTGGAGTTTGAGAAGGGCCTGCGATTACTCCAAGCTTTAACTTCAACCTCCGATGACAAGATCTCTGAAAACAATGCTAAGCAAAACTCAGAGGTTAATGGGCTCAGCACAGGTTTTGAAGTGAATGGTCACCGTAGCAACTGTGACTCAACTGTGACAGAGCCACAAATACCACTAGAACCTAAGTTGCCATCACCCACCTCCCTCCAGCAAGGCTTCAATGGCCTGCACCTCTCTGCGGAGAGGATTATGGATACTAATCGACTCAAGCGCTCATTTTCACTGGACATTAAGTCTGTCTACTCCCCCAGTAGTCCCTACTGCCCTGGCCTGGCACCCACGCATTCTGAAGACGTCCCCAAGCTGTGCAAGCTTGACAGCCCAGGAACAGCAACCACCAATGGTGTCTGCTCCCGGTCGCCCGTCCTAGACAGCCCCATCTCCTCCGATTCACCATTCCCGTCACCAGGCAGCGGGGGCAGCATTGGAGGTCTGGGGCTCGGAGGAAGTGAAGGAGTCCATCGGTCTGGTTCTTCCTCATCCAGACACAGGAGAAAACCCAAGCACAGTTCTGGCAGTTCCCCTGTCCACTCCCTACCACATCAACCTCCACAGTCCCTCAGCTTGTCGCTGGACCACAAGAGCCCAAGCTTGGACGAGAACCTAAAAGGCACACTGCTTTTGTCATTACCCTCCCTGCCCACTGTGGGGTCTGGGGACATGTGGACCAAACATAGAGAGACTGTCCAAGCCACCACTCCCGTCACCCCCACCACAGATGCCCCTTGGCACTTTGGGGCAGAGGAAGGCGGTGAAGGGGGAATGGAGCTGGGAGGACGTAATGATGGAGGGGCAGAGGAGTCGATGAGGTTTGGGAGCAGCTCGGCATATGTGGCGTTTGGGTGCAGTGAAGGTGTGCGGTTACGAGACAAATCCCAGAGGGAAAATCCCTCGGTGCCACAGACACTGAGAGACCATCGGGACTCCGCGTTGTCGTCCACAGTGGCCATGTCCAACAGCTCCAATAACATCGGGCCTGCAGCAGAGAAGCAATTCAAGCGGCGCAGCTGTCAGATGGAGTTCGAAGAGGGCATTTCTGAGACACGCTCCCGAGAAGAACTGGGGAAGATTGGGAAGCAGTCGAGCTTCTCTGGGAGCATGGAGATCATCGAGGTATCCTGACAGATAATGGACATAATCAGAGCTGTCCATTTGGAACAAAAATGGATGTGGTTTGAAGGAATTTAAGAAGAGAACATATGAGAGGGAGCTTATTAGCTCTCCACTCCCAGACAGTGTTAAAGACTCCAGCTGGACGAAGGACAACAGTTACACAAGCAGAGAGGTAATGTGAAAAGGATAGCAAGCAAACTAGTATTCACACCTGGACAGACAGAGCCTCAGATGTGGTGCTTAGCAGACCATAACCATCCTGAACTGGTCTGAAGAAACATTTTGAGGAAGGTGGAGTACTGGGGAGTGACTGTAGGTACTGAAACTCTTTATTTTTCTGAGCTCTGTCACAGATAAAAAAAGAAATGACCCAGGGCAAGTGTCATGTTGCATCCTTATTATATAGAAAACCCCTATTTTGGCAGAGTTCGGACACAAAGTGCTTGCCTGTGGTCAAATGTAGTGTGCTTTAGTGGGTGTACAGCTTGTGATTTGAACCAAGACCCATGTTTCCTCCCAAAGCTTCACCCCAGCGTCAGAATGCCCCAGAACCTCGCACGACTGCGTCCATGTCCCCGTCTCTTCAAAGTGACTGTGCCTGCTACAGACTCTGAATAATAGCATCAACGACAGTAACAAACTCCTTAACAGCACCGTCTCTTCTCATCACCACAGCACAAGGCAGAGAGATCCAAGGGACTTAATCTACAGATGGTACTGCATCCAACTTCAGTGTTTTGTTGATGAAAGACTTTAAGTTGAAGACTTGTTAGTGACGGGCAGTGTCCCCCCTCCCAAAGCACAGTGTGTCTTTCCTGACTTTGGCTCCCTTGTTCACAGTGTTAACAGTGTGATAGGACTGGTTTCAGGATGTGATGAGGGTTAATGACCCCTCAGCTACTTTATACAGTAAACCACACTCAATCAATCACCCACCCGCCCACCTGCTCCTACTGCTCCCAGTCACCATCTATGGTCACCACTGAGCATGCACCAGAAAGGCTGGCTACAGTCAAACAAATACTATATATACAATATGAATATATATAGCAATTTTAATGGACTTCTAATGGACTTTTTTGTTCAGTTATAGTTTTAATTTATTGTATTGGTTCATTCTGGTAATGAGAAATAATATAATGTGTCGTGGATTTATTTCTTTTTTTCTTTTGTTGAAATATTATTATTTGCTGTATGGTATTTATGAACACACACTCATACAAATACACACATTCAACAAATTCAACCAAGCAATATGTGCTGTTCCTTTTTTGGGGGGAGAGTGATGTATGACTTTGAAATGCACTTTTCTGCTTTCTGATAAACAACTTTGATTTCCATTCACACCCTGACATGATTTTCAGTAAGACAAGTCTTGAGTTTTCAGAGTATAAATACAGAGCCTCTGTTTAGATGGTACAGTCATTTCGAGTGAGATGTTTAAGAACAGGATCTCTGTTTTGGCTCATCTATGCAGAGTGAATTCATGTATTTGTCACAACTGAGAGCTCAAGTGCTGACTAAAAAGACTGTTTTGTGTGACTGTGTGCAGAGGCAGACAGAGCCACATACACTCTGTGATCGTTCATGTAGATTCAAACATTCTCTGCCAGTTTCATGAGGGCTTGCATAACAAGAGCTATATGCAAACGGACGCACAAGTTTGAGATCTAAAGACTCGTCCTGTCCAAACCAGCACCATTTTATCAGTCTTCATTATAATGCGTCCCACCAAAGCTGAAACCAATACACAACACCCCCTATACTGTATGCACTTAACACTTTATTCACACATGTACTGCATAGGCCCTACACACACCCTTTTGTTCATTCTCAGGGGATCTTTCAGTGAGCCAAGCCCGGCACAGGGTACATCAGCACAATGCATGTCCGTAAAGCTCCCTCACTTTCTCTCTCTGTCTTTTTTTTTTTTGCTCTTATTTCTTAATTTCTAAAGCTTTGATTAAAAACAGCATAGCAAAACAGAAGGAAAAAAAGAGGATCCTCATATCCTGAGGTGAAAGAATTAAAACTTTGCTCTCCTGGTGCGAGATGGTTATTTATTTTTAATGTAAAATGTGTTTATTTTTCCTTTGACCCTTGATTAGCTTTTTTCTCTGGCAATCTCTGACCTTTGACCTTGTGCAGCTGCAGCTACAGTAAGTTCAGAAAATTACCATGTTCCCCCGAGGCTCAAGCAACCTCTCCTCACCTTCCTCCCTATATTTTGAAGAAATGTTGTTTATTTATGACATGTAAAAAGATGATGCAGGCTGTCCCATTTGTTAAAATTGTTGTTATCAATTATCATTATTATTATTATTGTTATTATTATTATTATTATTATTATCATTATTATCTTGTGTAAATAGCAACGCATCTAAGAACACTGATGAATTTAGATGAGTTTTTAAAAGAAAATCCTGATACCTTAGGCTGCTTGACGCAAAAATACCTCAGGTTCTATTGAAAGGCTTTTCCTTCCCCTGTACATGTTTTGTGAAAATGAGACAAAAATACAGACATGACAAAATACAAACTCCTCTCTGCTTCTTCTTCTTCTTGTGTGCTTGCATGGGGGCTGGATGGGACTGGGAAGGGAATTCCACCAAACAACACATTACAGCATTCTCAGTCATGGAGTCTTGCTATTGATTTTGCGTTTAACAAACTCCACTCTGACCATACAACACCGCTTTATTGATTTTTTATCCCCCCCACACTGGCAATGCCCGGTGTTTCCACACACTGACGTGGTTGTTAATTACTTCACACAGAATATGCATTCAAAGTTTCTAGAGCTATAAACCCAAATTATTAGGACATTTACACCAGATTATAAATGAATGTTATATAAATGAAAGTTTGTAGAAAAAGTGCAAAAGTATGATTTGATGATGGGGTTTATCAGGCAGATTAAACTTCCTATCAGACTTTCAGAAATAACACAAATATGTATATTTCCTGAAAAAAAGAAAAAATGTAGTAAATACTTCAAATTAGTGAAGTAAATCACATCAATCTAGTACTTATATTTATGCAGCATGTAATTTTTTTCTAACCAATTAGAAAATTTCAAATATTTCAGCCTGAAAAATCTCATTAATTGTAAATTCATAAGACACCCTGAAACACAGGTTCAGCAGAAAGGTGCATAAGGAAGATTATACAATATGTGTGTGTCAGAGAATATTGTAAAGAAAGGACCTCTTAACTTTAGCCTTTAGTTCCCAGTTATTTGGTGTCTTCTCTAAAACTGATTAATTGCCTGGCATTATCCTGCTACTTCCTTCTCCCAGCACACACACATACATGTTTACAGGTTGTTACCCGCCTTGTTTTCCCGCTCCACTTCTTCCTCATACAACTGGTTGGTGTTTGCCGATGATGTGATGTGTTTGAACAGTGCTTATCTTCATTGGACGAGAGAATGAGATGAGGTAGTACTGTGTGTTTGTGTGAGAAAAAGAAAGACAAAGACAGGTATTTGTCCCCAGAGGATAAAGTGTACACAAGTGGCAAAAAAACAAAAAGCATCCAAATCCAGCAGGAAGCTACAGTTCATGGAGTCCAGCAAAGGAAGACTTGACTACAAAGGTAGTTTTGGTTTCATGATGTAATGGTGGAATTTCACAATCAAGCAACGTCGCTCTGCAAACAAAGCATCACTCCTGAAGCCCATTTAGTTCAGTCTAGCTAGAACAACCTGTGTGCTAAAGATGCACACACACAGACACACACACAAACAAAAACAGATGGCCCTTGGCGTTTTTCAGCAAGCACAAGAGTCACAAGAGCCCCAAGAGTCCAACAGGAGACAGTCGGAGGTAATGATATTACCAGCATCTCCAGCTGAGTCTCACTGCTTTTCATGTCTGTGTCTTTATTTTATGGGCATCATTGGAATTCCCCATGACACGGCCACCACAATAACACAATACATAGTGAATCCCACTTTCTCACTTTCATTCTCACTAGCATGAACAGCCAGGCCTGCATGCTGCTGTGTGTATTTATCATCTGGATCATAAGAGATAATGTTTCCTCGGTATGTGCTGTTTTTTCAAGGTGCCTTCAGCTCATATTTTATGGATCTGCATCTTGGGTAACCTGCCTGTTTGCAGTCTCCCCTGTAGTGTGCTGAAGTACGCAGTTCTATGCAAGTTTCCTGTTGCCATTTCACAGTTTTTCATAATTTTCATGTACTATACTGCTGATCTTTTTCAGGGTATGATTTCTACATGAGAAACATTCATGAGAAACGTTTAAATTCATATTATGGCATACATGAATCTAACAACATGGGATGCTTAGAGTTTCACTAACATGACAGATTGATCTGAACTGTGCATAAGGAGCTAATGTGGCTCAGTATGTGGGAGTTTCCTATGTGCATGTAAAGAAAATTACCAATATAATAACCCATCCAACCATTATTCTAACAACTTTTCCTGTTAAGGGTCGTGGGGGTCCTAGATGTCATTGAGCAAGAGGCAGGGGGCACCCTGGACAGGTCACCAGTCTATAACAGTGTCTTTAAAATACATTCTCCAAATTTCTGGAACACTACTGAAAGATAGAGAGACACAATTTCTCCAATATATATTGGAGTGATTGTATGATGTTTACATTTTTGGCCTTGTGCAATGCTCATTTATTTATTTTCATTTATTTTTTCCCAATAATTTGTCACCTACCTGCATCTACCATATTGTGTGTGCATGTTTAAATGCTGTACGTGTGCTTGTCGTGTGTTTTTGCATATGTGGCATGTATGTATGCTTGCCTTTTAGTACATATGCATCTTGGTAATACTACAGTACTATGCAGTTTACATATATTTGTATAAAAAGTTAGATATACATTATTATGCGAATGAATGGCCAATTAATGGTAATGTGCTTTGTGCTCGTAAAGCTCATGCAAATTGAGCTGAATGTGGCTGAATTGATGTATGTTGCACATGTGTGCGTGCATGTGTGTAAGTGTTTAAGTGTTCCCTCTCACAGAGGCTGATGGGTACCAGACGTATCCATGTTGAGAAGCTGCCTGGCGCCTCGGACCATGCCTTCTATATGGAAACTGTTAGGAACTGTTACATCAGCAAGCTACTGCACTCTTTTGCTGCTTTTCCACTTGCACCCAAAGTGCACACACACACACACACACAGACATACATTTTCACAGAACATGCTCACTTTTGCTTCCTTTGTTTCTTCTCTCTGTTTTGCTCCTTTATGCAGACTTTCATCTCAAACACATTCTCATTATACTCGTTCACTGCCCGAAAGTTGCGTCAGCACAGCATTCCACACTTTTCCATGCGTCACCAAAGATGACTTACTCCAAACAGCATTTCTTGTCCTTTTTTTTCCATGGAAAACTCTTATCCTTATATAACCCTGTAATCTGGCAGCCTGCTCATCCTACTATTTCTCTCCGTCTTTCTCCTTCTTTCTAAGTTGTCTGTCATCCCAATCCATAACTCACGCAAGTGGTCAAAACGTTTTGTGGGCTGGGAGGCCGGGCAGTCTGTGGTAGTTCCCCTCTGCTCTATGCCAGGCCAGCAAGAGCCTTGGTACCATCATGTGTGTCCGATCTTCTTTTCCTGCTGCTGCCCTTCCGCAGCTATAAGCACATTCATAAGCCGGTCTTCATCTCAACATGAAATACAACTCACCACAGTGAAATTAGCTAAATAAATGAAAGCATGGAGATCATTAGTGCATTTTCTGCAGGGAGGAGTGTGTATCCATGTGTATGTGTGTGAGGCCTGTGGTGAGAAGGAATGCCTGGCTGGCTCTGAGGCTCAGCAGGCCTCAGGTAATCCAGCTTAATGCATTTAGCGTTGTCATAACTGCCTGTGTATCACACACTGCCGTGTTACAGCAAGACAAGAGGGGGTGTCTAGACCAGTAAATCAGCGGAAAACAAAGGAAAACTGCTTTATGGAGCCTTTGAAATGAACAACAAACAGAAATAAGTCATAGTAGCAAGCATGGATCCATCTGGTTGATTTTCAGAAACACACACATATGTTTATTGTAAACTCCATCCATAAAGTTGATGGAGTGCAAAGCTGCTGTATTTGAGAACTCAGCAGTACCAGCAAGCAATCTGATTACTCTGGCAGGTGTTGCGTAACTGACTGCTGCCACCTACTGCTGGCTCCCAATCAAACTTAGCAGCTCTGGTTTGTCCCCTAACAGGAAGGTGAGAAGCGATCGATAATTTTTGTTTCCACAAGTAAGGCCAGCAGCAGATTGAATATACATCAGTCCGTCAGTCCTCAGGTTTCGCTTAAGTTTGAAAAAATGAAACTAACGATTGGACAAAGAGAAAGACAGACAAAAAGTGTGTGTAGCTTCATTTCCTCTCTATATACAGCAACCCCTCTTTGCCGTCACTGAGTGTGTGTATGTTCAAAATGCTGACTAAAGCAGCTGTCTTTGCTGACATCTGTCTCTGTCTTTCTAATGGTGGAACAAACTGCTGCTCTCTCTCTCTCTCTTTCTCCCAGCATCAGCCCCATCAGCACTCTGTGCCCAGGTCCAAACCGCATCAATGTGTCAGTGCACACACACACAGTATTCCTGCTACTGTAGTCAGCAACACGCAGCAGCATATATCGCATATCTCAGTGTCTGCACCTCTGAAAAACCACATCCTGGACCACCACTGAAGACGACAGTACTTCAGGTGAATGTGGCACTTTTGACGCACAAGGTCAGACGCTGCATTATCTCTCTGAATGACCTGAAGGCCAGTAGAAATAGTGTATGACCATAACTTAGAAGTCCTACAACTGTTTATTGTACTCTTGTTTAACAGTTTGCTTTTCTTACTTTGCTAATTTTTTACATTTACATTTTTACCACCACAACTTTAGAGGATCTGGAGTAAAATCACGGTGCACACCTCTGCACAGTGATTTGTCTCTTAATTTTAATATAATACTACATGGAGTGAATTTTTAAAGGTTTCTGTAAAATATCAGTAATGGTAGGAAGCATCCTGCCAGTGTACAATCCCACACAGAAGAGTTTACGATAGGCCTATTTTTATTTTTTTTTGAGAGGACAAAACAGATTATTATAGAACCTAATATCAGAAATTAAGCTGTTAACCATCCAAAATGCATGTATGTTTATGCATTTGAAAGGTTATTTTCTGCTTCCTGCTCTCACGAACACAAAAATGCAGTACCTCAAAATAGACCTATTTGGAAAACAAAAAATCTATTTCCACTGTAAACACTTGTCCATAATTACTGTGGGCCTGTTGTTTGTGCAGGACTGGTTCAGCAAGCACAAAGACACAAGGACTTGTATGTTGTTAAGACAAAGGCAGAATCTCTCACACAGCAGACTGCTTGCTGCTGACACACAGTGTCTGTGGCTGCCTCTCTGTTATCATTTCTCCTCTCTCTGCCCATGACCTCAGAGCCACATGCAAGCTATTTCTGTTCAGTTGCTTCTGGCTGAAAATGACTTCATGTCTGATTTGCTTGAAACAGAAAGGAGGGGTGGGGGTCTGTGTCACTGCGTTCATGGAAAATTTACTGCATTGAAACAACATGATTTGACTGTTCTGTGGACTAGTTGGTTTAGATTTGATGCACCAAAGGCCAGACTGTGCAGTGCTGCACCTCTTCTCCTGCATACCTTGTTGAAAATCTCAACTGGTTCTTAGTGCCACTGGTCTGCCAGTTGTTCTGGTTTCACTTCTCTCTGCCTCTCCCTCTCATTCTCCCTCATCTCAACAACTTCCCATGTTTACTCACGACACCTAATTTACTGTCTGCTGCTTTAGATGCGCCCCCTTCTTTTCTTTCCCTCTTTCTTTTCTTCTTTCTAGGAAGGCAGTGCTGGAGTCAGGTAGGTCTGCAGACATGACTAATGTGGCTAAGACTGACTCATACACCAAGACATCAGCCGTCAGCATGGAGCCAGCAATGACACAAGCACATACACACACACACACATTATATACTGCAGACAGAGTTAGCGGTGCCGACAATATGAAACGTAGTCATGTGAGTGGCCATTATCATCACCTTATAATATGTGATCATTATTGAAAATATGAGAGCAGACTGTTAACAGTAAACACGTCTATGACACAGTGTGCAGACACACAATAGTGTGTGTGATGGCAACATACAGCTTGCACTCTTTAATATATATCCCATAACATTAAAATTGTGTATGAATTTCTGATAAAAAAATATCTACTTTCAACTAAACTATGTCTCCAGTTCAGTGATTAGTAATTCAAAACTACATTTGCTCAAACTGCTTGATATTTAATTGTGACGCTTTTAAAAAGGATTTTAATAAGCATATTTGCCGGTCTTGTGCTTCATTTTTTTTTGTTTTTTAATGGTCACAAATGTATATCAAGTGCGTTTTTGAAACTAAAATTAATCAGCTTTTGGAATCGATCACTCCCAATCAAAACCTAGTTGTCTTATATAATTATTGTGTGATTTTAGGGCAAAGCTAAAACATGCACACACACTCCTCATTTCAACTATAAAACATTTATTATTTATGCAAGAGTAATGTGAGGTGTCTCCGTTTTAATGCCTCCTAATGGATTTTTGAGTTACTGCTGCCAGCTATGAATAAATGATATCAATCATGCTGCAGCCAATACCTCATTCACCATGGCAGCACTGAGCTAATCTATAGGTTTTGTGATTCTAAAAAAGCTTATAAGACAAAGAGAAAGACAAAGTCTGAGGTCTGCTTTATTTTCATAACTTGACAACTCAACACTTGTGTGAAGTCTGTGAAGGATTGTGTGTCACTGTGACTGATGCTGCAACTACTTAGTCGGTAATAAGTCAAAACCTAATGTAGCTACAGACAGCAAAGGTCACATACTTCTCTAGTGTTTAACAGACGTTTCACATGAGACATTTGGCCGTTACTGTAGGAAAGTCAAAGGTGTGGATAATGTAAATAGTAATGACTCGCATGGACTAAAGTGTGTTATCGTTGTAACAGAACAAATCAAACAGTCACTGTGAAACTCTGCTATAATCAGGACAGATAATTTTGACCATCATCTTCATGAGCTACTGTAAGGTAGAAACAACACAGTACACAGTACAGTTTCACAGTACACATTTGACTTATAGCAGTAAAAGCACAGGTGTGTGACTATATCATAAATAATAAGTTCAGGTCACTGTCAGACTCACTGGTATTGCGCCTACAGGTAAGTGAAAGTAAGTCATAATTACACCTGTTCTTCAAAAAGTGTATTGTAATAAATCATATTGTAAGATGTCACAGTTAACTTTATCTACACATTCTCCACATAAGATACAGATAAGGTTCAGTTTAAAATGCAGAGTTGCAAAGTTGTTTTTGCAACATCCACTGGCTGTATTTCTTCAGATTAGACATGACTGTGTATACAGAGCTCTCTCTGTGAAGACATGCAACGCATTAGCTGTGATGATGTGTAATGGGAACACATCGACCCCTGGATGGCTCAGTATTGACAAGTGGATGGATTTCAGGAAGTGACCTTGGCTAACTCAGATGAGCACCTGACCAGAGCCCAGCTCATTTTCCCACAGAGCACATCTCTGGCACCAGTCAGCCTTCTGCCAACAGACTGCAGGTCTGTATCCTTGTGTGATGTAAACATAGCTCACTGGACAGATAATAGGTCATAAGTAAAAGCTGTCATACATGTTGTAATGGGAGTGTCTCATAAACTGTGGCTTTCAAAAAGACTTAATGGAGACAGTGGAGTGGTGAGAAACAGTATCAGGCTTCTTCACAACAATTTGTCAGTAATAACATAAACAACAGTTCTGTTATATTGAAGTAATAAGCCAGGATCCTCGACTAAATCAACTAAACTGAATTTTACCATAATAAATGTTGTTGTTTATACCTGCGTTTTCATGAGGTGACAAGTCACAATGTCTTTGTGAAAAGGGCATATATACTTGAAGGTTTCGTTCATTCACAAAAACAAATGTTTTACCACTTAACTTAAAATAAGATGTTATTTGTAATTCCCAAAGCAATGTAATGTCTTTCCAGAAGTAAGACCCTGTTGCTCTCTGAAAGAGGGATTATTTCTTTGGTAGAAAGTTTTTGTTTTTTCTTTTCTGTTTTTATAAATTTAATAAACCAATATGTTTATTATTAATTCTTAGACACCGACACTGTTTAGATAACGTTATAGGGCATTTACCCCCATATATATGTGGTTTAAAACATTAATTCACACATACACAAATAATCCTAATCAGTTTCACAAAGCACACCTGTACAAGTGCAAAGATTTTAAATTATACAGAAGAAAAATCTGATCATATAAGAGTTTAGATCTTCCTCAGAGGACTCAGGAAATAAAAAAGTGGCCTTGCTACATCTCTAACAGACGTTTTTATTTTACTTTCACTTTTGTCCAGACATACAGGGACTGCCTTTCTGCACAGGCCTTGTGTCAACAAACATCCCACACCGCCCCTTTGTGGCCGTCAACAGCATTACACTCGGTTGCAAAGTCTCAGCAGCCTCCTGTCAATCATCACTGTAACTCCACCGCCGACTAAGCTCATTGGACGCCGTCAGAGAGCTGGAGTATCAGCGAGCCAATCGTGTGGCTCTACCTCCTGTTAACAGGGCTCCTACTCTGTACGTACTGCCTACGTCTGAGTGCCAATGTTATTTATAGAAGCCTGAGGATGCACAGTGCAGCATGAAGAGGATGATGATGATGATGATGATGATGATGATGATGACGATGATGATGATGATGATGATGATGGAGGAGGAGATAAAGAAGAGATGGAGAGAAAATAAGAAGAGAGGAGTATTCGGAGTCGTTGATTTTTGGTTGTCTTGCTCAAATGAACTATCAGAGAGACACACAAATGTAGAGACCAGTCATTTTTGCAGAGCTAAAAATATATTAATCCTATTTTTGGGAATCCGTCTGACTGGTGATTTTTTACAAGTAAATGGATGAAATAAGACATGCAAGAAAGCAATAAAGCTAAGACTGAGGTTAAGAGGTGCATGGTGAATTATGTGATTAAATACATGTTAATTCGTGCCCCAGAATATTTTTTCAAGTATACCCGGTGAAAAAATATCTACATGCTTCTCTGTAGGACAGAAACTAACAAAAACTTTCATTACGAATTATTAGTCAATTAGGTTTAGTAAAGAAATATAGCACATAATCCAAAGCCAGTACTTTTGGACAAGAACAATGGATCAGTCATCTAAATTGTGATTTTTTTCTTCTTCACAAAGTGGAGAATAAGGTGGCCTTAAAACAGCTGGACAAGTGAGGCAGAATGTAAAAGTGTCATTTTATGACACGGTGCACTAAAGACTAAAGCGGGTGACAAGCATGCAATATACCATAACCAAGCACTAACATAAAACAGTTTATTGTGTCTGAGGACAGTCAGTTTCTGAGTAGGAACAATGGCTGACAAGGTATAATAATCTTGCCAGGGATACACTGTTCATTACTGTAACTGCTGTGCTGGCAGAGGGTCACAGTGAGGGGCCAGTGCACAGGAGTGCCTTTCTGTTGAGATTTGCAGCCTCCTACAACAATTCTTGGTCTTTTGTGGTAAGGGTTATTTCTTTATGTGTTTATAATGACATGCCCTGGGTCAAACATTTGTTCTAGGACCCATTTTGATCCCTTTGGACCCCAACCTATTCCCTTTTCTGTGCACTGTGTATATGACCTGTCATCTGTCTGTCTTTAGTTCACATCATGTACAATGGCACACAGCACACAACACAGAAGAAACCTGAAATCAAACAGTTCTCTTATGCTGGAATGATATTACCTGGCTAAAAGGGTTCCTCTAGTTTGTAGTAATTGTAGGACAATTTCACTGTCAGCTGAAGAAATGAGAATGAGTGGTTAGTTTGTGATTTCTCCATCTACCAGGCAGGTTTATATTTGCATCAATATAAATGAAAGGAGAGCACACGCCTGGGTCAAGAGCCGTTTTTGAATATGGTTTATGGATATTCAGAGATAGAAATACAAACTATTGACCTTAGGTCATATTATAATATGTAAAGTTGACTTGTATTTCTTACACAAAATAAATATGTTGCTTCTGGTCTTTTTCTTTTTCATGTGCCTGAATCCGTGAATGTATCAGGTATTACAAAATAAAAACCACAAACACCTGTCTCTGTTTATTCCCCAGAATAAAATGACAAGTGTTTTAACTAACGTGTTATAAGTTAAACTCAATGGGATATCAACAGCAGATGTAATCATCTCCATTAACATGTTTTATTACAACGTGTGTTTATAGCGTGGACTGTCAAAATGACTGGATCTTTATCCTTTTCCACTAACATCCCATCGCATCCATGTTCGCTCAGCCCTGCGTGACACGCATTTTACGCACAGGAGAGGCAGTGGGTCGGGTCTGTGTTTACTTCCGGACTCTGATTTAGACTTCGTTTAGAAAGCAGCAGCTTCAGTGGAGGTTTAGGTTGTCAGCTAGCACGGTGGCCATACAAGGCTTCATGACAGAGGATACCGGGTCGACCAGCGGCATCCCACCAGTGAAGCCTCACTCGGCGCCTCTGCACAGCCGACACAGCGACTCGGTGCAGAGCCACATCGCTGCTCTGCTCTCCTCTGCTCGCCTTCGTGCTCAAAGTCACTGAGCGCTGCACTCCCGCTACCAGTAAATACACTGATCTGACTGTGCTCCTGCTACTTAATGAGCCGAGCTAGCCGAGGATCAAAACAAGGACAATCCCTCAAAGTTTAAGCGTCGTTTGCATTTGACCGGCCAGGATCCAGCAGCTGGGAGACACGCGGGCCCCGGGGAGAGCGACGGGACTCGGGGGGCCAGGCAGCCAGGTCAGCGAGGGTGGTGTCTGGATAAACTAGGGGGTCGCCTCCAGCTCCTGGTGGATTTATCCCCTGCCAGCTAACGTTAGCTGAGCTAGCTACAAACAGCACCATGGATTGGTTAATGGGGTGAGTACAGACAGCTAACTTGCATAGCTGGGTTTGCTCTGTGTCCTGTGACAGGTCGGCTGCACAGCCTTTCCTGATGCTGGCTGCAAATTCACCTTTCAGTGGCTGACACCTCCACAGCCAGCATTAGACAGGTGTACTGTCGCGTCCATCACTGTTTAATGGCCACCTCGGCGCATTAATTAGCGGGTAGCGTGTTGCTTAGCTTAGCTCCGCGATGCTAGCTTCGTAGCAAAGCTGGCAGCGATAAACCAACCTAATGTTACCCAGGGCCGGGCGGTATTTTTGGACATCTGTGGGGCCTGCAGCTATCTTAGCAACGATGGCAGCGACCAGATTAGGTCATGCGAATATGTCTGTAGAGGCCAGTTTGTTGTACAGGGATCATATTTATAGGAGTGATTAACACAGCAAGTGGGCTAACGCTAGCAGACTGCCAGTGTGGCTAATACGGCTATGCCCGGGTTTAGTTAATTTCCTATGCAAGGTGCGCTGGTCGCCTTTAGCATTCGTGCTAACTTATGTGCCAGCTTCTGTGTCAGCGAGCTCACTGATGAAGCTCTTGGACTTGTGAGAACTGTATTTCAGAAAAAGATAAATAAACAACACGCAAACTATGAAGTAATTGAACAGAAACAGAATTTGTCAGTGGGGGAGGGGGGTGCTCAGTAAAAGCTGGTCGTGGTGTCACTTGGCTTGGTAGTGTCCCTGTCTCAAGTTTGAGAGAGCTAGTCGTCAGTACTGGAAGAGATACGATCAGATCAAGTGTGACTGCTTCAAGCTCAAGATCATTGTCTTCACGATTATGCTATGACATCAGTTTAACTACCCAAAACCTACAAGCCCGGTTTGCTATAGTTGATCTCAGATGTGATATCTTGCATTTACTTGTGCATTTGCTATGCAAAGTTGAAGGCACTTGGTTGTCTGGTCCAGTTGTATTTGCCTGTAAGTAAAGAAGGGACACACACATTCATCGTCTGCAAGGTGTGTTTGCAATTTCAAAATCCAGGTGAGGATACCCTGACTGACTTTTAGACGTACATTCATTCATCTTCATGCATGGGTGTTTTAATTTTGATATTTACTATTGACACACAGTGAGATCAGATATCTCTCTTGAACAGGAGCACGTCGGGTCTCTGGAACTTTACAAAAGGTTTGGATTTGTAAAGTAAGGTGTGTTTCTGTGAGGTGTTCTTTTTGCGGGCACGTTATCAGGCTTGCTGGCTGCCTGCAGCACTTTTCAAGCAGACCAGGGCTGAGCAAGGGTGGAGGCCTTGTCAGGGGTGTTTCTGCACAAAATGGCATTTTGTCTGAAAGATAATGAAGGAGTCTCTTAATATCTCCCAAGTAGAATATCATCCAGCTGACACCACTGTTTACAACACATCTGCCAAGCAATTCTGTTTTTTGGTCAAGAGGTCAAGCAGAACTTGATGTCCTGTTAGTTTGCATGATATCAGAGAAACTATAGTTTGATTCTTTGGTCAAGAAAGAACTACCTTACCCTAAAACCAAGTATTTGGTTCAGCTTATCTGTCTATCTCAGTCTTTCTTCGATTTTCCGCCAGTTTGACAAAACATGTTTTTCCTCCTTCTGACACTTGTTTTCCTGGCTTTGGGAGCTCAGTTCTTCTTGCATGAACTTGTCCCAAATTGCATCACTTATTTCACATATAGTAATAATAATCTATTGCCCCAGCAGTTGGTGCAGACAGACCTAAGCTGGTTTGCTAAGTGATTTGTTAGGAATTCAAGAGCAACACCCAGTTACAGTATGCCTTGGTGTTAGAGGAGGTGAGGAGAAGACCACTGCCTGATTAGGTTAGGGTTAATGTAGTTTGTATTAATACACATTGTCCATATTAGAAAAGTTGTTGGATCTTTTTGTGGAATGACCCTCTTTAAATAAGTAATTTCCTAAATGCACTCTAAGAATGAGTCATAGTTATTTATGGCAAGGGCAGTGTCTAGTTACTGTCACGTGTATATTAAACATACCCCCTCTGATGGAATTTGTGCATGTGTTTATCTGCGTGTTAAACGAGCACATAATCTACTATTTATATATGCAGGTAAGGTGTGTGTGAGCTGAATGCATTGGGAGTGAATGGACATGCATCCAGAGTGCGTCACTGACTGAGTGGAGTCAATGAATGACTTAACCAAGCGTGTAATCATCACGAATAAAGACCCAAGGTGAAGGACGCAACAGCCCGGACCGATGGAGAGAGGAAGTGAGAAGACAGCAAGGCCTCGACGATGGCGGAGGAAAGAAAGACAGAGTGGTGAAAGCAGCAGATGTGGAGAGAAATGTGCAGATGTAGAGAGGGAGAAAGATAGAATGGAGCGTGATGAATGAAAGAGGAGAGACTGATGAGGGGAAAAGCATGGTGGTCTAAAGGGATGGAGGAATGCGAGATGGCATGCTTTGACGGAAGGCCAGGAGAGAAGGAAAGATGGTGGAAAGGGTTATGAATGCTTTTGATTAAATTGGTTCAGGAGAAAAATGAAGGAAGTTAGCAGATAGGGGTGGAGTAGTTTATTGGAAGAATGAAGCTCCACGGGGAATCAAATTAAGGTCTGTAGCAGATAACATGACCATGACGGCATACTAATGGTGGCTAGATTGTGAGAATTAGATATCGAGACGGTGATATGTGAGCATGCCTTTACTTTGACTAAATGCATTTTGTGGTTTCGGCAGGAAACTATTACCACATTCTATTTATGTGCATCACCTTAGTTTGTGCATAAAAACGTAAATCAGAGTGTGTTTGAACATTACATGCAGTCTGTCGGTACGTTGCGTATGTATTTTTTCATTGACCTTATCTGTCCGGGCTCAGAATTACACAGGATGTTAAATCACTGGGTAGATGTGCGACGCCTAAATGTGTCTTTTCCTGCTGGGTGAAGTGGGCAGGCTTGACAGATGTTTAATCCCCTTATTTTTGAGTGGTATTTTGGTAATGCTGAACGAAAAGCAAGAGAGTGGAAACTACAGCGTCTAAGTGGAACACTGCTTTAGGCTGTCTGACCTGAGCAAGAGTCAGATTTAATGTACACTTAGCCCGCACTGCATCACCTGTGACTTAATGGTGTATAGGCACTGTATCATTATCCAGTATTATTGGAGGAATGCTAGTAATAGCACGAGCAATTCCAGTAATGAAGGAGTAACTGTGGATAACAAACTTTAAGGATGATCTTTATTGTGTTTATTAGCTTTTTTTCTGCTTTAAAACAAACTATGCATGCCTAGGCTTAGTATTGAACCTCAAAACCTCAAAAAGAAAGGCCAGCTGAAAGGTGTATATGGATAAGTATATACACAGCATTGCAACCTGTCAAGTACAGAAAATTTACTTAGAATTCTTTTGAGATTCACAGTCTTGGTTACTTGTTCTTTGATCAGGTATTTCCTCATTTTAGTGCTGCAACTAACTATATTTATTTACTATATAATATATACTATATGCAGTTTTTTTAGTTTTTTTAACTTTTTGTCTGAAATTTGTCATAATTTAACAGTTTCTGCAATATAGGTTTCATATCAACACTGATGTGGATTTTCTTTCAAAATAAAACTCTGAAAATTAGATCAGATAGAATTTTGTTTGCAGAATTATACGATGTGTTTTGGGAAACTTTAGATTATGGATGTCCACTCAGCTATATTTGTCAAAAATGAAAAACGAGAGTTAAGTGGGTGTCAGATGATTGGTCTGATATCAGACAGAAGGGGAATTTACAAGAACCAATTATATGCTGAACTCTCGGAAATGTCTGCTTGTGAGTGTGTTCCTGTGTCTCACCATAACTGTTTATAGTGTTGTTGTTTTTTGCTGTCTAGTTTAATTTTAAGTGGTTTGTGGTCCATGAACCTGTCTGTGTCATTTCAGTTTCTCTCATGGTCCCCGCAGGTGTATAAATGTGACTGCAGCACAGTTTCATATTCTCTACATTTAAAAGTGTAGTAGAAGTGCCACATGCATTGTACATGTTTCTCAATTGCAAATGTAACAATCTAAACGCTCAGACATAATTTCCTGTTTCTGTGTTTGAACATATTTATAGAATAGTGAAGTGGGTGGGTGTATATCCATCAGCTTGGGTTCCTGTGATAACAGAGCCATTTATTATTTCCATGCCAGGTGTCTCGCTGTTGTTGACACTTATAGGTGTGAAACTTTCCAGTCCAGTCATCAAATAATAATTAAGTGTGGTTTGCTGAAAAGGCACCAAAATAAAGATAACTGTGGTATTAATTCTGCCTTCAGAATATTGGATCTTGTAGCGGGATTTTGTTCTTTGTCAGATTAATGAGATGTTCTTCTCTGCACAGTGTCTTCTTTGAACAGCCTATGAAACTCAGGGTGTTTTCCTTTCATCTTTATTTTACCCGCTGCTGACTGTATTTAGTAATTTTTTTACCTGTGCCTGTACCTGCATATTCAAAAAGAATAATTTCTTTACTCGCTGCAAATTACTAAAGCCTCACAAAGCATCATGAACAGTAACGACTGACCAGGTTGACGACGCTCTCGCTGAACATGACTAAAATTGCTTACTTCCTTCTTTCTGTGCAAAAAGTAACCTGCAGCAGTAAACATTTTTTTCTGCAGATGCCATATTTGTTTATTAATGTGCTTATGGAAATGGTCTCAGCACTCGGTACACTATCGACCACTTTGTGACTGTCCTTGATGACCTCCAGAGTCAAGTAAGAGTGCACACTGGTGCCGGCTGAACCGGGTGTCATTTGTATCCATGTACTTGTGTGAACCATGTTTAGGGTTGTATGCTTTTTTTATGCTTATGTTCTTTTGTGGTTTTTAATCGCATAACCACAGGGAGCGTGGACTCTGAGCTTATCCAAGACACAGGCAACTACACTTTGTACTAACCTGAACGCCTCCTGTGTAGATACATTTGCTGTTGCTCTGCTGATGTGCTTCTCTTGCTTATCTTTCTGTGTAGACACTGTGTTAGGAGCCTCCTGCTATTTGCACATCGACTGAGCTCTGCGTTTGTTCCTGGAGCCAGGGATGAGAATACCTGTCGTAGCATTTTGGGTGATGTTGCTGGTGGTATTAGGCTGAGTAATATCTCTTCAAGTTTTTGACTTGTTCTGTGAGTTTATGTAGATGTTTCCAATGGGGATTTTGAATGCTGTAACCCTGTCCTCAAGCAACCCCAGTGCCTTATTTTACATCTTCACCACACTCGCACACGTGAACACACACACACACACACACACACACTGCTGCACACAGTTTCAGCCCAGGTGGCTGTTTCCGCTGCTTGCACTGCAGATGCAGTGCTGTTAATAGGCTGTGACAGATGAGCAGACATCATCTTTGAGAAGTTACCTGTTCAGGAATAGAAACAACACTGACACAGTGTTGCATGATGTAGACAAAGATTAGTTTGACTTCTCTGTCTTTATGTCATGCTCAGTGTTTCTAAGCTGCACTGTTTGGATGGTAGGACTGACTGCGTAGCAGTCTCTTTTCCAGGTCTCAGTGGGAAAGAGCCATTAACTATCTTGTTAATGTGCAGAGAGCTTCTGTTGGTGCTCCGTGTGTCAGCAATAAGAATCTCTCTTATTAAGAATCAATTTATTGTGTCTGGCACTAAAGTTACTTTATGACTACACACCCAAAAGGCAGCACAAGCCAAGATTTTTAAGACCACACAAGCCAGCCAAACCATTTAACAGCCAGTACCGTGGTGTCATTTTGCAGATTAACCTCGTTGCTGTGAGAGGCAGTTAGCCCGGTATCTCGGGACACATCGGCTGTCCACAGCACCCAACGCTGAGAAAAATGACCCCCACGGTTCACATCGGCTGTTTTGAAAAAGTGACATCCTTTTAGTGATGGCGTTAGGTGCATAACATATTCATGGACAGCTTCAGGTTTCCAGGCATTAGGTTACTAAAGTGTGTCAGTTGTGAAGTTAAGGTGTTTATTAAACTGTTTGTTTTCAGAAGAGCCCAAGCAGTTGGTCTTTATATTTGTTGATCCAGAGAACATTAGTATTTTTTTGATAACTGACTTAATACATTACATTTGGTAATTATTTGCCAAAATGTTAAACACTCCCTAATTCTAGCTTCCTAATAGTGAGGTTTAGTGACCTTTCTTCTTATGTCATAACAAACTGAATATATTTGGGTTTTGGATTGTTAATAGTACAAAAGGATAGGGCTGGAACCAAATATCCAAATATTTGCTTTTCAGTTTTAATGTTCAGATATTATTTTATTAAAACTAAATGCAAGATATCTGTAATGATGTAACTGTACTTGCACTGTTTAAATGTGGAAATATGTAGTCTATTTAAAAAAAAAAAACCTACTGTAAGTTTTAGTGTGTACTGGCATTAAAAATCTTAAAAAAAAATCTGAAGCTAAGCTCAACTCTACCCTGCTTGAGTAGAGCTGGGGCTCAGTGGATTGTTTCTAGCACGATTTGCTGCCATGCTGAGAGACTGGCTGGATAACAAGAAGACAAGTTGGTTTGTTTACTACCCAGAAAGGGCATTTCAGTCCCTTTCAACCCACTAGCTCACTGTCTTTCGTTCTCTGCCTCAGTTATGTCTCTATCCTCTTCTTTTGTCTTTCACTCCCTTTAATTGTCTCCTCCTCTCTCTCTGTTTCTCTCTCTCTGGATGCTGATGTGCACAGACGTTTGCGTGCTTGGCTGTGGCCCGAGCTGGACCGTTTCACAGCAGAAAGTAAGGCAGCGGTGAACAGGCCCAGGGCAGCCTCAGCCCCTTTGGAGAGATGTTTAACAAAGCAAGCAGGGTGTTTAGCTGTATTCTGAATCTGTATTGAGGGGAGTCTGTATTCTGAGTAATATTGTCCAACCTCTGTCGTGCTGTTTTTTGTGAGCAGGCCTCATGTGTCTTTGGGTGATGGACAGAACAAGGAAAACAGTAGAAAGCACAGTGGAACTGAAAGGTCAGAGCCTAAACAAACAGGTCTTCAGCTCCCCCTCTCTGAAATCAACCCTGTTTGTTGACTTTCAGCAGTGTTCATCAAGGTTTCATTTTATTTTCGGGTAATAGTAGCAGATTCCTTCCTTTCCCCAGCCACACGAAATAGCCAAAAGTGAGCAGCGGGGAAATTGACACACCTTAAAACCTCAGCTATCATAGTTCAGACAGTGTTGGCGACTTTAGGTTTCACAGGAAGGCGACACCTAGAGCGAGGAGACTATCTACAACTAGCAGCTACATAGCACACCGGTGAGATGTGTTTGCAAAACACAGAAGGATTGACTGCCTCCCCGTTCATAAAATAAAAACAACAAATCTTGAATCTTAAATGAGCCTTTCCCAGGATTGAGTACATGACATGGTGCATATTTAAAGCATTAGTGTGCATCTAAAAACATATAAAGACTCAGTTTCATGTCTTCTGAGGAGGCAAATAGCTTGGGTACAAGAACATACACGTATACAGACACGCTCGTGAGTAAATGCTGCTGTGCTCTCTGGTTTGATTCTTGAGATGCCTCTCCACTCCCCTGTCTTCCTTTCCTCTCATGCAGGGTGAGGCCCAGGATTGAATGTGATACCAGAGTGACTCTGCAGTTTGCCTTTCACTAAATATATGCATTAGCAGATAATTGGAGAATCCAAATGCATGCTCTTTGCTAAACACTTGAGATGAACACTCTTGCTAGGTGTGGTGTTTTTTTTTTTTTCTTTTCACCAGCATGTTTTAGTGAAGATGAGGTTACAAATGGCCGAAGGCAGTGCACGTTGTGTGAGTATGGTGTAACCTAATATTGTGATAGATCAAGGTGCTGCAGATGCAACCCAACCTTGAAGTGGATCTACATGTGAAGCTTCTCCACCCCCTTAAATACGTCCTGACCTGCTCGAAAGCTTGAACAGCTGCATTTCACTGTGTAAACCGCGCAGATCACTGACATTTAATCAGCTGCTTCTGATAATGAGGTAATGAGGTGCACAGCCTCTTTTTTTTTTTTTTTAAATGTGTCCACATACTCGGAGATATTTTGATCTTCAGTTTGATTTTGTTACCACTCTTAATTTGAAGAGGCTCTGGTCATTTTGACCACAGTCGGGGCATTTACTTTCACTCAAGTAACCGGGTTACAATCCGATTTCTCCAGTAAGCTGATTTCCTAACAGGAAACCTGGTTTCTGTAATCGGGGTAGGAGACTAGTGAAACCTGATTTCCCCAGGTAGATTTCTCCCAGAGAACTCTGATTACACTGCCATGTATACATCTAACCACGTTTCTAATCTTTTTTTACAAGAGCGCATGTGCAGGAGGAAGGCCGCTGACTCTGACACTGCTACTTTCAGCAGAGAAGTGCAGTAGGATGAAAGAGGAAAACATTATGCTGAGCGATGTGGCCTGACTAAAACGTCTACATAAATCACTTCTCACTGTGTATTTCTTTAATTCAGACAGTTTGAGCTGTAAAAAAAGGAGCGATGTGACTATGCGTGTGTGTCTCTCTCTCACACAGCACTGTCAGTCACCTCCCCTGACATGCGTATAAAAAATTATTTTTTTTATTTTTTTTTTAAAAAATTTTTTTGTCTGTTTAAATATCTACTTTCAAAGTAAGCCCAAGGTAGAGAAGAAATCAGATTACTCATCTGCTGCATGTATATGCTGATTTCCAGTAAGCAGGCTTCCTGGATGTACTGATTGTTGTGTTGCTCTTTGAATGGCCGGGGGTGTCAGTATGTGGCCTCTGTTTCACTTGGCAGGATAGTGGCACCAGGCTGTGGCAGTGTTTACTCTTTCACAACGCTCTGGGGAGCCCTGCCCAGTGCACACAACTGGCACTGCCATTGGGAAAATAAGACTGTCAGAGGCAGGAATGTTCACCACTTTGCCATGCCTTTCTTTCTCCTGTTACTGGACAAAAGAGGACATCAAACAGGAATCTGAACACATGTTATTTAATTTCAGGCCCGTGTTGCTACACAGATCCTGGACTTTACTGCTTCCTTCATTTGCAGCATTGACTGCCACAGGACTGGGAGCTGCTACTGTTACTGTCAGAGTATATCATAGTCATGGACTGCTGCTGGCTAGAGCTGTCTTAAGATCAGCTAAAATAAGTTGAACGCCCCGCAGCAGGATTTAGTGTTGTTGTTGCCATCCACCCACATGAGACACCCTGCAGAACAGTCGGCTGCATTTTATTTCTGAACTGGTTGCAGTGTTTTAGAGTCAGTTCTCACTATAAATTACATTTCATCACACCTTTCGTCTTTGAGGAGAAGCAATTTTCAAAATGTCCACTGACACAATTAATTCAACTAATTTAGGTGTAATTAGCTTTTCTGTCATATTCCATCGTAAGAGGGCAATCACCGTGGTGTTAATACCACATGAAATGGCACTATTGAAATATATATATATTCCTTGTCAGTAAACAAGCCCTATTTACAGTTTTGGGTTGAGAGGAGACATTTGACATACTGTTATAAGTCCTGCTGTTAAGTAATATTAGTATTATATAATAACATCAGCCCAATGCAATGTGCAGCTGCTGACAAACTTGCTGTATTCCAGTAATTGATAACCGAGGAGCAAACATACAGTGTGATTAAAAGGCGTTATCTTAAAGGTGTAGTTGAAGGTTCTGGCCAAGTTCCTTTCAGCTATGATCTGGTAACTAACAGACAAATGGGCCGAACCACCAAACATCCTTGACTCAGGTAAGATAAAGAATTGGGCTGCGAAATGTAAAAATAACGGGGAGATTGGGCGCTGGAGCAGCGCAAATTGAAAACACAAGAGAAGACGAAAAGAGGACAGAGGAGGAGGGGGCAGATGATAAGGAGCAGGAGCAGCGGTAGAATATAAAATGTGGTACTGAAGAGTGAGGGAGCGAGGGAAATGATAGTGACACAGAGGTGATAGATGAGATATGGAGATAAATGTGAAGTAATGGTGTGGGTCAGAGAGCTAGATTAGAAACAGCAGAGGTCTGCAGCAGAGGACACAGAGGAAGATTTACCAGCAGGGGTGTGGACCGCTAGTGACAGAGAGAGAAATGGAGTTTGGAGCTGTGTGCAGGTCAGAAAGCGATAGAAAGCCAACAGAAGGATGGAGGAAAATAAATGCATGGGATGTCCTCTCTGGGTCCTGCCTTGATCGGTTTTGGGTATTTCAGCAGTGGAACAGTGGGTCCTCATTCAGCCTCTAAGATAAGACACCTAATTTGTCTTGGAGGAGGAAGCCTTTAATTCTGGTTAGGGTTAGGGGTTAGGGTTAGGGTTAGGGTTATTTTTTCCACTAAGATGTGGTCAGCACCCTCGGGCAAGGCCTCAACCGAGCAGTGAGCTGCTAAATTGGTGCAGAGCTGGTGGGTTGTGAGCTAGCTAGGTTTGTCCTCGGTGGCTGAGGCTAGGCCGCTAGGCTGGTCTGAACTGTAATTGGATTAGAGATCTCTGCCTTGTATCAGGCAAAGCAACTGGAGCACAAACACACACGCACACATATAAACATACAGTAAAAAGCACACATCCTTCAGGGAGCTGAGTTCATCCCAGCTCCCTGAGGGATGTGTACTGTGTTTCTCCTCCTCCGCATTTTTCCACATTAACTTTCTTCTTCAGCACTCCGCTGTTTTCTTTACCCCACCTTTAATCAGCAACACCCCACCCCTTCCCTCTGGCTGTTAAGTACATACAGTATGTAGGTGTGTGCAGTTGTGTATTTTTTTGTGTTTGCGTGCATGTATGTAGATCCCTCCTGTGACAATGATACGCTTTCTAAATGGGATAACAAAAGTTGCAACCGAGCCCGTGCTGAAAAATATGCAGGAGAATAAAGACAAAAGACAGATGCAGAGAACAATATGAGCATGATAGATGTGTACTTGTGTAGAAAGGATTGAGAGAGCTGCTTTTGACCGATTTTCATTCATGAACTTCCTGTTTAGCAGCTTTGGGCAGGAAGTGCAAGATGATATAATGGGTGGCGTGTATCCTGATTGCCTCTTTTACCCGTCTGGTTGCCAAACCCTTACCAATAACTGAAGTGTAGCTCTTGAGAAGTTGTACTAATTTCTTTAAAGTCAGATGTTAACTGGACACAGTGTATCTCTTCTTCTAGCTTTCTCCCTTTGTTGCTCATTCATGTGATGTCATGTGTCGCGGAGGTGTCATGTTTCCTTGGATGTATTTAGCTGATGCTCCAGTCTTTGAAAGACTGGGGCAAAGTCCAAGATTACCAGCATTGCCAGTAAATGGTACCTTCCTTGCTGTCAGTAAATATGAGTAAATAAGGTGCTGTTCCATAGAATAAGTTCTAGGAAATTAATTAATAGAACAAATTCAAAGGTGAATGGCCTTTATCTTTCTGTCTGACTTGTCAAGGAAGTAAAGGGGAGCTAAAATGTATCAAGTGTAACACATGGACAGGGTGTGGTGAGGTGTGTTGTTTAAGAGGTGTGTTATACAAGTTTAAACAAGAGACCGACATCACTGACGAGAGCAAAGTTCAATAAACTAGAGGAAGAGGTACAAGAGAAAAAGGATTTCCTCTCAGTGGTTCTGCCTTTTATCTGCATGTTTTTCTCCATGTGCGTGTGCGCATTAACACTATACAGAACATGTGGATGTGGTTTCAGTGAGAAATTAAACAGCGGCGAGGCAGTCAGCAAGATTAGAGGGAGACGGTGATGGAGCAGGCTTAATAGCTGACAGGCCAGCACCAGCAGCCATATGTTGCATATGTGTCGGCTGACAGCCTGGCCGTATGGCTCTGATCCGCCCATATGGCCTGTACATCTCCTCAACTTCCTGCCACCATGACAGCCAAGTGAGGGAGAGAACGGACAGTGTGTAGCCAGAGATGGAAAGAAAGGGAGGAAGAGGAGGAGCGCGTAGCTCTGATGTGGGATGCTTGGAAAAAGAGGACGCACAGTTTAACTGATGCAAAGCATCCAAATCCACACCCAGTGGCAGAGGTTTCAAACCTTTGACATCTCTCAGCACAGCAACAGTACTTTAGACTCGCAGATTTAGATGTAAAAAAAATTGACACAGTTTTCCGGTGTAAATGTAAATTTAGAGTGGTCCGTATAGCAGCTTTATAGTAGCTGCTAACTAATAGCAGAAGTATAACACACAGCACTGAAGACACATGGCTGCACCCTGTGACTCTGCTTTTTAATCACTAATCAGTCTGAAATTTTTATGTGAAAATTTATGTAGGGAAACCTATCATATCCATCAGCAAGGTTTTAGTTTAACATATGTGAATGCGACCCATGTGATATAATTGCAGCAGGTTTTTTGCTTCCTTTTTTTTTTTTTTTTAGAACATAAATAAGTCTATATATGCAGACCTAACCCCGGTTCTCTTGTAGTTGTTTGCCAGTCAGCTAAACATGAATGTGTGAGTTTGCGAGTGAGTTGCAAACTAACCCCATGAGGTACTTCACATCTAAAAAAGGATGTGGAGGAGGATGGAAATGTTTGGAGGAAGAGTTGGAATCAAGGCAAAGGGAGAGAGCGGAGAGGGAGCTGGTGTTCAGGGTCGTCTCATTTCCGCTGCTGAGTTACTTCGGGTCGCTGTATGGGAGCTGCTGACTGGGCCTCCCAGGAGCGAAGCAAAAGAGCTCAAGGCTGGACACAAGACACACAACAGTATTTGACCTGATGAGCCTTCTGATATCCTCTTGAGGAAGTGTGTCTGTGTAAACACAGATAAGTCTGACAGAGGGGCTTGCAAAGGGGCATGCTGGGGAACATCCTCTCTCTCTCTCACACACACACACACACACACACACACACACACACACACACGCACACACACACGCACACACACACGCACACACACAGCTGTTTGGCATGATGTCACAACACTGCCCTTTTCTCCTCTGCTGTATGCTGCCAGCCACAGACCTGCTAAATGTGACCTTTCTAAAAGCCTTTTTAATCACTGGTGGTTTCTACAGGGCTTACGATAAATGGTAACACTGAGCCAACGGCCTGTTAGCACTGGGTACTGGGTTAAAAAAACTAGCTCTACTAAACACTGAGTGTGAACACAGGGTGTTACGAGGAGTCCAGGTGTGGGAGAGGCCAGCAGTTCGCCTCGGCACTGTTTAATCTACAAATCCAGGGAAAGGAAAAGAGGACTTCATCTGTTGGCACAGAAGTTTACCATATTACACCTTTTAATGTGATACATACCGAATCACCGCCTGCCTTTATCCTCTTTCCACTGTCACCCTCTCTTTCTTTTTTCCATTTTTTAACCATCATTTTGTTTTCTGGCTCATTTCCCCAACCGGAGTTTTCTTCTTAGAGCAGCTGCCTCACACTGTAGGCCCGAGCTGTCTGAGTCATATATCAGGGGGAGTGTGCAAAGCGAAACAGGCTACTACAGATTAGAGGTGAGAGGAGTGTGCTGTTGATTTATTACTGGCTGTTAGCTGGTTAAATGAGGCTAAGTGAGCTGGCCAACCAAGGGAGGTGAGATGGAAGAGATTAGCCTACATAGAGAGAGAGAGAGAGAGATGGAGATCTGTGAAGCTAACAGTGACTCCTGGCCTCCTGTCTCTTGCAGATGTTTTTTTCTCTTTATCGTCTCTCTTGTCTCTCTCTCTGCTCATCCTCTCCAGCAGTGCTGGTTGTGTCGGGCAGTTGGGCTTTTTGTGAAGTAACCAACAACCTTGTCTTGTGTTGTTAATTAGTCTTTCGTCACTTACAATGTTACTTCTTGTTTACAGTATTAAGAAACAGACATGTTGAAATGTTACTGTAATGTCTTTTGTGGTTTGTGTGTATTGGAAAAGGATTAAATGATGACTGTGTCTTTATTTCAGTATTTAAGTGTATTTTAAATACTGACACCTTTTAGCTTATCACATGCGCTCTTCTTGAGTAAACTTAATATATTTTTGATTTTCACAGAGTACAGCAGGCATTTCATTACATCACACTGAGACTGAGATTTTATCAACAAAATGACGAGACTTGAGAATGATATATATATTTTGCACAAAGACATGGCTCTGACTGGTGTTTAAAAGCATTATGTCATGGATGAAACATTGTTGGCTTGTGAAATTATTTCATTTGATTTATTTACTCTGAAATAAACAAAACTTTATAAACTAACACACATTTTTTTTCCTGATATGTGTATTTTGCAATTTCACAATGAAAATGTGAGGTTTTACTGGCAACTATTAAAGGCGCACTCCAGGTGGTTTGTAAGGGACAAATGAAAAAGACGCCATGGGAAGTGAGAATAAAGCTCTAAGCATGACAGATCCTATGTTTCTCAAAATGCAGCTCACTTGAATTATTCACATAAAGATGCAATTGTCTTTCCAAACCCATGCCGCAGATAGCAATGCAAGATTTCCACTCTAAATGTGTTGTCTCATATAGGGATGGGCATCGAAAACCGGTTCTTTTTGAGAACCGGTTCCCACTGTTTCAATTCCTTGGTAATGTTTGCCATT
>JAUYWH010000024.1:7585581-7614844 GCA_034779795.1 Ctenopoma multispine | reverse complement strand
GATAAAGAATCGAATCGTTAAACAGAATCGAAAATGGAATCGGAATCGTAAAAATCCTATCAATTCCCATCCCTAGTCTCATAGCTTGTAATGACAACCTTCCCTGTAACACACCAAACTGAGTGAGTGTGTTCTTCCTTGCTGTACCTCAAAAGCCAGGATTCAAGAAGAGCAACAGATAGAAATAGAGGTCTAGCTATGACTCTGGATGAAGCTATACGTCTGTGGATTATGGTGGGCTGCATATCCGTTCTGTAAGCTGTTTCTATTCTCAACGTTTTGCATGATGTGTGTGTTTGCACGTTTGTGTAAGTGAGAGAGGAAGAGAGGGAGTGAGAGACATACCCCACATCCGTTTCCTTTCATAGAACAGTAGGTCAGGGATTTGGTCCGCTCTGCTGAGTTCATGTGTCACTTACGGCCAACGAGAGGAGGGGAGGGAGGACAGTGCTGCTAAATAAGTCAGTGTTGTAAGTCAGTTTAAGAAAATGTAGCATCTTGCTGAGTGAAGGAAGCTGGTCGCCATTGGCCTCTGGAAAATGTTTTTTTAACATTTTCACTTTTTTTTTGTCTTTATTATTTTTGTCTCTTTCATTTTGTACTGACATTCTATTTCTCTCTCCCTGGCCCTCTACTCTCCCCTCCCACTGAAAAAGCACCTCTCCCCGGCCCACCCTGTGCTGTAATGTGTTCTCTTTGCCTCCTCATTGTTCTGTATCACCACCAGGCCAGCGGTGTCTGGAGCAGGGGCTTGCTGGAAGTGTTTGTCACTTGCGGCGCTGAAAGGAAAGCAAACAGCGAGATGCACAAACACAGGAAGTGCTGTTTCCTTGTGCGAGCTTCAGCTGAATGCCTTTCACTCTGTTCGGTTTATCAGAGAGTAGCAACATGAGCTCTGTCCCTATCCGCACGTGTCTTTCTCAGTCTTTCTATCTTGCCAGTCAACATGTCCCTTCCGCTGTAATTAACCCGTGTTTTATATTCTGCCACATTTAAGAATAAATTTGCATTAAAGTGACCTCTGGGATATGGATGCCATGTCATTCCTATTCTACAAACTTTAATAACACAAATAAATTCTTCATTGTGCCTATTCTGGTTCTTCTCTCTTCTTCACCATATCAGCTGTGGCCAAAGCTGGTTAGAGGTCTTTTGTGCAAAGATGGGTTCACTTAACGTCTCTCTCTCGCTCTCTCGCTCTCTCTCACCCTCTCACCCTCCCTCCTAAAGTGGGGGATTAGCTACCTGGACTGAGCTGCTGGGACGTGCGCCGTGGGCTCAACGCGTGCAGTCTGTTGCATTTTAACACAACCACGAATCTGGAGATTTGAATATATTATAATGTGTCACTGCACATTTTTGTATCTCTCTGGATTTGGATCCAAGTAATTCAAAGCCTGTTGCTGTCAGTCTGCAGCTCAGTGTTTGGGAATGTGGATCAGAATAAGTCATGCTTAAACAGCTGCACAAATATTTAAGAAAGTATTTATCAAAGTTATGCGTGTTATATGTTTATTCTGCATCTGTCTTGGCTGATGATGCAGGTGATGTTTTGATCACATTATTGTGAAACAGTTTTTTTTTTATGTTTAAAAAAAACCCAACATGAAACATCTCATGACTCTTTGCTTTGAATGTCTTCTCCCTGACTTAGCTTCTTATGCTTGCTTTGTACCTCACTTATACTGTAGGCTGCTTTGGATAAAACCATCTCCCAAATGTATGTTTGAAGATTGCATTAAAATGTGACACGTAGGTCTCTCATTAACGGTTTTCCTAAAATAATAAGGATTCTGTGATATTTTATGGAAATCACCAGATGAAACCTTGAATGTCCTTGAGCTTAATTTCCAGGTTTGAGACCTCTGATAGTACAGCAGAAGCTTCTTCCTCAGATTTTTAGTGTGTTTGTGGCCTGAGCCTGGTCGCCTCTCTGTCTTCGCATTATGTAGGCCCTCCTTAGCTTTTAAGAATTTACATAATTTAAGTGTTGTGTCTCTGCACACCACAAGGGGGCAGCACATGCCCAGTTCACATAACTGTCCAGTGGGCAGAAATATGCTCATCTGTCAGCAGTTAGTTGACTTTGTTTGTTTGGTCAGTTAAATAGATTTTTAGCAGGACATGTGAGTTCACTATTTTGCAAGAGAGACTGATGTGCACTTTGTGTGTTTGTGTTTTGTGACTGAAGAGCAGACGATGGAGGTTGTGGAGACACTGTGGTGACAAAAGGAGGGATGGAGATAAAAGTAGAAAGAGTTTGGAGGAACAGAAAGAGGAACTATAAGAAGGGGAAGTGAAATGGAGAGAGAGAGAGAGATATCCATTCAGCACAAAATCAGATCTTTTAGTTGCATAATCATGGCTTTTAGGCTTTCCCAGGGTGCATCTGGCTCTGTTGGCTATCTTCAGTCCAGTATCACATGATCATATGAAGCATTACTAGTCCACCACCAGGCAGACACAGAGATCAGTTGTTCTGTTTTTCTCTATGCTGACGCACGTTCAGGAGACAGCTTTCATTTTATTTATATTTCATTCCTGATGATATTCTTTGAGGAAATCTTAAATTTTTCTCTCATGGGCCGCCAACAACTCGCACCAAAACTTCTTTACCTCCCTGCTTTCATTCCATGACCTCAGCGTCTTTCACATACCAGCAATACCAGACATCAGCACCGACTTCGTTCTCCTTCCTTCCTTGTCTTTTTCATCTTTTCTTTTCATCTGTCCTCACCTTCTCCCTCTCATTGCAAAGGCTTTATTCACATGCCAGCAATACCAGACTGCAAATACCAATCAGCAGGACACCAGTGAGTGCCTACACCTCTGCCTGCTGCCTTTCTCTCATCACTGCTCCTCAGCCCCAGTACCGCTCACTCTGCACAGCAGCGCATGAGAAATGCTGATCTGTTCTTTCCACACGAACAGTGCATTCTTTCTGGTAAACAGTAGGTGGGGTCATAGCTTCACTCAGGATTTCACCACATCAGTGGTTTGCCTTTACCATTGTTTGTGAGCCCCATAATGAAGTAGCATCCACTCATGATGCTGCGAGATTGATGTGAATGATTTTCTGTTGTTAGGGTCTTTTTAGTTTGTTCTGATTGTTTCTTTAAAGGTCCTCTAGTCAACCTCTAAGATACCTGTGTTATAGAGAAACAGTTTGTACTTATTTATCAAATTAAATGGTTTTTGATAGCTCAGGTATTTTGAGAATGTCTGAGCTCAGACATTCTCAAAATGCCTGAGCAATGATCCCTGAATGCTTATAGCTGCATTTCATTTCCTCCGTCAGGTGGAATTTAAATGTCTGTCTAGATATAGACAGATACGTGCGATTGGGTGCAGAGCTCATAAATACCCAGACGTAACATTTGCCTTCAGCGGCGTCCAGGCGACATTTGAGAAAAGGTCAACATGTGTGTAATTTTTCCTGTTTATTTCATGCTCAAACCTCATCTGAACACAGTTACTGTGGTGCTTTAAAGTTCGTGATCCATTCAGAATTTTTTGTTTCTGCGTGAACACGACCAAAGTCTGGTGATCAAGGTGGTTGTATATATGTTTGTCACACACAAATATCTAAGATTGGTTAATTTAGCCAAATAATTGTCATTTTAATTTGAGTTTTTAGCCTTGTATTAACCACTAACACAGTTAAACCCGGCTAAAGAAACAAAAGAGGTACAAAAACTTTCAAGTGCCACTGTATTATACTTTCTGTGGTAATCGATGGTCAGACAGTGACAGGTAACAGACGCCTCTTGGAATGGACACTGTCAAAGCTGAGTTATAATGTTGTCCTCTCACTGCAGGCTGGACTATATGTAAAATATGGACACATAGACACACTGACGTCGCCTACTGGCGTCTCCCGGCCTGGCTGTATATATAGACCCTTTGATACTGCATCCCCTGGCCTGGTCCCAGCTCACATACACCTCTGACTGTGCTCTGTGTGTTTGTGTGTGCTGAAAACATATTTAGGTGTACCAACTTGTGTGTGTGTGTGTGTGTGTGTGTGAGAGAGAGAGAAATAGTACATTCTTGGTTCCTGGCAGCAAAACCCTCTGTACATTAAATTGTGTAATACACACATGTTAGTGGTTTCATAACATTCATCTTTTTTTTTTTTTTTTTTGGCATCAACAGCAGGGAGTGTGTGTATGTGTGTGTTTTCTGTCAGTAGCACCTCTGTCCGTGCCGGGGATCTTGGCACATGCAGTAATGTTGTCTATCTAAAGCTGGCGTCTCCTCTCTTACGTCCACTTAAGTTGCTGGAGCCACAGTAGTGTGTGTGTGTGTGTTTGTGTGTGTGTGTGTGTGTGTGTTTCTGCACTGCGGTCCAGCATTTGACTCTGTGTAATGTATTCCTGGAAAGCCTGTGTAGGAGTGGAGGGGCCAGGGCTACTCCACAGGCACACCGCAGCACCAGCAGTGACTGTTTTCTGGAAGCTTCCCTGTCACTGTTACAGATAGAAGAGAAAAAAACGTATGAGCCTTTTGTTTTATTCTTAATATTGACACCTTCACATAATCTGCAGCTTTAAAAAAGTGAAGGCCTCCTGCATTGACTCTTTAGTTGCATCAGTATGCACAGATTCACACTTCACATCATTCTTACACAACATGCACCAGGAATGGGAATGTAGGGAGGGAGATAGATGGCCAGAAGGAGGAGAATGGAGGGGGGGGGGGGGCGGCCTTGAGTTGAGGGGGGTATGCAGGGAAAGGAGAGCAAAAAAAAATTCAAATTAGCTTAATGAAGGGACTGCAAAGGGAGCAATAAAATCGAGGGCAATTAAGTGCAGGCGATGAATAAGTGCAGGAAGGAGGATTGGACTGAGACCAAATAGAAGGAGGGAAGGAGGGGGGTTGTTTTGAACTGCAGCTATAAAGCTTAGGCTAATTGTGTTTTTGTGGTCTGCAGTGTTTACCCACTTTTCCTTCCAACAGCCCATTCTTTTTTTTTTTTTTAAACTCCAAGCCTTCTTTATCCATATATCCTTAACCGTCTCCCTCCTCTCGTCCCTCCAGTGGCTGTTGTGTAACTCTGCAGTGACTGACCGAGCGGCAGCAGCAGCAGTGCGATTGATCAGCAGTTCTGGTGCCAGGCTGTTCTTACTGTAATAAAAGAGCTTGGAGCCACTGAAACCAGCCCAGAGTGCTTTTGCAGGAGTAGAGAAATCCCACGCACGCACGCACGCACGCACGCACACGCGCACACACACGCACACACACGCACACACAAATGGTCAGACACTGCACTGCACTCCTGTGATGTAATGCTGAATAATCCTATCCTGAATGCTTCTAAACACACCGCCTGCCTGGATTCATCATTTTCGGACATGTTTCTTCTTTGATCCCTCAAGAGTTATAAACACCAAACTCAATGAGACATTTTATTTTATTATTGTGAAATCTATCTACTGAACAAAAGGCTCAATATTCTTTGAAATGGATGTTTGCTCTTGGGTGAGCTGGGATTGTCCTTTAATTACACTCTGTCTTTATTAACATGGAGCTCATTTGAAGCTTCCAGTGGAAAGTAGTTCCTATATTTTACATTTTGTCCTGGATTTGATTCCAGTTTTGGACCCTTGTTGCATGTTGTCTCCCTAAACTGGCTGCATGAAAAGCACATCTGGTCTCTGCATTCTACAGTCATTGTGGTCTGGCCCTCTGCTCAACATATTCCCACTCTCCCTTCTCTCAGTCTGTCTGTCGTTTCTCTTCTTCTTTCTTCTGACAGTTCTGATCCAACTTTTTATTTTATTTTATGAATATCTTCCCATACAAATCTAAACTTGACTAAACACCTGAACAGAGAATATCTGTAGCCTTTTCTTCCCTGTGGACATGCATGCACACGAGGCTGGCTGCACTGAGGTGTCTGGGTGCTGCGATGAATATCACACTTTATCATTGTAAAGTCATTCCAGTGTCAAATCTACATTCCCTGCCTTTCATTTCCTGCACTTCAAATGTGCCAGTAGCAAATTTCATTGTCCTCTCAGGATGCTGAAAATGCTGCACAGCGTGGATATTACTCAGCAGGCCTGTGATTATGGCTCATTGTTACTGGTCACTTGGTCATTGTGCTCACAGCAGCACCTGGTGTGAAGTCAGGGGTTCGTCGGTGCTGTGGTGGCAGATTAAGAAGGTCGATACTTCGGTTTTATCATCATAATAAGGTTGAAAGTACAATTTGTTAAACCACATGCATTGAAGATGTCCCACCACGTGATGTGATCCAAAATAAAAGCCCTGATTTTGCTCTGCTGTTTAAATCATGTACAAGCTTCTTTGGCCATGAAAAATAAAGTGAGCATGTGTGAGTGTGTCCATTGGAAATACACACACAATATACTTGGAAGTGCTACTTTGGATTGAAATGGCATTAATGGATCCTCAGCCCTATTCTTAGCACAGATCTGTCTCACCCTTCAGGCGCTGACAGTGGTGGAGTCTGGTTTGTGTTCAGTATAAATGTGTATATTTAGCTCCTCAGATAGGTAAGGCTGCTGAAACACGAGAGCCTCCACGGGACCGTGAACCAGGAGAAGGATCAGTAACCATTTTTCAAAAATGTCTTTTAAATGCTTTTGTGCGTGTTTAGACGTTGTTTCTGTGGAGCTGGAGGAGGAGATGTAGACGTGGACAACTAGAAACAAAAGATTCAAGTTTTTAGAGGTGGTGGTGAGGAGGAGGAGGAGGAGGAGGAGGGGGGCAAGAGGGAAGCAGTTTGCGTCAGCGAGGCTGTAGACACAAAGCCGACAGAGCTTCAACCAGAGTCCCTGATAACATCACTAGATTTCTTTTTTTTCTAACTCGCATCCATCCGATACGCGCTCCCGTTTGGTTTCAAGTCGTAACGCCTGCAGTGCGAAGACTTGTTAACCCTGCCCCACGGAAACTACAGCGAGGAGGAAGAGGGAGGTCTGGGATAGAAACACACAGAGACAGACCGAGAGGAAGAGTGGGAGAGGACTGCGAAGAATAACTTCGGTCCCGTGTTGTTGCGCGTTTGTTTCCTCGTTGTGCAGCGAGAGCCGCGGCGTGGGGTCGTTTCTTTCGAGGTGCAACAATTAAAAAAAAAAAAAAACGCTGAAACGCCGTCAATTCTGGATTTCTTCATCCGCTTCCTGTCGTCCAGGATGAGGTTTAAGCGGAACGGGTCCTATACGTTAAATAGGTAAGAGATTGGGTGTCAGGGTGCAGCGGTAATCATTGATGCGTTATCCAAATGGAGAGCAGCACGTCTTTCTTAATCTCCTCGGCTCATAAATCACTTCACTTTCTCTGTGCTGTTTCCGATGAGGCTCACAGTGGTGCTCATTTTGACTTTATAGGCTCTTTATGGTATTCCTTTAATCTCCTACAGTAAAGTCTCAGGATTGCTCCTTTTATTGCAACATTAGCAGCATCAAGCTCACACAAGCTGCAGTGGGACCAGCGAGAGTTGCTTCTCCATTGTGATGAAGGCTGAGGTCTGAACTTTATTTGCAATGGTAAACATATAGTGGGAAGCACCTTTAATTTGAAATAGTGATAATCATAGATTGATAATGATAATGTTTCCTTTCTCCAGTGTGGCACCCACGTGTAGTTCGGTCTCTTAGGCAGGATCAGGAGAAACCTGTCTGGTTGGGTGGGTGGGGGGGGCTTCCTCTTTTCTTTCTTCCATTAAGCAAAACTATCTCTTCCCTTCTCTCCTCTTTTCCTCCAAAGAAAATACCTCTCCTTGAGGTCACATCACCTAGCAACATTGCATGTCTTTGTGTAGTTGGGTGACTGTTGTGCACTATGAATGTGTGCGTCCTTCCTCCTAACCCAGTTTCCCTTGACAAGGTTGCAACAGCCTCTGCTCATATCCAAGTGTTTCTAAACCACGCCAAGAGTCTGGTCTTTCCCCTCCCCAGTGGTTCAGTGTTTCTCTGTTTCTCTCTCTCTCTCTCTCTTCTCTCTCTCTTCTCTCTCTTCTCTCTCTCTCTCTCTCTCTCTCTCGTCCAGCTTTTTTAAATTAAGCCCATGTAACAATCGCACCAGATGTCTTTCCTTTTATTATTTGTCTGGATTTCTTGATAAGGCCCCAGAGTTAGAGGAAGTACACACACACAGAGACCTGCAAGATCTTGCGCATGTTGTTGAAAGTGACAGTTGATTTAATGGCAGTTTCATTTCTTCCACTTTTCCTCTGGCACTCCTTTTCGCATTTGCCTTGTTCTAGGGCACATGGCCTTCCGCTGTACTCGAGACACACACACATACGCAAAACCCACATCCTGATTTCTTTGGTACTGAAAACACAAAGGGAGCTAATGATGCCAAACACCCACTTCATCACACAGCTGAAAATGTGAGAAAGATGTTATCACAGTATCCCCCTCCTTCTCTCGCTATTTTCACTTAGGAAGAGTGTGTGTGTGTGTGTGTGTGTGTGTGTATTCACATCTGTGCAGGTGAGAGAGATGAAGTAATTAAACAGAGAAAGAGGAGGCCTGTTAGCTGCAGCTCCTGGTGACAGGCATCTAGGGAGGAGGAGGAGGAGGAGGGATGACGTCATTGGATGTAAAAGTGCTTCGCCGGGCTGCTGCAGTTCTTCTTTGTCTTTATCTCAAAAAGAACAGGAGCAGAAAGAGGTAGCAGGGAGGCAGTTCAGTGTTGCCCCGCAGTATCGTCTGAAGTTTGGTGCAGCAGGGTTTAGGTGAGAATATCTGTTACTGTTAAATCTGTCACGCTGTTCAGGGCTTTTTTATTTTTATGATCAGTCTGTGACAGAATAAGAGCAGAAGTGCACCCCTGTGGTTGTTACGTAATGGCAGTCTTCTGAAGGTGACTGTCGCCTCTGTTGTCTCCGTCTTTTCCTTGGCAGACTGCAGTCATTTGTTTTCTGTGAAGCGTCAGAGCAGAGTTTGACATCGAGCGTCAGTATTCAGCTACAGCCTCCGTCACAGTCGGTTAATCCCGTGTTGGTCTGTCAAGTCCAGCAGTCTTTGATTACAGCACCACAGACACTCCTCTAGCTCGCCACGAGCTGCGTTTTTGTGAGTGTGTTTTGATCTGTAGAGAAGAGTGACTCTCGGAGGAAATGAAAGTTTTATTGATATGATGCAGGAAGGAGAGGAAGTGATGTAAAAAGGCTCATAATTTACTCTGTGTCCTTCACCTTATTTTGCCCACAACTTTATCGCAGCACTCTGGCAGTGATTGGCCCGCTTTCTGGGGGCTTGTCTTCACGCAAACCCCTCCCATTCCATATCTCTGCGTCATGAATGAAGAGTCACTGTTACTGTATAGGTGCATGAAACTGTCCCATGTCCCGCTGCTGCACTGATTAACCGTCCAGAAAGGTTTGACAGGATTTGGTCTCTGCGAGTGATGGGTGGAGATGTGATGTTTAGCTCTTGTTTAGGATGTGCTGTATACAGATGGCCAAGATTGCAGCCTCCCAGGGTTGGTTTCCTCTCTCTCTCGCTCTCTCTATGTCTCGCTCTCCCCCTGCAGTCCACTCTGTGCTGTCCAGCAGTCAGCAGTTTGTTTATGGGACTCTGTTTGCCAAGCTAATCTTCCCGCCTTTCAAGTAGGAGCCAGAAAGCGAACGAGAGCGAGGGAGAGGGAGGTATGGAGAGAGAGAGAGATCAAGAGTGTTAAAGTGGCCATTGCAGTACTTGGAAGAGAGAGAGAGACAGAGAAACATGCTCAGAGAAATGTCTCTGGGTGTGTGAAAGATTTTTTTGTTTGTTTTGAAAGTGAAATTTCTCCACATTTGTCTGGCTTACTTGACCTACGTGCATCGGTCCGTCCATACGTCCTGCGTGACCTGTGTTGACGTCAAAAGCTGTTTGAGCAGGAATTGTATGATCACACAGGGTGCTATGTTGGAGCTGGGAGCTGCTGTCCTGGTGCACCTGTAGTCGAGTTTTCAAGAGAGGAGTGGAGACAGGGAGGAAAGGGTGCTGTGGGTCGCAGCCTCATCACCCCGGCTCTGCTTCACCACAGACAAGATGGGGGTTCTGGTGTGCTGTGACTGCTTCTTCTATAGGTAGTTAATCATCTCACTGTTACCCTTCTTTGCTCTTTAGACCTTTGCTTCCTCTTTGCTGCTGTTGTTGATGGCTGTGATCGTACTCGGCTTTTCTGCGTTTGTTAACTTACTGCCTCCAACTTCTCCATCTGATCCCCCTCCCGTCCTCCGTCTTGCTCTTGCTGTTGCCCATTCACTGTGGTTTGGAGGAGACATTTGAGGACAGTGCAGCTGTAGCAGGCAGAGATTCTGCTGTAGTCAGACACACGGAGTATCTTGACTGTGGGAGGGGAGGGAAAGGAAGATGAGGGAGGGAGTTGAGGACAGAGGGACAGTAGTGGCACGTAGCCAGCCTCCCATAGCTGAACAACGGCTGGTTGCTGGTTACACTGTTTGTTAGGAGGTTAAGTCAAGACTAGCTGGAATGAAATGGCATCCAGCCAGAAGGCAGCTAGTCAGTCAGACTTGCCCAACTTTTCCCCTCATTGTCCTGTGTGCCCATTTGGCTGGACACAGTGTTCTCTTTTGAGGGAGCAGGGATGTGTGTGTGTGTGTGTGTGTGTGTTTTTGTTTTTTTTCTGTTTCTGTTGTTTGCACAGCAATGGACTTTGCTCTTTTTTTTAAAGTCTTTCTATTTGGTTCTCTAGAGATGGACCTGGCACATCTGTCGTGTTTTGGAGAGCCTGTGCTGTTAATTTTAACATCTGACTGCCTTACTGGCACTCACATAGTTGGTTATTGTGCTTGAGAGAAAGGCTAAGATGATTTAGGCACTCTGGCAGTTGCAGCAGAAAGGATCTGGTTCCCTTATTTTGTGGTTGTGGGGTTAGCCAGCCTGAGCCTGTCTTAACTGCTGTATAAAGTCTAAATATAACTTTCTAGTTCTCTGAGGAGCGTTTTGATGGCGAGGGTAAAATTGTAGCTTTAACACAGACGCACAGCACAGCTGGATTGGATTAGGTCCTGCTGTGATTCAGATCATTGTTTACACTTCACTGCTGCTCTTAGTATGAATAACAGACTGCTGTATGTATGTGTTGTGTATCTGTAAGGTTCCACATGTGTTATACTGTAATACACACAGAAGCTTTGTGAAGGCCGAGGTTGTGCCAGAAGTACTTAGGTTCCCCAGTTTCTCCCTAGTCATCGTCAAGGCAGGGGTGGGACCTAGACACCGATGTCTCATGGGTTCATTAAGCTAAAATGGGCCTTCACATCTATTTTTAGCATTTCCTCTTCTCTGCATCTCTGTCAGCCAATCAGATGGCTTAGCAGTGATGTTATAAGGTTTGATTGATGTGTGTTTTTGGAGGCACACCCATCCAAACATGTCCTTCTTGACCTTGGCCTGGGCCCACCCTCTGTCCCCTGGGCTTCTGTGTTTTAGCTTTCAACAGAAACATTGTGTGGTTTAAAACTGCCTGCCAGCGCCCTGTCAAACAGTATCAGCCCTAATGTTGATCATCCATCACTGTATGGCGTAAAGGAAAATAAAATGGTATTAACTTTCATTTCTAAGCCTGTATTTTATACTTATGTGGGCAACTTCACTGATGTTCTTCACTTTGTGGTGGTGTGCTGGAGGAGTTGATCGACAAACATTACCTCCTCCATAGCAGGAGCAACCAGATGACATTGTCTGAACTAAACTGGTTCCTGTGGCATCATCTGATCTGAAAAAATCTAAACTAAAAGTTATTTCAATTTAGGAAAGGAAAAGGATAAGTTTATCAGGAATTGTCCTGATATCCTCTTTAAACCACCTTTTTTGATTAACATTTTAATGGATTAAAAAAACAATATACATATCATGTAAATATGTAAACTTCAGAAGTGTTTGTAGGTGGTTTGCGTTAGCTTCAGACAGAACCAGCTGTTTCTCCATATTTCCAGTCTTTTTGCTAAGTTAACCACCTGCTGACTCCCATCTAACTCTCAATAATACTCTATCCTGAATTACTGTATAACATTCCTGCCTGTAGTCAGAGCTTTTGACCTTGCTCAACATGTGTTCAGGGTTGTGACCCACTGTCCTCTACATGTTGTCCGTTGACAGTTTAACCAGTCTAGTTAGGATGTCACTGTCAGCAGTCCAATTCTCAAACTGAAAACTAAACATATTGTTATAGTAACTATTTGTTGATATGACTATATTGTAGATGTGGCTTTCAGGCTCTCAACATGAACCTGTAACCAAGAAAGCTGGAAAAGGTATTCCTCATTGTTACGGTTTTATACTGTTATCTAAGATACTAGTTATCCTGTGATCCCTTCACTTTAATCTCTACAAATGTGTGTTGTCACATGTAAATGTGCTGTTTGACACACACAAACTGACAGGATTGATTTTCCAGAGCCTCTTCCAACACAACTTTCCTAAGGCAGCCACCATGGTTGGATTTGAATCCTGGGTCAAGTTCTTAAACCACTGAATGTCAAACTTTAGGTTGTGGTCAGCATTTCTCTTTATATTATTGCAACATGAAACACAGAGTCCATTTTCCCTCTTGCTAATGAAGTTTAATGTTTCTGTACCCCTATGATGTACTGTTGTTGACATGTTGGTAGAAAGCAGGCACATGCAGACCTGGAGGCTCCATCACATGACAAAAGCTTATGTGTGTTTGCTCTCACTGGATCAGTCGGTTTTATCATGTGTGGAACAATAGCTTTGAGTGTATCATCCTTCTGCGTGTGTTGTATCAACAGAGCAGGGCATACAGTTTGCCATGTGTCTCTCATTAGGCTATCTTTGGCAGGCCTGCCTGCTTCCACGGAGCTGAGACGTGCAGCTCAACAAGGACGCCATTCTCCACCAACAAACCCTGTTCTCCTTCCCCTCGGCCCACAAATTCCCTCCTCGCTTGGCTCACTAAGATGGGGGCTGAATAAAATTAAACTGAAAACTTGGAGTCCTTGAGGAGAGTTTAGTAAAATAAATTGGTCGTAGGATTAGCACATAAATTTCTTATGAAATATTGATATTTTAAAAGCTGTTCCTGGTCGAATTGGACGGTCTTATTTCCTGTGACACTGTACAGTAGAGCTGCTTTGTCATTCTAGCTGGAGAAGATCATCACTTTAATTTCCAAATGAACGTTTGATGGTCTGTTGAAAATCTATTTCTTGGAAAGAATTCTAAAAAAAATATTTCCCTGTAACCCAGCAGTGTGGCGTATTTATCATACCATGCAGTCCAAAATTAAAAAGAGTTCTGCAGCTTTCACCGCTGTCATAAATAGAGATAATCTATTACTCCTCATCAAGGTAATGGCTGCACAACAACTAAATCATCCTCAGTAAGGTTTAGAATTTGTACATGGCCTGTCTGAATCTTTTTCTTTGGATTTCCTTTTCTAGTTCCCAAGAACCACCTCTGACATCAGGCTTTGAATGGCACAAAGAGTAGAGTAAATCTGCCCTTTCCTCTGTTTCCTGAGCTCGAATGAGTTTTTCACTCTTCTGCCAGCAGATAATTCTAATGGAGAGCAGATAAACCCTGCCCGTGTCTGGTGCCTGTGTTAGCTTGGTCCAGTCAGGGCATACGTTAGACTCCAATGGGAGCAACACTGACTGGTCTGTGCAGATGTAAGAGGTCAATCAGTCGTGACTTGACTGACCGTCCTTCTCCACTTTCACCTGCCCTCCGGCCACTGCGGAGGGCAGACCTCACACACAGGGATGGTTGCATAACACGCGCTGTGTGAGTGTTTTCAGGAGCAGCCTAGTCCTGCTGGCTCAGGGGAAGAAAGAGATGGCCTTGCACTAACCTCACCTCCGCATTTAGATCCACACAGTCAGCACACACAGTCAAGCACACACTTACATAAAAATGCGCAGGATGTTTTTGCAGCACTTTGTTCACTGAAACAACTTAATTCAGATTTTACGATCTTAAAGTTTTAATCATGAGACCCAGCACACACCCTTTATCTCTGTATGTTTAAACCACTGATCAGACATATTTAACTCCTACTGTAGCGAAGTGAAGGTTGTCAGTGTGTGGCAGCAGGTGCCCTCTAGGCATGAAAAGTCTCATTACAGGTCCCTAGGTGGCTCAGTTGGCAAGTGGATAATGGCTTCGTTGTGTTGGGCTCAGTTTGAAGGTTGGTCAGGTGGCAGGAAAAGAGTTAGACAGAACCCCCGTACCAAAACAACGGACCTGGGTGTGTTGTATTGGCTGGAAAGATGGCAGGGAAAATGGCTGTAGCAGTCATTGCAGCAGCCTACGGCTTCTCTACACTGCCTCTGGGAACAAGAGGCCTATTTGAAGGGAGACAGGAAGTGCCTGGGCGCCTCACTTCCTGTTTATCGAGCTTGTCCCAGGCGAGAGTAAGAGGGAGGGGTGGTCTGGCGCAGTCTAATTGAACGGAGAAGGTGGCAGCGAGTAGTTAACCTTCTTATTCACTCTGTTTCAAACTAAAACACACCCTCACACACGCACACATGCACTTGCCTGCATAGCAATGTAATTGCCTCTGTGCTGCAGTGCCTTTGGCAGCTGTGCCCCCTCATTTGTTTCAATTATCTGCCATCTGACATTGCCAAGGATAGAGCAGAGAGGAAGAAAGAGGGGGGGGGGGGGGTGATCTCAGGATATGCTTGTTTATTATGTACAGGTCATATTTAACACTTTGGAAGAACAACTCTCACCTACATCATGCATGAGTCACACACACACACACACACACACACACATGCTGACCTCCTGCTATGTGAGACTATATTTAATAAGAATTGTTGTGGTGAAAATTCTGCTTTGGAGTGAGCAGGGATTCTGCAGAGTGCTGACTCCAGCATGTTATAAGGTGACGCTCATAACATTATGTTCATCTACAGGATAACAAATAAGTTTCTACCAGTCTGGCTTTTTTTTTTTTAACCATTGGTAAAGTTTTTGATGTTACGGACAGATATGCACACCACACTAGCAACCACCCCATCCCCCTTTTCTCCAGAGATGATGTCACTGCATAAGCTCATCTCTGCAGGTGGCAGCCAGTTATTCCTCTACATGCTGACAGTTGGAGGCTTCTTTACGTTTGAATCCCATGGCGAAGAGGCATACGCACGTTCAGCTTCATAGTGTTAGGAGCAACTGATCTCATCCGCTCATAAAAGGATCAGACTATATTGTTCTTTGCTGTAGGATGTCATCCGTCTTTGGAGCGTAGAGGGTGTGACGTTACGTGGCAGCATCGGCGGAGAGGCCCACACATCCCTGCTTTTGCCGCTCCAAGGACGTCTATTGATTTGACCTCTCCTTTCTGTGCATCTCATCCCATTGTGACACCAGCAGCAGCCGCCTCCACCTACTTCCTTCCCTCACTCGTTGGCACCATCTGCAGACAAGTCATGCTGTTTTGTTGTGGTTGCAGATGTGTTTGATATGTCTGTATTTACACATAATAATTATGTCTGCCCTGTGTCAGTGTTCACATCTCTGCACGATTGAGTCTTTGGGTCTTTTATCTCTCCGCAGACAGACACATGACATGCTCTGATATTTCCTCTCCGACAAAGGGCAGGGCTTTGCTGTGGTTTTAATTTGTCATCCCAGCAATGTCCCTAAAGAGCAAAACATGTGTGGCTTTATCCAGGAATTTCCATAACATTTGCTGTCTTTTCTCTTTGTCTCCGAGTGTCCCCCTCCCTCGTCTGCCCCTTCCTGTCGTCTGTTGTGGCTGCAACACAAAAACATATGATGCCGAAGTTGTGTCTTACCTAAAAACACCTCTAAAGCTTTGTCGTCTGCCAAGCACGTACACGCCCTGTGTTTTTTTTTTTTTCTTTCTCCTGATTAGACCCCAGAGGTTGATATTTACTGGCATTACTACGTGATCTGCTGTCATGACTAATTACCAGAAAATAAGTCTATGGGTGTAACGCGTCTTGAATCAAAAAGATCTCAACCCGCAGCTTGTGTGTGTTGTCACAGCCCTGCGTTATGGGACTTGCTGTGGGCTTACCACCTATCTGTGTTGTTTTTGTGCTGCTGCTTGTTTGTTATTGGTGTCGTTAAGGGTGGATGTCCATGGGAGCTGCTGGCGGTTGTTAAATCATGCCTGTGTCTCCCTTGGAGATATTAGACTTCCTCTCTGAGCGGGAGAAGTGTTGCTTCTTGCCACACACAAACACACATTGGCTTAGGTACATCTCAAAGCTGATTAAAGGTTAAAATGCTCACAGAGATGTAATTACCAGAACTTCCTACAGGGAGCACTGAGTGACTTGCTCATATTTTCCATCTGCGTGGTTTATGGTTTGTTAATTTGTCGCCCTCCTTCGCTCACATCCTTTTCTTCACCTCTCTCCCTAATCCTGGGTGTGACCACTTCCTGTGCCTTCATCAACTCTGTGTTACACTTACACAATGGAGCAGAGCTTTTCTCTGTTATCAGATGGTGGTGAGATCTCGTCTAGTCATCAGAAGGGTGGATGTTGTTTTCTTCTTTTTTTGTTCTTACTCTCTTGGGATTTCTGGATAAATTGATGCATCTGAACACTAAAAGTGATTTATTTGACTGTTTTTGCTTGTTGCACTCACATCCCAGAGTCGTCACTGTAGTCCTTTTTTTAAGTAAAAGTAAAAATAACACGGCTCAGTGCATTAGTTTAGTTTTAACAAAGTACCTTCTTGTAAAGCATGCTGCTCAGACAGAATGTGTAAGCAGAACAAATTTTTTTTTAATATGCATATGTGCGTGTGTGCGTATGTGTGTGTGTACTCTTCTCTCAAAATGGCCTTGTTCACTCTGCTTGGCCGTGCAGTTCTCATGATAAGCTGAGCCGCAGATGTGAGTTGCCTGTTTTTTTTTTTTGTCTTGTTTTGTTTTTAAAGCTAACGAGACTCCCAGAGACCTTGAGCTGCTGTGACGATTCCAGCGATGCTCTCGAGAGATAACGGCTACTGTACACAATACACAGATGATAAGATACGCAATGTTCATGCACTCGCATCTGTGGAGAGCAGCATCAGAAACAGAATAGAGTATGTGTATTTTTATTTTATTTCTATTTTATTTGAAGTTTCATTCTTAACAATTCAGTAGTGGTTCAAATTTAGTATTTCTGCATAGTCCTTAAGGATCAACTGAATATTTTCTTTTTCTCTCTTTGTGTACTGCAAAGTGTGCAGACTAATTTCACATCATATCCTCTAAATATCACAAAAACATTAATTTCCTTTTGTTAAACAAGAATATTTGTCATTCATGTGATTTTTTAATTCACAGATTTAACTAGTTTTCATTAATACTATGTGAAAAGCTTAAGTGTTGAAATACATGAAAATTGCTGAAATATAAAATGGTAGAGACAAATGTTCAAAAGTTATTAACCCCGAGCCGGTACATTTTGTGGCATATTATTAAAATCCCCATGAGAATACCGATCTTCCAGTTCACCAAAGGTCAAAGAGAAAGCAGGGCATTGACCACGGTGAAAAAACAGATCAAACTCCAGCGCTGCTGTTCACTCACATGCCAGACTGTCTGCTGGAGCTGTGCTCTGTGTCTGCTGATGCAGGAAATTGAGACTTTTTTTCCTGGGAAAGGGGTCCCCTTAAACCTCTCTTTTCAACTCTCATTTCGGTTTGTTATTGTATCAGATCTCACAGGCTGAGAGAATGCAGACTTGCAGTATGAATTATGTAATATACCTAGAAGCAGACTAATGTGATTTGAGTGCTGCTCTGTAGGCAGCACATTGATATTATCAGTTGGCTATTCAAGTAATTATGTGCGATGGCTTCTTAGATTTACATTCAGATTGGCTTTAAGGAAACGCCATGCCACACCTCTCTTTGAATAGTACAGATTGTCACATAATCACCTTATTTCGTTTTCCATGCTGTGTTTAAGTCAGAATATGCAGAAGGTATCAACATAGTCACTCAAACAGAGACAAGCTCAGCTGGCTGATGGGTATCAATAAAACACTTATTCACTATCATTGTCTGTCTTCAGGGCCTATAACTTACATTTCAATGTTAAAGGATAATTTTGCACTTTTAAACTGTCTTTTTTATTTACATCTGGAAAACATTATAGGTTACATAACCTTACAGTAGGAAATCTGTGACTAAATGCTCTCACTTAGGAGTTAATGAGCTGGATCAGAGCAGACATGCACACCACTGGAGCTGAAGACGGAGAGACACCCACACGGTGTGCATGAGCACCACACCCTCTTCAACTCTGCATACTTTGCTTTTAACAGCAGTTCCCAAAATCCTGGTTTCTTGTACTTCTTTTGTCCCATCTACCTAAGAGCCCACCAGGTGACTTTATAGTTCGACTGAGCTGTCACCTATTTTGCAGTATAGCCTGATATTGCACTTTCACCTTCTGTTCCTTACTACAGTCTCTGCTCTTGTCCACTCAGGGCAATAGCATGTTTCCAGGTGGGCCCGAGGGGACGAAGCCTTCAGGTAAGCAGCAGACCTGAAGGCTTCGTCCCCTCGGGCCCACCTGGAAACATGCTATTGCCCTGTGGGATTGTTGTTTTTTGTTGTTTTTTTTGCTTAGGACCATGAAAAGAGAGCTCTGTTCAGCATGAAACCCTATGACCTACCCCGACTCCCCACATGCACATATCCTGTGCAAACATGGGCGTTACCCCAATCCTTTTCCCACCACCTCCTCTCTTCTTCCTCTGTTTATCCCTGTGTTCCATGACGGTCTTTCTCCTCTGTCCAGCGCCCTCCACCTTATTCTCTACCACCCTTACACACACAGTCAGCCTCTTGTGCCCCCGAGCACACATTAGCATATATTCGACCACAGGTTCTCCCTGTGCCTCTCAACAGTCATACTGTTACCTCCCATGTCTTTTTCACAGTTAACATTTTGTGATGTTCTTCACATTACTCAGCCACCACCGGTAGTGGAAAGTAGCTCATTAGGTTTTATAGTCTTGAGGATGCTGGCGACTATGACGTCATCATAGTTCTGCTTCAGTTTCAGGTGTCTCACGCAGGCTCGCACACACGCACGCGCACACACATCTGAGCATCCAGACCGGTATATATAAAATCTGGAATGGAAACTTGGTTGTGTAAGTTTCAGATGGTGTCGGCACTGAGAGGACTTTTCCAAGAGTGGGTATTGTATCTGGTGATATAATCTGCTACTCTCAGCTTTCTTCTTACTCAAAGGCAGAAAAGCTCTAGTTTCCTCTAAATGTTTGTCCAGTGTCACATTGTTGCTCTTCAGGTATGAAACATACCTGATATGAAAGTGCGTTACACCTACATTTTGTGCCAGCAGGTGTCACTGTTGCTCTCACACGTAGGGCATACCTCTGTTTGTAAAAAAGCAAAACAGGGAATGTTCCTCTTCTCACATGTCTAGATCTGCAGCCAAACCATCCCTACACACTGTTACACTGGAGCTGTAATCCGTAGGTAATGTTTTGGATTGCTTCAGAAATGTTCTGAATTTTATCTGAAGTTGGGAGATCAACAGGTTTAGTGTGTGTGTGTCTTAGCCTCAATTCCAAGGTTAACATATTACTTCCCAGGAAGAGCCACATTCTTTTCCTTTTTTGAGGATCATTAGAGCTCTGTGAAGACTTGTAGCCTAGGGTAATATTTTCATAACATAACTCAAAACATGTACTCATCCATGCTTCACGTCCAAGTATAACTATAATAACTTACATAGCTTGAGGGCTATCAATTCAAACACCCAACTTTTACCTCGACAAGATGTCCAATCGCCCAGTCCTTTGTAAAGATATGCCCTATGCACCCATGTCTCCTCACTGTCCTTGTCCGTTTTGTCTTGTGATCAGTCTCATGACTCTGATGATGGAGTGACCCGATCATAGCAGAAACACAGCAGAAAGTGTGATTAACATTTTACCTGCCGGTACACCTGTGTCACAGGTTTTCACTACAGGTCAGCTGCAGTATTTCACCTCGACATCTGTCGATTTATGGAGTATTTTATCTTAGATGGCCTTGCACCTGAGACCCCTGGGCTCACAGGTACATGTCTCATTGTGTATGTGTGTTCGCACTTAGATTTCACAGACAGGTGTTTGGTGAATTATGGGATGGAAGCGGTACCTTAGTTAGAAGAATGTGGAGAAAAGGAGCACAGTGGGCAACAAGAGCATGCTGTGACAACCTCCAGCGCTGATCCAAACCATTTCATTCCTCTCATCCAAGGTTATCACAGCCTTTCACTCTCATTGTGCTTCATGTTACTCTGTCTCTTCAGCTCCCTTCTCTTCTTTGTTTAGCCAGGCTGTGTGTGCAGAGAGCGTTGGCATGTCTTTGCTTGCAGCCCTTCCTCTGCAGGAATGCAGAGCAAAGGAGAGATGAAGCTGGGGAAAAGAGCACATATTTAAAGAGGGGGAGAGACTTTTCAACAGTTTGATACGTTAATGTGACATCATATGCCATGTGTTTTGTATTAAAGATATGACAGCAGTGATAATGGTAAGGGGGCCTAGTGCATCCGCAGTGAAGAGACACAAGCACCTCATTTGTAGAGAAGCAAAAATGCTGTCATTAAGTACAGACTCCTGCTATTCTGCTAAGTTTGACAGTGCCAGTTGTGGCTAAGGTTTTGTCTACACAAGTACAGATGTATACTTTAATGAATTTTGGCTGATAAGTGTGTTTTAGTATCAGCTGTTTTTTGTCTTTCGAAAGAGAGTGTGGTGGATTGTGTGTTTTGGTTTTATTTACATTTTTATAACTGTGGTAGCAAACATAGCACCCCTGAGGAGGTTGGTTTTACAGGACAGGTCACTCGGTTCAGTTTGTGGAGTATCTCCTAACCCTGCTGACCTTTATCCAGGCCTATAGAAAACTCCCAGCCACTAAAGACTTTCAGTCTTCGCTGTTTTCACAGGCTAAGACCTTACCTAAACACGCTACACACTCCCATACACCCAGAATGCAACACCGACTGTAGGTCTTACACAGCAACTTCAACCTGCTCTCTTTTTTTTTTTTTGTTCCAGTTTGTGAGTTTTGTGAGTAACATGGTTGGGCATCTGACTTGTCTGTCATTTTGATTCCAGCTGTGATTGACTGGAGAGTCAAGCTGGCAGGGCCAGGACTGAACTGTTGCCAGGCCCCAAGGCGCATCTGTTGTGACTCATCCATTGCTGGAATCGGTGTTTTCTTTGTTTCAAATAGGTGGAATGTCCGTTGACTTTCAGACCCGACCTGTTGGGCCGGCCAGCCACCTGTCTGTCTCTGGCAGTGAAGAGAGTGCTCCAGACAAACACACATTGTCCCACTCATGTTAATAACTTTTAATCTTCCAAGTGTTTGAGGGTTCCCAATGTTTTGTCATCAGTTTAGTCATAGTTTAATCTTTCCTTATCTGTAAATGGTTAAAAGTCACAGCAATTTAGTTCCTGACTTCTCAGCATACCAAGCCAACATAGTTATTAACCTGACTGGTACGTTATGACGTCAATGCTGTACAGGTTTGAATTAATGGAATTTTTCTCACCGTTGTGTTTTGCCGTCCTTGGTCTTATTGTTGTAGTGATTTCTCCTCCTCCTATCTTTTATACGAGCGATGCGTTTTCTAATTAAATCTGAGCTTTTAATATCCGTACTGCCACGGTGGCTGTCTTTTGATGATGTTTGCGTACTTGAAGCAGCTTGTTAGAGCCAATGAAAGTCAGGCTGCAGCTGGTTCAGTCTACACACATATATAATGGTGTGTGTTAACCAAAAATGTTCTTCAAGATCCTCAATATGCCCCATGAGTTAAATGTCTTTATGTAACACCAATAATCTTATGTAGGCTGTTTTAACCTGTCTCTACTTATTCATTACAGCAGGTCCTTTTATATGTAGATCTCCCTGTGAATGACAGACTATTAATCTGTGCTGTGTGCAACATCTGGTTTGGTGAGAGCAGGTGGCAGATGAATGATGTCTTGTCTGCAGTGTGGAAAGGAAGGTGACTGTGACGTTAGCAGAGAAGAAAGAGTAAACCACTGTCCGCCAGACGATGGAATGCGGCCGTTGGTTTCCATCCACGTCAGATGTTGTGTAAGAGGGGTCTTACTCATGCAGCACATTGACTCTGTCTCTCTGGGCATCGTCTCTGTCGCTCCTGTTCTGTTATCCTGCAGCTTGCATAACACTACAAATTACAGGCATGACTACACATTACCTGTTTAACCAAAGAAAAGGTCACTTGAAGTTAAAAGCCACCTGCTCTCTAAGTTTAAAGCCTGGTTCATTAAAGTACTTTGTCCACACTAGTTCAGCGGTGAATGCTGAGGCCCGGGTCCAGGCCAAGCCTCGGTGATCTTGAATAGATGTCTTCTATTTTCACACACGACCATGACCACACGGATCCAATATTTAGAAGCAAATTAATGGAAAGTTCCCTGAGCACAGGGTTTCCATTACAGCAACAAACTTTTCTCTTCTGTGGTCCCACGTAAAACACATCTACAACAATATTACACTGTAGTGTAATTATTTGTATACACAATGTATGATAAACTATGCTACAGACATTTTATACTAGTGCCTGTATGATACCAAGTTTTAGCATAGAAACGTACATGAGGAGTTTGTTAGATATCTTACTGTAAGAGATGTTAAAGTGCTCAAATGTTGGGCTGTTGAAGAACTATCAAAATAAAAGTATAACACTGATTTGATGACACATTTGGATTTATATCAGAAACTCAGATTTAAAAAAAATAAAAATAAAGATTACAAACGTGATACTCATTGCTGCAGTTGATAGAAAAAGGTGTTATAACCAGAAGAACTCATTCCCCACCACAAACCGCCCTCACACCTGGTTTAGGTCTGTAACCTCACCCCAGCTTAGTCTCTTGTCTGCTTACGCAGTGTAAAGAAGACGCTAACGCGTCTGTTCACACTCCCACACTCATACATACAAGGCATGACACCCCCCTCCCCCTTCCCCAACCCCCCACCCTCCTCCTCCCTGCACTGTTCTCTGTATTCTTAATGGGCTGGACCAGGCATGCTGATGCTATATTTAGCACAAGGGGAAAAGTTGGTACACTGTTCTGGACTGTCTCCCCTGCTTCTCGCCAGGAGCCAATCACAAGGCCTCCGCGTCAACCAACCCACCCACCAGACCCGAGTCCAGCTTACACCCCTCGTGTGGTGAGCAGGTATGAAGTCAGCCGTGCAGGCATTAGAGTTCTGAGTGGCGTCTGCCAGACCCTCTGTCTCTTTGATTCTTTCAGATGGTTTATTTGGATCACATAGGGGTTTTTAAACATAAACAAGCGGTGCGTCTCAAGGTCCGACACTTACACAGTAAACATGCTCCACTGGCGTGTCTGCAGACACCACACGAACAAATTACACACTCGCATACATACACACATGCAAGCACGCAGACCCGCCTACACTCGTCTCTGTTATTTTCATCTCATGACTACTTGCCTCCACCCATATTCATAAATGCACAAAACTCGACAGGTCTCCAAAGAACAGTGTGTCTTGAGTGCGACTATAATGCAGCAGCCGGCTCGTGCAGTTTTTCTCATATTTGCAACTCCACAGAGGACAGAGAGGGAAAAACACACCACGAGAGGGAGAGGCGGGTAAAAAAAAAAAAAAAGAACCGCGAAAGGGAGGAGAGAAGTGTGAAGAGGGCAATAGAATAGAGAATAAGAGAGGACGTTTGTCGGGAAGCAATAATTACACAGACGAAGGACACAAGACGTCAGTGTTCATTTCCTTTTGTTGATTTGGTTCTTCAGTGTTGTTGGCTCAACTTTCTTTTCACAGTAAAATTAGAAATGACATTGTAGCCTTGCTTCAAATCATGTCCATATTATAAAACATCTAATTGTTTCACATAGTTGCCTCAGGCAGAGTCTTTCTCCACAAACACACAAAGAAAACCTCTAGATATTCTTAAGAGTCTGCGCTTGACTCTCAGTCGGGCTTTGTTTGATTCCCTCACTGGTTCCTCAGCTTGACAAAGTCATGTTTGAACACGTCGGACAGCTGCCAGCCTGTCATTGTCGGACTCCAGGTGAAGTACACAATCAAGAGGAAGAATGTCGCCCCACAGTCCCAGCATGCACGCTGCGCTTAACCTGGCACCGGTTCTCAAACAGAAGGAATTTACACACTGTTAACTGCAAGTGTGTGTGTGCGTGCGCGTGCACGCGCTGCACTGCAGGAATAAATCTTCAGACACTCACTCACACTGGCTTTTGAGCTGGATGAGTCCACTTTCAGCTTTTCTTCCTCTGTTTAGCTGTATTGTTTTGACTTTTTGTGTTGTTTTTAATGACTAGTTTAACATCCTGCAACTTAGAGTGTGTCATTTAGCACATTTAGAGTGATGTTGTATCAGTGTCCTCCAGTCACCTTTCAGTCTTAGTTGGCAATAAAATATTTGACTACTTATTGTTAAAGCTGTACTACTGGCTCAATGATCTAAGGACTAATAAACTAAAATATTAAGAGTAATATGTTACTAGTTGCCCTCTGGGCTGCTAAGAATTTTTACTTTGCCATTGACAAGGTCGTTCTAGTGTGAACCTGTTCTTCTGCAGTAGGCATATGAAAAGTAGCAGCACCTTTTTATTTCATTGTCGTTCAGATACTAGCTGGCCACCTGTTGCTACATTGTAAGGACGCTTCAGGGGGAAACGCACAAACCACGTCCACATGGGCAGATTTTGACGCCACCTAAGACCCGCCCACAGAGCCATCTCGCTGCTCTGATTGGACGACGGTGGGCAGAGGAGGCCGGCCTCCTGTGAAATTTTAACAAAGTTTTTCCTTTTACCGAGTCAGTTTCGCTTAACTCGCACCTCGCTGTGCTCCACACAGACTGCTCTCAGAATAATCTGAAGGAGGTTTTCTGACATCGTCTCTTCATGTTTTAAACTGTGCTCGGGGATTATTCCTCCTCTTCTGGAGATAAAGACGGACATGCACTCTCAGAGAAACTCAAAAAACGGACTAAGTTGCAAAATGGTGCTTCAGGCAGTCGGAAAAGTACTAAGGTAAAATAATAATGCTTATTTTGACTTGACTACGTAATATCTGGTTATAACCTGGTAGTCGAGCTTGTAGTTTACTGTAAATCTGACTTTTTAGTATTTTTATGAAGCTGCGACGGATCGACTTAAAAAAAAATAAAAATGTTTTACTGTGTGGTTTTTGTGCTGCTTTCTCCGCAGGGACCAAAAACTCTTATTATGCACGTTTTTGACGTCGCATTTAATCTTCACCGCGTGTACTACAGCGTCGGTATGACGGATCAGGAGTTAGTTGTGTCTTGTCAGCAGTAATTACACAGGTTTCAGGAGCCTCTGGTTCCGGGGTCACAGCGACTCAGCAGCCGGCGCTGGGAGCTTCTTTCCTCCTTCCTGCAGCTCTCACTAACAAGACTCAACAAGAGCAAGAGAAATGTGACACTGTCTCCTCAACCTGTCTGATCAATCATTTAAAGGCATTTAACGCAGGAAAATGAAATGGAAATTCTTTCAAATCGAAAACTTCTGTTTTGAGTAGACATAAAAATGACAGTGACTCGTGGTCAGAGTTGAGTATAGCAAAGTTGTTTTAATCCTGTCCCACAGCATCCCGGTTACCATGGTTTTCTTTACTATTTACTAAAAATTGTAGTTAATTTGTTCTTGCTGGGTTTTTTTTATTTACTCTTAACTTAATGTTTTAGTTAGTTTAGTGTTAATATAAAGCTTCTTGGCTTAGATTTTATGCACAGGTGTAAATTATTTTATTATATACTAAAGGTCATAATGGGACATAACAGCCCTAAGACTTAAAAATGCATTAGCCAACCTGGAGCATTAGTAGTTTGTTTTGGGCGTGTTGAACAAACATGATTAATCCTTTGTTGACAATCAGTGTTACAAGGAAAAATACTCATGTCACAGCAGCTGTGGGGAAAAAGGGAAATGTAAGAAATCAGTTTGTGTATTTTCTCCCGTCTGTGTCATGTGAAGAAGACATGCAATCATTATGAGTGTGTCCCTCCAGGGGACAGACCGTCCTCACAGTGCTTTGAAGTTTTCTCTTACCTTTGGAGTAAAGTTGGGGGGGTGGAGGACAGGTGTGTTCTCAAGCAGCAGCCCAAAGGGCAGAGGTTTCATCAACCTATTGTCATGTGTGTAGACGTGGAGTCCTGGTGTGGAGAATTACTCTGTAACGGCTTGTGAGCAGGATGTAATGAACGCAGCAGAGACTGTTACTGCACAGTATGTTGTTATGGCTGTTGCAACATCTGTGACAGGTATAGACAAGTTCTGCAGCTTCTTTTTTTTTTTTTTTTTCTTGCTTCTTGTGAACTCAACTGTCTTGCCTAAGAAATGAGCTGGCTTCCAAGAAATACACCCTGGATTTATTTGCCTAGGAGGTGCAATAGGGGGTTTTCTGAGGGAAATGTTAGCAAGGTAGTGTTAACAAGGATGTATATTTTTGGGTTTTATGAGGGAGTTGGGGGTGGTGGCGGGGGTGTCACTGACCTGTCTATAGCTCCACTTTTAACTCGTTTACTCCTGCAGTGAATGGTTAAGTTTCTTGGCTTAGAAGCAGACATGAATACTATACCAAAATATAGCTTGTAGCGGTTCGGTGCCCTGAGAGTGAATCATGGTGCATAATCTTCTTCTTTTCAGAGTGGTGTGGAGAAAATGCACATCTTCCCTCTTTGAGTAAATGTTAAGATGGACTGATCATCAGCCCATCATCCACATCAGTTGCTCTCTAACATGCCAACTCTCAATGTTATATTTGAAAAGTGCTTAACAGCGGCAGCGGCTTATCTCAACGCGAACCCCCTTTCCTGTCAAACATGTGTTTCGTTGTGATGTTGATGAAGCTCCATTATAGCGCTGGCAGGGGGTCCTTACATACTGTGCAGGCCTGAGAGTCACTGAATGGGATTTAACAGGGGAAAGGGGAGGTAGCCAGAACTGTGTGTGCGTGCGTGTGTGTGTGTGTGCACTTGTTTAGGTTGGTGCCCTGGCTACAATTCTCATTTACTGATTTACAGTGCTGCTGACACCCCTGGTGATGCTACTGATTAAGCGGTGGCAGCTGGGATGTCTTTGCTTTTGTCTCTTTCTTATCTCTTCTTTCCAGAACTGAAACAGATGAGTAATTGTGTGTCCGTGCTCTTGCACAGAAACTTCAGGAGCAGCTCTAACAGAGCGGTTCTCTGTAGACTTTAACACTCCAAGGCTGAACCTTAGTCCATTCTTAAGTCTCTTTTTAGCCCTGTAATGGCTGCTGGTGGTTTAGCTTTGGTGTGCTTAGACTGCCTGTTCTCTTCTGTCTGTGGTTTTTCAGGGAAAATAGTCATTGACTCTATTCGGTTTGAGGCCTAAAATGGATCAGGAGGCCAGGCTTGGAGAAAAAGAGTCCTCCTGACTAAAACTGCTCTTTCTACATAATGGCAAAGATCTTTCACTTAGTCCTAGTCTAATCAGCAAATAATGAAGCAGTATGCAGTTGATATTGATGTCCTAGTACAGTTCTTTTAACCCCTGAATGCTTTGAGCCATGCAATCAGTTGACAGTGGAGGGAGCAACTTCCTGACATGATCAGTGATTGATTCTTTCTCTGTCCTATAAGGTGTTTGTTTTTTAAAGGTCAGGTCAGTTATAGGTTTTGATTTCTCTGGTGTTCTTAGTAGAAGACTTCTTGTTGTTTGTGGTGCTACTTATTTTTCATATATTTATCATAGACAATGGGCTGTATCCAGTAAAATAAAGTAGTTGAGACTTTGCATATTGAAGTGCATTTCTTGCCTGAAGGTGAGGTTTTGTTTTGTTCTGTCTCAAAGAAAATATCTCAGATGACTTAAGAAGCAACCACTTGAGAGAAGATGGCACTTGTCTTTGTTTTCTATGTTAGATGGTTGCATGTCATGTTCACCCTTGTAGATTACATCCGCTGTATCCATATGCCAACAATTAAATTCTTCTGCAACCCAGAAGGTCAGTTCAAGTTGTGCAATGTCGGCCTTGGCAGGACTCACAGGCCTAAGGGGAAAGTCATTACATGGGTTTTGTTAAGTTGTGTTGTGTTCAAATCGCCAAAAAAAAGAGCCAATAAAAACATGAAATCCATTCAGTGCTTCTGGTTTATAAGTCTGAGCGTGACCGTCTGTATTGATGAAACCCAATCATGATTCGGTGGTAAGGTGATAACTAACTATGGAAAAATCTGGTCTGAACTTTTTTTCTGCTGAAGCACTGCTGTGTGTCTAGAGGGAAGAGAAGGGGGAGCTCTGCAACAAATTGCAGTATTTTAGAAAAAGTACTCAAGCTAATTTTCCAGTATAGCTCTGGCCCCGAGTGATTCCAGGATTAATTGGAACCAGGTTCTGGTACAGAAACAGATATATTCACCAGAGGCCGAAGAGATGTATGTTTGACACTAAAATCAAGGCTGAACAGTGTTGGTGGAAACATGTGCTTGCACAAACACACTCTCTCAGACCAGAGTTTTCCCGAGGTCTTTGGTGCTATCAAGCTCATGACGCAGCTGTTGTGACCAGCTGGGTCGGCGGTGAAAAGGGAGAGGGGGTCTGCAGCCAGAGTCAAGTGTGTGTGCGCTTGTGTTTGTTGTAGGCACAGGTGTGTGCAACATAATGGTTGTGTTGTACAACAGAAAAGATGGTGAGTGAAGACCAGTGGAGGGTGGGGGAGGAGGTTTTTACTGGGAAAAGTGAAAGGGGTGAGAGAGTGGCTAACAGACAGGGATGAACAGCTGTCGTGTCTGTCACTCCACAGCTCTGCACCGCTGACCTACTCTCCACCCAACTATACAACCCTGTTTCCTCATTGTTTTTATTGCAGGTAAACACATCCTGTTTCTCACCCTCCACGCCTGCTTAAAAAGTTCAAACGTTTTTCACACGTGATTTTCTCATGGCTCACGGTAGACTGTTATTCCACCAAAGCCTGACCAGGTTTTCTGGATTGCAAGTCTGTGACATACAGTGGTTCTTGGTGGTGCCAGGCAGGCTGTCGCTGCCCCCCGGCCCAGAGACATGTGCCTGGCAGTGGCCTCAGCTCCCTTCCACTTCTGCCTTCTGGCCTGCCCTGATCTGGTGAGGAGAACGAGGCATCTGCTGCCTTTTATGGCAAAGACTTGTCTGGGAGAACTTCACCAGGAACAGACAAAGCTGCTGTGTGTGTGTGTGTGTGTGTGTGTGTGTGTGTGTGTGTGTGTGTGTGTGTGTGTGTGTGTGTGTGTGTGT
>JAUYWH010000024.1:7534489-7585481 GCA_034779795.1 Ctenopoma multispine | reverse complement strand
TGTGTGTGTGTGTGTGTGTGTGTGTGTGTGTGTGTGTGTGTGTGTGTGTGTGTGTGTGTGTGTGTGTGTGTGTTGGCGTAGAGGAAGTTTTCTTTATCCTAAAATAAACTAATAGCTCCAGAGTTTTACCTCCCTTTACCACACAAATGTTCACAAGAAGTGGAGGAGGCATTTTTATGGAAAATTATGAAATTACAGAGGGAGTGAAACCGGAAATAGCTCAGTGAATGTTTTCCAAAAGCAAGAGGGTGGTGGGGTAAGAATGAACCAACCAAACAGTTTTCTGGGGGCTTAGCAAAGCTTTGAAAAGATGTGAGCGCTGATGGTATCTGTAGATGAAACTCTTTCCTTGGGTAAAGCTCTTTCACATGAGGGAACATGTTCCTCGCACTGCAGAACCACACAGACCACACAAATCTATCTGTGCCCTCATGAGCAGGAAGAGTTGGCAAGGAAGCAGACACAGATAAGAAGCAATGAGGTAAATGATTTTAAAAAAGCATGGGATGCTTCACATTTGGGGAAAAAAAGAGAGTAAAGGAAATGTGAGTCAGTGTGGAGGTCATATATTGCAGTAAAGGGGAAGCTGAATATAGTTAGAGACTAAGATGAAGATGAAAGGAAATGGCAAAGAGAAATGGAAACAGAGGGGGAGTGTAAGCCTCAAATCTGAGGCTTTCGGCCCTGAATAATACACTGTTTGGACAGGTGAGCCCGCTGACATGGCGAGGGGAAAAAAATGTGGGCAGAAAACGAGCAGAGCAACAGGAGAACAGAGGTGAAACAGAAAGTGGCCAGTCATCAATAATTAGCCAGGAGTGTAATGTGTGGTGTCCTTGGTTTTTAAATGACTCTGAAACAGGCTCAGGTACTGCCTGGAAACATGAGTCAAATACTCTGATAAATCATTACCCAAAAGATGAGAATCTGCGTGTGTCTGTGTGTCTGAACGTGAAAAGATAAGGAAGGAGCATTTCCTAGCACTACAGCAGAATTTACAGCCTAAGCGCTTCTCCTGATAGTTAAATTAGATGACAGCAGACATGTAAAGGGGGAGTGGTGCACGGGAAGGAGTCTTAAACATTTACAGAGTGGAAGCCTGGGGCCTCTGTATGCACCCACATGTTGACTTGCATTCCCTTGTTTGCTGAGGTGGAAAGCAGGACAGCGCTTTCTGGAGAGGGGACTTAAACTGTGCGGGGCTTTTGAACACTGTGCTCTGGCCAAGAGGCCTCGTGCTCCACAGTCCTGTCATGTTTTGTAAGTGTTTATTAGTTCCCATGGATATCCGTCGGGCCTGTGTCGATCTGTCTCCTCTCTTCATTCCTTTCTCCCCCTGTGCTCTCACTCCCTCTCCTGTTCTCGAGCCTTTCTGTCTAAGTATATTACTGATCTGTCTGGCTACATAGGAACTGTGAGCATAAGCCCTTTTTCCTGCAGAAGTCATTTCCGCCTTTCCTCCAAGCTCCAGTGTTAGTCTGTTAGAGCCTGAGTGAAAGCGAGAAGAGTCTTGGCTGCTACTTGGAAATAGTGTTTATGATCCCTCATCATTACTGCTGTTAGAACAGCTCTACTCAGTCCAGGAGCCAGAGCTGCCGTCTTTCATGAACGACAGGAGGATCTGGGAGTGCAACTATGAAGGGAAGGGGAGAAACAAGTACCAAGAATGCCTGGCTGGATCACTTTATTTAGACGGAGGGTGTGGAGAAAGGAGGGAACAGAACTAGTGATAAAAGTTGGGTGAAAGCAAGACGGGGAGAAATGAGGATCAACAAAGCACCATATATTTAGGCAACGAACAGAAAATCATTTAGGCAAACACAAACACCAGTAGCAGAGCCAAGAAGGAGTCGAATAAAGATGTAGGGAAGAGTCGGGAGCAGGACTGGACTTCCTGTAACGTTAAACAAAATACTGATCATCTACTGTTGGTCAGTTTAAAAACCATGAAGAGGAAAGATGGCTGGGCTGTCAGTTGCGTTCGCCTCTATTTTGTGCCGACCACTTAGTCTGTTTATTATTTGCACTCATGAGTGAAGTCTTTCAACCTTTGACCTGGCTTTACTGATATAGATTCAAAGCAGGGGCTGTAGGAGGGGGAGGAGAGGTTACAGCCCTGGAAGTGCAGGAAGAGTGTGATATGACATCCCTGCGCTAAAACTAGCAGTGGAAGTACAAGGCAATGGGGACGGCTGTCTGTGGGGAAGCTATAGCACTAACATTCATCCAGAGGTCACTGGTAGGGGTTACGCACTGCAACAGACGACTCTTTGTTTAGTCTGTTTAGGTTGCTGTGAATCCAGTGTTAGAAAAGTCACACAAAGTTAGTTTTCTATCTCATTTCTGTGATTTGTGTTTTGTAACTCTACTACACTCAAATACCAACTCACCAAATCCAAACCAAATCCCACCAATAACTTGGTGGGATTTTACATTAACGAAGCACTTTGCAGCTCCTTAACGTGTCCTTCTGTCTTCTACATTGCAGGAAATCAAAGACAAAGCCAAATGGAAAGAAGCCTCCAGCGGAAGAGAAGAAGCAGTACTTGGAGCCAGAGTTCACAAAAATCCGTGTGGTGGACTTTGACCTGAAGGAGCTGGTGGTGCTGCCCAGAGAAATAGACCTCAACGAATGGCTAGCAAGCAACAGTGAGTGACAATATAGAATATCTGTAGGGTATATAGAGTAGGAGCGCAAAGAAAGCGACTCAACATGATCATTGTTAAAATATGAAAAGGCGTATGTTCTTGTTTGAGGCACACATTCCTTTAAGCTCTTTTCTTTGATTACAAATGCGTTTTCTCAGGGGTTAGGAATTGTTTTTCCAAGTCTGTGTTCACTTGTCATCTGTAAATGACAAGATGTTCCAGTGGTGCTGAGAGCCAAGCCTTTAACATGATCCAGGCCTGGTACCACAGTGAGACTTCCCAGTTCCGCCACACACAGCGCTTCTTTAAACACTGTTGTTTGCAGGCTCTGTGCAGCGTTTTAACTCTTACTGAGTTTCCTGGCTGATTAATCGCTCTCACAAGGCTTTTTGTTTTGTCTGTCTCCCTGACTTTGTCGGTCCAAAAGCATACATGTTCTCACGGGGGAAAGGTAGAAAACAAAGATTCTTCTTTTTTATTTCAGGCGGATATAACAGATGGGACTTGTTTTCACGTTACTGTGTTTTTCAACATGAAAATGAAAGTGATATGATCCGGCTTGTGCCAGCTTGTCTTGACTTGGCTTGGATATACGGCTGAACAATGTTTTGATGAAAAGTTTTTTCAAACCAAATCATTAATGATTGGAGTCATTTAATTCTGCCCACAGATATAAACCAACTGTACTTGGCTGAATATTTTCGAATTAGTTTGTCAAACAGGAAAAGACGGGACGACTCCTGTGGGACGGTGCGACTACTCTTTGATTAGGTTTCATTGCATCCAAGAATACTGAGACTCAGGAGCTGGAAATAATCACATTTGAAGTCACTTCATACACCAGAGCAATTTCAGCGTGGTTGCGTTCAGAAAATCACAGACCCATTAAAGGCAGTGAGGCTCAATGCATTTGCCCAGATATTCTTATATGAAACATGTTTTGAGTGTGGTGTTCACACCTCCTAACATTCTTTACGTATATCTCTAGAATACATTTAGCAACTGCAAAAGTCAGTAGAACAAGCAAAAATGGTTAAAAATACTAACACAAAATCATCTATTGCTTTTGTTTGTCGTCTTATTAATGCCACGTGAGCTGCAGGGTTAAACAGAAAGTGTGACTCTCTTCTTTGCTGCAAGTAAAATTGTTCCACCCTGTGTATAATATTTTAATCTAAAAGTCCATTTCCAAACCTTGGGAATTGGATCGCCGGTTTATCAATGGCATTCTTTAGCACAATTGACTCTTCACAGACGAAATTTCTTTTAAGCTCTCAAACATGAGAGAGAATACGGTTTTGACCGTTTACCCAGGCCTTAACTAAATGTCACCACATCGGAAAGATCTCATGTCTGTAAACATCTAACAAACAGAACAAATACGTTTGACTGAAATAGATACATTTCTTCTCACAGTGTTTGCCTAATGCTTGGGGACAATGTACCGCTGTGAGGGAGTTTCCTTTGCACTAGAAATGCTTGTTTCAGACCTAAGAGACTGAAGTAACAACTTAAATTTGCCTAAGCTGCCATGTGTGCATGATGCTGTGATTCCACAGAATGTCCAATGTCCACAGAAGAACCTGACATAACAGAAAAAGCTTCTTTTTATGTTTTATCAGGGTTTTGATGATTCATTTAGGTCACTCAAAAGTATTTAGGTGTCCTCATTATGTTTTATTTGTGGGTAAAAGACCGCACAAACTGAATAACGTGCTGTGATCTCTTCTTTCGTTACAGCAACAACATTCTTCAACCTTATCAACCTGCAGTACAGCACCATCTCAGAGTTCTGTACTGGGGACACCTGTCAAGCCATGACGGCCTGCAACACGTAAGTTATCTCCGCCGCTGTTGGTTTATTCATTGCTCGCCTGCCCAGATCCCATTGGTTTATTTAGCAGAAATCTAGTTTCCCATTGGTTAATTCATCAAGTTCTCCAATCAGCGAGGGAAGGCTGACAACCCAGAGGGAAAACTCGGATTAATTCTGATGGTTTAACTCTCTCACCAGCGACAAATTCCACTCCTCGCGAGGTATTTTAATTAAATTTCAGCTAATGTAAACATGAGCCATCAGCAGTCTGAATTACACAAATTTAGTGTGATCAGTACAGTAAACACCACAAAAGCTCATATTTACTGCTCAGGAACCTGTTAATCTCCACTGTCTTAATTGCTGAGATCATCGTGATTATGAAGATGCACTGATCCTACTGCAGAGGTGATAAAAAAAAAAAAAAGAACATGCAAAAGACTGACTTCATGTGTTAAACATTTGCTCATCACACGTCCTAGAGAGTGTTGTGGTCACACTCTGTATGTTTATATAGATGTGTATACATAGCAATGTGGTGTAGCTGTAGTTTTCTGCAAAGTCGGTCAATTACAGCTGTGTACAACAAGAGCAGCTCATTCTACTGTTTGTTTTAGCGGAATTACAACATTTTCATGCTAACAGAGGGGAGGTGACGATTAGTATATATATAACTAGTTTGCCCTGTCAGGGCGGGGTGTCGTCTTTATGTGTGAAACCTTGTCTGTGGAGAGAAGCCTTCATTCCCACTGTGTATACTGATAACTGGAAAAACCTGAATACCCACACTGAGAAAGCACAAAACTGACTATACAGCTCTTAACACATAACAAGTGCTCGTGCTCACTGTGGACAAAAATACGGTGCTGAGATCAATGACAAGTGACACAGTGGTTGAGAAATGACACACATATGACAGATTTGGTGCGAGAGAGAAACTCGAGTTAACCTCTGTCAACAGTGCATTATTTCGCTGTTGTCACCTTAATCTTCTGCTGCTAACCCACACCCTGAGAAATGTAAGAAACACGCTTCACCTGCTGCATGTGAGCTGTGAAGAGGAGATGTAACGTGTAAATGGAGAAGAACACAGAATTCCACTTTGTGGTTGGTCTCACGGCTTCGTTCTGGATTGAATCAATTTGTTTTAGTTTGTTGAGACCTCGAAGTCCACCATTTATGATTATATCTTCCTAACACTGCCTGCTGCTCAGCACCCTGCCCTTTCCTGCCTGGCAGGGTCTGGCATCTATTTCTTTAGTGTTGGGTTCAGGTGGTTGGCTCCATTCACGATTTGGATGGTAAAACTAGGCTTTGTTAACAAACCTGTTACTTCATTTTATTTCCCATTGGAAAACCGCAGTTTTCAAAACATGAAACACATTTCTGTTGCTTGAAATACATCCTTTAAAGATAATGTATGTGCAGGTGCAGCCACATATCATATCGCCTCGTATCAGTGAATATATTGTTTGTACAACATGCCACTGATCTCATCTTAGAAACATTTCATAACCCTCCACCCTGACTTTTTTTAGAGGCTAAAGCAGAAATTACATTGCGTTCATCACAATAAATAAATGAAAATAGAAAGAGAAAATTATGAAAATAAAAGTATATATTTGAAAAGATTTCAAAACACTACATTTTTGAATAAACAGGCAAAGACTGCATAAATTAGGTAAGGTAATGAGTGTATTCACAAAAATTCTACTGAGCCACAGTTCACAGTAGATAAACCACCTGTGTTGTACACTGTGTCTTCGTATAAATGGTTGTAGTTTTATCATGTCTGGGTGGGTATGTAGGAGTAGAGAAGACATGTTTGTAGTCCAGTCAGTGTCTCTCCCACGCTCAAACACACCGTCTAATCCTGTGTGAATAAGAGTATTGCAATAGTCTGGTATTGGTGCTGTGGTCCTGCTGGGTGAGGTCTGCGGACGCTTTGCATTCCTCAGGATTTGTAATGTCTGCTCCACTGTCTCTCAGACCCACACTAACAGCTACACCCACATTTCTTTGCACCATTTTATCTACTTATTAATTGACCCTTCCACCTCCCTGAGTCTGAGCTTCCTCGTTAGCTCGAACATTCGTCTACCTCTCGGGTGATAGACCTGTCCCGCTCGCTTGACTCGCTCTTTGCTGCTGACCCTGCTGGTTGACCTTTATTAACCTCACATGTGAACCGACTGGGTCAGCCGCTCCAGAATCAGAAGACCAAAGGAATTAAAACTCTACTGTACATAAAGGAAAACACGGCAACAAGATTTGTGATAAGAATGTTCCCGATGGTGACGCAAAAGTTGTTGGTATTATCACTGGACCGAACCATATCTTTTATCTGTGTCAGAAAGCGAGATGTGACTGTGATCATGGGTTTTTCCTGAATGAGGAAACGGAGCAGGTGACGTCTCATAGGCCAATTATGTCTCACAGGTCACCTGTGTGTTGTTTCTCTTCCTGTTAACTGACAGAATCATTTGAGTGTTTTATGTTACAGGAAATAGTCAGAGCTGCATCCATTTTAACCACGTTCTCTTTAACACATTCATAGTGACACTTAACAGCTGTATAATTAAATCATTTTCCTTAATGACTGACATCATTTTGTCTGTGTGTGTCTTTGTGTGTGTAACAGCAGGGATTAAAAACATGTTTTCTTTGTGTCTCTCCTTCTAGAATATACTACTGGTATGACGAGAGGGGGAAGAAGACGAAGTGCACTGCTCCTCAGTATGTCGACTTTGTAATGAGTCTTTGTCAGAAACTGGTCACAGATGAGGAAATCTTTCCTACAAAATATGGTGAGTATCCCTCTGGCTCCAGCCCTGCTGGGCCCCTCAACTGTCGCAGACTTAGAAAAGTAACTAACGTTGTACTGCTGCCCCCTGCTGCTGAAATAAAAGGCAGTTAAATCCAGTGAAGTACAAGCTGGTAAATGTTCACATTTGAGAAAATGGAATAAGTTATATTTTAGCCATTTTTCCTTCAATGCTGACTGAACAAATTTTAAGACAATTATTTTGGATCTCTTTATCAAAAACCATAATTAACAGAGCTTTATTCTTGTTTTAAAATAGTTTTTCCTTCAGAGTGACTCTCGCTAATCCCATCTCTCTCTCGTCTGGTTCTGTTTTCTTCTCTCCATTTAGGTAAAGAGTTCCCCAACTCCTTTGAGTCCTTGGTAAAGAAGATCTGCCGGTACCTGTTCCACGTGCTGGCTCACCTCTACTGGGCGCACTTTAAAGAGACGGTGGCTCTGGACTTGCAGGGCCACTTGAACACTCTGTATGCACATTTCATCGTTTTCGTAAGGGAATTCAACCTGGTCGACCCCAAGGAGACCTGTATCATGGACGACCTGTCCGAAATCCTCTGCACCCCCGCCCCGCAACCCGCGCCTCTCCCGGCCCCCTCTGCCCCAACCTCATCGCCCTCCCCCTCTTCACAAAACCACGTGACAGAGAGATGAGCGGGGGGGGGCGATGAGACAGTAGCCCCGGGGGTGATAGAAGATAAGATAGAGGAGAGAAGGACAGACAGCCTGGCCCCCCTCCTCAGTGCCAGCAGGACTTATGAAACCTTCCACTTCCCTTGTATTTCGCAATGGCACCAAGCAACCAGCCGGAAGGAAGGGGGTAGGGTTTCCAGGGGGGCGTTTGGGGTAACGGGGAGGGGTTTGTCACGCCAGCAGGAATTGGCGTGAGCGTTCCTCCCAGGGGCAAATCCCTCCCATCTTCTCTGCAATTTAAACTAGGAACAAAAAAGTATGTGTATGTCTTATTTTTGGTTTTATTTCACTTTTTTTTTCTTTTTTTTTGAGGTTTTATTCAGTTTTATTTTTTGTTGGGCAGGGGGAGTGCAGTGCGTCTGTCGGCCCTTCGCCTGCGTCTGTCCTCTACCTAACATACAGTACAGCAAGGGGGCTCTGCTTTGCTTCAACCTACTCTTGTACAGTGTTGTTGATGTGTGGGGAAGAGGCGTCTCCGCTCACCTGCAGGCTCATCCCCTCTTGCGGCGGCGGGAGGCGGCCTGCAGGCGCACGGCCACTACGCTGGCCAGTAGGTAGCCATGTCACTGCCTGATGGGGCGATACTAGCCAATCACTGTTTGGGTTGTTTATGTGCGGGGATGATTAAAGCGCTTCCTACTCAGGACCTGAGAGAATACGTCACTGCTGCCAGAGAGAAATGCCTCTCATTTTTTTCCATTCTCTATCCCTTGTTCTTCAGACTGCTCAGTCCTCCATATAACAGACCGTGTTTAGCTACAGTATAGTCACATAGTCACCTGGTGTACCCCTAACAAACATGTCCCAGCGCCTACCTGTGGAGGGCAGCAAACATGTGGAGAACGCCACAGAAACAGGGAGACAGAGAAGATGTATAGAGATTGTATGATAGATCTTTAATCTGATCAGAGAATTGACACTTTGAGACCGACTGGTGCCCACATGTGGCTGAATCAGAGCGGTTTCTGATGTTTAGCATTGCAGCGGCCCCGTTAAAATCGACACCATCACCCACTCCAAGCAGCACAGAAGGACAAAGACATGAGGTAATGTCTGCAGGCACATGGAGATGAGAAGAAGGGTGATCGGTTGGAGCTGTTCTGCTGTTTGACAGCCACCAGTACTCCCAGTGCAAAACTAAAAATCTTCTGGGGTTTTGTTTTTACCCAACCCTTTATAATTTTCTTTTAAAAAAGATTATCAGAGTAAAATTAGTTCAGAAAAGATAACAATAATGGTATCATTACACGTGTATAGAAAATGCACAGTCTGCTTGGACTTTACAAAGAATCACGAGCGGGTTCTGTCAGACATAGCCTCTCTATGGAGGAGGATTGGGTTTATAATTCTCCTTTTTATTTATTTTATTATTTTTGTTTTTATTTTATTTTTTTTCTGCAGGGTTCTTCAGTTCTGGCTCTCGTTTTTATGTATTTTAATTATTAACTAAGTTAAAAGCAATTTAATATTTTAAGCTCTGCGGATTATAATCTAATAAAAGAGAGAAATGCCGCTCTGTCTCAGTGTCGTCTTTGTAAATATGTTTATGTAACGGATGCTCGAAAGGACAACGTGAGTTTCTGGGCTTTGTTTTAGCTTTCAGATATTGATATTGGCAACAAAATGTTAACACACACACACAGCAGCAATATTATAAATTGTTTGAGTGTAAACCACATTCTTTGGCCTGTACGTCTACAGATTTTACATTGAAACATTGAAACATTCTTTGTTTTATTGAGTTTATATACAGCATGTGCAGTCACTGTTAAAGAAAAAAACAAACTATAAACCACTTCCAAACAGTAATTTCTGTTTATTGTGGATGCTCCTCAGGTTGTGTAACAGTCACATCTCTTAAACCTCAGTGCATTCTGTGCATTTTCATACTGCCCCTGAGAACCAGCCTGTTGATGTGTACATCTTTTTGACTGCATAGAGACACGTGGTGTGGATTATAAAATAAATATGACCCTGTTATTGAACGACCCCCCTACTTAAAACAAATGATTCTCATATAAAACGCTTGCAGACGTGGTTCAAACACATCTTAGGTTTACTAGCTCTCCATCCTGGACTTGCGGTTCACCGCCGAACCCCGCCGTCTTCTCACAGACGCCCGCAAGGTGACGCCCTCGAACAGTTTAAACCGAGCGATGCCACCCGCTTCGTCCAGTTTCTTGGCGCTGCAGCTCGGTGTTGGCACCTTTACAGTGTTACCGAACTTGGAGTAGTCCACCGCGTACATCCCGTCCTCCTCGGAGACTGTGGGCACGAAGCGCTGTCCCCACAAGATCTCCTCCGCCACGTACGAGGTCCTGGCCTGCGTGGTGATGCCTGTGGTCTCCACCACCCCCTCCAACACCACGATCACCTCGATGTCCTCGTGCTGCAGGTCAGCGGCTGACAGCTCATACAGAGGGCTGTGCTTGTCGATCACGTGGCAGATTATGAGGGGGGACACCAGGAAGACGCCGTTGGTGCCCACCGGGTTATCCATGTGGATGTCGATCTGGTCCAGAGGTACCACCTCGCCCTCCTCGGTGGTGGTTCGCTTCACCACCTGCATACGCACGGTGGCGCTGATGATCATGCTTTTCCTCAGGTCCCCGATGCGGATCATGAAGCACAGCTTGTTGTTTCGGACGGAGATGACTGCGTGCTTACTGAAAATGAGCGTCTCCGCGCGCCGGTTGGCCTGTGCAGTTTTCATGAAGATGCAGCCGAGCATGATGGCGTTGATGACGAGTCCGACGATGTTCTGCACGATCAGGATGATGATGGCGGAGACGCATTCCTCCGTGATCATCCGGCCCCCGAAACCAATGGTCACCTGGACCTCTATGGAGAAGAGGAAAGCGGAGGAGAAGGAGTGAATGTCCGTTACGCACGGGACAAAGTCGTCTCCTCTCTGGTCCAAGTCACCGTGCGCAAAGGCAACGAGCCACCAGATCATCCCGAAAAGAAGCCAGCTGCACAGAAACGACATGGTGAAAATGATGAGTGTGTGAAGCCATTTTAAATCCACGAGAGTGGTGAAGACGTCCTGCAAGAATCGACCCTGCTCTCGGATGTTGGTGTGCGCCACATTGCAGGTGCCATTCTTGGAGACGAACCGAGCTTTCCCCGGCTTGCTCCTGAACTTCGGCTGCAGGACATCCTCAGCCAAACGAGTCAGCAAGTAGTCCTCGGGTATGAGTCCTTTTCTGGACAACATAGCGCTCCCATACTACGCATCCACAGCGTTTGGGCTTTTCAATTTCTGCCTCTGCCCGGCTGAAAGATTAATTATTTTCCTCTCTCCCAGTGCCCTTTGTTCTGTAACCACCGGCTCAGCTCCTCGGCAGCTGTCGGGCGCAGGAGAGTCTCGTTGTCGCCCGTTTTCTGGAGGTATGTGCGCGCCTCACGTTTCCTCCAGATCAGGCGCTTCACAACAGAGAAGTCCCATGAGAAGATTCCTCTTCCAGTTCCGCAGCTGCCGCCGTCACTCACACCACCGACTGACCGGGCATAACTGTGCCAAACGGCCTCGTGCCTTTGTAAATCAGCCCGCTGGTGGTGGTGCGTAAGCGACATTCAGTGAAATGTAAAAAGTGACTTCAGGAGCATAATGGGCCTCTGAGCTGAGTTTGATCACATTTGGATGAGGGGGCAGGCTCGTGTGGCGCAGTAGGTTGTATGCTGACTCCGCCACTTCTGTGTAGTTCGGTAACGTGAGCTGCAGACGCTGTGAGGTGGAGAGGCAGTCCCTCCCTCCACCATCTCTTTGGTGCCCTTCCCGTGATATTCAGTGAGAATGCAGAAGGGGGCCCGTTACGCGTAAAACAGTTAAGTTGTGCATCCCAAAATGCCATATGCAGCTCATACGTAAATACAAGGCACATGATAGTAAATCATCCTGAAGCTGTTTCATATAAACTTCAACAGTTCTTAACATGAGTAGAAAGTGGTTTGGTCCACACAGCCAGATCTGTTGTTCTGTTGATCTGTTGCTGTTTGTTTGTTTTTCGTCTGCTGTGCGCCATGATGATTTAATCTCCTTGCCTTACCACCCATGGAAAAAGCGCAGGCCACTGTGATCCCCTGGCATCTATATAACTTTCTAATGTCACCCCTGGCAGCTGCAGATACAACATCTGACCTCACAGTGACACCCACGAGTACAGTACATGACGATGATCTCTGTGTTGTTGTGGTTCTGTGTCTTAGCCTGGTATTATATTCCTCAGCCCTGCTCCAGGTCATTTTAAACTTCCTGCTCATGACTCATTTTCTCTGTACAGAGAAATATGTCCCACACAAGCAATAACAAAAGAAATCTGTTGTACCCCACATTCAAATAACCCTAACAAAAAAACTAAACAATGTATATGATAATTTATGTTTTATTAACAAAGAATTAACGTTTTATGTACAAATATAATACATGATTAAAAAATAAAAGGAATATATTCCATGGGACAATTGCACTTTGAATGTCTTCCTTTAATGCTTCCTCTCTTCTCCTATTCTTGTGCTACTTGTCTGCTTGCACGAAGGAGGCGAAGACGCTGTCCTCCTTGTCCAGCAGGGCCTGGGGTCTATCGTACTCCAGGATGATCCCCCGCTTCATTACAATCACCAGGTCGGCGTTCAGGATGGTGTGGACGCGATGCTGTGTGACAGAGGGGAAGGAAACCAGTCACTACTCCGAGCAGTAGAGAAAGACATCAGAGAGAGCTGCTGCACTCGCTAATTCTGGATGACACACTTTGAATGATAAAATTCAATAGTTTTCACACAAAAGTCTGTTCTGTCATTTTTACATGGATAAGTACAGTATACAGATTTAAAATTGGAGGTTCCAGAGGCAGAGTTCTCCGGGAAGTCTGGCACCTGCTCGTATGTCCTACCTTTCTTTCTCACCAGCCTTATTTTCTCCATAGTAACTCTGTCCATGCTGCATTTGACTGTGGCTTTGCAGCATTTTACAGGAAATGCATCAGCAGCACATGAACAAAGGTCAGCACACTCACGGGGAAACACGAGAGCTGGATGCAGAACTGTAATTGCCTGGAGCGTTGGCACAGTGTAGTGGAGATACTTACTGCGATAGTAACTACTGTTCGGTCAGCAAAAGCAGTCATCACCACTTTCTGCAGGATGCTCTCCTGTGGGGACATAAGCAGAGAGAGATGAAGCTGGCTATGACAAACGCCTGTACTTTAATGTTAACAGAGAATCAAGGACAAAAAATACATGTAAGACACAGAGTGAAATAAAAACAGTTGACATGTTTCTTCAAAAACACTTAAAGTTGAACCCCCTAGAAGCTTATCATCTCTACTGTTTGTGTGTGCTTGCTCAAGGGAGGTGCTGCTGCATTATTGTAGCTGGGAATAGAGCTCTTTGTGACTGATCATTCAAGAGAGGGTCTTAAGTAAGAAGCAGCCATTTGTCAACACATCATCAACACACTCCCCTCAGGCTTTTATGGCACTGACTATTTTCTCTTTCATTTCAACCTTTCTCTGTCTGCTGCATGCATGCATGCTTCCTCCTCCACTCCTGCTTTATTTTTATCTTCCTCTTATGTAAGAAATCAGAACAAAACACTTAGTCTAGTACAATCTGTGAACCTGATACTCTGTCATTTTCTGGTTCTACAGCCTATATATTTTCAGAGAAACTGAAATGCAGATTTACACATATAATTTATAGATGTGTTTTGTTTGTGTTTTCTACAACTTCAGAGTTTAGATAAAAATTATGGACTACACTTTTTCTCTTTCTACATTGCTCATTCTCCTACCATGCTTACAGACCAAAATACCTTCTGTCTCCTTCACCTTTCACTTTCACATCCTTTATGTCTGTGTTGCCTCCTTTTATCACCAGCTTTCGCCACCTTAACAATGCCCTTTGTTAAAACACAAACTGACCGTGGCCATGTCTATGGACGCAGTGGCTTCGTCCATGATGAGGATGCTGCTCTTCCTGACGAAGGCTCTGGCCAGGCAGAACAGCTGTCTCTGACCCTGGCTGAAGTTTTCTCCTCCTTCCGTCACTATAGCATCTGAAACAATAAAACCAAACACTTTTCTGTAAGTTTATATGCAGAAAGCTACTTTAAATGAAACGCAGGACACTACAGTGACCCTACGCTATGAGAGAGCAAAGTTAATTGCCCATTAAGTCTTGGGTAATAGATCAATATTGTATTGATTTTTTCTCTTAATTTAACAGTCAGCGCACATGTAAAAATAATCCAGTTCATCCAATGTGGTAAAATAATTAAACTACAAGGTTTATTCTGAGTCTGCCTTCATTTAAAAAAACATGCAGCAGCCACATTGATCACACCTTAACATCCTATAAATATATACCGTATTTAATGATCATATGTTTTGAATTTAAATAATAATTTGAATAACTGTATGTAGTACTCAGCCGCCTCTTTGATTTCACTCAGGGGATCAATATACAGTATCTTGTATTGTTAATTCACTTATGAAAAGTAACTATCAACTATAATTATGAAATAAATGTAGTGGAATAAAAGTCAAAGACAAAAAAAAAAAAAAAAAGTCAAATATTCCCATTAAAATGTAGCAAAGAAGTAGAACATGGAAAAAAACTGAAGTAGAACTGAAATACAGTACCTAAGTTAATGTACTTTGATAGACCACTGTAAATATGCATATGAGATTTCATTTTGATTTAAGACACAACTTAACTGTAACAAGACCATTGCTGCAGGATCAAAGTGGACATTCACACTATCCTGTTACTTAAACATAAGGTAAATGGCTAAATGAATTAGCCATAACCCCTAGGTCACAGATCAATTCCTTATTGAACATTTGGCTCCAGTGAGCATAAACTAAAGCTGTAAGTGAATCAGCACACACCCACATTTGTCAGTATCACGCAAGTGAAAGCAGGTTTTTGTGTCTCTGTATCGACCAAAATAGAAATACATCAGCTGACATGAGCACCAGCAGCCTTTTATTCCACCACCGTAGCGAATGATTTCTCAAAAGGAAGCGAAGAAAGACAAAAGAACTGAGTGATACATTTCAAAATAAAAGAAACTAAAATAAGCCTCGGTACAGAGGGGAGCCCCTGTGCGCCAGCGTACAGAGCACTCATGGCGTATGTAGGTTAAGGCTGCTGAAATGGTTCTCAGCCAACATCTTATCATCAGTCTGCTGCAGTCTGCAACTACTAGGTCAGGGGCGTGAAAACCACGGCCCGAAATGAGCTCAGAATAATGGGGCTGTAAAACAGAGCAGGATAGAGCAGCTACACGCATAATACAGCTCCAACAAGCATTTGAAAAATTAATGCTCATGTATTCTGATACAGCAGCCTGATCTTTGAGACACCCGAGCAGCTGACAGTAGTTAATGAGAAGTGACAGCGAGATATCAGAGAACAAGCTGTGCTATTTGTTTTTAAGTAATAAAATAAAATAAATGAACATTTTAATATATTCTGTTTTGTAGATTTGTTAATATTGCTAATGTCTAGTCTCTGGCATAAAGAATAAATAAAAGTTTGTGAACCTTGTTATTTCACTCACTCTCTCATACACACATATTTAGTATAACTATAAGGACACTCACTGACTAAATACATGTCCTAGTCTCCAACCCTCATCCTAATGTGAGCTAAACTCCCCCTTACTCTAACTCTAGCTGTAAGTCTGACCATCAAACCGCCCTGTGAAGCTGCGAGGACCAGTCAAAGTGTCATCACAGAGATGACACTGAGCTATCATTTGTCCACACAAGCATAGCAACAAGCAATGACTTTGAAACACACACACACGCACACACACACACACACACACACACACACACACGAGGACAGATATTCTCACCCAGGCCTCCTGGCAGGGATTTAACAACAGGCTTCAGCTGAGCGATCTCTAGAGCTTCCCACAGCATCTCATCTGTAGCCTTCATCTCTGGGTCCAGGTTGAATCTGTACACAGGCATGAAACATTTTCTCAGTTAATATTGTTTATTTCTACAATTTAAATCAAGGAAACAGCAAAACAAATCAGAGTACAAAGTGACATCATCAAATATCCAGTTGGTTTAAAAATACCCAGCCCGAACATAAAAGTTAAACAAGTTATTTTGCTCCTTGTTTGCTCTTCATCAACATGACAAAGCTGTTACTGTCACTGCTGCTGAAGTCTAAAAATAACCCTCTTGACTAGAGTTTTCAGAGGAATGTCCTCTTATCTACAAACCCTCAGCTCTACTCATGCTTCAGATAACTGAACAGCTGCTCCTCGTTTTGGAATTGTTGTGTGTTTCCCCCTCCCCCCACTGAAACAATTTCAATCACATTATCACAATCATCAAATCTGAACTGCTGTAACAAGTGCTTCTAGCTAGCAAAATTAGTGGCGAAATGAAACTGATGGTACCGAATGGTGCCGCTGAACAGGATGGGGTCTTGTAGGATGATGGACAAGCGAGACCTGAGGGTCTGCAGAGGCAGCTTAGCGATGTCGATGTTGTCTATCACAATCCTCCCTGTAAAAAGTAGGTGTCAGTACTGAAGACGTTTATTCTATCAATAAAAGAAAAAATATTTCTTTTCTGAAAGTTCATTTTAAGTCCAATAATTTGGAGTGCTGATGTTTTACCCTCAAACATGTCCACCATGCGGAAGAAGGCCAAGGAGAAAGACGATTTTCCGCTGCCGGTCCTGCCACAGATCCCAACCTGAAATCCAACAAGTCTAAATTATCTTTATCACAAATATTCCGTCTATCAATTTCCAGGCCTTTGTTTTTGTTGCATGTTTTAACATAACTTTTCTTGTTTGGTTACCTTCTCTCCGGGGCTGATGTGTGCGTTGACATTTTTGAGCACAGGCTTCAGTGAGGCATCGTACCGGACACTCAGATTCTGGATCTTGATCTCTCCCTGCCGGGGCCAGCCGTCAGGGACCTGAGACACAGCTGAACACAGACATGATACATCACAGTAATGTAGCTTCTACCTGTTCGCACCTGGAAAAAAGCAAGAAACTAGAGGATGATGTTAAAGGTAGCAAGAAAGACACAGGCCTCTTTGCAGAAACCCTTTCTGGCTGGAAGTAAACATGCATGTAAGATAGATTATTAAGGGATCTAAAGGTCTTAGCTAGTGTAAAAACTAGTGGGCTCACAATAAGTTCATCCTGGATAAGGAGGAAATCACAAAATCTTCCCTCTGAGAAGAAAGCAGATGTGATTTCTTCTGAATTAATGAACTCTGGTTTAATTTAAGGTGATACTGTGCTGCTACACTCACTGAGCAGCCCCTCATAGTTCTCTGGTTCAGTTTTCAGCAGGCCGTTAATCCTCTTGACTGAGCCAAGCTGTACTTCCATGTCTGCCAGGTTACGCACCATCCAGTTCATGTAGTTCGACACCTGATACAGAGAGGGAGGTGGGGGAGGATAGACAGAGGTGACGAGATGGGTAAATGTCACCGTCCTCTCAGGCTGGACACTGTGGTTGCATTACAGTCTGTGAGTAATTCAGTGGTTGTTAAATCCTATCAACAATTTCCAGGTAAAAACCTGGTATCTCCATTTCTTTTCATGAGAACAACAACAGCAGTGATGGATTTACTTAAATTAAAGTAGGAATAACACAGTTAGAAATACTTTGTTACAAGTAAAAGTGGTGCATTAAAAATGTCAATCAAATAAAAGTAAAAAAGTATGATGCCTAATGCTGCAAGAAAAAAATGGGAGAAAATAGAGCCAACGATTATGCATCATGACTTCTTTTTATAAATAATTAATCTGTCTCCCCTCAAAAAACAATACCAAATGAATAAAGTACGGGGTTTGCGTTGCAAGTTAGTATCTGCAAGTAATTGCCCAGAAAAATATTCCACTACAAGTAACCTTTAGTTTTTCTAATCATGTAGTAAAGTACAACCTCTAAATGCTAATTATAATATAAAAGTAAAAGTACTCTATTATGAGAAAACCTACAGACTGGAACAAAAACAGCAGTCGCTAAAGGTGGGACTGACTTTTTATTCAAATCCTGCAAAACGTAACAAAAAAAATTTGTCAAAATTGTACTTAAGTATAGTACTTGACTAAATGTACTAAGTTACTTACTTAAATGATTCTTTTTTAATCAGAATACAACTATAAGTAATATAATATGAATAATAATACTAATAGTAATAATACTAAGTAATTCATATAGTCAAAAAATAGTTAAATACACAGAGTTAAAAACACACAGTCTCACCATGAGTGCATACGTCAGACCGAGCCCCACCAGTCCGGTGGACAGCTGGTTGTAGAGAGAGTTAGTGATGGAGGCCACAGCTGCTACCAGCACCACACACGCTCCAATATACTCCTGCAGAGAGACGTCATCATCACAGCAAGAAGATAAAACAGCAGTGAATAATTCAAGGACATGAATGAAACACAAAGACATTATACAGGTTTTCTGTCCACATTTATGACATGACACGTGCATGTGGATCCATAAACACCTCAAAGTTATTTCTGCCACACAGCATGATAAGCAGGCTATGATCAACATGCAGTCGATCCATGAAACAGCATATCGAGGCTGCATTTCATGTTAATACAAGGCTGGAAAATTCCAGTTTTCAGCATCCTGACAGAGGCAGAAGTTACCGTGCAACATAAATGTGAAAGACATGCAGCAGGTGACTCATTACCATGCGGACCTCCAGCCAACGATTGGCCGCTGTGAGGAAGAGAGAGGCGATGTTGTTGGCATCAGTGAACTGCAGTAACCTCTGTCTGAACCTGGGCTCGTACCTGCCAGTGGAAAGGATCATTTCATTATATTGCAGACTGTGTTACATACACATTAACCATCCACCTGACTGCAGCTTCTCCATTTTCTAGCCTGACTGACTCAGTTTAAACACGAGGCCTTTAAACAAATTATGGGAAGAAAGCAGAATGAATTGTTGAATGATTAAATTTGAGAACACTTACTTTAAATCTTAGACATAAAGTAATTCTGGTGACTGACACTGCAATCCAATATACCATTTAAAGCATTACAGGAAACCAGTAATTACACCATTAAACCATAAAAGAGTTGTGGGACACAGATTTTAAAAAGTGATTAAAACTGGCCTGTACTTTACATGAGATTATTTGTCTTTTCATCAGAACCTAAATACACATTGTTTAAGCAAGGTGTCTGTATAATGAGCATTTCAACACAAGCTGCTTATAAGGAAATGTAAATGTCCAATGTACAATAATCATCTAACTAGACAAACACAGTAGGATATATGTTAGCATTTACCTGAGGGCCCTTATAGTGGTTAGACCCTCTACTGTCTCAGAGAAGTGGGAGAGTAAAGGGAGCTGTGTGCTGTCCTCCAGCTGCTGCAGGTCCCTGAGCAGAAGACGAACAAACACAGCAGGGAGGAAAATGTGGTTGGTACAGACCTGATTATAACATCTGTGATATCTGTCTCTCCATCCTGTCAGACTCACCTGGAAGCCACCCGGAAGTATTTCTGGATGAAGTAGCAGGTGATGGCCAGCGGCAGGAAGGCGATGAGGACGACGGGGGTAACGTAGGAGATGACGCCGAGAGCTGACACACACAGCAGGGTGGAGCGCATGAGACACTCGAGGGTGGAGGGGATGTGCTGATCGATAGTGTTGGTGTCCGTGGAAAACCGGTTGAGGATGCTGCCAAGTGGCGTTGTCTCAAACAGCCTGGAGGAAAGAAGAATAAAGTGATGTCATTTGCTCTCATTATCTCCACTGTTATACTGACAATGAAATAATTAAACTATAGAATGTGTAAAACGTAAATGCATCTGTGAATTAATTCTTATTAATGAATTAATCTTATTCTAAAAATGTATATTTTTACCAAACCATATACTTTCCAGAAAACTAAAAATCTTTAGCGTCTGTAATGACTCCATGGGTGTTTATACAATAAGACATCCAGCATAAATCTGCTCAGACATTATGTGCAGTCATGGGTTCTGTGTAAGGAAAGCAGATGGTGCTGTGAGTAATGGGGTGAAAAGGTGCTTTTAACTGTGTATCCTCTTTTAAATGATCTGTCTTATTACACACGCACGGCACTAACTGTCTCTCACACACACACACACACACACACACACGCTGAGCGGCGTACCTCATGGGGGCCAGTATGATTTTGTTTAGCAGCTTGTGGTGAAGCTCCTTGGCCACTTTGAGGCCGGTCCACTCCACAGCCACTGAGGTGGCCAGACACAGGACGATGCCCAGGCAACACAGCACACTGAACACCAACAAATACTGTGCGTGACTGAAGCTACAGTCCTACAGAGAGGGGGGAGAGGGGTTAATAAAATGTGACTTCCAGTCTGTGCTTTAGAGAAAGTGAAATATAGCGGAGGCGTTCCTGTCACTCTGTTTGCTTGCACTGTAATTACAAGCATAATTAAACTTTGACGCTGGTTAAAAATTAGCTGCGCAATGTGACAAAAGCAGTGAAGCTTTCAAAGAGATGCTGTTCTCCCTTCCTCTGAGTTTCTTTACTTTGTCCTCAACTTACCTCTTGTTTAATTTTGTGATTTCATTGATTCTGTATTGAGCTAAAAAACATTGAAATGTCTCAAGTTTAATGTATTCCTGAAATTCATAATATAATCAAATAATATTTTTAACAACTACATTTATATCAAGCATTAAAGTTATGATGGCATAAATTAGCATTTTAACTACTTTAAAATGACAAAAAAGGTGAAACAGCAAAAAAAATTCACTAAACTTCAGGGATTTCTTGTCATTTTAAAAAGTTACAATTGATTTTGATGTAAATAAAATAAAAAATTCTAAATGTACAAATGCATCCTGCTATTGCACAGTTGTCTACACCTCAGTACAGATTAAAAAAATAATTAGTGTAATCCTTCTTTTGTTCCTTTATTAACACACTCTACAAAGTCAGAAACAGGAGATTATTATGTCAGCCTTAAGTACTTTTACGTGGACATTTCGTGGAGCCTAACGGTTATGTGAGGCAGTAACGTGCCACAGTTTGTGTTTGATAGTAGAACAAGACTGTCCCCATGGGGATTAGTCCACAGAACAGTGTAGATTAGATAAGCCTGGCGCTGAGACACTGAGCCAAACACAGTGTCCTCAGCATTCAAGTAACAATTCATCTGCACTTAACTCTGTGTACAGTGTGTCTGTGTGTGTTTGTGTGAGAGAAAGAATGAGCGAAGTGAGGAAAAGACGGCTGCAGTGTTTGTATTCGACAGGAGGACACGGTGCACTTCAAGCTGCTGTTCTCATCCCCAGCTGAGTCTTTTTTTTAGCCTTCACATGGCTGTGAAATGGGATCTGACACAAACACACACACACTTATAACATGATAACCTGCCAACAGGTGGTGTGGCCTCATTGCGTGAACACCACAGACTAACCTTTACCAGTATTTATGTTGGTATTCTGAACAGCGAAAAGAAAACTTACAGTGAATAAAGGTCAAATAAGGTTATGTTAGTGATTATTTGTTCTTCACTCATTCACACACCAGAATCAGTTTTATTTAAATCAGAATTAAAGTTTACTCTTTCTTCTTAGGTTGAAACGTTTCACTACTCATGTCGCCATGACTCAGCTTTTCACTATTAGACCCAAAAAGCATTTAGACCAATTTATAAGAATTAAAACTCTCCTTTATATTTATATTTCCCAGCAGCTCTTTCTTCATAAAAAAGAGACTCAGTGTTATTCTAACATGCAGATCAAGCTGAGCTGCAGTGGCTTCTGGGTATATTAGTGAATGCTCCATCTGCGGTTGGCAGTGTCTGTGTTTCAGGTCAGCTCTGTTCAGCTGAGACTCACAGGAGAGTTAGAGAGAAAGCTGTTACATCATTTCACTTTGGCCCGTTTCCCTCCAAAAAGCACATTATTTACTGTTAGTTTTTCTTTCCCATACCTGAGTCTGTTTAAAAAAACAAGTAATGATTTGTTCAATAAAATCTAATTTTTTCTTCTGTCCCATTCCAGTAAACATCTCACAAACACCTCAGGTTTATCTTTATTACTGACTTATGGAGTCTTGATCCCTGCACTTGGAATAACTGACAAAGAAAGGCACAAAATCCTCACAACTGAGAAGCTGCATCTATGCAACTATAGGCAGTTCGGCAATATTTACTTCAAAATTACTTAAAGGCAGAGACGATCAAGCACAAAAGACCAGACAACAACAAATCAAGACCATGTCTATAAAAACTAGAACATCCTACCTTGACGACAGTACAGTTGCGAGCTGAGGCCTCTGTCTTGGCCATGATGACATGTGACGTCCAGTGTGCCAGCCAGTAGTCGATGGCGACCATGAGGGAGTGTTTGAGGAGCTGTGACAGGAGGAGCAGGTTGAGCAGGAGCATTCCAGCGGAGGACAGGTAGGTGCCACAGGAGCGCCAGGGAATGGTGGCGCGCTGACGCAGTACCTGTGAGAGATTGTCTTCTTCGTCGCTCTCTAGAGATTCCTCTGGGATCAAGACAGGCACAAGGGTTCATTAAGTTATGGATTTATTCTGGGAAGAAATTCTTGCATTTTGCCACTGAAAATTATCATGAATGTGTCTCTTCTTCTCTTACTTTTCCTTTTTACTTTAAATAAAATAATACTTCTGTAACTGTGCTCTCCCCTCACATGACTTACTCCTCATATGGTCTTTCTGACAATCCTCTGTCCTAGCTTCATCATTATCTTCTTTTCCTCATCTCTTTCCCTTTCTGACACATTTCTCATATTTGTCCAACAAAAACCCCACTACTAACACAGTCCATGAGAGAAGAGAGAGAAATAACAAGAGGAGAGAAAAACCCACAGAGAAACTATGCTACGGGTTACAGTATCTACATTCTACAACACCAAGCAGATGCTCATTCCCACATGTTTTTCAGGGGCGACAGAGCAGCACTGACACAGAGACTGGGGGTGAAGAGCTAATGTTAATGACTTTTCACATCCTCCCCACCCCCAGGTTAAATATATCACATCACATCATGCAACAAGCTTTTGAGCAGGAGCCTTCATGTGGATGTCTGGGAGGCTCAGACAAGCTAGAGGCAGAGCGGAAGCGGGTGAACAGACGGGGCAAAAAGACAGACTGACAGTACTACCACCATCTACCAATCATGCTGCTCTTAAGCATGTTCATAATCAGAAGTGACAAATGTTTGAAAAAAAAAAGTGAGAGAAAGAAAAGACTGAACGATGATGAGAGCGTCACAATGCCACAGACATTGTTGCTTGTTTTTCAAACCATGCTTTCTGCCCACACCTGCTCGATCGAATATGAGGGCAGCACCTGGAGCTGGAGCGATCCACCCCGGGGTGCCACCAGCACACGGAAGACAACACAGAAAACAAATAAGGAATACAGCCACTGCCCTTTAGCACTTTCCACTAAAGTTGCACATTCAATAGCTGAGGCACGCACGTAAAGAATCAGATTTGGTGTTTGGACAGAGCAGGAAGCTGCTGGAGAGAAGGCTTTGTCATATCTGGTTGCTGAGAAAGTCTAAAGGGAAGCCAGGACACAAGACACCAGACCCAGAGAGAACAAAATGGTCTGGAGTACTTAACACCAACACAATGTTTGCTTTGCACTGACACTTAAATAAAAAAACAATAAATAAATAAATAAATACATTAAATAAAGAACACAGGACAAAAATGTTTAAAAAAGTAAAAAAAGGGAATTAAGGGTCATTCAAATCCTTGCAAACATTGCAGAAGGTGTAAACATTAAATAAGCTGATGAGCTTAAGCTTTAATGTAACGGGTGCTGCTGCTCAGCAAATACACACAGCAGAAGGGGAAATCATTCTCCACTTATCATTACCAGCAAGCACACACGTGCACGTTATGACCAGACTGAAATCAGTGAAGCGCTGATTGCAATTCCCTCAGTATGTAATCAAGCTGTCTGATGACCACTCACGGCAGAGGTTGTGTCCCATGACCGCTCACCTTCTTCGTCATCCTCACTCCGGACGGCCTCTCTGGAGTACATGGCCCTACGCAGGTTATTCCTCTCCATATCTGTCATACTTGCCGCCACCGTCTCCTGGAGGAGAAATTAAAAACATCATTTATTTCTACCCAAAAATACTAATAACTTGAGACATTAAACAAACATGTAATCATGATATGTAATCACATAATCATAATCAAACTTTCTTTTAGATTCTTTAAGATTATTAAAGACATTAAAGATTCATTAGTACTTTTCGTTAATCACCTTTTCAAACTCCTGGTCCTGTCTGTGCATCAGGGTTTTCCACTGCTCAAACAGTTCCGGCTCTGAGTTCTGGATGTCCTTCAGAGTCCCTTCGGTCTGGATAGTGCCATCTTTCATGGCAATAATCTGATTATAAACACACACACACACACACACACACACACACGGAGAGAGAATAAATGCAGTCATTAGCTGAGGCTGAAAAATCAATTTTAATCTGCTCTGGGAATTTTCTGAGATAAACTGTCTACATCCCAAATGAGACAATAAAGTGTTTACTTCATGAGTAATACAGCGTAGTAAAACAGACAATCCTAATCATGATCTCAATTGCTGTTAAGCAGTGGAAGAGTAAAAAATGTCACCTGAAAGTTGGTTAAGATAATTACTTTAAATCAGCTTCTTACCCAGTCTGCGTGTGGCAGATACTGAAGCTTGTGTGTGACCAACACCACCGTCCTCTTCTCTTCTCTCAGGAGGTTCAGGATGCCGTCCTGCATCAGATGGTCACTGAGGTGGATGTCTAAAGCAGAGAAAGGGTCGTCCTAGATAACACACACAAGTGTTAAAAACTGCAAAATTATAAGTAGATTCAAAGCCTTGAAAATCATTCTGCATGGATAATGACATTAATTCATAATGAAATAAGTTACTTTAGCGGTAAACATATCATATACATTTATTATAATTAACTGAGAAGCGGTGAAATCTTTCCTGACATTTTTAAACAGTCAGTTGAAAGCTGCGGTCAGCTTCTCAGCCCTGCAGCTGGGCTTAGGAAAGTGTGTTGCTATTTTTGTCACGTAGGAAGGCATCAGAAATAGAATCTCATCGGAGTGTTCAGGTAAGGAGAAACACTTTCACAGTGAATACTGGCAGACGGTGTGCTAACAAGGTTAATCAAAGGTGCAATCCAACCACTAAAGTCATTTTGATTTGTGCAGACTCACCAGAAAGACCACGTTGGTCTGCTGGTACAAAGCTCTGGCAACGCTGATTCGCTGTTTCTGTCCACCTGACAGTATGATACCCTGCACCAGAGGACAGGAAAGTGTGTGTGAGGAAAACAATACCACAAGGTTTCACTAAGAGAAGGGATGAACAACATGATTACATCCATAAATGTGTGTGGCACTCGACCCCAGAGCAACAAAGGAGATCACAGTTTATTTCCTGAATTACTGGTGCATGTAGAAATCCAACATGACAGTGATCTAGCTAAACAAGGTCAGTCGAGCTTCCTCCACACACAAACATCAAATCCTTGCTGCACAGTAAGGATGACAAGTGGTTCTGCAATAAACTGAGAAACAGTAGAGCTCTGGGAAAAAAGAGAAAAAAGACAAATCAAAGAAAAACACAAATTATACTGTGAGACGGACCCGCTCTCCGATCTCTGTCTGATCCCCTTGTGGAAGGATGTCAATGTCAGGCTGAAGGGAGCAGGCTTCAATGACAGCTTTGTATCTGGGAGACACAGACGGAGACAGAATACAGATGAGGACAGAGAGAATCTGATAATAGTAGCCAGAAACTATAGGCTTGCTCATTATTGACCAGCTGGCTAATGATCTTGATAGTAAATTCATTCTAATGATACATGTTGTACATCTGAATAACACAAACAACAAAACGAGTAAGAAGCACTCGCTGTGATTTAGCTTGTTTTCTTATCACTTAAGCTTAAGAACCAAAAACGGGGTCACGGTCCAGAAAACACTGAATAATCCTGCTTCAAATAGTCCTGATAATTGATTTTATTTTGGTGAGTTTTTGTGAGAGCATTAATAAATGTTCTTTAATACTCTCCACTGCTACAGATATATGGAGAGTTTGAGCTTCAACTGTAGAAGTCAACACACAGTGACCACCATTAAATTTCAGAAACATCAGTTTTTTTCATCCCAGCAGTACCACCTTAGATTATTTTTGTATTTTGAGTGTAAGCAGGCAGCAGCACACAAGAGGAGGAGGAGGGAGGCAGATGTGTAAAGACAGAGGGGACAGTGAGGTCAGAGACAAACATATCGTTTTATAGAACATCTCCATGACAACAAACCACAGCGACCCATTAGATGTATTTAATGAAAAGAGCCCATTAGACCCATAAAGAGCCTGGTCTTCCCACAAATGCAAGCATGTAACCTTTCAGCAGGGGCATTTACTGTGAAGCTGAATATTGTGTGTGTGTAAAAAAGACGAGTGCGTGTGTGTTTTGATTGTGTTCACGCATGCGAAACACAGCATATGTTGCTGTGACAGGAGTGAACACAATGATAGAAGAGAAACACACCTTCAGCCAAGACAAATGCTGGCTAAATGTTTATTTTGGAAGTCGCCAACTGGATTTTTTCACTGGACTCAAACTGTTGACTTAATCAGGCATCACCACATCCAATTTACCACAGTGGCCTCGGGGAGCACAAACATTATTGGCTCTTTTTTGGCTTAACAGTTCAGCCCATTGATTACTCTGTTATAATAACACTGTTTGTCATTTTAAAGAAGAATGCACAAAATAAGGTTATTTAATTAATGTTAATACAGCACAGCGGTTACTAATGCAAGTGTATTGTCTGAACCTTTTCGTTCAATGTGGAGCACATTGCATAAACACAAATGAGAAGAAGGCTGAAAAGGTTATAAGAAGCACTGAGCAGCATCCTCCTGTTACCAACCCGCTACACTTACTTTAAGCTAAAACTAATACAGCTGTCTTGTTAGTTGAAAGTTGTTTCTTTGAATGAACTATATTATTATGTTGGATGCTGGTTTGTGGCACTGTTGAACTTTATGCCAAGAAGCACAGGTGATATTTATTTTACCACATTAATCCACTTAGACTGAATGGATGGATCTGACCTCCTTTGAAGCAGTTTTACGTTGCAGTACGTTATCCCCTCATCAAGGAACATTCAACAACGACTCTTTTTTCAGAAGTGAGGTAAAGATGCAGTGTGCTACATGAACATAAAGATTTCTTGTAGTCTCAGTGGTTTAGATACTAACTGTCCCTGGCTTGAGTCTACCGGGGACCTCTGCTGCATGCCATTTCTTTCTCATGTTTTTTAAACCACTTCATGCAGGTGTGCAGTGTTACCTTGATTTTATCATGGGCATCTCGAATGTGATATTCTCCACCATGCTTGTGTTCAACAGCCAGGGCTTCTGGGAAGCGTAGGCCACAGCGCCTCTCTTCCTACCAGAGATTTACAACAAAAACAGGGGTGTCAAACAAACATGATAATGTTCAAATTTTAGTTATCTGTTTTTCACATGGGATCATTCTCAGGAACTATTTAACCTGTGGACCACAGGGACGTCTAAGCATCTAAAAGCAGTCAATGCATAACAGTCACTCTAGTCCATTAAGGCCTGGCTCAGGGATCATTAAAACCTGTGGTGTATTTGAGGTCAACATGCAGCTGAGGGTTGGAGAAGAAGAGGCGAGCAGAGGGAATAGTGCGTTCTCTATTATCTTCAGTGGATTTCTGGATAATTGTCTAAACTGCCGTTCTGCTCTAACGGTAATAAGTCTCCATGGAGACGGCCTGCGTGTAACACGCTGATTCTGAGCTCACCTGATGTCGCCGTCACCCACTGCATCTCTGTCTGTGGGACTGTGGAGGAAATATCAAACACAAAACATTAGATGAGCAATACTTTATAGCAACGCCGTATGAACAGATGAGTAACATGACCGCCGCTCCATCGATACCTTATTCAAGTAATGATTAAACAAACACACTAAAGCATATACTCTCCCTCAATATGGCAATGTTTGAAAGCCCAGACACAAACAGGCCAACCACTGCCCTACATGAGCACTATCATCTAGGATCTATCATCAGCTGTGATCCTATCCTTTCCTAAAAATACCCCCCCGCACATAATTTTAATTCCTGTAATTTGAAGATATGGAAATCAGCATCATTCCGTTTGGACTCTGACGCATTCAGTGCTCAGAGGATGTGATTACTCGGACTGAGATTAGTACGTCAACACACGGGTCTGTGGCTATCAGGATGTTGGTTACTGTTTGCTAGTATCTTGTTTATCTAGTGCATGTTTCACACTGTAAACTGTGCTATAACTGTAAAGGCTGTTTGAGGTGAGCACAAAATGATTTGTGGACATATGTACACACGTGTGTAAAATGGCTGCAAATATTTTTAGTCTGTCTGAGATCTTCAGTTTGAAATTGTCTTCTAATGCCTGACTAAAAAAAGATAATGGTTTTTCATTGATGTGTGTAGGTTTGAGTTTTTGAACATTTTCCTCTTTTTTCACAGCAACTTACCTCTCATCTCCCTCAGACTCCAGATGTGGCTGACTGCAGAAAATAGAGGGGAAAAAATATTATTTATTACATGGCTTTGCACATGCTCAGTAGAAGCTGTAGTGTATTTTTAGTTTTGACAAATTGACACCTCTCTCAGGTGACTCATCAGGTTTGAGTACAACCAGAGAGCGAAAACTGATTTACACCAGTTGACTGAAGCAACTTCAAAATGGCAGCGATTACAGCGAGACTACAGCTGTTAGACTGTGAACCGGTGACTGATATTTGAGAAGCTCTTGCATACCACACATACATATGTAAACACTGCTGTTACTGAATGGATCAAATAAGAGAACATGATGAAAACAAACGGGCTCAGCAACTCTATTCAGGAGATGTTAAACTGAAATCAAATCCAATCTAATAAAAACATATTTTACAAGTATGATTTAAGTACATTGGCATTCTGTATCTCCCCATCACAAGATCTTGGGGAATACTTGTTTTTATTTTCAAAGAAAGGAAGGTAAAAATGGTCAACCTGTCTAGTTTTCTATAACCAATCTGAAGGCTGAAGTTTAAAAAATGACAATGTGAAAAAATGACAACTGTGTTGAAGTCAAAGCATTTTAGTGAACACACCAAAAATGTGGAAATGTGAGAAATATATAAATTATACTGGATTTTAAAATGTAATACTTGGAAATGTATACTGTTGTATGATGATGAAACTACAACAACACCTTTTATTATTTCTGTTCTATACAGTCAGCTACACTAAGCAATTTCCAACATCACACAGTCGAAGCAGCTCTTCAGAAAATCACCTCATCAACACAACACCTGAAGCCTACAGTAAATGGACGTCTGATTTTCTGTATCCTGCAGCCATCATGAGAACAGGGTAATCATGTTGGACCAGCTGATGACTTACAGCTTTCATCTCTGACTGAATCTCTGAGGGTTATTTCTTCTTCAATCAACACCTTTAAAGACGTTAGGATGTGTTCGAGGAGAACCCTTATGGGAACTTGTACAAGAATGATTTTATCAACAGCAAGAAAATCAAGTCTAATCATAAAACCCAGGCTGAGGAACCTCCCACACTTTCTAGCAGTGAGACTGTAATGAACTTAAATGCCCATCATTAGACGTTAAAGGCACCCTAACAACAACAGGGAGTAATGGTCAATGCCCATCACATAATGACAGTGATGATGCTGAAAATGCTTCCCTATTTATCAACAATCATCACTTCATTCATTCACTGTCTGGCCTTCACTTGCTATGGTTCTTCTTTGGATCAATAACTGCAACAAAACACAAATATAATGCTTCGTGGATCCTGTACAGTGAAGTGCTTTTTTCATGCCGTGACTTGGGACACCGACACGTGGTCAGCCAGTTGACATGTTGCTACTAATTACTTCGGCAGGCAGAGTTTGACGTCAGGGCTTCACTACAAAACTGGCTGCCTCTGGACCTCGCACCACACAACATACTCAACAGCTTTGACACGATACTGAGGTCAAGATACAAATAGTCATCCACTTCACTGACAGAGGAATCCCAGGCGCTCCCTGCTCTGTGCCGTATTTGGAGTAAGAGAGGACAGAAGGAGCCAAAGGGAGCAGGTGGATGAGGGGCGGTCTCACCAATGGAGACTTGTAATTTGACCCACTAACCGGTTTTATACAATCAGAGCTTATTATTAAGCAACTAACAAGATGAATAGAGGCAGTAACAGCATAAATCATGACCTGTACAGCTGGGAAATAATGGAGCCAATCTAGACATTAAAGTTTTGATCTTGGAAATAGGAGGTGACAAAATAATGGTGAGAAGTTTTTGTAGTGTTGCAAAACATGGAGCTGGATTAACACCTGGGCAGCTCTGTCTGCTGAAGAAGATCACTTCACGCGATCAGCAGGTTCAAAATAGCTATGAAATGACCTTTCTGGTGAGCATGTTGATTAGAGAAACACGTGGAGCTGGGTTGGTGAGCTCAGGTAGAACAGTGAAGACCAGGACACTAGCAGCTGATCGGTGACAGCTGATGCTCCAGTCATCATCAAACGACTCCTCCTTCATAAATCGGATCCGCTGTCCGCTGGAGACTCACTGTCTCCTGATTAGTCGTGCTGTTTACTCCTTCCAGGCACAGGCTGCTTTTATTTATCGCTCACTGTCTTTTGCTTTATGTGTTTCTTATCCCCTCATCTTATGATTCTGCTATTTGTAGACGATCTTCGAAAACAGACCCTCTTTCCCCCAGATACATCCATGTGTACAATAGCTATAAATGTCCCTGACTGAAACGCAACAACAACAGCAACAAACATGGTGGAAATGAGAGACATACACAGCTGAATGTATATCAAAATACTTCAGGAGAGTACCTAAATGACACCTCCTTAGTCTCCCCCTGAGAGGGTTCAGCACCTGGACAGCATAATTCAACCTAGCCAGTGTGACCCTGGCACTGTGACAGAGAGAGAAGAAGTGTGTGTGTGCAGAGAGGGGGGCTGCCAGACACCGTGACGGTCAAGTCGGGGTAACCCATCAGAGCAGAGACTTTCCTTGCAAAATGTTTGGCTGAACTTGGTTTTGCTTGGACATTTGCAGCAAGAGTTTCCAAGTAAATGTCACTTTTCTACTAGGGATCATTTTGATGTCAGACACTTTTGTCCAAATGCAACTTAAGAATAAATACATTCAACCACAGAAATGTGCTAGATGTCATCAAAAACTTGAAGCTTCATATTAAAGTATGGTGTAAAGAGGCTCATTATGTGGCAACAGGCAACTTAATCATTCAAATCCAAAAAGTGAAACATATAGAACTGATGAAAAAAACACAGTGAACTGTAAATAATCAGTGAACTGATAACTGACCTGTTCCAGGTGACAGTTCCTGATACCCTCTGCATCTCTCCAAGCGCTGCCAGCAGCAGAGATGATTTCCCACACCCAACCTGGCCCACAATCATAGTCAGCTTGCCTGAGAGATTTGATGAGGAAGAGAGGGAATCATACAGTAAGTGAACAAATACATGACTGGATAGAGAAACAAAAAAATACGATAGGTAAGATAGGAGGTCGATGCATACTGCATCCTCACCAAAAGGAATCTTGATGTCCACATTGGAAAGTGTTGGAGGTCCATCAGTCCACGTGAAATAACCACTGGTTATCTGAAAACATGGTACAGATTCAGCCAGATTAACTGAGATTAACTCCCTCATGAACGAGTCAACAGTGAATATTTTGCCCCCCAGAAAAGATGTAAATGGCAGCAAGAGGCAAATATTGCCTCACTTTCACTGATTTCATTCTGGACATTATGTGGTACATTTCACCACGAAAGAAGAAATCGCTAAAGGTCATAACTGCTACACAGCCAGTCAGTTTTTACTGACTGACCTTTAAGAAAAGGTAAAATGTTCAACATTTTGAAGACCATATATAAAACTGCTTCAAGTTTGAGAAAACTGAGCAAAGCTGATATATTTTCTATTTTCTAATACGTATTCTCCTCTGCCCGTCTCTGCTTCATCTCTCTCACCTTGATACAAATTTCTTGGTCCACGTTCTGTGAGGATCTGTCGCCCTCACGGTCCCCCTGTGAGCTGTAGTTGTTCCAGTCATCCCTCGGGGGGCGCTTCCGGTTCACCACCTTTAATGGCTGGTGGTGCCGGGACAAAAAGGAGGAGGAGGAGGAGGACGAGGGGAGAGATTTAGAGGATGACTAGAGGAGGGTCGTACAACATCCAGCACAGAGGACAAAGGGGTAATGGTGATATTAACGGGAAGATGGTAAAGTGGAGCAGGACAGCCACAACATCATGGAAGCACCAGCAGCAGAGTTAGAGAGAAAAATAAATCCTGTCCTTGTTGGCAAAACTGTAAAAATTCAGATGTTTACATGTACTTACCACAGCCTGGTATTTATTTTGGTTGTGATTGCTGGAGCCAGAGGTTAACATTTTCACTCTGGGTTCCTGTTCGTCTCCAATCTCATCACTTGAGAAAAACTCACTGAGCTTCTGAACGCTGCAGATTAAACAGAGGAGTAGAGAAACAGAGAAATCAAGACACTGCAGATGAAGAATGAAAATAAAAATGTAGACTAAATGAAGATATCATCAGACTGTAACAACTCTTTCTGTACACGTACATACAGTGTCTCTGCATCTCTGAATTCAATTATTTATCTTCCGTTTCACTTCCTTAATGAGAACAAATACGCTTCCCTCACATTTCGATATCTGTGCTAAATAAACGATCTGACATCAGCTGTAATTCTCTCTGCTGGGGCTAATTTCCTAAACTTACTCATTTATGTATCCGCAGGTCTGGTGAATTACAGTAGATAACAAAGAGGTACAGGTAACATGGTACAGTGAACAAAGTGTATTGATGTAACTAGACAACTAGCAACAGTGGCGTCAGTATGTAAAGAGTGGCGATTATCACAAGAGAATTTTGAGGTGAGGATGACTCATCTAACATTAAAGGGAACAGCAGCTTATGCACAACACATTTAAAGTTACACACTGTATTTGCAGTTTTACTTGCCTATGCTGTTATCACCAAATTTCTTTTTACTCATTTTATTTTTACATTTTGTCACGTTGAAGACTGAAGATGAGCTGTGGTGCTGAATCCACATTGTGAGTTTTTTTCCTAGTGCCTGACTGAACTGTGTTAGATCACACACTCCCAGAATAAGCATCTCAAAGGATCACACAGCTCCAAGATGCAAGAAAATACATCCTAGTTAAAATAAGGTGCTTAAACAGGCACAGTGGTTTGAATTGGTCTCTTAAAAACTCATATAGGAAATGTATAGTATGTAATTTGTAAGCTATTCCAAGCAGTTCTGCAGCAATCAGTTTTACCACCCCCAACCTATTCTATCCACCCTGCCCACCCTGTGAACCTATCAAAGACGTTCAGACAAAGATGATGGGATTTAAACTGACGTGCCCCCGTTGCCTATACATTCTTAAAGAAAAGAGCTCCGCTTCAGTGACTTTATGAGACGTTCCGAGGGGAACGCTTCAATATCTCAAGCAGTGTCAAGCTGAAAATGTATTACTGCCTGACTTTGCTAATGACCAGAGCATACAGACTGTATATTAGAGGATGTAAATAAGGACACCTCAGATCAGTGAGTTTGCCATTTCCAGCCATGTTATATTTCTGCACACCCTACGTTTAGGAGTGGGAAAAATTAAGTGTACTCTAACTAGTACATCCTTTATTTTGCTTAACAATAACAGTTAATATACAATACAATAACAGAGCGGTATACACAACAACAAGCATCTTAGAGAGAGAGATCTGTAGCTCTGCATCTGCCTAATCACAACAAATGTCTTGACTGTTAAACTAATTGTAAACCTAATTTCTGAAATAAAATGGCACAACATGTCAGTGTCAGAGACCAGCGTGCAAGAGAAATGAAGCACTTTGCTACATCAACAAAGACTTATCAGATAATACAGCTAATCCATCTACTGCAGGAAAAGGTCAACTGTTCAATTTAATTATGCTGCATTCACTACTCTGCTCATCCACAGCAGAGTTTCACCTCAAATCCTCTTCCACATGAGTATATTCAGACATTTCCTGACCAATAAACATTCATAAACAAACCAGTGTTTCCCAAGAAATCTGCACGGAGATCTTGACTCCACTTTGTCTCACCTAACAAGAGCCTTGACAGTGGAGCGCACTACGCTGGAGAGCAGGAAGAGGGGGGTGACCAGGATATGAAAGAGGGACAGAGAGGCAAAGGCCACAGCTGGTGACAGATCGGCATCCTCTGAGATGTGAACATGAACCACAAATGTCTGCAAGATAAGAGGGAGGACAGAACAGTGGAGGTTAGTCTCAAAAGCATGGGGTTAGACCAATAAACCTCAGAGCATTTCATAACCGATTGTTAATTATGGTGAATTTAAGGTAAAATTAATCATAAATAAACAGAGCTTCAGTCAAACTCCAGTTTTGGAGTTTAGCGAAGACAATATACTAAAATCAAAGATGAATCACTGGTCTGCATCTATCCTCTCCAGTCATCCCTCTCCTTGGTATCTGTGTGACGTTTCTGATTTGTCACCGCTCAAGTTTACAACCATGAAGGACTTCTATAAATACAGACAGGGTGTAGTGTGGTGCTGTCACAGAGCCCTACACTGTGTCACTGAGATATGTCACTGGACATCTTGTAGTCAGACTGCCTGACACTGTCTCCACTCTGTCCTTCACACAGGGGGGAAGTCAACAGGATGCAGTCAGCTCAGTGGTTATTTGCTGTAACTATACAACACAATAAGCAGAGCACAGCAAAGCTTTTACTTTCACGTGGAATTAATGGTGAAACCGGAACACACACCCACCGTCAAAACAGCTGCGATGGGAATAGCTGCATTCATGAAAACTGAAAGCAGAAAAGAAACACACATGAGGAGGGCATGAAGCCTTTTTCCACTATTTTACGTAGAGAAAATAATGTAAAGTATTATTATAACACATCATAATTACTAGAATTATTATTATTATTATGAGATAAGAAAATTCAAAAACACACAAAACCATTTAGACAGATACACTGAACAAGGTAACCACAACACCCTGTGCGTGAGTCTTGAAAGGATGTTTGTTGTTTGTCATCCCCGTTTCTCTGCGCTTTATGTTGAAAAGTTGTTAATCCAGTAAAAGGATCTCAGCAGTGTGTTAATGGTGAATATATCTTGGTCTCTATCACTGTTATGAAATTCCTCTGTGCCATTATTCTCATACAATTGTCAGAGACAAAATTGTAATTGGTAGCGGTACTTGCAGATATTGATCTTATATTGAATACAGTCATACAGACTCCAGCTGATGTTCATCTGAGAGTGTGGACGAAGATAAGAAGGACAATCCACAGAAAACTTTAGTTCTGAGTGAACATGTCTTAGGTAAATTGGAAGTGACTGGAAGTACAACAATACATTCATGCATAAAACAGTAGTTATCTTTAAATCCAGTCTCTTTTTATGTTAAAGTATAAATTAGAACACAAACACAAAGAAACAGTGGTAAAAATAGCAGTGTCTTCCTTCAAGTTAAATAGTTTTCTGAGGAAAACATTTTTTATTTTTGCTTTACTTCAAATGCCAGAGTTCAAAGTTCAGAGTGTTTAGAGGAAACGAATTTGTGCCTTACTGGATATAGATGTGTAAAGAGCAAAGGCCTGCAGGCTGGTGAGCTCTTTGCCCCTGGTCTCCTCCACACTGTCATGGAAGATGTGCTCCCAGGCGTACAGCTTCAGCAGCTTGATGCCGCGCAGAAGCTCATTGGTCTTCTTTAGTCGCTCGCTGGAATATTCCTGAAAGCAGAAAGTGAGACTTAGATTGTAGAACTGTAGAAGGTGCAGACACAGGACAACATGACGTCTACTATCGGAATTCAGTTGCAGGTACAACGTACAGTATATAAAAAACCTGCTTCAACTTACAAACGTTCATTTGAGGAGTACAGCTGCGTATCTGTATGTGTTCTTGTGAGGACATTTTAGTCGGTCCTGACGAGTGTTTTCGGGGGTTAAGACTAGTTTTTAGGGTTTTGGTGAACTGACTCAGGTGTGTGTGTGTGTGTGTTTGTTTGTCTATCTGAGACAGAGATCAACATGTAACATCATGAATCTGCACCTTCATTACAACTACTTCATTACCTGATACAATGTGGTCCAACCTGATCTCTATGAGGGTTAAAACTAAAATTTGCTTGTATCATATGATGAAAATAAATCCAAGACTCATCTACAGCCATGCAAACTTCTCTCTGTGGTTATAATGCTCTTTCCAAAGAAGACCAAACTGTCACTGCACACATACATCAAAGTACTGAGCAAATTCAAATTCTGAACTAATGATGGTGCTAGTATCACCACATTTCACCATGAAATTTCTCAGTGAATCTCATGGTGATACTAAAGCAACGGTCACTCTGTAAGTCAGTGAGACTCATCCTCTGGCAAACATGAATGTCTGTAACAACTTTTATGTCAACATTACGGTGGCACTAGAGCAAAAGTAAGAGAGTGACCAATGTCAACAGGCTTCATAGTCAAGGGAGCATCAGTGTTTCTAAAACTGAAATTACGTTCGTGTGAACCATAGTGGTGGACTGGCTGCTGCTAATATGTCTAAAATAGATAAAACTAGTCACACAGTTCAGCATCAAGCCAAAGCTTTATGCCTCTACTCACCAGAGTGCTCTTTTGTGTTTGGGACAACTTGGTGGCCACAAAGTATTGTACAGGAGCTAACACAGCGATGACGGTCGCTCCAATCAAGGCACTGATTCCCAGGAGGTAGTAGAGCAGGATCACTCCCACAGTGATCTGGGAGTGGAAGATAAACAAAGAAAAGATGTCAACCTAAAAGAGTCAGTCTTCAGTTACATAATGCTCCCTTCTGACTTTATGAAAAGCGTATTAATACAGTGCAGCACTTTGTGAAGAGCAGTGACCTTGATGGTAGTAAACAACACAGTACGTGCAAGAAGATGACTTTGAAGGGTCATTATTTAACAGGATATATACGTTGTCATGCACGTACCTGTTTACACGCAGAGGAAATGCAGTAAACATATTTATACAAGGCTCTAAATTTCAAATCCACAACTGTGTGGCTGGTAAGCTCAACTCTTTGAACTGATTGAACTCAGTGGTCAGTAAGTTGAATGCTGAATTAAGAATGACCAGACTGAAATATTTATGAAAGTGAAGCTTTCTTCATACTCCACTGCTTGGGTTGTTCATGTGAGGACGGCACTGGATTACAGCAGAGGTACGCCATGTTTCCACCCGTCCTTGACCCCCCTCGGGCAACCCACCATCTTTGGCATCACACTGAATGCTTCCCCAGGACATACAGAAACAGATGGAGATGGATGTGACACCTCACATTCGCACGCCCTCTCCTTCATTTGATGCAGGATATTGGGTGTCACTGGAGACTAGGTGAATGATGAGTAAAAGAACAGCAAGATAGGATTTTTTCTTTCTTTTGTAATAACTATAAAAAGTAACACATTTCCCAGTAGCTGCCTCTGATGTGTTAGTCATATGTAACCAGGACATTTGGCAAGGCAATGGTAACGTATAGCTGTGGAACCACCAACCCCCACACAGCTTCTGCCAGCTTCTCGCGTGGATCTCCCCTGATTTAACAGTATGTCGTTGCTAAAAGGCTTCACACATCATTTCATACAGGACCAACAGCTACCTCCATTTTGCTTGACCTCTTCCGCGTGGAAATATTTCCCTCAACACCTCAAGAATTACTTCACTCTGACACAAATCTTTGCCAAGTAACTTTTCTTAAAATCTAACAGGACTAAGAGACTTATAGTCATGCACTGAATAAACACTGATGTGTTTCTCAGAGCTGTAGATGCAGTACAGAGGATTCCACAAATAATTTTTGTTATCATGTTCTGGGAAAAAGCGACAACAGGGGTTAATCTCCAAGAATGTCAGTGCAGTCATTAAACTGAAAAACAAGGGGATAAGTAGAAGATGCAACAAAGCTAACAGACCACGGGGAATGACTGACACATCTGGGATTACTGGTGAATTTCAAAAGCACAGTCACACATCCCATCAGGACGGGTGGCCATAAAAATTGAGCACAACGGATTCATTCCCTGTTTGGGGCAGACAGGTAGGGACAGAGAGAGAATACTAATGTGGCTCATACCTCAGAGGAATCAGCAGGCTTATACTGCCACTGAAGCAATCTGTTTTGGCTGCCATATCCATAAATCTAACATTCACATGTTTCTGGTGGCTAATTATACCACTGAAAAGTGACCATGAAACAAACTGTAAATACTTGAGGATGAACATTTCATCTCTTTGCAATTTATGGTTAAAACGTTATACAATCTCAAGATTCATCCGTATAGAGTATCTGAGTTGGTCTCTGCCATCTTTTTAGCATTTCAAAATGATAATCTGCTTTGAGCTTTTTTACGCAAGAGAGAAACACATTTTCTGCCATACAGAGATAAGAGAATACTTTTCAACAAACACAATACGAGGTGCCAACAGAGGCACACATAGGCCAGAAGACACATCAGCCAAGACAAAAGAGACAAGAGAGGCAGTGTAATGGTGAGCATTAGCACACTCGTTAAGCTTGCTGCAAAAACTATTTTCTGACAGACGAAAAAACAAGACAATGTGTACAGCATTGTCTTTAGACTGAAATGTTATCAAGCTTTAAAATTCCCATAATTTTATTTAAACACCATACCATTTTAGAACTGTGTGCAATTTAATCTCCACTCTATCACTCCTCTTTCAGTCTTTCACCACAGCTTGTTATTTTTCCTTGTTTTCGTAATGGTTATTTGTGGCTTCCCAAAGTTTCCATTTGCACACACCCCCACTACATGAAGTGGAAATAAATGAACTGAAAATACAATATGGAAATTCTTCACACTTGATATGAATTAAGTCATGGGAGTCCACAGGGAAGAAAGACACAGCGGGTATATATGATATGAAAAAAGTAGGAGAGAACAACAGAAATTAAATGAAAAAGGAAAAGAAAGTTCATTCTCAAACACATGGACCAGTTGGTTTCCGTGAGAAACTAATTGACCTCCAGGGTTTGCTGAAATTGTCTTTAGTATAGTTGTAATTGATCTCTAATGTCTCCTGGGGACCTGCTGGTATATGAATAATCATATTACACTTTTATATATATATATATATATATATATGTATTATAAATAGTGGATGTCATGCTCAATAACAAAATCCACTTGCAGTATAGAAAAGCATCACAACTCATGAAAGTCGTAGACTCTACTCCACAGGGGTTGTAACACCTGACACTTAAGTTTCTGAATACTTTATTTCCCATATGATGGCCCTATACTGTGAGTCTGATGGGAAATGACTCAATGCACAGCAGGATACACAAGCACAGCACAGCACGGCATGACACAGCACAGCACACAATAAACTAGTGTGAATAAAAAAGTGCTGTGTAACAAACACCTTTAAAAGACAGTTTAAAAATACAGTACAATGAAAGAGCAGGCAGCAAAATGGGAAAACATGCCACCTGTATATAAGAACATTTTACTGTGCAACGCACTGTGCATCAAAATCATAAATATATTGTAGCAGTGACAGACGCTCTGTATTACAGAATTACAGAAGTCAAGGAACGTACATTTATTTGTGACTAACGACTATACAGTAAAGCGTGGTACAGGCCAGTCATGTACATGTACATTTATGTAATGATGCAGCGTTGCTACTGACTGTATTTGGAGTTGAAATCAAAGGCTCTAACGACTGTATTTATGAGACATCTTGCTTGATGACTCACTCCTGACAGCAGCAGTAGATAAACGTGTTTCTCACCTGTACTGGCATGGCCCACAAGTTAGGACAGAGGAAGAAGAACCACATGAGCTGGTTGGTATCGATGGCAACCAGATTGCAGATCTGAGCGACAGTTAGCTCGCCCATGGACATGTTGGAGGTGCACAGACGCATTATTTTGTTGTAGATCTTTGTCTGGGGAGAGGACAGCCACATTCAGACCCATGGGGACAAGAGGCAGAGACACACTTAATTCCTAAACTACTTTTAAATGGTCACGTCACGTGGAGGATTTCTGAAACACAGTACCTGTATGGCCCCACGCAGGTTGATGCCCGTTTCAATGGCCACATAGTAAGAGGCCTGGAGGAAGGTCCTCTGTAGGAGAAGGGCGAAGAACAGCAATACGGCCAGCACATAAGCATTCTCCAAAAACTCCTTGGATGAAATGAAATAGATATCGAGCAACTTCCTCTGTAAGCACAGGCAGGTAGGGAGGGGGGAGAGAGAAATATTGACCAGTTTGACATCGTTAGTCCAGCAGGAATCTCAGGAAGGTCAATGATACAAACTACGTTCTGCAATTTGTCTCAGTGATGTGGTTTTGAGCAAAAAATGTTCCTTTTCATCACTTCAAACATGCTTTCAAAATGCATAATTTTCATTTCACAGGAGGCCACAATATTGTGCGTGAAACTCAATCAAACCAAACTACATTGGCGCCCTCAGAGTGTATCACACAGCTCACATGTGGGGTGTGAGCTGGAAACTAAAGATTGTGTTTTGGCTATGGGAGATGTTCACAGTATCTCACTCAAACTTTAATTAATTCTGCGTCAGGTAGCAATCATTCTCTCAGAAGGGATTACAAATTATTGATTAGAAATGTGCCGCAATCATCTCATCCTTTTTTCTTACTTATTTCTTTCTCATTCTACCCCCTCAAGCACAAATGTCTCCCTCTGTAAATCCAGAAACAGCTACAGGCTCAGTGGCTGGAATTGTTACTATTCTACAAACGGACACGCTGTCGAGAACATCTTCTATGAGTGACTGATGGATGGGTCTTTTTACCATCATCAAATTAACTTAATATCCCAGTGCACCGCCTGGATGTTACCTTCAAACAAATAATTGAAGAGTTATTCTTACAAAAGGATGCCTGAGCGGCTGTCCAATGTGGCAGTCTGCCCAGTGTCTAAGAAACTGAGACAGCTCCAACAGCAATAAGTCTCATAAATATTTGACGAGGCTTAAATTAGTAGACCATCGGAGCAGGTGTACAGAGCAGAGAGGGCATCATAAACGTTGCAGCGAACTAACTGTGACCTTTGAAAGGCAGGAGTAAGCCTTGTGACTCCTCTTTCATATCTGCTGAAGAGGTTTGTCTTCTGAATTCATGTCTCAATTCACCATCAGGAACACAGAGGGCTTGTTATGTGACATTCTCCACAGATGTCTTGTACCAACCAGTATCCAGACCTTGTTAGTTATGTTATGTTACTATATGTTCCTACTGAAGATCAAGGGCGTCACAGACCAACAAATAAAACAAAATAAATGCAGATGAAACTGGTTATTGCAGCTTATTGTCACCTAAATTGGTAGGTGAGGTGTTTATACTGTACGCTAAACTATGGAAAAAGCAGATGTCATTTGGAGCAAAGATATACACAATCAAAGGGTGAAACTGTCGCTATTTGTTAGGTTAAAAAAGAAAATTAAGCTACACAAAAAAATTATTATCATTATACCATTTGAGGTCTCTAAAAATGAAAATTCTTGAACACACAATTTATTCATAAGATTGATTCTGTCTGTGTTCCTCTCATTTCTTCGAAGTGGGTGTTTATGTATAGGCTTATGTTGCCAGCACTGTCAGTTAAATCTGATCAAACCATAGCAAAACAGTGCTGATGAAGCAGATCTGCGTTGAGTTTTGAGTGAGAAACTGTTGATTATTTAATTACTGTTGAGAGAAAGACAAACAACCTTCAGAATAACACATTCAGCAGCCATATTTCCAACAGGGTGATATATCCTACTGTGTGCATGGCAAAATGGTTGAGGTCTTACCGGCGGTTGAATGGTGCGGTTGTCTTTGCTGATGTGGTGGACGATGCCAGAGATGCAGAGAGGACCGGCAAAGCCCAGCAGGTCTGCCAGGAAGCGGAATGTAATGCTGAGGATAAGAGGTCTGCCAAATGCTTTCCTCAGGGCTTGCCAGATCCACTTCGGGCCCTGGGGGGCTGTTCCCTGAGGCCTCTGATGTAAGATAAAAAGAGGGAAGAGGTGAAATATTATCAGTATGCTGAGAGACTACATTGAGGAGAAATTAGCCACATAAGGTTGCTGAATGTCATTTAACGAATACAGCTAATCTGCAGTGACTGAATTACAATTTTTACCTGCTTTTTGGAGAACTATTAAAGTCTGTATATAAATCACCACAATGAAGCTAACAAAAGACAGAATATATGGATGGTTACTCCTTTGCAGAGATCATTCATAACTCTCACAAGAGAGATAAAAGAAAATAGACTAGATAACACACGCCTGCTATCAGAGAAAGTAGAATTAATTGCTTGAATAAAAGCTGAAATAACACCATCAATCTGAGTTGGCTCATTATTGCAACAGAAACCTGGGTTATTCAACCTCCACCAGTGCTGTGGCATCACGGGATGTGGTGATGATTAATGGTGAGATTCACAGTGAAATACACTATGTCATGTATACACACGCTCTGTGTCCAATGACACTGGAAAACCATGACATGATACTGCAGAGGACGAGGATTGAGCAGCTAAAACAGGTTTAGATTACTTCAAATGATAACTTCAAATAACTTCAAAACAAACAACACAACAGCTGATTCAATGAAACCACTGGCAGTGATCAGAGGAAAATATCTACACTGTCATGTTGCAGCAAACACTCAGAACTGTACGTGTGTTCGTGTGTGTGTATCCACACAAACGCAAACATACACATCCTTTCTTTCTACCTTCAGGTCAAACTACAAGGAAGGAGGATGTTTCATTTTCACATACGCCAATAGAAACTAGCTTCCCATGAAGTACAGTGCTTTCACCCCCACCGGGGTCGAGATGTCGCCTCGTTCACAGTAGAATGAAAATGACCCGGCGCCTCCACACTCTCCTCTAAGTGTCCCACCACCCCTCTCTCAACCTCTCCACTGGGATCTCTCAATCTCTCTCATCCCTCGCTCCTGTCCGGAAGGAAGTGGGGTTGCATTCACACCGGACGCACATGCAGCAGTGACGAATCTCCGTGACCTTCACAAACACTGGAAAACAACGACCCTGTAGAGGAGGCCCTTCACCTCTGACCCCTGACACGTGTTCCAAAGTCAGACAGTGAGATAGGCAAAAAGAGGAATCTGCATTAACAAGAACAAGTGATCCCAGAACACGGTGGGGGAAGACAGAAAAGACACTAGTTTTCATCCTAAATTAATTAAGTTAAATAACATCCTTCCATACTTTAATTCTCTCTGAGAAATGAACTTTGGAAGAGATGAAAATTAACCCATGTATCAACTTTGCAAAAGAACAAAAGTGTTCTCATCTTATAGGAGAAAGTGTTACCCATACACACACACACATACACATCAGGAGATGTGTATGTGTGTGTATGACATTGGTTCACTGTCTTACTCAAAGGAATTCAGATGTGAAGGAGGAATTTCTGTGGACTGAGCCAGCAAATCCATGAGTAATAATCAAAGTGAATTTGTTGTTATTGGTACAGACTGGCATCTGTCCATTCACCTACTTTCTGCACAGTCTCTAAGCACCGGACCATCAGAGAAATGGAAGGTTTGAACTAGTCAAGTCAATCGCCAGATCTCAACCACACCTGCTGAAGAAGGGATTGAAGGGAGAGACTCCCATAAACAATAACAACTGTAGGAGGATTCAGTAAAAGCATATCAAAAGAAGAAACCTACAATATGGTGAAGTTAGTGAGACACAGGCTTGATGCTGTTACTGCAAACAAGGAACTTGCAACCAAATAGTAAATTTCATTTACTTTAAAACTATCTGTTCTAATACTATTGTACAGTTAAAATCTGGTAGAAAAGATGATACGCTGTATGATATTACATGTATCAAAGTGTAAATACCATAAAAAAACTGATACTCTGAAATTACAGTGATATTACATTTTCTCTCTGTTCTTTAAAAGAGAGAGAGAGAGAGCGAGAGAGAGAGACCATGTGTACGTGTGTGCATATTTACAGGCAGTGTGACATTTCATTGTTTACAGTCACCCCTGAGTAGTCATCTCTGTGACGTCTGAAAACAGTTAAATGGTCCCAGTCCAGCCACAACTGAGTCATCGCAGGACAGAGATCAAAGATTTTTTAAGAGAACAGCTGTATAAAAAAAAAGCAACAAGCTGCTGCACTTGAAGCTCTTGCATAAATACTTCAAACATTATGTGCCTGTGAGTGAAGAGCCAAGTTAAACCCCTTGATGATAATCAAAATATTCAGAAATAGCAGTTTTCTTCCGTTTCTTAATCTGATTTGCTCACGTATGTTTGCCTTAAACATAAGGACCCTTAATATGCAGAGAAATGCTTTGGTGTTTGCGTACAAAATACTAAAATGTCCTGGTGAAAACTAGAATTCGTGGGTAAACCACCCAATACTGTGAATCTATCTGTAAATATTTTAGCATGCTTCACTTTGTCAGACAACTTCTATTTAAGTGATTTCATCACTCAACAGGTCTGGCAGTAATTGGGTGTAGGTGTGGCAAGTGAAAGTGAACTCAGCTCTATGAACAGGAGCCTTCTTGTTTTCTGTTGCAACTGTACATGGTGAAGGACACAACAGTGTCATGAAATATTTATTTATAATACTCTTTAACATGCATTGGCAGAATTGATGTTTCATGTGAACTGTGGATGTTTTGTTGCCTTTTCACACTGGTGCATGGTCACATAGCCTTGAGACAACAGTGAGACAGTCACTGAACTGACCTTCTGGTCTTCGAAGGCCTGGCGGAGCTTGATATAGTTTGTGAGAGCTCTCATTGCAATAGGTAATTTGCCGATGACCTTGAGGTCAATAGGTCGTCTGTGGGCGGAGGTAATGAAGGTGTTCATCCACCAGTAGGTTCCTTTGGACAAGAGGTTGACGAAGGGCTGCAGGAAACGAACGCCCAGATCCTGAAGGTCCTCAGGCGGTTTTACCTCTGTTGGGTTGGCAAAACACATGTAGCGCTGTGACAGAAAGAAGGACACGGGTTTGATGAATTGTCTGTGTCGTCTGCACTGACCTGAAGACAACTATAAAAACATGCCAACACTGATTAGACATCAATTAAACAGACACATGAACTCATCTGTCACAGCATCCATAGAAATAATGATTATAATATCCTCCATACTTCATATATGTGCTATAATATAATGAATAGTTCAACAGTTCAACACTGATTAGTGGCCTCATTCCTTCATTAAAGCTGCAAGATAAACTGTTTCTATTGTGTATTAATTACAGGTTTCTGATATTTCTGGCAGTTCAACATTTGGTATGGATGCTCTGTATTTCACAACTGCTTTACTTAAGCTTTTACAATAAAGTTCAATAGACAAAATGGGTAGAAAAGAATAGAAGCGGCGTGATAACAGGGTTAGGGTCTTAAGCAAGACAAACACACTGTTAATTTTCTGGAAGAAAAAGGGTAAATTGGGTACACCAGTTTGGCATTTTCATCATGTTTGTGTTCAAAAAGGGTAAGATGAGCTGGAAATGTCAAAATCTGAATCACCAAGCAATAAGACGATAATCTGTTGTGCAATCAATACTTTACGGCTAGAAACATGATAAGAGAACAACATAAAGTTCATTTGGCTTTCAGAGTCAATCTTAAAGATGCTAACCATGTTTCAGTAACATTTTTGTGTGACACAAGGAGTAATAACACACCTTTGAACCACATCACGTCTGTCCACACAGCAGATGGCTGCGTCTAAATCTTTTATTTCTGCTTCTAATCTTTTCTTACTTTTTTTTTCAGTTTTTCTTGAGAAGTTTGTTGTCTATTTCTTCACTGTTCTTTACTGTACATTCACACCTCCCCCACATCAACCTTTCATCTCACTATCAGCACATGAAAAATTCATGTTGTCCAGCACTTTAAGTTTTTGTTTTATGACTAAGTCCAATGAAAACTAATGACATTACCATCAGCCAGGTCAGGTGGAGTCAGTTTCAATTAGCAAATGCCGACAAACTAAACTACGTTGTTGACAATGGTACATTATACCTGCTAAACAGATCCATGTTAGCGGCATGACAGCTACCACATGCATCAGCATTAACTTTACCTGTTAAACAACTCACAAGAACAAGCAAAACAAAAAACATGCTACGTAATTAAATCAAACATATTTTAAACTGCAGCTTTACTGATCCCTGACCACTCATCGTGTCTGGATCACAATCTGACGCCTACATGTGTGCACACTTGATAGCACACATACAAACACACTCACCCTGCCCAGGATGACATTGATTTCCACAGCTAGTAGGAGTCCATACAGAAGCATCAGCAGCCCGGTGATGCAGTAGCGTAGCTGCCCGGGGCCAATACCATGCTGTGTGTATTTGGCAAACTTGATGGTCTTCATGATAAAGGCTAGCACCCAGTAGATCAGCAGGGCTGAGGAGATTTAGCAGGGATCAGAGAGAGACAGTAAATCACTGGACAAGCTAAAAAGATAAATAACATGGCTGCAGGCAGATTACATTAGAGCTGGAGTTAAAATTTAATGTTAGTCACCAATATAAAATCAGTTTGTCTGAAACTGGATTTATGGAAGTTTAGAAGCATACTTTGTCATGGTGTGTGACACATTTCACATATTTAAGAGCAAACGTAGCACAACTAATGTTCCAATTTGTTTTTATTTCTTGTTTTTTGACCAAGTGAAATTTCTTGTGAAGCAATCATTTAATTAGTTTTAGTTCTCTGGCTACAATGACCGCTTTGGAGACATTATGTGTGACGTGTGCTGCAAGTGCCTTCTGCTTCTGCTTCTTTTTTCCCATTTTCCCCCTGTTCTTCCTCTCATGTCAACAGTGGTGCTTCAGCAGCTGTTGAAGTCAACACCTTTAATCCAGGAGGTAAGTAAATTTGTGATTTTGTTTGATAGACACTCATCATGTCAACTCAGTAGGTTAATTGGAGTAAATATTGAGAGGCTGATTGTTAAAACACTAATAAAGCATGACTGCTGTCAGTGAATGATTACACCATAGAGTAATAGGGAAACATAAACATAATCATAATCATAAACATAGACTCTGCAGCACACTGATACACAGTGTTGACTGTACTTGTTTGTACAGATGATCATTTACACCATGACAAGAGTAGCAGCAGCGTGCAGGTAAAAGACTTGAATTAAAAGACACATTTCTTGCAAAGACGAGCCCAGCACTGCTCTGCCACTTCCCTGAAGAGACTGAGTGTGATACTGAGACCTAAAAGGCAAAGTCAACTCAGCAAGGTGATGGAAGTAGCAAGTAAAGCATCGAGAGCCAACAACAGATGAGTTCATGGTGAGGGGAAACTAATGGTGAGGGGTGATATCAAAGCTAAATAAGCATTTCAGTAAATGGGTGAGATATCAATTTATTCATCAAAATTGTTGATTTAAAGATGATTGAATATTCAGAATGTGATTTGTTTCATGGTGTATAATGAAATGAAATGAATGTAATTATAAGAACTTTAAATTCCTCACCATGAGCAACAAGAATTGTGCAATTGTAAAGTAAAACTCAGCCACTAAATGATAGTATAATTAGAATCTACCTAGAGCAGTACAATTACATTAGATAATACTGCTTTATACTACTGACGTGCTTTATGAATATAGCATCCTGACCAAGAGTTGACATGCGTCAGTTGTCTAGTACATCATTTTTTTAATCCTGACTTTACAAGCTCTGATTCAGTACTTCAGTACAACAAATTATGATGCTACTAAAAAGCTTTGGGGTCATTACTGGGTGTTTGTTGGTGTTACCAAATTATCAACAGTAAAAGGTACGCAAATGTGTTCAGTCGTGTTCAGCAAACACATATGATTAATGGCTGAATTTAAAAATACTATACCTAATAGCAGTTTGGGGAAGTTGGAGGTCTCGATGTTATGATAGTAGACAATCGAAGTGATGCCAGCCATGAAGGCCAGAGCTGCAGGCATGTACAGGTGAAGATGGAGGGATTGGCTGAACCTGCAAATGAGAAAAAAGCTTAGAGTAAGTAAAAAGGCCAGGACGACAGGGTTTGAAATGTATGATTTACCAATGTTCCCAAATATTCTGCTCTAATAAACTTATTACTCTTTAATTTATCTTGTCTAATCACATATAATTCATTACATCTACAAGTACTCTAACGCACTACTAGTCAAAGAAACATCATGTTCTGTACTGGGAAAGGTAGATGTAAAAGTGAAAAACCTGGTTTAAAAAAAATCCACCCACATTTGGCAAGTACCTTGTTAAGCATATGCAGGTTCACATAAACAACCAGCCCCAGCTCTTCAACACAGCACTACAGTCAGTGCAATAATCCCAGCAAAGTGGTGAGCAGATGAAGAGTTATTCACTTCAGTAATAATCACTCAGTGCTGTCGCCTGCCACCAGTCTCCACACATGGTTAATAAACATCCTAAGCATTTACAGGACCCTGTTATGCATGGAATGACTTTATAGTAGTCAAAGACAGTGTCCTGGAAAAAGTGGATATAGAAGCAATAAACCTAGATAACAAATGCCCACCCGTACTTGTAAAGTGCATCACTGAGGATATAACACAAACAACAGGATGCAGGGAGCCCACACAGAGAGAAGGAGAGAGAGAGAGAGGTGGATAACAAGGAGTTTTGGGATTTAAAGAGGAAAGAGACTGATTCTCTATCCAGCTGTGGCTCAGTGTTTCCTCATGTGTAAAACTAGAGCAGATTGGCATACCAACTATAATGTCAACCCACAATCACCTCGGTGACAAAATCACTGGGTTGTTTTTGCGTCCGACTTTAACTGGAGCATACGTTTAATGGCTATATTTGGTGCGGTTGCAAAGGCACAGTCAACCTGCTAAAATTAGCATCTATCCCTGCTACTGTTTTTAGCAACCATAGAAACAGCAATGTATGGCTCTACATCTCTGCCCCTGTAAAAACAATGTCATATGTTACAATAACACTTACTCAGTAGTGAGCTGCTCTCCTGTTTCTGTTAGTAATTTATCTGGTTCAACGTTTAAGACAAGTGCAAAACCATGTGTTGTCCCACAAACCACCAATCTCTGCTCCACTGTCCTCCATCCAACTCACTGTAGCTCATTGACTTGTTTTCATTTGTCAGTGACACGAAACTGAGCACAAATACGAACATTTGGCTTCTGGCAGGTCTGGATATATTGACCTGGTTGGTAGTGGTGAAGCTGTTGGACTGACTAGACCTGTACATGAAAGGCAGCTAATCAGAGCATCTGTCTCAATTCAAAATCATTGAATTTTCTTCAATGTGAACTTTGGCTTCTGCAAATTCATTTAACCAAACAAACATGTTTTGAGATACTGTAAAGCCACCCTGTCCTTTGTACATATATTATTGCACTGAAAAAGAACTAAGACTAATTCTGTTTATGGTCAATTTAAAATAATCTTAATTAGCTTTAAAACACAGAGGTTTTCTGGTCATACTTCAAACTAAAAGGGTGGACACAGTATCTACCACTGAATGGACAATAAAATGTATTCTGCTTGTTACTGCAACCAGGAGATCTCAGTTAGTTTCATAGGAATCAACAACTACAACACCATGGCTGTGTCTAAAATCAATCATTTACTTCTCCCTTTATAATGTAAACTAAACAGTCCACTCATCAGTGAGCAGTAAACTGAGACTCCCAACACTTGCGTCATCACCAACAACTGTCCGAGCCGTGCAACACCATTTTCTTATCTCTAAAACAGGGAGCAGTGTATTGTGGATTGTTTACATAAAATAGTGTACTTGCCATGCACACTAGTGCATTGTGGGATACTTCCAGTGCACAATATTCAAATACCACTGCAAATTACACCAAAAAAACACCTTCTATAGTAAATAGGAAGAGATTTCAGGCTAATGTTATGGACAGAGCTAGATAGCAGCTAATTGTTACTATTGGCCTTCTGTCTTAATAAATACTAATTTAATGTACAGTACTGAAGAATCAGATATATATAATAGTAAGACACTTTGTTAGATAATCACTGTGACATTATAATGGGAGTCTACAAAATACAAATTAGCGTCTGCTGAGCTGGTATGCTAACATTGTAGCATATTAGCATTCCTTTTTATTTCTTTACATAAATCTAAATATTACTGCTTTTAAAGTAAAAAAAACTGCACTGGAATACTACATTTAAATAAATATCTAACGTAAAATATTACCTTCAGCAGAAAGATATTTGGATTATAGGAACTCTGGCACGCTGGTGCCTTACAGCATGAAGGTTCTGCATGTGAACACCTGTACAGGTACGCTTCTTCCCACGGTCTATGAACACGTGTGTTAGGTTTTAACCGGCCTCTCTAAATCGCCCGTAGGAGTGTATGTGAGTGTTAAGGCTTGTCTGTCTCTAGCTAGTGAAGTGTCAACTAATTGCCGTTAATTGCATTCACCTGCCATCCCAGGTGTGAAACTGTCTTTGATTGGATGAATCAGCAATACTCTGAGGGACGTCTGTCACACAACAATAAAAAAAAAAACGCACTCTCAAAAATCAATCACACCAAATGACACATCATGAAAAATACTACATGGATCACTATCTGCTGTTTGTTTTGTCTCTTTATCATCACAACTACGCTGCTGTCTGAGTTGCAAATTGTTACACAGAACTTTCAAATGATTGTATGACTTTACTTTACTTTAGTTCATTTGGCAGACGCTTTTATCCAAAGCGACTTACAAGGAGACACAAGCAAATTACAAT
>JAUYWH010000024.1:7498952-7534389 GCA_034779795.1 Ctenopoma multispine | reverse complement strand
AGTTGAGTGTCGTCGGCATAGGAGTGGTAGGAAAAACCATGGGATTGGATGACATGACCAAGTGAGCGAGTGTATAGGTGTGAGTGTATATGACAGTAAACATACCCATCGGAGACGATGCCTTCTGCGATTTCACAGACGAGGATGAAGAGCAAGACAAAGGTGAGGAGCCAGCGCAGGTTGTGACCAGGAAAGTGAAGCCAGGTGCTGTGGTGGATGTGGACCTTTGAACTCTGGCTACCCCAACCTCAAACAGGAAATACAAATGTATACACTCAGTGAGGAACAGGAAAAAAACCTTATGTACAAAAAATGTAAATATAGTCTGAAATGACTAAAGTGGATCAGCTCTATGTGAGCAGCTGTAAATCTGCTCTTGAAAAAATAATCTTGTGCAGTCTTGTCTTAATGCACTGCTTTCTACAGTATGACCTTGAACACCACAAGCAGCATGACTAAGTGCTCTAAAACTCACAGCAAGGCTAAACGACTAGACTGAAAAAAAAAGCAATTAGGGTCATGACTACCTGCCAAAGACTTGTTTACACTTCATGAAAGTTGTTTTATTATCACTTTCATTACATTGTATAATGCTTGGCAGACAACACAATGGCAGTAATAAGATCACTAATAGCACTCCAGTCAATTAGTTTATCTCTACTGTGGCGACAACTTTTTTGTCCCCTTTCTTACACTGTTGTTTATGTCGAGTCAGGCTGGACTGTACAATGATTCCGTCATCAAAGTCCAATTTACATTATTAATGTGAGTCACTGCTACCACACAACACATCTCTGATGATCAAATTATGTTAATGACTTTTCTGCTGTTGGCACCTTTACTGTTGGACAGTTTATGTCTAAGAAGTGTTGGCAATCACACACACACACACACAAACACACACACACACACACATGCACACACAGCATCTCCTCCTTTATCTGCCTGCTCTGCTCTCTCTTTTTCACACATGCAAACATGCACAAATTCACACCATCTGCTCAAGTACTGTGTAATACAATTTAAACCAATATGACTATAATTAACACGTATTTTTCCACAATGATATTCAGTTTTATAAAATGTAATAACATACAGTATGTGTTTTACAACACACAGAAACTACAGCTTTTAAAGGTTTTTATTATATTCCTTCTATCAATGGCTAGTAATCAGAAATAATGGCTTCATTCAGGCTTGTTAGTTTCAAAGTACACACTGAGCTTAGAGCTGAAAAGACCGATCGTTTAATTGATCACTCAACTGACAAAAAAATTCTGAAAACCGATGAATCAGCACAGTGAGAAGATTCTGCCAACCTAACTGGGGTCTTTCTGTGTGGAGTTTGCATGTTCCCCCTGTGTCTGTGTGGGTTTTCTCTGGGTCCTCTAATTTCCTCTTACAGTCCAGAGACATGTACAGTTGGTTAAGTTAATTGGTGACTCCAAAATTGCCTGTAGGAGTGAATGTCAGCGTGAATGATTATCTGTCTCTGAGTGTCAGCCCTGTGATTGACTGGCGACCTGTCCAGGGTGAACCCGGCATCTTCCTTAATGTCAGCTGGGACTGACTCCAGCCCTCAAGGATAAGATAAAGAAACAAATGGATGGACTGAATGGATTTTAGTTTTTTTTTTCAGCAAAAATGACAAGATTTCACTCGTGTGACGTTAGGACAAAACACAATAGACAAGGAAATGCATCACATTCTCAAAAGGAAGGAAATAAGTGGCATGTTTCCCATAGAAAGAACGTAAAATATGAATTCATTCATCGTCAAAATAATTATTTACCAGTTGATCATCTAATTGTCTCAGGTGTAGAAAATAAACACAAATTGCATCAAATTTTTAAATGGAGAAGAGCCTACATAAACATTAATACAAAACCAAACTACATCTGTGCTGTAATGAAGATGAGCTCAGAGTGTGATGTGTTAACTGCATGTGTACGTACTGAATATAATTGACTCATGAATCTCCTCAAATAGAGAGCAGCGGACAACAGGGAAACAGAGCCAGTGTCAGACCAAATGTGTTGTGTGACAAAGTGCTGTCCTGCTTGAACATGTAGGCCTGTAGCAAGAGTGTGTGCGGTGACGCAGAGCTGGTCTGTTACATGCTGATGATGAGACGGCAGCCAGGAGGGCAACAAAGGTAGAAACCTAATGCCATCATGATGGCATCGCTACATTTCATCACAAGAGTCACATTTGCTCCCAAAAGTGTCTGCAGCTGAAGAAATCCGTCCTCACAGCCATACTATATTCAGACGCCTTGTGTTTGCTATGGGACGCCCTGCACAGACAGTGCATCAACTTAGGGAGGGGATGCACAGTGAAATAAGTTCATCATGGTAAATAAAAGCTAAACATAATAAAATGTAGAGACACTAACACATCATGTGAGCATGTGTGTGTGTGTGTGTGTGTGTGTGTGGTCTTTGTGTGAGGGATGGCGGAAGGTGGGGTGTAAAGATGTGGTGAGGATGCCACCTCCCAGCAACACTCACCGATGAAGAGAATGGGGAATGTGATGAAGAGGAGGAAGACATGGGGCACCACATTGAGCGCATCCAGGAAACAGCCGTTGTTCAGAACCCCTCCGTCCACGTTGTAGGCCACCGAGTTATTCTCGTTCCCACAAAACGCCAAGGACATGGTGGAACTGGGACTCTGCAGGGAGCCGGCCGGAGGATGAGGATGAGGAGGAGGAGGAGGAGGGGAGGACCAGAGAGAGAGAGAGGAGAGACAGTTATTTTAAAAAGAGGCTCTCAGAGCATGTCGTCTTTAAAAGGGGAGACTGGCAGCGTCTCCTGTGGATCGCAGTAATTCCCTAAAAGACCTGCTCCCTCGTTAATCAAATCCCAAAGCCAGTGAAAGACAGGAGACGAGGTGGAAGGGAGGAGGGTGGAGGGTTAAGGGAGGAGGGAGAAGGGTTCAGAGGAGGCAGTCACAGTCCAGAGCAGCGGCAGCTCCGTCTCCTCTCCGGCAGTCTAAGCAGCTTTCCCGGCCGTGCTGGAGAGAAACATCTGCATCCCGTGCGCACGCTGCCTGCAGACATCCTCTGAAACTGAAGCTTGAGTCGCACACGCGGGGATGCTTTCAGACATGTTCCCGTCGCTCACACGCGTTCACGCACAAACACGCACATGCAGGTTGGGCAGCGGCGGCATTCTGCAGTGAACCTGCTATTTCTGTCTGTGAGCAAACGAGAGCTCAACGTCGACCTTGGAAGACGGGAACAGAGGGGGCGGAGTGTGTAGGGAAGCTGGAGGACTCAGCTATACAGAGGCTGAATGTGGGATGGAAGAATAAATTATGAAGAGAAAGAGAGAGAGAGAGAGAAGAGAGAGAGAGAGAGAAGAGAGAGGAAGGGGAGAGAAGGAGGCACAGCTGCTGAGTGAGCAGTGGAGACGTCATAAAAAGGTGTGAATCATGACCTGACCACGTTATTAGGAAGACTACACCTGTAGCATACACGATGATACAACAGCTACTATAACACATTTTGTTTTCATACAGAAAATAATGTGGGCTTATTCATTTAACTGTGTGTTGAGAGGTGTTTCCAATATATTGTCCACCCCGTTCACACACATGGAGGGTGCAGAATATTAAAAATACACAAAAAACACAACAAAAACCTGCCTAATATAGTGACAATGTGTAATTTGTAACACCATGTTTTCAGGTGTTGTTATTTATCACACCGGTTTCCTTTATACCTGCAAAAGCATTAAATGACATTATAAAAAATAATGATATAAATCATTATTGTATTGCTGTGATGGATGAGCTGTGTATTTAGTCCACAGGGAGAGATCCTTCTCCAGCGAATGGCAGCTGATGTGTACAGAGGGATCGGCAAAGACCCACATGGGAGGAGATTTTGATAATCCACGTTTCAACAGGCGCAAACTTGAGCCCTTTCTTGGCGGTAAAAAATTATTTATGGGTGATGTAATCCAGGCCATGTCGACCTACACATAATAACAACAAGCAGGTAAATAATTGTAACAAGCAGTTTACACACAGGCAGCAGTTTGCAGTGTCACAAGTGTAATGTAAAAGATCACATTTTTTATTTATCAATATGCCATACCCTTAACTAAACAGATGCAAATTCATAAAAGCAAAAAGAAAATTTAAAAATACACACATTAAATACTTTAATACTTAAAAACTCTTTTTTTTTTCTTTTTTCCACTCAAGATTTGCATTTTCATTTTCCACTGCGCTTCTAAAAATCCATTAAAAAACACTCTGAGAGACATACCGCTGTTATAGCTCTTACACAACAATAAACAGGCACACACGGGTGACATATTAAAAGTAACACCAATAGAAAGTGTCTCACTAAGGTGTCAGATGCCACGTGCCACCGAAACAGCTTCATTGCATCTTGGCAATGATTCTACATCCCTGGTTACGCAATTGATCCAAAAAATATTCCCTCAGTTGGTGTTTTAATGATAGTGGTGGAAGACGTTGTCTAACACATAAATCTCCCATAGGTGTTCGGTGAGATGTGGAAAGGCCATAGCATATGATTCACATCATTTTCATACTTCACGTCATACTTAGGGGATAGAAATGTTTAATTGTAGCACAAAGGTGATCACTCAGCAAAATGCCTGTACCGTTCTCTCATTGTGCACCACACATGCCACCATCACTTTTTCCGCATCTCTGGTTTTTACACCGCTGAACTTTTAAATGTACATAAATCTATGTAGTGGGAGGTTTATGCACTGCAGCCCTGCTATAATATCTCTGCTATAACAGCATAATCACATCCTGCACTAATGTTCTCAGTCACCCAGGGGAGTTTTGCTCCTCTGTTGTTCTTTCTTTACTTCCGGTCCTTGCGACTGAAGTTCCTGCCATCCGTGTAACAATACCGAACAGTCTTTCAAAGTCACTTAGATTGTTTCCTTTTGTCATAATGATCCAAAATCAGAATCAACTGGACCTACTTAGCATTTTTATACAGAACATGTCGCAGAGCATGAGTGGATGCTAATTGTACAATGCTGTGCACCTGTGCAGAAGCATCTGCATTCATTATGCTTCTCCACTCATTATTCAGGTTTTTCCTTTAATTTGTCCCCTTGTGTACATCCGCTGCATATTTCCTACTATTGGATTGTTATTTTACTTTTCCATTACAGTACAGTGTGAATCTGGCAGCAGGGAAAACCTGTATAGGGGGACGATATGCACATGATGAGCTCTTTGTATTGTGCAACAGAGATGCTAGCAGTGAAATATCTTCTGGTTGCATGTTGCATAAATGTAAAATGTTGGATTGTTTTTGTAAAGCTGCCATACAGCATGTCTTTGCGAGCTATTCTCAGTGGAGTCTGGAACAATGGGACCCAGATGGAGACACTGTAAAACTGCAGACAGCAGTGGCTTTTCACTGCAAGAGCATCACATTGCCCAAATATCTTTTATAAGCAGGAGTGTTTGAAAAATAACACAAACCAGCCCGTCATGGGGAAAATATGCAGTTTTTCTGAAGGTAATAAGGAATTTTGGAAGCAATGAAATGTATGGAAAAGACACCAGGAGCTGGTGAAAGTGAAAATAAAATAGTAAAACCCAAGATGAAGAGTTTACAGCATCATCTTTTTAACATACGAGACTGTAGTTACACACAAGTAGGCGGGGTTCACTAGTATTTTATTTGTGATTATATAAACGTACAGTGTTGATGCTCAATTATTACACTTTTAGCATGCACCGGCTGTATTACTATCATTTTTTACAGCTGGGATAACTGATCGGGTTATAGTTCTGCGGTGCCCTACATCAGAGATTAGGACTGTCCATCACTGGATTGCCTGAGGAGAGTTGGAGCATCAGTGAGTGTAGAAAAAAAAAAGAGAGAGAATGAGAAGAGCAGCAGCAGCCATTCAGAGAGACTCAAACAGGAAAAGAAGCCTTTAAACAGCAGGATATTTTGATATAGCTACAGGGTTTACAGCACGGACGAAAGGATGATGCATTCCTAAAATCATTAAATATATAAAGAGTCCCAAATAGAAACTGTGCCCCATTGTTATGTGGTGACACCACAGACACAAAGAGACGCCATCTAAATATAACTTGTTGGCTTGGACAGAGTTCTTGTGTGTGTGTGACTGAAGTACTGTGATGATTTCGTCTGTGGGACTAAAGTGAGGATAAGAGGTGAGAACTGATACATACATTATTTTGTAACATGTAGCGTTTGCAAAAAACTTCATCTTTCTTTTTTTTTTTAAATAACAAATAAAGTTCTCCATCTGGCTGTGAACATTTGTTACCCTGATGTAGCAGCCCCGCTCCTGCAGAACTGTCACACTCGTCATTTTACAGTCTTCCCATAATTCGCCACTAGAAATTAGCTCAGAAAAAAAACGCGGATGATGTGTGATCCTATTATACTACACATACGGATGTCCTGACTGAATATGACCTAAAATGACTTGCGCCATCCTTAGACAGGCCTGAATCTACAGCCAACCCAGGTCTGTAAAATTATGTATGCAAATTAAACCATTTATGTCCTCAGCTTAGCCTGTATGTTATGCAGAACTGTGATATATCTCACTGTGTGGAGAAAGCGAACTGTGCATGTACAGTGGGCTATAAAACGCTAACAGAGCAGAGCAGGAAGTATCGATCAAGGTGAGTGACCAGGTGGCACATCCACCAGCACTTACCGGTTTATATCGTGAGATCATTTTGTTGCAGCCTCCCAAAAAGCTCTTCTGTTTTGTCACATACGTCGCTTGGGTGTTGAAAAAAAAAAAAAGTTAAAGGGAAACACCTCCAAAACTGCAGTGTCTCATGTGCTCAAAGTGCGGCCGACTTCTTGCCTTCCTGCTTGTGTTTGATCATTCGAGCGCAGGCGGTGGTTTGCGGGAGGAAGCGGGGAGCTGTCCGCGGTGCTGAACCCGGGTACCGTGCAGGAGGAGGAGGAAGAAGAAGAAGAAGGGGGTAGATCTTCCACCCAAGGCCACCTTTGCAGCGGGTCACAGAAGCAGGATGACGCTCAGTGAAACATTACAGTGGTCGATGAGACGCTGAAACTCGCAGCGCGCAGAAGTCACGTATGCCATCATGAACCGAGAGTGGATGACTGCACACAGCGGTTATATAACAGTGAAACGGGGTGCTGCCAAACAAAGCAACATACATGTAACATGACATGATGTGCTGCTAGGATGCTTTTATTTTAACCTAAAATGTACTCTTATTATAAGTCTATTTTTGACCTACATATTGACTTTAAGGGTTTCTGAAAGCACAACTATGAACACAATGGGGAGTGTGTCTCAGTAGCTCAATATTCAAGAAGGAGCACTATTGCCCCCTGTGGACATTTATTTACATGTCTTTATTACTCACCACAGTCGGACAGTAAATCGATGCAGAACTGACGCGAAGAGCGAAGAAGTGGTGCAAGAGAGCAACTTTGTTTACCTCAGTTCAGATTTCAAATCAACAGATTGTGGTTTATACACATTAAAAGCTTAAATTAAATTAAAGCTGATGTCATTTCTACAGGCAAATAAATAAATCCAATCACTTTTATGTGTAAAAATCTGGTTTTGAGGGTTAAACTTAGACACAAATTAAGTACGAACTGTCCATGTTAGGTAGGGCTGAAGTCACAAATAAGGGACCTAGAAAAGTGAACATATCTCTACACCTAATTATATGTCATGTTCTGAAAATGTCAACCTGGGGCCAACATTGACTGATCATCTGAAGGTTTGTCTCACAGTGACTACCGCATCATTAACCTGAGAAACCAATGTTCAAAAAACAGAACATCAGTATGCACAACACAGAGTCAGTTCTGTGAACATCAGCAGTCCTTTATTGGGCTTCGAAAAGGCACATTAAAGAGATGCTATTGATCAGTGTTTGCCTGTTCATTGTTATAGAGACAGATGAGACACCTGTCTGAAGGAAAACATCAGCCATATGTTTATAAATGAGGTCAATCATGTCCGGGCTTCAATGGGGGTCAAGAGGATTACCGTAAAACATCTGAACATTGACAGGAGCACCCTTTAATAAAACTAGACAGCAAGAAGGCTTGTTGATTGCATGTTGTCAATATCTTGATACATGGCACAAGGCATATCCTTAAAGAGCCATTTGTAATGCTAAGCAAAAAAGAAAAAGACCATGTTAGGCTTGTTTTACAGGTGAATGTGAAGATGAGGGAACAGAACTATCTATTTGTGATTAACACAGTGGATCATGAAGGAATCATCAACAGTGAAAAATGTTTTCCTTATTAATCAGTCCAGTTTTTTGGCAGGGTGTTGATGAGACTAGAAGAATGTCCTGCAGGAGAAGAGAGACTAAATCACTGACATGTTAAACCTGCTGTACTTTATTAACTGCCCTACTAATGAATGTATGCACTGGAAAAACACTTCACTTTCAGTCACTGCTCATTAAACACAACAGACCAACACCCATGCAGCTGAGTTTTAGAAACAAGATAGTCAGGGCTCAGACTGAGCCCAAGGTTTCTCATCCTTTCCTCTGTTGAATAAGAAGATGAAACTGCAAAAGCCACTTCTATGGAAATGTTGTTGAACATTATCAAAATGAACCCTGATCAAAAGCTGGGAGTGTATCAATTTTTTACTGTAGAAGAGGAGAAACTCTCACTACTGCACCACTAAGTGTGAGTGTAAGTCAGAACATGTAACAGTCCCATAGAGCAACATCAATCAGAACAACTGCTGAAGGCCGGCCCGCGTCCTACACTGACTTTACGAGCGTCCATGACCTGATGACACAGGACAACAACACAGAGGCCATACGTGTGTGTGCGCGCGTTTATATATGGTTCAATGAGCTGGGGTTTGACAGATATATGGTGGGGTGGGTCACTTGATCTCATTTGTCGTAAATGTAATTACTCTAATAGCATGGCCTCTTGTTACAGAGAAAAGTAACATAGGAAAAAGGATGTGATGTATATGTTTACAATGACACAAGCTTTTTGTGGAAAAAGCCAAGCGATAACAGTCTTCTCAGTTTGACAAAAGTGAGGGGAAACACACTAAATTACTGCTTGTTTGCTTGCCTCTGATTGACAGGGAGACTGTCACATGTGCTCGAGAACAAAGATGGGGCCAAACAAAAACAAATTCCACACCAAATGTCCTCTCTGAGACGTGCAGTGAAGACTAAGTCGATTACCAAGATGAGGATGAAGTAGAGGAGAGTGTGGGCTAGTGCTGAAGTAGGTAGCCGTGTCTGTACAGTGTTGCACTGCCTTCAAACACTTTTCTGTTCACAGTGGGACTGACTGATGCTGACTTAGGGCTGCATACACATGTACACACATAACTTTTTTTTTAATAAACAGCAAATGTAATAATGTGAACACCTGATTACTCATAAAAGAAAATATTTAAAGGAATTCTTACACTTCATCTTCATACTGTTTTGGAGGAGAAACAGCAATCACAACATCAATCCAGTCCTGAAGGGAAAAACAAACATTTTTGTTTGCATGTGAGTGTGTAAGTTGAGCTGCCTGACTGAAAGTGCGAATCACAAACGAGTGTGACAATAACAAGGACCAACAATCTGTAAGAACAATCAGTCAGAGCTGATGAGGTTTAACTATAATCAACACAATACTCAACAATAAGGCAAATAATATCTGTTTTAAAAAAAGAATTTAGAGCATGGTATTTCACTATAGTCTGAGTCATACCCCTCCACTGTTCCACGCTCGAGCCAGAAAGTTTTGCCCCTCAGTCAACGAGGCATCGATCAGGATCTTCCCATTCACAGCCATAAGTTCATCCCCTGGTACAACGCCGCCTACAAGCAGAGCCATCAGAGACTATCAACTGCCAAACATATTTATTCAAAAACAGTGACACGCAAACGCAGTGAGTGCCAGCTCCAGCTGCCGCAGAGACAAATCGAGCCTGCATGAAGAGGCACTCAAACACTTTGAAGTCTACGGCAACCCAAGCAAACATGGAAACCGTGACAGTGTTTTTCCCCACAGTGATGCAGTGCGTTAGTGGAGCATGTGTTATCTGAGGTGTTAGAGGCTGAAGATTTACTTGAAATGTGGCTACTGAATATAAGCAAAGACATACGCACTATAGCTGACATCCAGTTTTTTAATTCCATCGTAAAGAAACCTTTTCACTGTAATCAAATAACTGTTATGTGCAGTTAATCCTAGCTGCTGTTTTGAATGAAGGTTCGATTCTGCTGCTCAATAAAATTATGTGCTGCTGCTGCTGCTGCTGAACTGAATGCTAAGCTACAGTATGGCTTTATTTATTAATGTACAGTGATGAGAGTGCCAGAAAAAAAAACTTGAACTGACCATGCCTATCTGCAGCACCACCCTCATACACAGAAGATACCACCAACTTTCCCAAGGGAGAGTCTGCTCCGCCCTCCAGAGCAAGGTCAAGCTGCCCAATCTGAAAAACAACGAACAGCCGAGACCATCAGTCATTTTCAACATATTCCTTTACAGTTGTAAGTAAGATTCCTCTCCACAAAAAGCTCAGTCAGTACCTTTTTGATTCTCAGCAGCCTCACATCTCGCCCGGCTATCTGGTCCGAGGAGAACTATGAACCAAGGGAAGAAGGGTTAAGGGAACAAAAGGAGCAGAATCACTGCAGCAACAAAACTGTAATATATGAAGTGGAAGCTATTTATGAACGACTGATCCGATGAGCAGAGGCTGTGGTGCTACAGACTGTAAAAATGCAGCAATCATATAATTTAGATAATAATTTATGTATTAGTTGTGGAACTGATGCAACACAACTCACTGTGCATACATAAAGCTGCTATAAGACGACATATTCTGTATATTCTTCATATATAGAATTTAAACTTCTAATATTTATTGCATATTTTGAAGAGCTGTAGTGCTAACAAGCTCCAGCATACAATACCGTACCATTGAGTAGGGATCAAAATCTTCGACGTATTCCTGAAATCCCTGAAAGAGAATCAACATGCAGTTCACTAAAATCAATATGCCAATGGAGAGGCAACAAGCAGAGCACAAAGAAGGAACAATTTAATCTATAAGAAATTTCTGTGAAAATGAGCTTTGCTATGTAACACGGCATTGCACGCTATTCTGGTTAGATTTCCTTTGACAACCACTTTAGTATAAAATGTCCAATGCCACTGTGAATAAACAGAACTCATGGAGAAACTCAGTCATTAATTTAAGAAGCACAGTGGCTTTTCAAGTCATGCACCTTAATCCAATAATGACAATAATAATTCACGAAAACATACGCACACAGAACGTCATTGTTAATCATTCCTACCAAAGGCGACAGCTATTTATTGTCAAGGGAGGGGGACAGAAAGAGAAAGAAAACTCTCAGAGAAAGGCAATTACATTAATCCAGCTATGATGACTCAGAGTCATTTTTCTCTCTGCAGAAAACACACTAATCCAGCTGCTAATTTTCTGTGGCCAAACCCAAGCTCAGCATTGGACATGAAAAATTAACTCATTTGTAATGTATGATTTTATTTGTTGCTGGAGACAACAGCTGAAATCAGACCAAACAATCTCACTGATGTGGTATTTGGAATAACAGATAAACCTAATAAGATGCATGTCTCCAAGCAACCACTGGAGTCATCAATGAGCCCTAGGACAGTCCTGCATGTACAAATCATCTGTTGCCATTAAAGAGCAAAGCATGGTGGCATACATTCCCACACTGTATATACACAGTAATACTATGCGCTTCACATCAATACAAGTGCAGTCATGCATAAGCTACAAAACTGGACCCACAGGCAGAGATGCCACCAACAGAGAGTAGGAACAGTGAATGAAAATAAAGGTTAAAGCCATCGCTGAAGCCTCCAGTCAACCATAAGGAAACCCGATGTGTGAATGCAAACAACGAAAGACGACAAGAGAACAGGACAAAAGCACTCAGGAGTAATAACAGAGTAAGTGAGGTGCTAATAGGTATAGATTACTTGTCGTTTGTTGTTAGATTTAAAAGACGAGTTGAAAGGCACCATCCGTTTGAGCATTTCTGGAGGCTGAAACACAGGACCACGTCACAGTGAACATACAATTATAGCAAAACAATCCTGACTTTTATGTTGTCATTTTCAACGTGCCATACATTCTAAAGAATATCTTATCTATAAGTTAAAAAGCAGCGTTTTACTGCACTGAAAGTCCTGTAGCTGTTTTATAGTCGTCAACATCAGACCCAGTCTGCGGCATAAGTTTTTACTAAATATCACTCACACAGTGATTAAGTGGTGCATTTCACCTCAGGACTTGTTGCTCTATTCAGTACTTTTAACTACCATATAACACATCTGTGTGGATACACTGCACAAAATGTGCAAAAACATTACTGCATATGGCTGCAATTTTCTTTGATGCCAATATTTTCTATCTAACTTAGGATATAAAAAGCAGAAAACATTTATAGCTGTTTTCGGATGCAATTCATAGTATGCTCGTGTGCCAGCAAACAAACTCAAATGATTGGCATAAAACAGCAGGAGAACATGAATAATTAATGGTATCCCCTCCTCCAACTACTACAGTCGCAGTCTTTCAGCAAGGCTCTTCACCTCCAGCTGCTCGGGCACTCAGTGACTTGCAGTAGAAGTGTGTGGTTGTTCCGCTGTGCTCCCAGGTGTGAATGCGTGACGCTATTAATATGAGGAAACAGGACTGTTCAGTCGACTTATCCAAGGAAAAGACTGTTTGAAAAATATATCTGCTCCACTTCATTAAAGGTTTTAATGGGAAGGAGAACAGCTCCCCCGTGTGATCTAATAACCACAAATTGGGTTTCGGTCAAACAGCTGGTGAGTCTGGAAAACTCGCCAGGACTCGAAAAGGGGCAAAATGGAATCCCTGTGCCAGCTGATGCTGATACTGTGACTCCATCAATGTAAATCAAAGTTTTATGCAGGAAGTAGTCTAAAGCAGTGTGGTGTATTTCATACCAGGCCTTCAGAGCGGAGTGCAGATCTGTGTGGATCCGGTCGGTGGGTCTGAGACTGGGGTAGCATCACGGGCTTAGACATGACGGGGGCCGTCTGACGCCTCTGATTGGGGGGACTAGGAGCTAGTTGCTATTGAGGAAAACCGATTTTTCCATGAAACAGCAGATTTTAGCAGTATGTTCCTCAAGTCATTTTCTAATAGCTGTACAAATTTATAAAGGTCAGGGTTTTAAAAAAAACACACAAGGGGTCTTTGCAAAACTTGACAAATGATATTAACAGAAAGAGACTCACCAAGGGAGTGCTTGAAGTGGAAATACGACTGGCATGTGAAGTATTTCTCATTACCTGGGCCGTAGTGAAATAAAATGAATCTTGCACAGCAGGAACACATGCTCACACCACATATTTCTTTCACATACCACGTCTTCACGGAGATTTCATTCAAAGCAGAGCATACTACACAAACCGGAAATACATAAACACATGCAAGCACACGCGTTTTTTCATTTAAGTCTGCCTCTGCCACGAGCTATACCACGCCGTTTCCACCACTGCACACAATGCCACACCCCCATTCGTTGGAATAAACCACGCAGTTACGAACGAACATCAGTAACAACTAACTGCACCTCTGGATGGATTTCCCTTAGCTAGAATAAAAGTGTAAATTAACGACTACTCAATTCAGTCGTGGTGATACATGCATAAGCCTAATATAAAACATAAAACATGCCCTCATGATTGAAAGCGAACCAGATCCTTTCTACATATTTCTTCTCTGCTGATCCACAAATTGGAGAAAAAATACAATCCTACATACAAAAAGAAAAAGTCAGGCCACACATCACCTCTCTCACATGGGAAATTCTAACCTTCGGACTAGAGGTGTAGGACATTTCACTGGTGTTAGATGAGTAAATTCCTCCTCTTGGGAGATAGCCGCCTGCCTCCCATTCGCTCCTACCTTCTGGAGGACTGGGAGGGTGTTGGAGGTGATGATAATGTTGTTGGCGGTACCCACTGTGGGTTCCTACTTGCTCCTCAGAGTGTTGTGGAGGTGGGGGAGGAGGGGGAGGAGGGGGAGGTGGTGGAGGAGGGGGCGGCGGAGGAGGAGGTCGTGGTGTAGGTTGAGGGGAAGATGGGGGCCACGATGACTGAGATGGGGGAAGGTGGTGGGAGGAAGGTGAGCGAGGGGGCTGGGGTTGAAGAGGGTGAGGATGAGGACGAGGAGGAGGCCTGCGCCTCTTGTTGGTCAATGTAGTCGAGGAAGACGGAGGTTTCCTAGTGCTGGGGGGAGATGGAGGACGACGCTGCGGCGACCGCTGAGAGGGGAGAGCGGAGTAGGTGGGCATGGTAGAGTTAAACTTGGGCGAGGGTGGAGGGAGAGGCAAGGGAGGGGGAGGCTGACTAGTGCCAGGCTGGGTGGGGGCCAGTCTCTTCAGAGCTTGAGGGCCCCTCAAGCTCTGATCCACCTCGTCAAGGTTGATGTCATCCAGATCAGTGGTGGGCAGGTGGAGGCCGCCGGGGAAACGCCTAACCTTGGGCTCAGAGGCAGGCGAGCGTGGCGGGGAGAGCTTAAATTCACAACGAAATGAAAAGTGTTTCAACTTATGTTAATAATCATATAACTTTGACTCTCCTGTTTCGCTCCTGTTTCCCTCCAGTATTTTGAATTCAACTGGTGAAAATAAAACATCCTAATACAACTGTTCTTACAAAATGTTGTGCAAAAATATTAATCTATAACTAAACACCTGAAACATTTATTGATACATCCAAGTAGTTCGGAAGTAAACAATCATGGCCTCTGTCAAATTATTACAGTATCTACACAGACAACAAAGAATTTGAATGCACGTTTTGACAGGGGACCTTCACGCTTTGTACCTCTGGGGATTCATTCTCCACACAGGAGATCTGCTCCAACCGAGTCTGACAAAGACGCTCCACCCAGTGTTGCACTTTCTCAGACTCCTCTAGGTCCTCTCTCTCTGTCTCTGAAACCTGGTACAGAGGCAGCAGCAGACAACAGGCATCAGTCCTTCCAACACACTCGCGCGCTTATTAAATGTCAAGAGCTTGAAGCCACTTTGAAACTGTTAATTAACAACAAATCCACTCCAGTTAATTATGCTATCTAGAACTCTCCAGCTTTTTCATACCTCCTGAACAAGCCTACTGATCTTCAGTTGCTTCTCTCGCTCATACATCTCTTCTTTCTCCTTGGCGAGTTTCAGCTCAAACTCCAGCTCCTTCTTGCTTTTTCTCTGCTCCTGCAATGTGTCTGTTTTGGACATTTTCTTCTTCTTCTTCTTCTTCTCTCCTTTCTGGGATGTCATCAGTTAGACAGAATTATAAAAGCAGGAGACAGACAACTGTGGCACGCCAAACCATAAATCACGCCATGCACAAATACTGTTGCTATGACAACACACTGATCATGATGAAACCGCCGTAAACAACCATAGAGGTTTTTTAAGTTTTATGAAAACCAGTTAAAAACCACAAAGGAGCTTTCCCAAACCATGCTGAACTCACACAGCTGACAGTACCTTTCGGATCGACGGAAGTTTCCCCTCATATCGATAAAACCAGCCGAATGCTAAGGATGCAAATGAACACGCAGTTTTGTCAAGTGTGTTGAATTAAAAGCTAAGTTTAAGCAGAATCTCAGCAAACTCACAACAGTGCATCCGTCCATGACAGACACCACACTAATGAGCTATAACACACCATTCAAAGAGAAAAAGTATTGAGTGTCTTCAATTAGGAGAAATTCATCTTGGGAACTACTTTCTTTGCAGCCCTATATTTTACATTATGCGAAAAACAATCTTTTCGCAACTGGATTTTGGTTGTCAGTATTATTCCTGACGGCAATTTGCAATGAAAAAGCTGAATGCTGTAAATTAGAAATGTTATTGTCAATAATTAAATGTTGGTTGTCAAAGGAAATCTAGTACTAGATTGTAAACACTAGTTTGCTAGAAGAGATCATCCTTGTTCAACAGCTGTGACAAAGCACAGCTGGGGCTCCAGACTCACTTGTCTGTCCTCCTCTTCCTCTTCGTCCTCCTCTTTGAAGGAGCCAGCTTCATTAGCTTAAGGAAGGGAGCATAAACACAGCACACAGAAGTGACAACAGAAAGCATGCAGGGAAAAAGGGGAAATCAGGTGAGGTGCAGGAAGGAGTTACTTCTACTGTATGGTTTCAGAAGAGAGTAAATAAATATATCCAGAAGTGAAGAGAGAATTAATTCATTCTTAGAAGAACCCGTCAGGTGTGCTTACGAGAACTCTTTGCCTTTGGAGTTGGGGTAGTTTTGATCTCAGGTGGTGCAGCTGACGGGCTCGATTGGGTGTGTGGACTCATGGGGCTTTTGGGCCTGCCTTTTGTTCCCCAGTCCTCCTCCCATTCTCTGTTGTGTTTCTTCTCCACAGCCTCAATCCTACAAAAAGACAAGACAACAAGTGATAGATACATTTTTAAAATGTTGAAAAGCGCTGAATTACAGTATATGTGTGATGCAGGCCAAATAAATAATTAATTACTTCTCCATCTCCTTCTTATAGCGCTCCTCTTCCTCCGCAGTTTTCTGAGCGATCTCCATCTTTCTTCTGTTAAACACGATGAATACACAAAATGCACCTCTGTTAGTCTCTCTGTATACGACATGATAGAAAACAGGGCTACAAATATAGAATATATGACTTCAATTCAGTTGCTGTAGAAAGTGTCAAGCCTGCAACACATGACATGCACTCGTATTACTCATCCCCAGATATTGGGGTGTAAGCAGGTCATACACTTCCCTGAATAGCAATTGAGGTATTTGAATTCAGGATAACAGAAGAGGTTTGATCTGTAAAGCAAAAGGAAATAGTCAGGCTACTGTAAATGCTGAACGTGGCACTGACTGACAGATCATGTTTGAGGCTGCCTCCAAAATATACAGAAAGATTTCTAGGAAACGCTGAAGTACTGTATGTCACCACGTTTGTTATTGAAAGATAACTTTCAATCAGACTGAGTGCATGTTGTTACGATTTTCCTTAAGCCTATTACAGGAGCCCGTTGTACTTTGTGTATGTTGCTGAGAGCAAACACAGTTCAGCCATGTCTGACAGATCTGCACAGACAGCAACACTCCCTGAATAATTAGGAAAACGGAACCTCACTGCTTAAGGTGGACAAAAGGCTGCAGGGCAAAATCTGTGTCAAGCTGTCTCAAGATGTCAGCCAATTTCCAAGAACAAATATCTGCTTCCTTTACAGTTTCGATTTCAAAGTGGCGATACAGTGTTTGGTTGGGCAACCAAAGACAAATGTTATTTTGAGAAGAGCAGAGTTTGTGTTTCCTGCTGTTCACTCACTGTCTCTCCTTCTCCTGCTGCTCTTTAATGATTTTGTTGGTCTCCAGTGCCACGCGCTTCTGGTGCATCAGCTCCTGCCTCTCCAGCTCCCTGCGGGCCTCCTCTGCCAGACGCTCCTCATGTGTCATAAACAGCTCACTGCCCTGAGAGAGTGACAGCCAGAGATGATAATCATGGAAAAGCATTGTGTACAGAAGGGGTCCTCAAACTTTTTGCCTCCTGAGACAGGCAGGCAAGTCCAAACCAGCCACCTGAACCAGGGAGAGAGAGGAGAAGTCTTCTGTTTTTGTCACGTAACATCTTTGAAATGTAATCAATTTCTTTAATTATGGCCGTCCTATATGTAGCTACAACATACAATACATGGAGCAAACATTATGCTGTATGTGTTCTCAATAATGTATTGCATCCTAGGTATTAAAAAACATTATAACTATAAAGGAGACAAGAGGATGCTAGTTTTGTTTGATGTCACTGATTCACTTTGCACATATAAACAGGCCCTGTCACTTTGGAGCATAGGCTACAATTTCAATAACCTGTGGAGGAAGTATTGAATATGTCAAAATAAAGACACACACAACACCTAACACAAATAAATGCATTAGACAGGCACCAAGAAAGACAGTAAATAACACTGGACTGCTTATGCAGTTACGCAGTCATCGTCTCGAGGCAAGCAACCTGTCCAGTGACTTGACTGATGAGGGCTGAGACAAAGGCTAGATAGTGTGATGCTGAAAAACAAAATGGTACATTAATCTGTGTGCTGTAGGAATGCAAAAGAGGAGAAGGCAGACATTTGTGTTCCCAGGTCCAAGACAGATGATCCCTCAAATGACATTTGGAGAAATGTGTTTTCTTATATGTGGCTTCAAATGTAAGTTTTCAATCCATTTCCCATGTTTATCTTTATCTGCAGTCACAAACTAAGCAGGAACTCTAGCCTTCATCGATAAACAGTTTAGTTTTCCCATCACCGAAAGGTATAGATTTAAACTTCAAAGTTGATTAAAAGCTTCACTATGAAAAACTTAGTGATTTATCAAGTTTAAATGATTAAAGACTAATTAACTGGGAATTCCCTTACATGCAAGTGTACACAGCAATACATCACTTTATTCAAGATTACTGTATGGATCTCAACTAACTCAGTGGTTTTCTATGCTGTGTCCCTAGTACTCAAAGTACTACATTCAATAATACCTTTATCATACAGAAAAAAATTGAACTATTGTATATTTTGAACTGCAAAATGGCATTGGATATTCTACAAATTATAATTAATTATTGTTAGACATAATGCAGAATGTACTTACAGCTCCAGTCAGAACAGTAATAGTCAGACTCCTGCTGCTCTTTAGGACTTTTACAGCCTGGAAGTATAATAGAAATAGAATAGAAAGAAAAAATGCCATTAATTTTAAGATATTCACTGAATGAGATTAAGAAAAATACATTATTAATGCTCCATGGCTTGTGTCAAGTATGTGTTATGTATATTTATCAGGGTGTGAAATGGTCACCAAGTCTAGACAAATACCAGTAAATACTGAAAACACTGTTTTCTTTCCATCAGCCACCGCATCAAATAACAAACTACCCATCACCTCCAAAACATTTTGGTTGGATAAACGCTGATTTTACTGTGGTTCTGTGGCTCAGTGAGTAAAGCAGAGAACAAACACTGCCAGTGACGAGAATTTTAAGTCCTACTGGCATGATGAGCATTTTAACAACAGACATGCTTGTGGTGTTGTGGTGTCATGCGAATTCACCTCCTTGTGGTCCACATTGGTGAAATCCACCCCGTTCACCTCCACAATCTGGTCTCCAATCTACATTGTGTCACAAAAAACAAATGCAGTTCACAAGAGCAAGAGAAATGAGTGTCAAAAATTCTCGGAAGTGTTTCTGAGCATTCACCTCAAGTCCAACTTCTGCAGAAAGGGAGCCTGGCTTGACATTGCTGATATAGATACCAGGTTTCTGAGTGGGACCACTTGAGATGCTGATGCCCATGCCCTTTTCACCCACAAGACTGAGAAAAAATTTCTTTTCCTTTATTTCCTTCCCTCCAATAGATGCCAAACCTGCGACACTACTTCTTTTCTCCTGAACAGTAATAATAGAACCAATCACATAAAGGTAAAGTCGTTAATATGTATGTCGATTTGAATATGATGAACTGTCACGTCGAACACATCCCACATACCCCTGACTCTGACACAAACTGGTCAACAAACTGCCACTTCAGAGGTTCATCTGATGAGCTGGAGAAAAGAAAAAAGAAAATGAGAAATCAATAAAGTCACATTTCATACAACAATAAACATCTGTAATGTTACCTTTTCACTGGGATCATCCCCACATCTGCACAGACAGAAAGAAAACAAAATCAAATTAGAGAGCGAATTGATGTTAAAGAATATTCACTTTAACACACATCAATCATGCTGCTGTTGTGGGAAAATGAATTAGTGTTTGACGTACGCCTGACTTTGAGAGACACAATCTTCTTTGTCTTGATGAGACTGATGACCTCCTCGTGGATACAGGATGAGATGGAGTATCCGTTGATGCGCACAATCTCGTCGCCAACCTATAAATCAATACAGAAGGGGACATGTTGAACGACATATCCATTTTCAATATGTCAAGTCAGGTCACTGGGAGTTATTGCGTCTCCAGCAATTTACATTTCTATCTGCTAAATATATCAGACACAGTTTAATCTGTGTGATCAATTTAAATTTTGATGTTTTAACCACCGACTCGGGTGATGCTAAAGTTATTTGCAGAATAAATGTAGAAGTCTCCTGCAACTTAGTTTGTTAATGCAATAGATAAAATGGTTACATATGGGGGTACAAGTATTTACACACCATATTATGTTATGTATGAATTCTAATAAGATTATTATGAAAGAGCAAAATGCGCTGTTTGCACAGTACAGAACAATTCTGTTGGTACATGTTTTGTCACAATATTCCTTTACATGTGTAAAACTAATTTATTAAGTGTGTATAAACAACTATGATCATCTCCCCAAATACCAGGAGCAAAACCATGTTTTCTATTGGTTTTATGTCCAGATAATCTGCATTATCAGGGCCATTTGTTCAACAGAAGCTGTTTCACTCCATCTAGTGGAATCTAATATTATGACAATAGCACGTAGCCACAGAAACTCATAACAATTATAATTAATTCATCATATATGTCACTGCTTGCAAACAGTATTCACATCCTAAGTAAAACTAGCACCATTAAGAGATTTTTTAGAAATAAAACACAACACATATATGTAAAAAAAAAAAAAAAAATCACAGTCAACCCGTAGGCCCATACCTGAAGGCCAACATTTCCAGCCTGACCATCTTTGACAATCTGTGATATGTAAAGCCCACAGCCAAACTCCAGCCCCCCTCGAACACTTAGACCGAGTCCATCACGATGCATCCGATCTAAACGCACCTCTTTGAGCTTCCTGCACAATCAGAACACAGAGTGAGAAATAAAACAGGAGGTGAAGAGCCAGGGCACTATTAGTAAGCATTCATTATCACGCTGTACTCACCGTGACCTCTTGGGGGTGAGCAGGTCGTACTCCACCTGGTGTTTGAGAGGGATGAGAGGTCGGATGGCGTCAAACAGGGGCAACCGCTTCGGTTCGTTGATGACCAGCTTCAAGTCCCCCACCAGCACTATCAACTCCATCGACCTGAGAGAGTGAGAGGAGGATGACTGTTAGCCTTACACACTAAACTACGCTGACTTCTACTTTCAAAGTAACTGGTACAGAAAAGATTTGCAGCTGAGAATATAGCCTGGAGTTTAACTACAACGTTATTCAAATAAAAGTCTTTTGTTATGTGCCAACTGATGCCAGTATGATGTAAATTTCTAAATTCTATCAGCAACATTTAAAGAGAAGTGCGACTTAATCAAACAGGGGATGAAAAAATATCTGGAAGAACTGACAATATCATAAAATCTGATAAAGTTAGAATAAAAAACAACTCACTGTGGGTTTTCTTTAAATGTCTTTGTTAATTTTAGTTATTTGTTTATTACTAATTTTAAATCCACCATAGCCCAAGGATTCCTCCACCAGAGGAGCACTGCACTATAGAGTTTCTGATGACTTTCTAGTCCACTGAAGTGGAAACGGTGCTTGCTTTGTTTTTAGCATGAACATTACCAGGCCTTACTACCCTGGTTATATTTAGAAATACACAATGTCCTAAACAATGATCATCAGAAGATCATTACATTCTATGTGATAATGGAAAATAAGCTCATCTTCTTGTTATAATTTAAAGAAAGACAGGCTCTTAGAAACATCATACTATTCATTACTAATTATAGCAGCAAAATTGAAGCTACTGTAGAAAATCGGTACACCCGCTCTCCTCCTTGAATTATTCATGTGTCCTGTTTGGAGGATGAACATAAAAAGAGCTTTTGTAGACAACTGGCCAGGCTTGTCGGAGCACAGTGGAAACTGATCAGACGCTTAACCAGTGTACAAAGATGAACTGAAACTTAGACCTGCAGCCCAATACACCCCTTCTTTAGCCCTCTGAGACCAGGCTGTTGAGAAATGAGAAACCGTGATGGAGAACACAGTCTTCGCTGCAGGCCTACGTCTCTATATGTACTTAATCGATTTTGATAATTAAACATAAAAATGTTAGAGAGGAGCATTATTATACTGAGCACGTGCAGACACACTGAGCACTGACAGGTGGTACTCACTGATGATACATGCGGAGGACATCGTACAGGTAATCCTTCTCTGCCTCGTTCTCAATTAGCAACTCCACCTGCGAGAGAAAAGAAACATCTGGTGCCATCTCTCTTCTCACCGAATTACAGGAAACGTTCACACACTAAAACGCACTGTACCACATGGGGTGAGTCGTGTGTGTGTATGCGTGTATGAGAGTCATACAAACCTGATGTCGGCTCAGATGCAGCAGGATCGTTTTGAGGAAACGTTTCGGCCAGTCACTAACGTAACACATTTCACTAATTTTTCAATGTACATTTTTTCTACAAGGTTTAGTCCTGACCTGAGTGCCTTTGTTTAATCAGAGGGACAAGTTAAGTTAAAATTATGGGATGATGAGGTTCCTTTGACTAAAGAAGGTGTAATGAGCTGCTCTTCCCCAACAGTCCAACCACTGTGAGGGAATAATGGCAGCGCAGCTGAGGAGAAGCTGCAGTGGGATGGTCAGCAGTGTCACCTTACATCTCGGACACAAACAAAGGTAAACATTCACACCAAACTTTCATGGAGGCATGCACGTGTGCGCACGCACACACACACACACACTTCATCCTGAACAGTAAAAAAACATGTTTGTATGTACCCACAATCAGAAACATCTGTATGATTTTATGTGGGGATTCAAATGAACTCGCTAGTTAAATAAATGTATGTGTGTGTGCGCCATGCTACAAGGTTTCTGTGAGGGTGTGTGTCTGACATGATGTTTATGACTGTCATAAAATGTCTCTTGCTCTGAGCAGCTACGCAGTCGGCCACACCTGCTGCTTGTACTTTGGCACTATAAACCAGTATGATGATCACTGGTCAGTTAAATACTGATTCTGGGAAACACGGCCTGGTGTAGAGCTTAGAAATGTTTTCACACAATAAGATTGGTTGTATTTGTTTGTCCTGTTAAAACGCACACAGACTGCAGTGATTTGTGTCAGAAAACAAATCTACCTCTGGTTCAGTTCTTTCAGTTTTAATCAGGACTGTAAAACAGACCCACCAAGCACCAGCACACAGTAACAAACGATAATGTCCCTATACGAAACAAAGCCTGACTGTGCAGTGTGCTCCCCTCAGCTCTAATTAAACTCCTAAATTGTCTCATCTCTTCCGCTCAGTTGCCCATCTCTGACACGTCTACTTTATCTAATGCTAAAATGCCCTTTGTGAGTGGCCTACAATATGGGACGCTGTCAGTCTGAGTGCAGCACAGATGGCACTGCAGTGATCCCCTCATGCTCCGGGGCTGAAAACACCCTGAACGTATCATGTTCCCTTCCTCTGTTATGTTTTACTCCTATATGTGACTTTACCTCATGCTGTAGACCAAACATAAAAACATAGTAATATTATCTTAATTTATTAGCCACATCATATCATGAATACATAACATCCTTATAGTTACGGACGGTGGTGACCTCAGCTGTATGATGTTTACCTGAGTCAGAACAGGTACAAGCCATCTAAGATAGGATGTCCAAAAACTGTTTACAATGGAAGTACTTACTTTTTACTAAATAATAGGTTTGACTATAAAATAAACTCCATAGAAAATCATCCTTTATAAGATGATACTTGAAATGTTTTAGCAGTTGTTGTTTTTTGTTGTTAGGCTGACAGTCAGGCCTATGTTTCCTGTGTAACATCGTACTGGGAGAGACACCTGAGCCAGCGCAGTGACAACCTGGTGGGAAAATAACTCATTTCTTTACAGCTATTTAATCAAGGTCCGAAGAGGAAAAGTATCTTACCTTGTGTCTAAATTCCCTGGCAACTTTCCGCTCCATTGTCGAGAGACCGTAAGAATCAGACCGACGTGCGATCGCAGGATGGGTGAAGTTGGACAGGACTGGACCGGGGTCAGCGAGTCAAGTTAGTCCTAATAGTAACTGAGTTTCCGATTAAGAGTTTAAAGGAAAAAAATAAAGGCAATGTTAATGAGGAGAAAACGGTTGTGGCAATTGCTGTGAGTTAATAATGATTAATTTGAATTATTGTTTAAAGAATAATAAAAAAATAATTAAACAAATATGTGATTTGTCATAGGTTTCTCGTTCTTGGGTGTCCTAACTTTTAACTGTGTGCTTTTATTTTGAAGGGGCAACTTCTACTGTTTAGCAAAACTTGATGAAACTGTCTCGTTGCTTGTTGCTGTATTATTCCATCAGTAATTTAACGTTAGGCAGTTGATGGGAGTTATTTAGACTTTTCTTTAGACTAGAAATTACTATACTACAGATACTCGTTTTAAAAACACGCACATAATTTAAGTTTGAATCACAATTAGCGTCTAGTTAATTACCTATTGAAGCATAGGTGACATTTCGTTTTATTATCATTATTTTGTGAGTATACTTATTTCAAGTGGCACACAGTTTGTGTGTTCTTTTTTGTCTTGTTCAGTCATGCACTCTAGTATCTTTGCCGCCAGGTGGCGAAATTACGATATCTCTCTTCTGAATCCCACGAAGAAGAAGAACAGGCGTGAACTTCCGGGTTTCAAAAGTTGGATAGCAACGAACAACACCACTGCACGGTTTGTGACGCCGGGAGGTTAGGAAGATTGTAACGGGTAAAAAATACAACAGTGTATTACTTTGTTAACCAGCCAAACTTGCCAGTTACTGGTAATTTCGTCATGTTATTGCAGTTTTTTACTGGCTTTATTTTAGCCAAATTTGAAGTTTTACCCCAAGTATTAATGGAGACAGACGAACAATAAGTTAACGTCAAGAACTGCTAGCTAGTGATTTGCTTTGCAATGCGAATGTTTTATTTTTAACTTTGCATGTGCAAGTACAAATTTGGTCTTCCCAAGTGTGTTTTGTACTCTGTTAACTTAAAAATGTGGATACTCCTTATTAACACTGGTGTTGTGCTTTAAAACCTCCCGCTCCCCTCTTCGCCCAATCAATGACAACAGAAGTACTCCGTGGACCTGTTTCAATGTCAGAGCTTAATAAACATTAGCTTTACCTCCCTGTGCAGACCATATGGCCCATATCCTACCAATGATTCGTGATTTTTGTAATTATAGTATATTGTGTTTTCCCTGACACTTTGATACTCCTTATTGCAATATGTAGTTCATGATTAGTTTAGCAGCTTAAAAAGTTGGTCAGTTTTTGTGTTTCTGTGCAAGACAAATAAAAATCCTAAGGCACGAGCAAAGAGCAACCACAAAGGGTTTTAAAAGATGTGTAACAGTGTTGACAGCCTTAACAGTCTCAAGTATTTCAGTAGTCAACAAAAAGTAATTTATCAGAAACTAATATCACTGTATTAACACATGTAAAACTAGTTGCTGCAGACACCTTTCAGGTATCAATATGTAAAGACTAACCCATAATTATTTTGTATTGTTTTTCAGTGTTTTGTGGTGACATGGAATCAAACAATGGAACACCACACAGGTAAGGTCACTTAGTCGACACACAAGAGGACATACAATTTTTTGCTCTTTCTACAAGAAATAAATGTAGCTGTTTCAGTGAGACTATCCAATTGTCAGAAGGACATAAAGCTTTTAATTCTATTCTTCCTGAATGGGGCTTTTTTTGCTCATCCCCCAAGTCTTATCCCATATGGATTTAGTCTTACCTCTAAGTGGCAACCTCTAAGCCAGAGTAATCATTTATTTTTATTACTTGCTGTTTCTCTGCAGACGTGTATTGTACGTGCACGAGGTAGAATGTTACTGATACTACATATGGAGACTCTAGTGGCTAGCACAGACGAAGGGGTCAGAATTTAGTGTTTATATACAATGTGTATAGGGTAGAGGATAGGTATTCAGAAGTGTCCACTTCCATACTGTATTTTTTTCTCTACAGAACCAACATTCGAACCCCAGGTCAGGAACCTGACTCCCCACTACCCCCTATTAATGAGCGGCTGGCGTACCTGCGTCCATCCAGGGAATTACTGGAGTTTTACAGACAAAAGATTGCCCAGTTTGACAGCGAGCATGAGGAGCTGCTGCAGATGCTGGAGAAGTACAGAGGCATCGCAGATGACCAGGTAAGACACTGCAAGGAATCATGGTATGTGAAGTAGCTTTATTTTGTTGCCTTAACTGATTTTCTCCTTCTTCTCTGATGTTCTCCTAGCATAAGCTACAGTGGGACGTGCAGCAGCGCGAGGGAGAGATTGCTGAGTTGCAAAATGCTCTGAGTGACATGCAAGTCTATCTGTTTCAAGAGAGAGAGCAGTCTCTGCGACTATATGCTGAAAATGACAGACTAAAGATCAGGTGGGCAAAGCCAAAAGTATTAGTAAGTGGCCTTTTAACATAATCAGAAGGAAAAGCAGAATTATAACTAATAACACTAATATGAACAGGTTCCAGATCAATAGGCCTGCTGATCCTGATAGGGTTCGCTGTTATTGTTGTTGGCTTTAGCAATGGATTTCGTGATACAAGATCTCAAAATGCCTTAGGATGATGGATGGATGAATGTTTGGCACTGCACTAGTTTTATTCTTTCAAAGCACTTGTGGGCATAACATTATCTATGTATTTAATGTTGTACAGAGAGCTGGAGGACAGGAAGAAAATTCAGCATCTTCTTGCCCTGGTGGGGCCTGACACAGGAGAGATCACATATTTTCATCGGGAACCACCTCATAAGGTACACACTTCATCACAGACCCTTCTTCTGGGTGTAGGTGATTTATTAAACCTAGATGTAGTTATTCACCTTAATAAAGGCTGCATTGTCTAGTGCCTAAAGGCTGAGATAAACCAAGCCAACATCAAGTTGTGGTGACAAAGGTGTCACATCACATTGGTGTAGACCAAAAACTGGCTCTTAAACACACTGCAAATCCACAGTCAACAGTCAAATACTATGTACGTTCTGCTCCTGCATGAGAGCAAGTAACTCTCTATACCAGCAGGTGGGGGTAGTCTGTTTTTTCATTCAGTAAGTGAATAAAAGTCCATATATCATTGATGTTATTAGTTACGCCTGAACCTTCCTGCAATAACAAGTCAACATATCTGCTGTAAAAAGTTGTACTAACTATGAAATCATAAAAATTTAATTGCTTATATTTTCAAAAGTCGTTTTCAGAACAGCTACAGAAAGCATACTGATTTTTTTGTGTATTTCAAATCAGAAATGACAGTAAGCATAAAGCGTACGCATGTTCTACAATGTTTTACAATTATTTGCTGTGTATATAGAAAATCCTTTGCTTATTCCACGTTTAAAAAGGCAGGACAAAATCACTTATTGTTGAATTTATTTTGAAAGCACACTGTGAATTTGAAACATGTGGCAACTGTATTTCAGGTCACTATCACACAAAGGCAACCTGAGTCCAGACTGGAGGAAAGTCTCAGTCTGAGGCCAACAAAGCTTAAACCTACTGTGACCAGGAAAGGTTTGAAAAACATGTATTTTTCAAATGTGTCTAAGATGAAAGTGACACGTAGATAATTAATCTTTAGTTTTTATCTCTAATCACGTCAAAGAATGTTTAAAAAGATTGTTAAATGATGAATAATAACATAAGAAATGTGGGAGTGTTTCATTTCTGAGTGTCAGAAAAACTTTCTCCTGAGTGTCACTGTGATTTTTTTCTGTCTGTTTAAGCAGAGAGTAGCAGGAGAACAAAATCATCAGACGGGGCAAATGGAGAAACTCTGGAACAATACAAGATTGACAACCAGACTTTGTTACTACAGGTACATGAACGCATTAGTTGGTATTTGTGGTATCTGGTCTCATGTCATGCCAACAAAGCTTAAACCTACTGTGACCAGGAAAGGTTTGAAAACCTGACCATTACAAACATAGGTTTTGATGTGAGGTGACTTGCATTTCCAGGTAGAGGCACTGCAGAATCAGATGGAGGAACAGACCCGCCTGGCCAAAGAACAGATAGAGTCTCTGCTGGAGGACAGACGAATCAAAACTGAGGAGGCACAGGCACAGCGGCAGAGAGATCAGGATCAAATCACTGCTCTCACTGACAGGTGGATCTTGATATCTACGGGGTTTTTTTTGTAAAATATCCAACATAAGATGTTTGAATATATTTTTCTTCTTCATGAATTGATAATTATTACTATGACTGATTATAAATCTCTGACCAGAGTTATTTGGTATGAATCCATTTGACACCTCAGGCTCCAGAAAACCCAGAAACTGTTGTATGAGAGCACCAGAGATTTCTTACAACTCAAGTTTGACTCACGGGCTCATGAGAAGAGCTGGATGGTGGAGAAGGACCGGCTGCTGAGAGAGCTAGACTCGTGCCACAACCATCTGAGGAAGTCCGGGTCTGCTGGTGCTGAGCAGGGACGAACATGGCAGCCCAGCAGCAGTACGGCTCTGCTCCTCTCCCGGCCTCAGACGGAGTCACAGCAGACACACAAAGAGGAGCTGAAAGTAATATTTATTCTAAGTGAAAAACTATTTATATGTTAATTGATTGTAGGCCTGCTAACTAATGTAAATACTAATATGGAATATCAAAGCTCTTTTTGTTTTTACCTTTAATTTCATCAGGCATTGCAGGAAGATCTGAAGCAAGCCCATCGTCTGGCAGAGATGTACAGGGAACAGTGTATTACTCTGGAGACAGAATTGGCCCAAATTAGAGAAGAAGGGGACGTGGGCAGGGAAATATTTAAGGTATTCTTGACTGATTGATGCTTATGTCTCTCAAATTAATCTCCGATTGATTGTTCATATTTTATAGTGATTCCTGAGTGTCTTCTTACCGATATTCTTCACTTATTAAATCAGGAGCGTTCAGACAAAATGGCCAAGCGTCTTGAGCTGATGACTCAGCGCTATGAGGCACTGGAGAAGAGGAGGATCATGGAGGTGGAGGGCTTCAAGACTGACCTGAAACACCTCAGACAGAAATTCAAAGATGTAGAAAAACAGCTCCTGAAGGTAAACAAAGTCTTCTGATGTCGATTTATCTTTTTTTGTTTGTCTTGATTGAGTGTGAAAATTATTTTTGTGGTTTTAACACTGCGAGTGTGTTTTGAACTCTTTGTGTAAATGTTTTCACTGTTTCAGGTTACTCTAAATGTTGGGCCCAACCAGGACCTAGCAATTCTGAATGAGGTACGCCAGACCAATACAAGGACAAAAAAGGTTCAGGGTGAGCTGATGACACTGAAGGCTAAGATCTATGGGCTGGAAAATGAGCTGAGATTTAGCTGAAGAATGGACTGATGTTTGTGTGAGGCTGATGACGGTGTTGAATGTTAATTCTGTTTTGTATTTTGGACCAATAAAGATGTTTAAAATCAGTGACTGCACATGATTCATTACAAACTGAACTCAGCATGTAGCATTAAGCTTCTTCACAGCAGAAATGTTTATTTATATGACTATGAATTTCAACTAGGTAGGTCCGATATTATCAGCCCAACACTAACATTTTGCAGTAAATAGACAGCTATAAGAGTTGAGTGATTGCTTCAGTTTCACTTCTACAGAAAGCACCTACAGGGTTTGGCGACAATAACATAGATATTCACACGTAGACACCACACCGGGCTTCTAAGAGGCGTCTGCGGCGCCGCCATATTGCAGCGGGGTTCAAACGGTAGTGCGGTAGTGTAAACCAGTTTGTTGTCCTGCTTTTGGATTTTCTAATTAAAAGATATGCCAAAGACAAGCAGCGAATAACATGTAAATTAACACTGTTACTACTGCGTTACTATCAGCAAAAAGGTGTTTTGGTACGTAAAGTCTTACTTTTAATGTCATACGTGTCATAAATAAATGTCTGGCAGCTGCAACAACACACTGTTGTGAAATGTAAATAATAATGTGTGAGTTATAAAGACTTAACTGCGGACAGGCCTGCTTTTCCCGCACTAATGTGGCGGCCGCATTAAACGCATCTACCGGTACGTATCTATGCGCGGATAAAATGTGACGTAATATTGTACCTGGAAGTTGTACTGCGTGGTACTTCTGCGCATGCGCATTCATTGTCCTTACATAGCCGTCCTGAAGTGTGCTGTGTGACAGGAGCTGCACCGGACAGCATGAACTCTTCGAGAAGCTGTGACTATTTCTCCAGTCGTCAGATTTGTTAATTGTGTTGTTACCGTTATCTCAGCTTTGTCTGGTGCTGCGTTTTGTTTATCCGCCGGCTTTCACACTTACAAGTGAACTGGAGAAATGCAGAGAATAAGGTCTGTGAAAACTATCTGGAAGCTGCTGAAGTCAGGCTGCGAGGGAGCAGCAAATCAAGTAAACACCTCCTCCTCAAATTCAAGAAATTATAGCCATGTAAGTAAATATATTACTCAAAATTAATTTAAGTTGAGTTGAGTAAGGTGAAATGATATACAACTTGTTTACTTTACGTTTACTTTTGTTTCTATTTTTACTTCACTGTTAAAGGAAAAGAAGTGTAGTAACACAAGAGGATCACTGAACATTTCCTACCCACTACCCATTTACAACCACATTTATTACTGTCTGTGTCAGTGGAGTGAGCTGTCCACTAAAACTCTGCCGATGACAAGATCATCCAAAATTCTCAGCAGAATCAACACAAGTTAATGAACAACCTTATCTTTTCATACTGCACATGTCATCTCTATCCAAAGGGCCCCAACTCCTTTGGGCTCCTCTTTGACATTGATGGGGTGCTGGTGCGTGGGACAACCCCAATCCCTGCAGCCAAGCAGTGCTTCAGAAACCTGGTGGACCGAAATGGGAAATATAAGGTGCCTGTGGTGTTTGTCACCAACGCTGGGAACTGCATGAGGGAGGCCAAAGCCGAACATCTGTCACATCTGCTCGAAGTGGAGGTAAATAAGTCATTATGAGTGACCTCAACACTCTCCGCTTTGTCTGTTTTTTTTTTCCAACTGTTTTCTTTGTACTCTCTTGATCTCAGGTGTCTCCAGATCAGGTGGTGCTGTCCCACAGTCCTCTGCGAATGTTCAAACAGTTCCACAAAATGTGCGTACTCGTGTCAGGACAGGGTCCTGTGGAGGAGGTCGCTCATAAGTATCCTGTCTTAAATCACAGGCTTGCATTTCCTGGTTGTTGACCTTAAAACTGCGCATGTTCTGTTTATTCAATGTATTTCTGCTCATGTTCCACTTTGTTATCAGTATTTAATCTTTGTAGCCTTTGTCCCTGTTTCTGCCTGACTCTCTCGTCTTTTTCACAGATTTCTCCTGTTTTTGTTCTTCATGATTTTGTTCTTTTATAATTCAGGGTTTGTCATTTAGTTTTTCATTGTGACCACACTGTTCTGCGTTCAGACACAAAGTAGTATAGTGTGTTAGAGTAGTTTACACTCCGGAAATAAATTATACATTTTGACAACAAGTTGCAAGACAGCCAGCAAGTGGGATCCATGTGTTTTTTTTTTTATATAAATATCGCCTGTGTTTGACTTTAACCTACCAAACCACAGCCTGGGCTTTCAGGATGTTGTAACTATAGATATGCTCAGAGAAGCATACCCTCTTCTAGATATTGTGGATCAAAACAGAAGGCCTAAAGGCATTGTAAGTACTATTTAAATTGAAGCCAGTCTATGTTTGGTTATGAATGACTTAAGGCACCTTACCAGGTTTATTTTTTGTCTTATAGATTCCACAAACCAAAGGCTTAAGGCCAATAGATGGTATGTTTCTACACAATCTTTTAAACACTTTTGTAACTTTAGTGCATACCAAAACTTTGAAGCTTGTCAATTAACATTTTATAATGATCACAAAAAATGACTGTTGGATTCTGCTTGTTTGTTCTACCAGCCGTCATCTTATTTGGCGAACCTATCAGATGGGAGACCAACCTTCAGCTTATTGTTGACGTACTCCTTACCAGCGGCAACCCAGACAATAACTGGAGTTCCACGCAGTACCCTCACATCCCGGTCCTGGCCTGTAACATGGACATACTGTGGATGGCTGAGGCAAAGAACCCCAGGTACTGCATGTGTGTCCAAAAACACATTTTACAGCACACCCAGAGACATTGTGTTATTGTAATACATGTCTGTGTCTCATAGGTTTGGTCATGGCATGTTCCTGGTGGCCTTAGAGAGCCTGTACAAGAAGGTTACAGGCTATGACCTGAAGTACGAGGCTCTGATCGGTAAACCGAGTGTGGTGACTTATAACTATGCTGAGCTGCTGGTCAGACAGCAGGCTGAGAGACTTGGCTGGACCACACCTGTGAAGAGGCTGTATGCTGTGGGGTGAGAGGCTGGGTCTTCTTCTTCTGCCTAACATTTTACACTCAGTCGTGTTGTCTGTCCCTTTTTTGACACAAAAGCCTGGGTCTGAAGTGACAGCACCTTTAAATATGTTATCACTCTTATCTCTATTTACAGCGACAACCTCATGTCCGACATATACGGCGCCAACCTCTACAACCGCTACCTCCAGAATTCTCTGAGTACTAGGGCCCAGATGCAGGCTAAGAGTGGTGAAGGAGGTGCAAATCCCTTAGCAGAAACTGTTGATGACAGCCCTGTAATGACACAAGCAGAGCTAAGCAGCACGTCAGATGCTGAGGACCTCCCCGAAGGGTGCAGCTCCATCCTGGTGTGCACGGGTGTGTATAGCAGAGACCAACAAGAACTGCCTTCAGACCCAACACACACCGTCAGCGAGCAACACATCTTCCACGGCCACCGGGACTTTTGCTTTAACCCCGACCTGATGCAGCCGTCTTTCGTGGTGCACGATGTAAAAGAGGCAGTGGAGCTGGTGTTCCAGCAGGAAGGCTGGCCACTGGAGTAGGACAAGTCGCTTGCGCCTCTTAAACTGGCCATTCACTAAACAGTTCTAATGCTTCTTAACTTGTAGCAGCAGAACCTTTTTGAGTGTCCCTTTTTAATCTATGCTCTGTAATATCACAGGGGAGCTGTAGCTTTTACTCTGACATCTTTAGCCATCGAGTCAGCTGCGGCAATATACCAGCTGTGACAATATGCAGTTTTAAATATGAGACATTTTGTCTGTCATGCATGATAGTGATAACGATAGTATAGGTTAGGCTTAGGGGCTAAAATTTTTTTTTTTTTTTACAACACAAGCTGTATCAGCACACTCTTAAAAGTGCACATAGGTGATGAGCTGCATGCATTTTTTTCTACAAAAAGTTAGGAGTATGTTTTTTTTTTATTAAAAAAAAACACTTTTGGTTTTCTCAACTTTTTTATGGAACCTTATGACTAGTTAATATAAAGGTTTTAGAAGGTTATTGTGAGAGGAAGTGTCAGCACCAGTGGAAGTTTTTCATAAAGTTCTGGTTTGTTATATTTGTAATGGGTGTAACTATGTATGTTTTTCAGGTCAAAACTAAGGAACTCTGTTAATGTATTGTGAAAGCCATACTGTAAATGAAAAAAAAATAAAAGAGATGGAAGACACTAAATACTGTAGTAATAATACTGTGGTACAGTCTTAGAGGAGGTTTGGTTTGCAACGCTGGAATCACCATCGCATTCAAGCAGCTATTATCTTCAGAAGATTATTACAAAATATGTTTAATAAGCAATTGCCATTTAAAAATGTTACACTGCATAAATATTAAAAGTCTAAACATATTCAAAACCTACAGTCACACACACGAGGCCACATGCAGTATCTAGTTTCTCCTAACAGTAAATATATGTAAATAACCTTTCCTCCCTGGAAGAAAAACTTTTGATACACACACGTGCACTGAGCCACCACCATTCTTCTAACAAGTATTAAACAATACATCGCTGCTTCAGCCTGCTCAGCACCCACACTTTTTATCTGAAGGCACAGTACTATGGACTGGGTGGGAGCTGTTACTCAACATGAAATGAGGCAAGTCTTGCGAGCCCTCATCTGTGATGGTCATGCCGTTGCGCGCGAGCAGCTCCCGGGCCATGAGGATGAAGGCATTCTCTACATTCTGAGCCTCCTTGGCTGAGGTTTCCAGAGCAGCCAGCACACTGTTGTTTTCTGCCAGAGTGCACGCATCCTCGAATAACACCTGTCTCTGAGTGTGGAGGTCTGACTTATTACCTGTTGTGATGAACAACAAAGTCATTAGATCACAGAGCTTAAACGTTTTGAAAGGGGCAAATCACAGAAAATGAACAATAAAACAGAACATTAAATAGTGTTTAGTTTTTAATCAATATTTCTATAAATTATTATTTTGTGAAATGGTGAAATGTTCAAACTGTGCCTAAATATTCACTTTACTATCAAATAAAACAAAGAAAAGCATGAGATCTTCTCATTAGAATTACTTAAATTATTTATTATCAAAATCATTATTTTCTCACAACCAGCTAATCATGTAAACATATGATTTAAGTTCTAAATATATTACACTGGGCCTCCCATCTGAATGCAGAAATTCTGCAACAGCAAATCTTCACAGCTCATGGCATAAGCATAAAATAAAACAGGGTTGCATGTAATAGCTGAATAAAGCTTTGATGTATTCATGCCAGAAGGTATGTGCAAAGAAGCTGAGCTGGTAATAACAATTATGTTTTCTTCTATTTAAAGTAAGAAAGCTGTGATAAATACCTTGTTTAGTAATAACAGCTGTAGTACTACCACCTGCTGCTTCCAAGACTAAGTACCCAAACTAGTAAGTAAATAAGCAAATAATATGAAATAGTAAAGTATTGGCAAACATGAAAACTGCTGAAAAAATATATGTAGTGTAACAATTGACAGTTTCTAGTTCCCATTATACATGTTCAATATTTTTATTTGTATTAAATTAATTATTCAATTAGTTTGAGCATACTTGAGCTCTTGTGAAACAGGTGAGGGAGTACAGGAAGGAAGGGGACCACAGTATTGTGTCTTTTACTGTGTTTTTCTTTGCGTCTTTTACTTACAACCTTACAACCATAATCTGCAAATATGTTTTCTAACCAACATGAAACCAATTTATTTGCATTTTACTTACCAATGAGTATCAGTACCACACTGGCAGCTCCATACTGCTCCACCTCCCTGATCCAATGGGGAACAGATTCAAATGTGGAGCGTCGCGTGATGTCGTAAGCTACCATGGCCCCGTGGGCGCTGCGGTAGTAGCTCTGAGTTATGGTGCGGAATCGCTCCTGTCCTGCTGTGTCCCACACCTGCATCTAAAATAACACACAAAGTCAATTCAGTGCATACTGCAGTTACAAAATGTGGGTTAAGTGTCTCCAAATACTTAAGACACACTGTTCTGATGTGATCAGTCTTTTTTTTTTACATTGTTTTGGGGGGGGGGGGGGGGGGGGGGGGGGGGGGGGGG
>JAUYWH010000024.1:7463170-7498942 GCA_034779795.1 Ctenopoma multispine | reverse complement strand
CTCCAAATACTTAATAAACAATTTTTTGTTTTGATGATTATTTTTTTTTTTATTTGTTTACCCCCCCCCCCCCCCCCCCAGCTAATTAACAGAACAATACACCCATGCAGTTGAACACACCCACAAAGCTAACACAGAGAAGATGCCACTCCTCTTTCCCCAAAGAAAAATCCCTGATAAACTAAAACAAGCAGACGGATTATTTACTTTAAGGGTAAGTGCACAGCACATATCTTTGTTAAGTATGTAGAAAATAAACATTGATGATGCCTGATGCAGTTGCATGAGCAGCTGTGATCTGAGAATTTATCTGATATAAATAAGTTAATGAGAATGTGAAAAAAAAACTTCACGTCATCTACCTTCACTTTCTTCCCATCGATGTCCAGTGTACGAACAGTGAAGTCGACCCCAATGGTGTTTTGCTGCTTCTCAATGAATATGCCAGACTTGAAGCTCTGGACCACGCAGGTCTTCCCCACATCCGAGTCCCCAACCAGGATGATTTTAAAGAGAAAGTCGAAAGCGTCTTCAATCTCTGGATCTGCAGACTGCATGGTAAAGGAAACAATGTACGCTTCAAAAGAAAACACTGAGGTTGAAACACTGGATGAGACTTCTGGTTCCTTCCAAGTTGTGTCAATAGTAACAGAGACTATTTACAGAAACAGAAGGCACATCCTTGTCAGGAAAAGGGCCAAATCAGGTTTGCACCCGCCATACTAAAACAGTCAGGGTGAATGCCACTCATAGAAAACTCTAACAAAACAATCTACTGCTAAATCCAGTTTTTACTCCAATAGGTTGTTTCTTCTGTAATTTTAAACCTCACAGGCTCCAGTAACTACAGCAAACAAGTCCCAAAAAATGTCATTATCCCATTGTAAGAGATCAAAATTCCTTTTCTCCATGAACTTATGAAAGTCAGCAAGACTTTTATCCTGTCCTTGTTTTCATGTCCGGGTCACACTATCGACCACATTCTTTACGTCTTAAACACAAGTGTAGTCTGTACTTCTGCCCTCTACACCTCTCACCCACTCATTTTCATTCTAGGACAATTTAAGACACGCCTCCTACCTGTCTGGGTAGGTGTGATCTCCAATTGCCAGCCCACTTGCACCACTGCATCTTGGGATATAGATTTTCTATGTAAGCTCTGTTGTAAAATACTATGACTGGAAGAGAAAGAAAGAAATTCAGTTACTTAACATTATGTATTACCAAAAGCATTTAATGTTAGATGGATATAGACATGACTAAAGTTAAACTGTTTGATGATTAACCAAATTAAAACGTACCATTCTTTTTCTAACTATAAACACACAGAGAGACAAAGTGCTGGAGGCTGACTTTAAACAGAACTGTAAGTCTTTACAAAAAACAGGTTGTTCTTACAAGGCTCAGTGTGCAAATACTCCAGAGCAAACAGCTTAAACCACTCCTGACAGAAAGTAAACACTTGGCCTCTTTGTCTTCACATCTGTCCTTTGGACCCCAGAATGTTCTTTTTGTTGTGTACATTTAAAAATTCCCATGTCCCCATTATTAGCTCCCTCACTGACTCTCATCAACAAATAAATTCCACAGCACTCAATGGCAGAAATAAGAAAAAGTAAGACCAAAACACAAGAAGAAAAACACAATATAAGCAGATTAAAATAGTCACTCTAAAAAAAAAAGAGTAATTAAAATCATTTTACCTCAAGCTTCATACACTGACAGTGGGATGCTAACACAGAATGAGCAAACGGCTCTGAATCAGTCTCTCTCGCTTGCTCTCCACCCCCTCACTTGTTTCTGTCGTCATCTCAGCCCACAGAAGAACAAGGCACAGCTGGACACAGAACAGTGGGTGAGTGTAAGGGGCACTTGACCAAGCTGGGTCTATCTTGGGATGTGACCACCAATTGCCTTCTTTCTGTTGTGTGGTTGAATGTGGTCAGTGTGTAATAAAATGTGGTTTTGATGACCAGTCAGAGATGGAACAGACAAGGAGCCATGAAGAAATGATTGTACCTTATTTATTATCACAACAATTGGAATTAATTTCCATCATACAAACATTATCCAGGATGAGTATGTAAAGCCATACAAAAAATTATGCTACAGTCTTACATTAAGGTAGTTGATTACTGTATCACAACAAATAATCTTTGTAAAAATCATGTAAACATTGTAAAACCTGAACATAAAGAAATGAGATTTTAACTAAAGCATTGCAAAACTGCCCCAGTTTATTAACACAACCATAAAAACCAAGACACACTTGAAGGAGTATGTCTTAATTACCACAGTCACATTAGAGAACAGAAATACTTGTATGATTCAGCAGAGCGTCTGTTCAGGAGACGTGGTGATATGGATGAGTCGTGATGAAATCATATTTGAGCCGTAGCTAGGCTACAGTAACACAGTCATAGATGTCAGTGTCATCTACCATCTCTTCTGCAGCAATTGTCCTGCACTGACAGTATTTTTGAGTCTATAAGTGGTGCTGGAGCTTTGTTGGTGGGTTCTCTGTTTCTGAGGTTTTTTGACAGATGTCTTATTCAGTGATGTTTCTGGAGGAGGGACGTGAATTGGTTTCCATGGAATCGGATTGTAGAAGCTGGGTGATGGGTAAGATTTGTCATAGGGACCTGGATAAAATTGAGAAAATACAGCAAGTCACAATTAAAGTAATCTAAAACCAACATGAAAAACATTATGTTGTTACTGACTCTGAGTGACAATCTGTATGAAAAACCATTTTGAAAAAGATTTTATCAGTTAATGCAAAATGTAGAGTTATTAATTCCCAGATCACTGAAATGACCTTACTTGTTGGGTAGCAAGGTGATTTGGGACTTGCTCTGCTTTTTTCATTGGCTTTAGCCAGCCATTCTTTAAACTTCTCCTCTGCCCTCTTGTGGCGCTCTTTCTCTTGTTCGTGCTTCAGAGCAGCTTGCTCCTAAAAAAAAAAAAAAAAAAGACCTCAGAATTCTGCCAATAATTATCATTATTAATTTTTCATAAATTATGAAAAAAATCACTGTAACATTTCATTACTTTCTCATTCTTTTCTTTTTCTATTTTTTCTCTGTTCTTCTTCTGCAGCCAGTCTTTGTATTTTTGCTGAGCTTTCTGTTCAATCTCTCTTTGTTTCTCCTGCTGCCTTTGAATCGCCTCCTCCTCACTGCTCTGCTTTAAAAATTGCTTGTGCTTCTCCTGGGTTTGTAAGAAAAATTACGAGTATATTATTAACAAATAACAGTAAGAGATAATGAGAAATTATGATTTTACTGGATTTCACAAAACAGTTCTTTACCTGTTCTCTTTTCAACTTAAGCCACCCTTGGATCTTCTCATCCATGATTATTTTTTTGTGCATCTGCTCTTGTTCTTGTTGTTCCCTTTTTTGTTTGAGTAAGCGCTCCTAAGGATATAAAACATATCATTCAGACAATAAGACATAGTGCAATAATAATAAAAAACAAGTACAAAAAATATCAATGTTGTATTAAAGGGTTCGAAATTAAAAGCCACAGTGGCTTACCTCTTCAGCTTTTTGTTCTATTTTGAGACGGTCCTCTTTGGCTTTGTTCACCAGCCACATTTCCCATGCACTGAGAGTAGGCGAGGCAGGATGCACATCTGCACTTGGCATCTGGTCTGAAGGCGTTTTTGGCAGCTCACATCTACAACAAAACAGACCTTATTGATATTTTACTTTATATTATTATATTATTATCTTTGTCAGTGTTTGTTTTCGTACCTGACCAATGAAACGCCAAGTCCTGAATTTGTGTTTTGCCTGGATGAAGTCTGCTGAACTGGGCTAGGATCCAGCTCTTCTTCAATACTATCAAAACTGTCGTGATAGATAGGAGAAAGCAGAGAAAACGTGTCTTCATCGTCAGAAAGGACGCCGTCGTCGAAATCCCTGGATGTGTGGAGGTCTTTCCCCTGCGTAATCTTGAGAGGGGTCGAGCTGAAGCCCTCGGACGCAGAGGCAGGACAGTTTGGCATCCTCCCCGCAGACATTACTAGCCGATATCTGCTGCGAAAACACACAGTTCTAAGTACATTTTCTTGAGTTATGAGTGGGTTATGTATTTTAACTACTGTTAAACTAAATACTGTTTAACTCATGCAGCTTTTAAGCGAAGCTCGACATAAAAACATGACAATCAAGCTGAAATTCATGATATAAATGTCATGTAAACAACTTGTTTTCACGGTTACCAAGCGTGGCTAGTGTTAGCACCCAAAGCTACCCAGCATTAGTTAGCTAACTTAACGCGGCACAGACGTTTAAATCTAAATATTAGCTAACTCCGAGCTGTATGTGCGCAAACATTCTCTGACAGAACTGTGTACATTTAGTAACTTACTGCGTGTGTATTTGAGAAAAAGTCTCGTTGTACTGTTCGCTTTTCTTCAACGATGAAACTAACCGACTAACAACTTTTTTTCCCATGATGCACCATGCCCCCACGCTCTACCGGACGCTGTTTCTGTAACCATAGTGACGTACGACGCTTTCACGTCACACAACATGACACGAGTTTAACAAACAACATTCAATCGCGGTCGATTTGTTTTGGCTTTTTTTTTGTTGACAAAAATGGCTAAAAACATTCTTTCAGGTCAAAGTGAAAACATGAGTAAGACCAGTGATTCACATTCACCTATTGAAAAATGCAAAACAAGCTGCTGTATACCTAATGTCTCTTTATGAAATAAATGAATAACGAAAGAAAGAATATGTAGTTATAATAGATCACTATTGCCCACAGTAAAAACAGGCAGTTGTTGATCTGACTGATCCAGTTTAACTCTCTTCCCTCCCTCTCCTCTCTATCTCAGTCCTGCTTAACATCATCAGTCTAATTACCAGCAGGCAAGCCAAAATGAAGAGCTGACCTCACAGTGAGGCGTCACATTTTGTGAGTGTTTGTAATAACCTGCAGCACTAAATTAACTGTTGTTGTGTTTATCTTTTACTGCTCAAAGTGAGATAAAATTATGTAGTCCATTGCCCACTGATTAGATCATCTAAGTTGCAGATTATCATTTAATTTATGCAAAACATTAACACAGTTTTTTAATTACATATGCCAACAGTGTACGTAGTGTATGCAATTCTGATTAATGTATCACATCCATGCAACGCGTCTACAGTTCTGAGTAAGATCAGGACACATGAGATTAATCAGTCACCAGCACGTGCAGAATGCAGGTAGGTGTGTCTGATCTCGCACGAGTCCAGTCAGGCTCCAGAGTCACACCAAAGTGATGGATTCCAGCTTTTTCCTCTGCTCCTCCTGTCCTAGGAGGGCAAAAGTTCCCATTCAGCGCTTTGCGTGGTGCATTACTCGGTGCATTCAGCCAACCAAGCAGCCAGGCAGCCAGCTCGCTAGGCAGGTGTTATGGTGGCAATAGACCTTCAGACACTGCCAAAGGGCAGAACTCAACTGCGACGACTTACCAAGACCCTTTCCGCAGGCCAGGGACCTCCAAGGAGGTCCCGCAAGAAGCTTCAAGTCATCATCTGTGTGTTGCTTGTGGAGTTGTGTGAACGATTTACTTTCTTTGGGATTGTATGTAACATGATTCTCTTCTGCACTGTGAAGTTGGGCTATGACAACTACCTGGCTGCAACAGTCAACCTGTGCTTTATCGGAGCCAGCACCCTGACCCCTGTTCTGGTTGGGTGGTTCGCAGACAACTGCCTAGGAAGGACCAAGGTGCTCTATTTGTGTGCTTTCCTTCACTTCTTTGGTAAGACACTATGGATTAAAAGTTGATACATGTCTGACGTGAAACTATACAACTTAAAAACAGTTGGACTTTATTTCTGTCTGGAACTAAATGTCATGACCTTTGTCTTTGTACTTTCTAGGCACAGCCATGCTTCCTGTGGTGGCATTCCCATTCAAAGATTTCTACATCGACTCTCATCACATAACTCACGAGCTGGAGCCTCAAGAGCAGCAGATCTTGTTTTACACTGGGCTCCTGGCTGCTGCACTGGGCATTGGTGGGATCCGGGCCATCCTCTGTCCCATGGGAGCCTACAGCTTGCAGTGCTACAACCAGCATCAGCTCCTGTCATTCTTTAACTGGTGAGTGGTGTTGGTATCTGAATACAGTCATTGGCCTGCTTGGTTAATACATTATGTTTCAATTATCTGCTCATACTCACAACTCCAAGCAACTGAGAGTCTCCAGTTAACCTACACTGTATGTTATTTATCTGTGGGAGGAAGCTGGAAGAAATCTACACAGGCATGAGGAGAACGTGTAAACAGACAGGCTGTGGACTGGAATTTGTGATTGCACAGAGAATCTTATTGCTAACCACTTAATGTTTAATGAAATGGAGGACTTACGGTGAGATTTGTTGTCATCACATTTAGGTTTTACTGGTTGGTGAACCTGAATTCGACTGTTGTGTTTCTGGGTATTGCTTACATCCAGCAGTCTGTGGCCGAAAATCTGGGCTTTCTTATCCCCTTCACCTCAGTGCTTCTGGCTGTCATCGGTATACACATGATGCGCAACAAACTCACCTACAAACCCAAGAAAGGTAGTATACATTACAAAAGAGGGAAGGAAAGATGTATTCACTCACTCAGCTCTTGTTTGTACATAAACATGTTATGGATTAGACCAAATGAAGACTTCTTCAACCCTCCCTGTGTTTCCATCATAGGTGGATCCTTACTGACCACGCTGGGAGTCTTCCTGAACTCTCTCAAGATGTGCTGCCTCCACTATCGCCACCTGAGTGGAGATGTAACATCTTGGCTGGACCGGGCCAAGGAGAACAATGGGGGCCGTTACAGTGAGACACATGTAGAGAACGTCAAAGTGTTGGCCAAACTCTTCCCTCTGTACGGGCTTCAGCTGCTGTACAGAGCCTGCGTCACACAGGTAGATAGTAATGACTCTTACAACTATATCAATGTTTTAATATATGTGTGAATGTTGATGAATACATTTCCTGCAGATTCCCTCAAGCTACTACATACAGACAATGAACTCCAACCTTCATCTGAATGAACTCCTGTTGCCTATTGGTGCCATGAATGTGATCAGCATTCTGCCCCTGCTGCTCTTAGCCCCGCTGATTGAGTGCGTGACAGCATGTTTCCTCTCCATGGATAAAACTCCTCTGGCACCTGCCAAAGTTATTAGTCAGTATTTCCACACATGCACACATAATTTGTATGTCTTCACCTAAACATCCCAATGCCTCTCGCGCTCTTCTACAGTATCACTCACATCCTCCTTCTTTTCTCCTGTAATCGCCACCCTCAATTCTGCAGCCCCCTCTCTCATCATCCCACCCTGTCCATCCTCCCCTTCCAGCTCTGGGTCACGCATGTGCCGCTCTGTCAGTCCTGGTGGCAGGTTTGTCTGAGCTGCAGAGAAAGGCGTACCCCCTGGTGGAGCAGACTCTGTCTGGGAAGGTTCTGCAAGTGTCATCCATGCCGTGTTTTCAGCTGGCACCTCAGTACATACTTCTTGGCCTTGCTGAGGCCCTCGTCACCCCTGCATGTGAGTGAGAGGCTGAAGGCCTCCATGATTTAATACAATTCTTGCATTTTCTATTTGTGTATCATGCAATTTATCAAAGTAGCGTAATCGAGCTAGCACAAAGGAATGCAGGGCAGGTGGCCTTGTATGTCACAGCATCTCAGCTGTCACTTCCTCTCTGGCAGGTTCCCTCGTATCGTTCCAGCTGACACCAAATCACATCAGTGGGATCTCTCTGCACTTCCTCACTCTGTCCTATGGCGGGGGCTGCTTTCTAGGAGCCCTTATTATTCAGCTGGCGTACTTCCTCTCTGGAGGTAAAAATAAAGAATTGTGGTTGACATGTTTATAACAAGTGATGGTGACATTGATATTTTGAATGAAAACACTGGTTTTCACTGATGCTCATATGATGACAGTGATATTTCATTACAGGTAACTTCTATCCAAACACACTGCATGATGGGAATCTGGAGAGATTCTTCTTCCTCTTGGCCGCATTGATGGCTATAAATACCCTTGTCGTTTGGTGTGTATCTTACAGGTACAGTATCATCATTGACTTCCTTCACAATAAAGTGGGATAAAAGACTCTGTGGATGCGTTTTCCACAGCTTTTAAAGACATATTCTTAAAAAGCAGATACCACTTTGTTGGATATAAAAACTATTAAACAATTAGTCAGACTATAGTTTTCACAGCTGTGAGTGTATTTTCTTGTTATCCTGATATCGTCCAGGTATACAGACCTGAGTGTGCAGGGAAAAACACTGACCATCAGCCCTCTCTCTGACAAGCTGCTGCAATATAAGGCCTGCCTGCGTTTCTATGACACCATGGACCGGTCCTACACCAGCACCTCCATAGAATCAGTTTTATGACTTCCCTCATTATTATCAATGCTAATAGTGGCGCTGGCGCTGCATGCTGTTATTGCAAAATCTGTAATTTGAGAAACTGTGGACTGTGGGCTCTAAATAAAATTATGGAATGTATATTTTTCTTTTATAATCAAAATGTAATAACAGAATTTGCACATATATTTAAACATGTCCATTATTTTATGTCACCAGATCTTTATTTTTCTTTTCTGAGCGTGGGCTGTGTAAGAGTGAGTTATTTTGAGTTAAATTTAAACCTAAAATGTAAATAATGGCACAATAAATCAAATAAACAAAACACCAATAGCAAATTGTGATCCTTTATTTGAGCATAATAATGACATATTTTATAATAAGCTAAAGCCATTCTGCTGGATTGACTGCCTGATTGATCTTTTTTTATTACATATACAGATAAAGCAAAATAGTAACAAAAGATTTTTTTAGTTATATAAATACATACATATACATATAAACTGTATATATATATATGATCTTCCAACACAAAAAGCAGTTATTGAGAAACTATCTTTGAAGATTTTCTCTGATGTGATACTACACAACATACAGTAGTATGTTTGTTTAAAAATCTAATAATGTCAAATTTATTGAATAACTTACTATGAAACATAATTGAAAAGCACGTTTAATTCATACTAAATATTTTAATAAAGTCAGATATGTTGTGTAAGACTCAGTGGTGAAAAAAAACGTCTGTCTTACAGTAGATGTTGCATATTTCCAGTGTTGCACCTAAATCTACAGCAAACCCAGGATATAGAGGTTCTGTGAAGGTGGTTTGGATTTGGTGCAGCAGCGTTAAACTGTCAGAGTCAGAAACACTGTAGAAACTCAACCCTCCTTCTTCATAATCAAGGTGTAGTCCTACTCTATGGGAATGAACCGGAGGTATTTGGCCTTTGTAAAGATTATTGTGCCAAAATGTACAGCCAGAAGGAGAGCAGGTTAATTTCCAGGACACATTATTGTGGCCAAAACAGCACTCTTTTGCTAATCCCTTTCTTTTAATGCTTTTGTATGACACAGCCAACTCAATAATGCCACCATCCCACTTCACCTCCCAGTAGTGTTTGCCCTGAAGACCCTCTTTGCACAAAGCCTGGTGACAGTAGGTGAATCTATCAGGATGATCCAGATGACTCTGGTCTCTATCACTCCACAGAATCTTTCTGTTACTGTCAGACAAGCAAAGACATGCAGCTACTGTGCAGGGATCCACCTCCATTTTGGACTCTGGAAAAATCAAAGACTCATTTAGCTGAACCTTTCACGTCTGTTCATGCTGAGATTTTTGCTAATGAAATAACGTCACGCTTACTCTTGTATGCAAGCAAAAGGTCTGTCCTCGAGTTTATTAACTGTTGCAGTCTTGGTATTTTTGACACTGTGATGGAAAGAAAAAACAGAGATCATTCTTTTTATTCAGCCACATGAAATAGACAAACAAGACCAGACTAATTAAAGTTCCAGAGATCCAAGCTGGTCCTACTTACCCACACTTTCATCAGAATTAAAGAATAAATCTTTCTTTTCTTGGTTGCTCATATTTCTAAGTTTATTTTTCTGTGCAGTGACAAACTCTGTCAGCGTGTCGAGTCTGTCATGTGTATCTGTGAACACAGGGAGGTCTCCCAAGGCCTGGAAATCCTGCACATAAATCACACTGCGTAACTAAGACACGCAAGCTTTTATAAATGTAGTGAAAAACAACAGATACATTTTATAATGGTACACACTTTTAAAGACTCTAACACTGGAGCATAACAAAACAGGTCATTACCTTCAGAAACCGAATGGGATCTTCTGTTTGTGAAAGCTGGTTGAGTTTATCGTCCCTCCTCCTCAGTTCAGACACTTCACGCTGCAGCTGTCTGAGGCAGTTGTTGGTCCAGTCCACTCCAGCCTTCTCTACTTCTCCAACCTTTTCTCTCATCTCAGAGCACTTCCTTTGCACGGAGCGGACATATATACGGATGTTTTCTGCACACAGCTGCTCAAAGTCATCACATGCCCTCCATGCAGCGTCCTTGTAAGAAAACATGCATAACTTGTATTATGTGTTACAGATCATATGCAATAGTCTGTTAACTGACACAAGCTCTTTTGAGTATCATCAAATAAAGAACTGAATTGATGAATGAAGCAAAGGACACTTCATGTTTGTGGATAGCACTCACTTTTATGGAGTCTGCAGCATTCTTCAGCTTTGTCATTTTCCTGTTTGAATTCAGCACTCTGTCTGAAATTTCGTCTTTAGTACTTTTTAGTCGTCTCTGTTCAAAAACAAATCCAGCAGTTTTACAAAACCAATGACAGTAAAAGAACAGGGAACACATGACCTTAGCATGACCTTCGCTAAATTACCTGCATCACAGCCTGTTCAGTGGCAACTGCAACAGTGTTGTGGTCTTTGTGCTCATCCACCACACACAGGAGGCATATGAACTGCTGATCAGTGTGACAGTATCTCTCCAGAAGTTTGTTGTGGCGGCCACAGATGCTTTCTTTGATACTAGTAGAGGCTGTAATCAGGCAGTGTTTTGTAAGAGGTGGCACCTCCAAATGAGACTGTACATGTACCTCACAATAAGAGGCCAGACACACAACACAGAACTTGCAAGCTTTTCGTTTTCTTCCCATGCAAAAATCACACTGAACATCACCGGGTTCAGCATAGGTCTCGTCTTCAGCAGCATTATGACAGTTTTGTTGCTCCAGCAGGTCAGCAAGTACTGTGTTCCTCTTCAGAACAGGCCTTGGGTCGAAAGACTCTCTGCACTGAGGGCAGCTGTAGGTTCCTCCTCCGTTATTACTTTTATCCCAGAAAGTATTAATGCATTTTACACAATAACTATGTCCACAGGCAGTCGTCACTGGATCCTCCAGTAACTGTAAACAGATGGAGCAGTCGAACAGCCCTGGATTGTTAGCCATGTCCTCTTGCTCACACTGAAGATTCACTTTCAGTTTCTCAGAAGTAGGAGTGCTCAGTGGGAGGGTACTTACACTGACTGTACTGGTTTCCCTGTGTGTGTATGGAAAGCAAAACTAAATTCACAACACTATAATTGGAGCCAAAGTTAACTGCAAGCAGAAATTTTTAATTAAATTTTGTGTCAAACATACTGGAGCATGGACGTTCATATTTCACAGTTGGATATGCAAACAGGAATAAAAGAAGAAAGAAAGAAAAATGAAAGGAATTTCAGTCACACGTCAACAAGAGGTTATATTCATGGCTGAAGAAGAGTTCTGTAGTATACAATCAAGCTCAAACTATAATGAGCAACGTTTAAGCATAGGTGTTTACACATGACTGAAAACGATGTTACATTTTAAAAATTCTTCATTTACAGAGGGACAGTGCACATTAATAATTATTTCTGTAAATGTACCAGGCTTCAAGTTTCATTTCTCATTCCTTCCTTAAGGAAACATATAAGATTTCAGGAAACAGCAATTAAAGAAAGAAGAAAATAAGAATAGTAGAATCTAATACCAACTGTAAACAATTATTATTAATACTGTTAATATAGATATTTTAAAAATGAAAATTGAAACAAAAAGTGCTGAACCAGAAAAAAAGTCAACATATACACTAAAGTCACACAAAAGATCCAACCAAATCAAACACCACAGTGGTTCAGTCACAAACGAAGAAGGACAAAAATAGTAGCATAACACAAGGTGAACATTTTCCGGAAAGCAGCAGGAATAAGCTGGTTTAATGATCACAAATATAGAAGACATAGGCCTACATATGAATACTTTGTTAGATTTTCTAAGTATTTGTTTTTATTTGGCAAATTTTTATTCTCTCTTATATAGACTCTCAACACTATACACTCAAACTTCAGTCAATCATCCTTTTACTTTGGTGCTCTTATCCTAACTGAGGATCCTCTGGAGACCATGAATCCAGCGTACAGTGGCTGGGAGAATTTGGTCTGGACTCTGTGAAGAAGCATCATTTGTCCAGAATCAGACACACTGTAGAAGGACAGGTTCCCTGTCTTATGATTCAGATACACTCCCACTATAGCAGAGCAGGAAACTGATATTCTGGTTTTGATTTCATTGTGCCAAAAGGTGCAAGTGGAATTTGAAAGAGAAATGCACCAGGAATAGTCTGTGTATCCAAAACCATTTTCTTCCTGTTTGGTCCCCTTATAGGACAGAGCAACCTCAACCCTGGGCCCTTTCCATTCAATCTCCCAGTAGCAAACTCCAGATAAACCTTCAGTGCACAAGACCTGATCAAATCTGGTAAATCTCTCTGGATGATATGGGTACTGCTGTGCTTTCCTAATCCAGGTTACCTTGCTGTTTCCCTCAGAAAGCAATAGGTTTTCAAATGCTGTGTTTGGATCCAAACTGAGGTGGCAGGAATCTGTAACGTAGACATTATTATATTACACAATGGGACGTGTCACATACATTGGAAGGAAAGCCCGGCACATTTGAATGTGTTTATGCCAACTTACACAGTGAGAACTCTTGTCTTGTCTTAGGATCCAAATCAGCTTGAACTGAAAACAAAAAAGGTGACTTTATTTATTTTATTTTAATTTATTTATTTAAATTATTGCATCCTTAACATATTTTGGGAAACTCTGTATCCAATTACAGTAAATGAATGTAAATTATTTCAGTAAAGCTGTTTTCTTACTTGTTTCTGATATTTCTGCAATAGCTTTTCCCATGTTTTCCATTTTGTCTCTCAAATCACATATGGCCTTTGCCACAAAGTCAAAAGGTTTGTGTAGCTTCATGTTGAAATCAATGAACGTGTCAGTTTCTGGACAGTCTGCAATGGACTGGAAGCTCTAGTAAAATGCAAAAAAGAGAAACACAACTGTAAAGGGTAGTCTCGCCCCCTAGATAATCTATGTTTTTGTGTGTCTGTGTACCTGCAGGAAGTGGATATGATCCTCAGTGAACGACAGACGCTTTAGTTCATCCTGTCCTTTCCTCAGCTCACAGATCTCCTTCTCTAGCTGATCCATGGTTGCCTCGGCCTGGCTTTCTACAGCTTTCTCCTGAAGTCTAATCAGCTCCTTTACAGCACAGCGTCTTTTATCCGCCATCTGGATCATTTCAGCATAGGCCTTTTCATTTTGATCAACTGCTGCATCTCCAGAACACTGCCGGCAGAAAAAACCCCAAGAATAAATGGAAAAGGGGAATAGGCTTCATTACACATATTCACAGTGAGAAAGTATTCAGACATTTCACTTTTTGCATTTTAATTGATTTTGTATATAGTTTGTTTATAGTTTTTTTGATTGAGTGTTATTGATGGATAAAACACAGTTTTATTAAATTTAATGAAATGTACAATAGTGCACAGAAAGTGAAGTGGTTTGCAACTTTCTGAAATTAGAAAATCAACTAATAACAAAGTCCAGGAAAATTTACCTTCAGTGCTTTCATTTTCTGTCGCAGCTGTCTAAGCTGTTTCTCTTTCTCCTGTATCACCTGACGGTATCTTTGCGTTTTTTTCCCAAATTGCCTCTGAAAATAAAATCATACTTATCACTTGTATTACACCGTCAAATACATTTATGCACATAAAGGAATGAACCATTAAGCACAGCATTATGTTCCTTAATTTGTCGTAACAATTATGAAAAAAAACTAACTGGAAAGTCAAATTTAATTAGCAATATGGCTGACTACTACAAACTGAGACTTACAAGCAATAACTATCTGCAAAATAAAGGCTCTTACCTGTTTCTCTTTCCTCTCTGCTGCAGCTGAGACAGTGTCATGACCTCTGTGCTCATCCATCACACAAAGCAGGCAAATGCATTGGCCATCACTGCGACAATACACTTCGAGGAGCTTGTCATGCTTAGAGCAGATCTTCTCCTGTATGGAGGAAGAAACTCCAACAAGCTTGTGCCTTTTGAAGGCAGCAGACTCATAGTGAGGCTGCAAGTGAGTGGCACAATAAGAGGCCAGACACACCAAGCAAGTCTTAACCGCTTTCAGCTTCCTAGCAGTGCAGAAATCACACTCCACATCCCCTGCACACACTTCATCCTCCACCGGAGAGGTGGGTTTGTTTGTCCCTGTTATTTTCCCCATCAAATCAGCCAGCACTGTGCTCTTGTTCAGCACAGGTCTTGGCATGAAAGTGTGTCTACACTGGGGACAGCTATAAACACTACTCTGATCTTCCTGATCCCAGTAGCCATTTACACAGTCCATACAGTAGCTGTGGCCACAGTGAAGAGTCACTGGGCTTTTCAATTCATCCAAGCATATGGAGCAAGAAAGTGGATCTGGTTCATACCCCTCTGCCATCTTCATCGCATATATCGGTAACTTTCACTTTCTCTGAAAACAAAACGGATCGTTTGGGAGTGGCTTTTTTCTATTGTCGTATTTTATCACATATTTTAAGTAAAAATAATTATCTTCCTTCCTCAAAATGTTTTTTCTTTTCAAAAATAAATCGCACGAAGCCAAGAGTGAATGTAAAATGTTAAATTGTGTTCCCTAACGGGATCCGCATGCCCCATCCAAAGTACGTCATGTAAGACCGTGGTGTAATAAACAATAAACCAGTGTCTGTGAAAAATGTTACAATATTTTAAATTTTAGGAACTTTTTTAAGGAGCCAAAGGATGAGACAGTTTAGGAAACGAAGAAACCAATGGAGAGATTTAGATACTTTCTTTAAACTTTAAAATGCGAGATTTGAGAAGAACGCGAGATTTCGTCCGTATCCAAGGAGACGACGGCAGCGTTCCACATCTCTGCACTGAGGAAGAGGTGGGGGAGGAAGGAGAGGACAAGCTGGTGGAGTGGTGTAGTTCTGCTGATGTTTGTGTCAACCAGGGAGCATTTCACACGATGGAGCTGCCGGAGACGATCAGGAAACGTTTAGAAGACTTTTCACGGAATGTTTTATTTGACCAGAGTCGGACTCAGCCTTTTACCAAAGAAAATGACACGTTTTTGCCGCACGGTAAACCTAGCCAACATTGTGGACACATTAGCTTTGATGATAACGATGCTAACTAGCGTTTGGGAGTGTTGTCTTTGGCTGTGTTTATACCCAGCATAGTTTGACAGAAGCTACAGGGGAATTGTGGTTGTTTGTCCAGTCAATTTATGTTCTGTTGGTGTTTTTGTTTTCAGACAAGCGGGTTCTGTCAAGTCTCCCCCTCCAGATGTCTCTGTACTTTAACATGTGGTTCTTCCCCTGGTGGTGGATCAGTGAAATTGTAATGCTGCAACTAAAGGTAAAGGCACAAAGAGAGAAAGCGAGAGTGGTGTAATGTAAAAGTACTTGTAATTAGTCTCAAATTAAATTGTTGTTTATGTAAAAACATGAAAATTCGGCCCCCCATAACTCTTGTACAATAAAATCGCACTACAGTCTGATATAGGCACATATAACCAGAATTATTTTTATGTTGTCAGGAAACTATTGCAACCATTTAAAAGCCAATTTTGAATATGTCACATTCATTTCAATTCTGGTCATTAATCTTATTGTTGTGATTTTTATCAGTATTCTGCCTTACCGGACTACTACAAGTTCATCCTGGTCACTATTCTCATTGTGATGACTCTGATTGAGGCCATTAGACTTTATCTTGGTTATGCTGGGAACCTCCAAGAAAAGGTGGTGCACCACTGTCACAGACATAGGAGCAATGAGTGTGAGGCAGAGCTCCTAATTCATGTAATGCCTGTGTTTGTGAAAGGTCCCAGAGTTGGCTGGATTTTGGCTGCTGAGCATCCTTTTGCAGTTTCCATTAACCCTGTTTCAGCTCTTCAATGAAGCCATTCTCATCCAGCCCCTGGAGAGGGGTGTTCACATAGTTCTTGCCATATTCATACTCACACAGGTATGAATACATTTGTCTTAAACAAACTACAGATGTTCTAACATATTCAGTCTCAGCAATGCATATACCTATTTACAAGTTACATTTCTATAGGGTGATCATCATTGATTTAACTTCTCTTTTATGTTTTTATTCCCAAATCATCCAGGCCCTCTCTGGTTTTGTGGCACTCAGGAACATGGTCAGACACACAGAAAGCCAATTTCATATCAGACAATTTGACTGAATACTGAAGCTGTAATTTTTCTACACATCTGGACACATCAGGACTTACGGTATCTTTATGCGACACCTCCCAGAGGTTGACAACACAAAATTATGTATCTTTTTGTATTATGTGTAATATATGGAAGAAATGTAGTACATAGAATAAAGCCTTATTGATAAATAAAGAAAAAAATATTGTTTACTTTTTTTATTTGATTTGCATATTTCATATAATTTCATTATTGTTTTGTGGTTCTGTAATAAGAAAACTACATTACTCACAGCCTGTGTTGTCATTTATTAGGCAGCTTATCTAACCAATCATAGACTTTGTGTCAGTGCAGATTTAGAGGCCAAACATAATGGCTTGTCATAATGAAAAAAATAAAACATTAACAATTTCCATTATGCAAAAATAAGTTTTTACAGTTTATAATAGGAACTTTTAAGTACACATAGAAGCTTGTCTTTGGTAATTTTACAAGAACTACCACTCTAGTTTCACACTCCTGTCCATATGACAGGTTTGACTATATAAATGAGGTAGTAAGAGTAGTTTTATTCCAGCATATCTGTTCATCAAAAATCTTATTCCTTTCCACCCAACAGTAGAGGTTTACATCACTTGCCAGAAAATAAAGATAAAAATAAAATACCTTTACTGGCCAGATATAAATATTGTGCCCTACAGAGGAGCAGACTGGGATGGTCGTATGGCCAAGGCCTCTTGTGGAGTCATACTTATTTGGCTTTCCCTACCAGAGTGACAGTGCCTTATGTCCTTGGCCTGACGCATATCAGTGGTTTCACTCTGTGGATGAGGAAGTTTCATCATTGTGAAGCCTAGAGGTTCTGCCACAGAGGGCAAAACACCCTTTAACCTTTTGTCCTCCTTGTGTCCTTTGCATAGACTGTGGAAGCACAGTAGAATATTGATTGTCTTCTTATTATATATGTTAACATCAGAACTTGTATCACAGTCTCTGTATTGTGGTGACAACTTAAACATTTAATTGAGAAAGCGGTTTAAATGTGAATTTACCTTTTTTCCCTAAAGCCTGTGCTTGTCCCCACAGGCTCAAATAAATTGCTGCATGATTCAGGTTCTCTTGGAGGGATGCCAGGAGTGATATGTTTCTGGTTCTGCTCTCCAAATGGTATACAGTTGAACATTGACAACCCCACTGAGTGATGAAAAGATCAGATAGTAAAGCAAACGCTGGTAAATAAAGTGATACGTGAAAAAATAAATACAATCTTTTTTATATCAGTATGTGTGCATATGAAACCTTCAAAGGAATCTTCCTGCTCCTCATTCTGTGGTCTGGTCTTCAGTTTGTCTGCGAGTGAAGTCGGGGAATTGTCAGGCACAAAGTGACGTTCTAAGACCTGTAAAGAATTTCTGTTTCTATAAATATGCTGGTTGTTGTTGGTGAAACTTGACACCAGTCCCTTTGTAGGAACAATGTCTGGAACAATCGTGCTGCACCTGAATGAGGGAGACCTGCCACAGAAGAGACATGACTCTGAATGTACCTAAACATGTAGTTACGCACTTTTTATCAATAAAGGTAAATATTATTAATGAGAGATTTACCAGTGTGGCAATGTAAGGGATGGCATCCCTGAAAAAGGGAGACAACTTTTACTATCAAAGCTGAAATTTCAGGAAGGCTTGAATTGACTGAAAGTTTGATGATGTTCCCACTGGAGGCACTTTATACAATGACAAACCTCTATAGCCTCTATAGGAGATGAGGGATTGTCGGGGGCAGTGATGCTGTTGCTGGTTGTAATGTATGACATTCGGTGAAGTTAGGTGGATAGCACTTAGGTGCAGCATCTGAGAGGTCCGTCTCCAATGTCCTGTATCTACTCCATCATCTGTGAAAGGAAACCAATACATAAGTACACATAAGTATTCCTGTATTTTCCTGCAGGAGCCTAACTATGACTATATATGGCTCACATATGAAAGTCAAAAAGAAATATGATTGACCACATACTGCTAAACTAGTGGTACTGGTGAATTAAGCAAAGACTAAGCCTCCAAATTAAACCTTACCTGTGTGAGCTCTGTGTGTTGTTAGATGTGGACATGCTTTTGCCCTCTGATGGAAATATGTAGGCCTCATGTTTTCCAGACAGTCATTCTAAACCCCCCCCCAATATATCAAAAAATCAAATGTCAAAATTACAGATTAATTTGTGTTCGGTGTACACCAAAGACATCTGAGTTTAAGATCCAAACATGAATATGAGACAAAAGTTCAGAATTTCATCTTTTACTTTAACGTTTTTACACCCAAATACATTAAACAAGATAGAACACAGCACCTACATTTTACATGAACAAAAAGTATTTGAACAGACAGATTTTAAGCCAATTAAATAAATAATATATTAATATTTGCTGGCAAACCTCATGTTTCCAGTAACTGTGACTTGATATCACCAAACCTTTTCATGCATTTATCTGTAACATACTCTACTCTACTAACCCTAACCCTTAACCCCAAATGTTGTCACTGTACAGAAAAACATGAATAAATTGGCCTTGTAATGTCTGTACCTTTGGAAGGGACTGTATGTTCTACCCAGAAAAATAATGTGCAAATAATCTAACATCTGGTGATGACAAAGTGGTTTTGTGAAGGGGCTCTGATCTTTACCTTGACAGGCTCACAGCCCTGCCACAGAGTCACCTGGCTGACCTCACCAGGGTGAGTGGTGGAAGGAGGTACAGCTTTTTTTATCAGACCATTTACCTTCACAAAAAGAAATGTTAATAGGAAAATCTCAGAAAATCTTCTTACTTCTTTGGCTGGTTCTGTCTCCTTGATTTATGCATACTCGCTCTACTGCATACCTGCCATTTTCTCCTGTGTCTTCCAACAGATTTCTCCGGGATTCTCTCTTTAACTGTGTTCTCATGGGGAAGGCTGGACTCCTACAAAAATCATTCACTAATTACTTTTTAAAGTCAGTAAGATAATAACCGAACAAAGTCTGAACTAATTAATGGTCTATTAGTTTTTTACAATATTTTTGATAGTGATTTGCAGGTCCTTTTGCTGTATGTTATTCTTCACACTGACTGATCGCAGACTATTCCTCTCTTTGCGACTTCTCAAGCGTTTCTTTTTCTTCTTCACTGGAGTTTGCTGCAGAGGTGAGCATGACAAAACAAGCCATGATTCCAAACGGATTCTTACACATGGGCACAATGATCACTAGAGTCAAACATAATATTAACCTTAAAAAAGATCTGAATAAATATAAGCAATGGGAGAGTAGATTAGAGTAAAGCACAGTAGATATCTCACTATACCTTTTGTGGGATAATTTCTGGCTGGTTCAGTAAATGAACTGGGAGTCCATCTGAGTCTGAACTATCTGAACCACTGGTGCTGCTCAAGCAAACAAGAAATATGCACATTCAAATATAATTAAAGGGTACTATTATAAATAACCTTGCAAGAATTACACAACTGGCATATTGATATACTGTATAGTCTATTTAGTCATCTAAATGATCCCCAGAATGATTTCTGAATACTTGGAAAAGGTGAGTAAACATATTCCAGTCTGACTTCCCATTACCAAACTAGACAATAACTATACCTAATTTGTCCCTGGCATATGTTACCAATTTCTGTTTCGCAAAGGAAAGAAAAAAAAAACAGCTTTATCACCTAGTTTCCAAGTCAGAGACAGAGAAGTTACAGTCAGTGCCCACATTTTTGCCCAGCCTGTCTCTGACTTCTTTTGTCAACAACACAGCAAGCTCTGCTAGACAGTAAGTGATCTGAAAAAAGAACAGACGATACCAGAGTTACAAAAAGTATTTAAAAACAGTTTTGAGTATAAACTGTTTTTCTTTCTTTTTGGGACTTTCTTGGATTGAGACAATGTTGTTCAGGAGTCTACATGTCTACATAAACTGTTGCAGGACATGCTGCTTTATCTCTCACCTTTGTCTGATCAGGGTCACAGTAGTCCAGCAGAGTGTCACAAAAGTAAAAGCCCAAGGATTTTAGGTCTCGAGTAGTAAAATGTGTTCCTCTCCGGTCACCTACGAGCCAAACAGATGATACTCATACAAGACACAACAAACATACACACACAAACACACATGTGAAAAGTCTACACTCACCCAGAGTGGAGCCTCCAAAGGTTGCCTCCATAGTGTAGCTGTTCCTGATGCCAAGTCTCCACATGGCGATTCGTCCTGTACCCTCTTTGCTCTTCTGTACCCGGAACTTACAGCTCTTGAAGGAGAACTGAAGAAGAAAACACTTTAGATGTTAGATGTTGATCTTGTGAAATGTTGAGTATGAAAATATGTTACATGTGGGAAATGAGGTGAATAAGAATGCCTAGTAGACTAGGCCTTAAATTAAATAATTAAAATAATAAATGTAGGCTTCTGATATACTTATTGGTGAACAAACATTTCTCTGACAAAATAGAAATTATCAAGGTTACTTTACCTTATCACAGGCATTCTTGCTCATCATTAGTGGAAAGACTCTTTCGTGAAGTTTCAGCGACGCATCGCCTCGGTTGTTACAGCCATACATGAAGACATTGTTTTTGCGGTTATGGCCATGAAAGTCACAGTAAAGGACAACATCTGTCTCAGCTACCAGCCTAGAGAAAACAGGGACTAAGTATTTCGTTCAGAATGGATTTTTGCTTTGTCAACATTCCCAGTAAAAAAATGTAGGTGAAGAGAGAGAGTATGCAAATACAGCATCTGCCATGTTTGGAAAGCTACTATGTTTATTTTTGGTCAGTTTCTGATAGTGAAAAAAGTTAAGAGTTCTGTAAAGCTATATTGAGTTGAACTGTGTACACAACACACCCAGGTTTAATCTGCAGCTGGGAAAATTAGTTGCATCTCTTTTTTTTCATATTTCCGCTGCTTCTATTGACAACTATGTAATAAAAACTAATAATAAAAAAAAATACATTAAGTTACAATGTCATAATTGCCACTATCTGGACTTGTTTCTCTCATAAAGTACAGTCTGGAGGTGAATGAAAAACTAATAACAATCTGTGTTCATCACAATAAGCTGTGAGATCATTTTGTTAATTTTCACTCATCCCCATATACCTGAGCATACAGTAATAATAAAATCACAGGTTTGCAGTTTTTTCACTTTGTTCGCTGTAACAAAGTGAAAAGACTGATCATTTTAATGTTCTGTAAAGTTAAACTTAAATAAAACAGCCTTGGTACCATTTTACTTCCATGGTCTTGAAAGAAATACACGTGAATGTATACATAAATTAAAAAAAAGATGACGGCAAACACAAAACTGTTGAACTGTAAAATGTTCAAAAATACAAAACATTTAATATAAACCCTCTGTCAAACCTGTATGCATTTATGTGCTTCTTTATGCAATTACCTCTCCACCATGTTTCGGGTGTGCCACACACAGGGAAAAGAATCCCTGAGCAATGTCTTGTAATTTCTGTTAAGGTCCCTGCCTGCCAGAGAGCATCGGTAATTGCCCACCACCACGCCATCTGGGTTCAGCATTGGTATCACCTATAGTGCCACAAATCCAAATGAGGAAAAACAGCATAATTTAATGCAAAAAATTCCAACACAAACTCATGATCACTTTAAACGTAAATGAGATATAATCAGTTGTAATGTGCTGAATAGTGTTGTGAACTATGATCTTGCCTCACCTTAAAAACAAAAGTATCCCTGAGTAGCTGAGCATCTTCAGAGTTCCCAAGCAGGAAGTCCAAGAACCCCTCCATCATCCAGGACCCATTGGTTTCTCCAGGGTGCACTCGAGCTGTCACCACCACAGCCTTCTTGGTCTTGCTTTCAACCCTGCTAACCCCCCGGGATGTTATTGTCACCATATACACAGCGTTCCCGCCAAGGCTGTGGCACAGCACCCGCAGTTTACAGTATGATGCAACTGCTGGGTTGGAAGAAATGCGCATGAGGTATCGCTGCAGGTGAGAATATGTGTAGGGGTAGCAGTGGGCCAGGTAGCAGGTGTCTGAGTCATAAGGGAACTCAAGAGTCCAGGTGAGTGAAAACAGGGTGATGGTGTCACTGTTGTTGTCCTTTGTATACTAAAATGACACAGTGATAATGTTTCTTGTGAGAGATCGTTCTTCTACATTTATGATTTTAATTTTGAAAAGTTGTAATGACAACATGTAGGACCTACTGTATATGCTGTACTTACAGAACTCTTACTTAATTTAGCTGCCAAACATTTTCAAAAATCAACCATAAATCATTATTATTTCTTCATAAAGTTCATGGCTTTTGTGTCTGAAAATTGCATTGCAAAACTTACATTTACATTTCACTCAATTTGTGAAATGTGAGTTTTCCTATAAATGTTATTCTAAATTATATAAACAGGGGCATTAATATCCTCTCTTGTCCCTTTAGTCATATGTATCTTTTTGTTTATAGGTTTACTTAGTTACAAAGCTGCACTGTCTACAGCCTGTAAGCACACAATTATTATTATTTTCATTCAGGTATGTTTGAGGCAGCTCTTTTCTTTGCTTATGGACAGAAGGAGTTTTGTACGTGATCAATTTAAATTCTAAACTTTATCATAAGACACAAAGACGACATTTTCTCTGCGGCAGAATACCTGTAATATTTAAAATAGGTTTAAAACCTCTGTGGGTTTAAACTGAATTTAAAAGTTGCTTTAAAGTAAGAAATGGGCTACTAAATTACAGTGCAGTTAGGTATTTTTGAAATTCATACAAATATCACCAGTTCACCTACTTGATTGCAGTTACGATAGTATTTGATATTAGAACCGATGCGGTGCCATCCTACAGCTTTCTCCTTAGCAGCCCTCTCAGAGTACAGGAGTGGTCTCATACCCTGAGAATACAGGCTGCTGCTCTTCATCAAGTTGACAATAGTGAAGCGATGGGTCACTCCAGCTTTCATGTTTCTTACTCTGAAGTAAAACCATTGTGTGTGCTTTCTTGTGTACATGTCTGTGCGCAGTGTGAGCTCATAGTCATAGACACCCCTTAAAAGGGAAAAATATGTGTTAAGAGAGATAAAATAACTTAGCTTAGTGCCATAATGGTTGAAAAACCACAACAACTAATCAACAGCAGAACTTACACTTGTACTGCCTTCTGAAGGTTTCCACTCTCAAAGCGTGACTCAAACTCTAGGCTGAAGTCTGTGTGATTGATTTCACAAGTTGCACTTTTGATAGGGCCCCTGCTTCCACCAACACGTGAGCAGGTATAAAAGGGACTCTTAGTGGCTTGAGAACAAGAAAAACTGAATGTCAGATACGTTTACAAAAACAGGGCTCACAAATCAAATGTACTTGCATTGTTGAGAAACCAGTAATGAGATATATTGTTTATCTTGCAAATGATTCATTGTTATCTGGGTTAACACCGCAGAGGGTAGACATCTAATCTGCCCGAAGCCTACAACAATTAATCACTTATCATTATCTTAAAATTGTATGTCAATATGAAATCCACATTTGGACATTTAAAGGAGTTAGACTGGGTTATCCTCATTACTATACAAATGTTTGTAATAAGATGGCCTTAAATTACAGCAAATATTATCCACTCTCACAGGGGATATGTGACATGATGTAACTTCAGGTATTAGGTTCCTATAATTATTGTATCAACAAAAATGTGTTGAAATCAACATGATACAATATAACCTGGTAGCGCAATTAAGTAAAATGCCTTTGGTGTCAAACATTACCATAATCAATGCAGTATACCACTTTCCCTCGCTCCTCTCCAACAGACACTGGTGTCTTCTCATGTCCTGTGGACTGATAAAATGGCTCTGGTTCTGGTGGGTCCCACTCTACAACACAAACTCTGTGTTTTTACATGTTAAAATTAACAGAATTACTTAATAACTAACTATTAATAACAACTTCTACAAATTAACGCCATTGTTATTCAAGTCTTTGTGCATAATAGTAACAGTTTAAATAAAATTGTAAATTACCTATGTGATGGATAATGTCGTTGATGACCTCACACTCTATGGGCCAACGGGGGCAGGAGATAGATGGGAAGTTTACCAGGGCCTGCGGTGCCCTGAGACTCAAAATAGGCTTGCCCCCATCAAAGTCTATGAGTAACTGCCTGGTCCGCAGTGTCTGACTTAGATTTATGGACACTGAGAGGAAACATGTATCACACTATCAGTAACAGTTCTTTCATACTCCCATCCCTCCAGTAGCGCACTATGGAATTACTTTTTAGATCTATGCCCTTGCTAACAAAGTAACATGTGACACTGTTTGCTTTTGTCTCATACATTAAAAGATCTTGTTTAATTAGGGATGAGATACCACATATACACTAATTGTTGACCACATCTCTTTTCCAGCGTGTCAACCTATTGTTAGTTATAGTTAGTGTATAATCGAGGTATAGAATATAATAGTTTTATTAGCTACAAACAGTTTTTACTTTAACAATGCCAGTCCCACATTTCAGCAATTGTTGGGTTACATAAAGCATACACGATATCTTAATGCAGTCTAAGTGAGAATGACTTACAGTGCCTCCTCCCTGCTAACTCCTCCTCATCTTTCTCTGTGTTGGAGTCACTAATGTTAAATTTGCCCAAATGGTGGGTATTCCTCCAATTCCCGATAGCAGAGACGGCCACAGTTGATGTTTTTTCCACCTGATAGGGAAAATGTCAGTAATAAGTAATGTAAGTAGATGATATTATTAGTACAAGCCCTTATACATTTTCAAGCCACTTTCAGAACCTGGTCCTTCCCCCAGATTACGAGGCATTAAAAAAAGAGCCTTCTTACTGTACCTTCACAACATGATGATTTTAGTCTGTTGCTCATTTTAAAGTAATTGTAGGGCTGATACTGCATTTCTTTTTTATTTCATTAACTATTTAGGCTATTTATCAATTTAACCTATACTTTGGAGATGGACGCTCTTCCACTGCGACACGGCGTCTTTAGTCGGGTTAAAATGTAACATGAACGTGTCTGTAAATATCTGTTAAGATTCTTAGTCATCCAGGTCATGGTTATCTCAAAAAGGGGTTTTCAGTGGCATCTGGACAAAAACCTTTTTTGAGATAACGTGTCTGTAACATTAAAACTATTTGTACTATAACCCGGCCATATAACTTTGTATTAATATTCCCTCAAGAAGTCTGAATAAAAGACAAAATATTCTGAATCGTTTATCTATTGTATACTGCTTATGGATTTGAAGTAATGTTCCCATATGAAATCTAAATAGAAGACAAAACTCACATGTGATGTACTGAGGGCGGCGTTTGTCACGGGCATCTTCGGCTCTTCTGCTAAAATGAAATAACAAATGTTGCTGTTGTAACGTAGCTAAACGAGCTGCTGTAACGACAGCTCATGAAGTAATTATACTTGCTTATATAGAAGTGTCCGTGTTTAGCAAAGCCGTCCTGGTATTCCTGCATGTATTTAGTAGTTTGTCCGTGTTTCACTTGTTAGCTCTCGGTCGCCAGCTCAACATTAACGAACCACCTTTCTTGTGTTGCTAACATTCTCGTTAGCTTCGTCCATTGTTATTCGCTGCTCTCTATAATGCTAGTTTTTATCAATAGACTTTATCACTGTCCAACAGCCACTTACCTCGCTTACATGTTCAATTCATCACTTTAAAAATACGTTATTTCATAAACAAAGCCTCTAAAACTGGTACGAGTGGAAAAAAATCTTTCCTACAGTCGTCGATTAGCAACCAAGTGTATCAACGCGGTTGCCATGGATACGCCGTAGCAATCCACACGTCACAAACCCTGTACTAACGATTTGTCATTAAAATTTCAAAAATTATGTTAAATATTCATGAAATAACTAAAATAACTGCTAGGCTGTGTATGTAATAATGTCATGGTAACTATATTGAGGATTACTGAAACCAGGTATTATTATATATAATTATATAATAAATTGTGAGTTTTTAAAAAACAAACTGTTACAGCATGGTTAAAAAACTAAATTAGACTGCTTTGGAAAAATGGTTTAATAACTTTTTTACAAAATATACACGTTCTGTGATACCCCCCCTCCCTCCCTCCAAAAACATTATACATTATATGTACACAGCTGTAAAAAAAGCTCAATAAAACAGACAATCCCTCCAAACAAACTGTGGTGGTCATCTACATGAGCTCGTAATAAGATGACATTATTCCTGGTTAACTTAACACATTTGGCACATGTACAATTGTGGCTACAAAAACAAAAGAAGACCAGTAATAGCTGCCATACACAGAAACCATTACTGGTGAATGACTGCCACGTAAGGGCCTCTAAATGTCTCCATCACAACAAATGGTAAAAAGGTCCACAGATCACACTGAACAATACTTAAGCTGGGGGGGATGACATTATTGTAGTGGTAGTGGTTGAAGTGGATTAAAAAGAATCTTGACAGGGTATGACCCTGGCCAGATGTTATGTGCTATTCATCAGTTTCCTTTTCTTCAGTCTCTCCCGCCAGTCTTCAGGAAGTGCCTCAAAGTTAGCATTTTTTGACGCTTTTCCTCTGGAGGAGATACAAACAGCACAACAGTTAGTGTAGAGTTACTAATTGGTACATTAGGCGCATAACTGAATTTAAAAACTACATTTTTAACACCATTCAAGTAACGTAACTGGAAATTGAAGAAACATACGTCACAAGTTGCTGTTGCTTCCAATCTTCAATATTCTTTTTGTTAAGCTGATCTCTGTCCTCATCACTAGAGCTGCTCTTCTCTTCCTCATCCAGCTCCTTCTGGATACTCTGCCACTTCTTCACCAGAGAAGGCATTTTGGTCTTACTCTTCTTTGTCTATAGAGGGAGATTTTCTTTATTAAAAAGAACAAATTACACAGCAGCACCTTGGTGATATGCAAGTGCTTAATTAATTAAAATGAGTCAAAAAAATTCCATCACTGGTTTATAAACATTATTTTCATAATAGTAAATGCATAATTTAGCCATATAAGAAAAAAACCTAACTGCAATACTAACCTTATCCTTTTTCAATTTTTTGGTCTTATCTGTGGGCAGAGCTTTGGGTCCAGGAGGTTCAAATGGCGGCTGGGATGGTGGCAGCGGTGGTTGAGGAGGTAGGGCTGGGACAGGTGGGATGGGAGGTTCACAGGGAACCAGAGGAACAGTGACAGCTGGCACACCCCAATAGGCAGTTGCTGATATTAAAGGAGCTTTAAGACAAAGAGAAACATTACCATTATTTGTTAAACATCTGAACACTAACAATAAAAAAACAATAATATATAAAAATATTAATATATATTATATATACACACACACAAAGGCATTTTTAGTAAATTAAATAGATTGTTTGAAATACGGTAATGATCTCATTTTACCTGCACTGGAAACAGACTGGGTGTAGAGAATAGGACTGCTGCCAATAGTAATGGCTTTATTCATCTGGCTGGCTTTACGTTTCTGGCCCTTCACCAAAGGGCCTGATGACTCCACAATCTGTTTAGTTAACAAGAAATAAAGCAGGGTTAAAGGTTGCTGCGCTCTTGTATTCTGAAAATACAAAGAAGACTGATCAAAGTAGGTGTATTATCATCATCATCATCATCATCATTATTACATACTTTCACATTGGCAGTGCCTGGAGGTAAAGGAGGCCTTCCACTGCCATCTTCCTCAGTTCCAGGGGCTGGGGGCTCTCCGTCATTATCATCGTCCATCTCCATCTCCACCTCCATAATCTCGCCATCACTGTCAGGTGGTGGAGGAGGCGGAGGTGGTGAGCCTGGGGGAAGTGGAGGTGGAGGAGGGTAATTGGAAGGTGGAGGTGGGCTGTCGGGAAGAGGAGGTTGGGATGGGGACCAGAAAGCATTGGGTTGAGGAGGCTGTGGAGGTGCTGGTGGGGCAGCATCATCATAAGTAGAAGACCCTGTTTAAAAATAAATAAATAACAAACAGACAAACAAACAGAAGACAAATTAAAAAAGGTAACAGCATGTCTTACTGAGAGACAGTTGTTTTTTTTGTTTTTTTTTCTCTTTTTTTTTAACATAAGCATGTCTTTAATGCTGCAGAGCAATCTTCGAGAACATTAAAATATTATGTTCTGTTGTGAAATAATTACAGAATACATTAAATAAGAACATCCAGTGTCAACAACAGACTGACCTGTGACCCCGGTAGCAGATGCAGATGATGTTTTAGTATCCCCTTGGCTAGAAGTCTGAGTACCTTCGCTTCCTTTCAGGTCCTCCTCCTTGTCTTCCTCTGTAGGGAAATCCCACTGGGCGGCACCGGTCCGGTCCTTCACATAGAAATACCGCCTGTGCTCTCTAAAAAGTGGGACAACAGAAATAGAAGGCAAGAGTCTCAACAACTAGACTAGTAACTGGCTGAATGGCATGAGACCCTGGGATAATGGGGCAAGGGAGTGGACGTAATGGCCACATTAGGGGGCAGGGAAGTTGGTATGGACAGCAACTTTAGCCATCCACAAGAAGGGCCCAATTAGAGTGTAGTCATGGATGTGGACAGGGAACCCACCTTGCTCAAAAACAAATAATGCAAAACAAATCATCTCTAGGTCCTGAAAGTAGCATTCAGCTGCTCACACCATGGTTGTCACATTTGTTCCATTTTAGACAACCATTCCCTCCCAGACACAGGACGCCAGGGAGGAAACATCATCATCATCATCATCAACAGTCATAGGTCAGAAAATAATAAGCACACAGTCAACTTGATTAACATCAGAAAGAAGAAAATAAATAAAACAGGAAGACATATGAAATAGAGTTGGTCTGACCTGCTGGATTCCCGTCATTGTTCCATCTTCACCTTTTATTTGATGCGTGACACTCGTCGCTTCCAGGGCATCACTCTGTCTGCATTTCATTCTGGTGTTGTAGTCCTGTAAAGTGCAAAGCTCTCCCACGCAACCAACCTTCCTACCATACCCCCCTCCCAAATTTTCCACTGACTGGACCATAATCAGAATAAAAATGCCCTCACAACAAAGGGGCGTAAGAGTCTGTTACAGGGACAAGAAGTCCTCTCTGTTGCACATTGGCATATTTAACCGGAAGCAGGCTGGCCCAGAGTGGACGCTCCCTTAACAGTACTTGAAAGGCAGAATGCCAGGAACGCTTCACAAAAACCTGGAGAGTCTGTTTCTGGTAAGTATTTTGATCCACTCGAACTGGTTAAGCTTCTCCCCAAGTCATGTAACAAAGTCTGCAACCTCGATACTGAATTGGATGTAGTCACACGGTAAGATTTCTGGGGGGCGAGGGAGTTTAGAGATGTGAAAGGTAAGGAGCGCGTACCTGTCCCAGTGGCAGGACCAGCCTTTTGGAGTGGCGTTAAGTTCGTAAAATTTTATGTGTTCAGCAGCTTCCTGTAGCCTGCGGCGAAGATAGAAGCCATTCAGAGCGCCCTCCCTCCAGTCAGCGATCCGTGTCTGTGGGGAAAAAATACATATAAGCCAAACAAAAAAATGAGGAACAGATACGATTAAAACCAAGAAAGAAGAGATAAAACAAGAGAAGAGCCACAAGACAGATTAATATCAAAGAGTAATCACAGTAAATTTCCAGAATGACACCTTGTGATAGATTATTATGAGAATTTTAAATATTAAATACTACCACATGGCTGTGTGCAAAATTATACGAAGCAGAATTAAATGTTAAATATTTTAGAAGTCCTACTGAGATAACAACTGGAAGCCACAGTAATACTGCTTAGAAACTGAACTGTACCCCTCTCACCTCAGTTTGTAGCAAAAGCAACTGGAAGTTTGAGATTGCCTTTTTGTTAATCCCCAGAAACTCCATCTTGCTGGTTAAAGTGTTAGCCAATTCTCCAATCTGAAACTATATTTTTCCAGCATTAAAATCATGCCTAAAAAGACATTATCACAATCATGGTTAGTAATAGCAACACTGTTGATACCTTGAGTTCAGGAGTTTCCACTTTAAGCTCAGGTGTTTCCACCTCTTCTTTTACTGGAGGTTTCACAACTGTTTTCTCCTCAGAATCACCCGTTTCCTTGTCTTCACCTTCCGCAACACTCTCTGCGATTTTAGAAAGCACTACATAGCACAAAAGAGGAATTTAAGTATGCAGGAATTTTTAGATGAAAACATGAAGAGGAATATATGCAATTCCACCAAGTCCTGTCATGCATTCCACTCTCCACCATCTCATGGAAAAAACTGAACCAAAGTCAGCCCAGAGTCCTTGAGAGTCACTGTGCTGCTCGTTTTTTTCTTCTTTTTTTTCAGTTTTCTGACCTACCCACTGGGTCAGGTGACATTCAGAAGATGCAAGTGCAGGAATACTTGGTAAACAAGCAATGCAGTGGCTCTCCATGACTAGAGTTGGCTAAACCTGACCTAAACTCACCAGTCTCTGAGTTTTCCTGTAGGTCTGAGCCTCTGCTATTAGAGTCGGGGCTTGCAGCACAGGGAAAGGCAGTCTTCCACCGTTTTTTCTTCAGTAGGCCACGAGAACCAGCGGCATCTTGGCTTGTCTCGGAAGAAGGACTTGAGCCCCCTGCACTCACATCACCTTCCTCCAGTGCCCGGAGCTCAGCCTATGAATCAGACAAGAGATTATGATCAAGTTTGAAGTACCACTACATAAAAAGATATCTTGAAATTAACTCCTGTCAGTAATCAAGTCAGCATATCTGAAATTAGAAATAAATCAGGATAAGTTTTTATAACAAAACCAAAAAAGAAAAAAACAACAACAAAAAAAACACCTTCTTTCTCTCCAAAGCGAGTTCCAGCTCAACTGTGTCTTCCTCTGTTTCCTCCTCAGCATCTGAGTTGTCCCCTGACTGCTTCTTGCTGCAAAGATCTTTCTGAACAGTGGGGACTGTGTCCAAGTCCTGCAGAGGTGTAGAAGGGGATCCTACAGGGCGAACCACTTCTCCATCAGAATCCAAACTGTTCTCAGTGTCATCCAAACCTTTTAGAAGTCTTTTTCTCCATTTTTCTTCAGCTTCTTTTACTTCAGAAGGGATTAGAGGAGCAAGCAGAGATGCGGCCACTCCACGCTGCTCTTCCTCTTCGCTTGTGAGGCCTACAACACTCTCAATCACCTCCTTTTAGACAAAACATGAGATACATCAAAACTCAGAACAATAAACCGCTGAACACTACACATTCAATTGATTCATATATGTTTTGACCACTAATAAATCTTGCCTTCACTTTGGTTTCCTTAACTGATGTTGTCGTTGCATCAGATGCAATGTTTTCCTCTGTGCAATAACCAGCATGGGCTGTGCCATTGCTATTGATACTAGAACTGTAAATAAAAAGACAAAAAACCTGCATTATTTTCATACGGATTGATTTCTGCTCTGGACATAAAGACAACTGACTTGTACTTCAGTTCATACTTAGCTCTGTGTGTCTGTCAGTAAGTCCTACCTGTTGGCACTCTGCTCCAGGTTTTGCACCTGATCAGCTAGACAGTGTGGCAGCTCCCAGGAAACCTCATTGGTCAGAGTGTTCCAGTAGTAGTAACAGCCAGAGTTCTCATCCCATACCTCCTGCCAGTCTCCCATCTCTACGCCAACTGCAAAAGAAACAATCAACTTACTATACTTTGAAACATAACAGCATGTTTAAGGCAATATATTACGCACTAATTGACCCACACACAGATGTAACAACACATACAATCCATTAGAGGGCAGGAACATCAGGACATTCACACTTGACCTTAAATACAGCACAGGCAATTACCTCCTGCTAAAGAGTATTGAGTATTGTACTCAAACTCTGTGCTTTGTTGACCCTGTGCTTCACTAGCAGCTGGTTGACGTGTATTAACCTCTGGTCTGGGTGGGGTGGTTATCAGGGTTGAAGGATGAGATGTTGTATCGTCTGAACTTGGCTGAGTAGTGATTGCATCAATTTCCTGGAGTGGAAAAAAGTGACAATAGGATTTAAAATATAAAAACTAGGTCTAACTACGTAATTTCAAGTGTAGACATATTCAAAATAACATAAGCTCAACGTGAATGCTGTTTCGGATTCCAGTGACCTATCTAGGATACTCACAGCCATGAAGTTGGCCAATGTACTGTCGATGTCAGCTGACTGGTTGTGTTGAGAATTTGCACCTGAACGCTGAGCATCTCCAGCATCTTCTTCATCACTATCCTCATAGGCTCCAAGCAGGGACAACCCCTCTAGATGTGGTAACATATCAACAATATTAAAACAAATGCCCATCTTTTCATGTTTCCAAAGCCTGAGAAACGCCCAGTTACTTCACCTGTGGCCTTGACTGTGGGAGCCTTCATGTTTATGGGTCTCTCTCTCACAAATCTCTGTACATCGCCCTCTTGTTCGTCTGCAAACCAAACAAAAGATTAACACCGAGCTTTAACATTATTCAAGCCTGCAGACTATAGAACGATCACAGATAAACGTATTAATGTTACCGTTATTCACCCACACTGGCACAATCACTACAACCCTGGATTAGGCAAGTAAATATCACAGTATTTGTGTTAAGAACGTAAAGTTAATCGTGTATGTGTTAGCTGAGCCAGTTGTTTGTTAGTTAACAATGGTAACGTTAAAGCCTATTTTGGCAGACACACAAAACTAACGTCACTCATGTTAGCTTAAAACCGCTAGCTTAGCATGCTATGGTATCCGTTAGCTAAGTGAAAACCCCGGTTTCGTGAGCCACAGCTTTCACGTAGCTGTTATTTGGTGACAGTAGCGTTATATATTTTCACTATTTGTTGACCTATGTTGTAATTAAGTACTATGCTACGTTATACATTCATTGTTTTTTATTACATAGGCCCTTCTTCGCACCTCATTTAGCACTTAGCATTCCGCTAATCTGGCGCTAATATGTTTAAAAATTACCATCAGATCCCGATGGTGCTTCTTCCCTCTCTCCGGTATTTCCACCTCGCAGTCCGGGAGGTGAAAGCTGTAAAATCGTTCTCCGACCGACCGCTCCCCCTGTGAGACGGCTTTTCTTCCCCATCACTGTGTGTCGGTTTGTGGGCCTGCTTCCTTTACGGGCGTCGTGCTTGCAGCTCTGCTCCACAAAAGAAGACATCTACTTCCGGATCGTGGGGTCATGTTTTGTGTGTAGTAGCATCAACGTTATTTCAATGCGTAGGTCGCTAATGCATTTTCATTATCCGATTAGATCCATAGACACTATCGGCGTTAAGGTTTTTATGCGACGGATCGTTTGTTTTGTTGAGTATTTTACCTCTTTAGCTTATGGACCAAATTAGCTTCACAAGCTAACCGTCGGACTCTTCAGCATGTATCTAGTTGAATGGGGATGAATATAAGCAATTAGACACACTGTTTTGAAGGGGACACGCCCACTGATGTATAAATATAAGGGGACACCACAGAGGCAGCGGTCACCGGGGCTTGAAGAAGGAACAACTGCCCAAACCAGAAGCAGCAGGTCTAGATCAGACACGATGGGGGCTACGATGGGACCGGTTCTACACTGGTTGCACGATGTGGCAGCTGTGACTCTCCTCAAAGCACGGCGAACTTTATTTCAGGCTGCCATCCTGTTTTGTGTCCTGCTTCTGGTGCTCTGGGTGTCCATCTTTCTCTATGGAAGTTTCTATTACTCCTACATGCCCACTGTGAGCTTCTCCACCCCTGTGCACTTCTACTACTCCTCCGATTGTGATGCTTCAGATTCAGCACTGTGTTCATTCCCCAGAGCCAACATCTCTTTCATGAAGAATGACCGAGATCAGGTGATGGCTAATGGACAGCCTTATCAGATATCTTTGGAGTTAGAGATGCCAGAGTCCCCTGTGAATGAACAGCTGGGCATGTTTATGGTCAAAATGTCTCTTTATACCAAAGGTGGACAGACTGTCTCATCAGTGGGGCGATCTACAATGCTGCATTACCGCTCCAGCCTCCTGCAGACCCTAAGTACTTTAGTGTTCTCTCCTTTTCTTCTGAGTGGGATGGCTGAGCAGAAGCAGCTTGTAGAAGTGGAGCTTTTCTCAGGCTACAAGACAAATGCGTATCAACCCACTGTGGGCGCAGTTATTGAGATCCAGTCTAAACGAGTGCAGGTCTACTCATCTCAGCTCCGTATCCATGCTTACTTCACTGGTATACGATATGTGCTCTACAACTTCCCCCTGACATCTGCTGTGATCGGTGTGGCTACCAACTTCGCCTTCCTCAGTGTCATCGTATTGTTCAGCTACCTGCAATTCATATGGGGCGGGCTCTGGCCTCCAGACCAAGTAAGAGTCAGAGTTCTGATGGGAGACAACACCCGCATCCAGCAGAGGAGAGAGGAGGCTCGGAAGCGCATGGAGAGGGAGAACTCCCAGAAGGAACTTGATGCTCCCAAAGTGATAGGATCTGTGACTGATTCATCTGAATTCCAGGGAAATGACACAGAGGCAGAGCTGTGGTCAAAGAAACCCTCAGTTGTCTCTGATGCCCCTGGGGCTGATGTGCCAGATACCAAGGAAGAACAGCATTCTGAATCTCAGGGACCAGAGGAGAATGATGCCCTAAACATGTCAGACGGATGCCTGTTGCCTCAGCAAAGTGAGACAACGCTCAGACAGAGACCTGGACCCTGGATGAGCCTGTGAAGATGCTGCTGTGCACAGTTTAGGTTTCTTGAGATGCAAGGTGATTTGGCAAATATTGGTAGATTCAAGCAAACTCACTGTTTCTGTTAGCACAAACATAGACACATGATAATGTACAACCTGTGTTATGTTAGCTAACCAAACTGCAGCCTGTTGTCTTGCCATGCTAAATGTACGTTACTGTAATTTTGACCACTGCATATGGCTTTTTGCTTAGTGTGCAGACTCTCGTAAGAACAACAGCACTCCTACAGTCTTCTGTTTGTGCCATTTGTGTTTTGATTGTGCCCACTGCAGGAAGTTCTGTGTCCAGCTTCAGCTTGTCCGACAGAGCTGTCAGCAGGAACCGTTTTAAGTCAGTAGAACCTGCTTGTTCTTTCTGATGTCTGTATTGTGGTATTTTCTTACAATAAGCCAGTATACAGCAAGTGAGGCACACATCATAAACATCTTCATATTAACAAATACAGAGACTTTTGTTATTGTTAGTTCAAACATCAGCAGGATTTCTTATTTTTGAATGTACAGTGCCTTGCGAAAGTATCCGGCCCCCTTGAACTTTTCCACATTTTGTCACATTACAGCCACAAACATGAAT
>JAUYWH010000024.1:7449142-7463070 GCA_034779795.1 Ctenopoma multispine | reverse complement strand
AATAGAATTGATTCATGTTTGTGGCTGTAATGTGACAAAATGTGTAAAAGTTCAAGGGGGCCGGATACTTTCGCAAGGCACTGTAGCTGCCCTGGACTTGCCCTGGAAAGTCAATTTTAAGTAGGATTTTGAATTTCCCAAATGCTTTTTTTTACACGCTGTTTTAGGAGATACGCACAAACACGCCTCGTGATGCTTTTTCTCAGAGCAATTAGATTTGCATCTTTGTTTTTAACAGTTCCTAGAAAAAATGCCCAGTGGGTCCAGTCAAAGGAATACAAGGAATTTGTTGCATGAATGAATCTTTTTCATCTTCAAATAGAGACATTGTGTTTTAGTGTAATGGGTGATTTAGCTGCTATGGCACATTAAGCTAAAACTTCAACTTAACAAAGTTGGTTTCATTCCATCAGTCCTTTGTACTCAGTGTCTGTTACAGTGCAGTCTTCATTCTGCAGTTTAATGTTGTAAAAATTATAATTATTATGGTTTTTCATTACAACAAAGCACCAAGATGTTTCACATGGGCTCTTTAAGTAACGTGTTAGCCTCTTAAAAAAGATGCTTGTATTTAAAATTATACAAACAGTATAAGAAAGATAGTAAGTCAATTTACTGCTTTGAAATTGGCAGTTTTTTTGTAAAGCTAGTAAAGAAAAGGTAATGTTGGGGTTGATGAGGTAACTTCTGCCTCCATGTACTAGGGATACTGAAAGTGTAGGCAAGTATATCTAAGAGTGTTTTTCAGACTGTTGAATTTAGTACCAAAGATATTTAATATAATGCATGTGTTCATGTTGGATTCTGTATTACAGAATATTCTTATAAATGCCTTTAGAGTCATAGGACCGGGTGTTACTTATGCACTGATACTAAATTAAACAAATAAAAACATTTATTAGTGTGTATGCATTTCTTTAATGTCTCTAATATCAGTTTGGTTAAATCACAGTCAAATCATAAAGCAGCCCTAAGTATTAGTACGTTAGTAGGTTTTCTAATTATAGAAATACGTGCTTCCTTGAAGTGAGGTTTGCAGTCAAAAACATAACAGACCCACACATTTTGTATTCTCTCATTACCATTTGAGTAAAAAAAATAAAAAATCAGACCAGGAATTAAACATTAAAAGAAGTTATGCTCATCTTTCCACTTGATTGTTGAAAGCATATTAAGTTGTGCTTTTCTAGAGACTTCTATAAATCTTATCTACCATTACTGTCATTGGGACGACTGTGTGCCAATTCCCAGTTGCCTGCGATTCCTGGCCACATGTCAAGGTGTCCCTGGACAAGACACTGAACCTGGGGCAGCCTGTCCATAAGACGTTTCCCTAGGGGATTAATAAAGGATTAATTATATATTATCATATTATTTATAATAATATTATCTATTACCTGAAATGATTATGGTTTAAAATACAAGATATTGTATTTCTATTTCATATTTCTATTTCTATTTCTATTTAAATAATTGCAGTAATTACTTGAATAAGGATATGTGTTTCACTAGTATATTTGATAGTTATAATAATCATAATCATACAAATATGAATTACAGACAGGAGACTGAAATATTATTATTATTTTACTGTGTTCATGCTATTTAAAAGAATCACATTTCCAGTAGAAAGACTGGTATGCACTTCCTTTTTAACATTTTGTTAAAAAGGATTGAAAAAGCCTAGAAATGCTGCATAATGTGAAATGACATTTACTCTTGTTTACAATATATTTTCCTAGTACACTGAGAAACAAAACTGCATTTATGATCTATGATCTATTTCAAATCAGAACTATATGGTGATGATATTAAGGCCCATTAGCAGCCTTTACTCAAAGCCACAGACCCAATCTATCAGATGAATTATGCATTGGTCTGGACTAGGAGTGCACTAATTGACTTAAACCATCCATCACTTGTATTAAAAACTTCACTGTATTTAACCTCAGCAGCTACAGATAGTATTTAAGATTGCTAGAATTTGTCCTCTTCTCTTTCTTTGTCATTTTGGTAAAAAGTAAGAACTCACACATAACATTGTTTTTTTCATGTCATTGGTGACATCTCATGACTCTTGATTTAATTAGTTATGCATCTGATAATGTCAAGGTTATTTAAAACTGTAAAAATTAATTGATGTCCCAAAGCATAACCTCAACAGCAACATCCAATTGCAAAGTCAAGTCAATACAGTGTATGATTGTCACTCTGTATTATAGTCCAACAAACCAAACAAACCACATATATTTATCAGTCATACGTAGAAATAGCATGATTATCAGTACTGTTTGAATCCTACAGATTTGCTCCTACTGTAAAATTCTTTAAAATCATCAAGATATATGTTTCAGATGATAAAATAAAGTGGTTCAAAATGTTTTATCTAAAAATTACTGATGAACTGGTGAACCGTGAAAATGAATAGCAATTTACAACATTATTGTTGTTGCAGTTTTTAGTTAAGGTACATTATGTAAGGTACAGGTGGAGTAATTAATAGGTTCTGCAAATTGAAATAAGACACTGACACTTGATGCATATCAGGATTCAAAGTTATTAAACAGTTTTTATTACTACTCATTAGTTATAGTAGTGTTTTATATTAAAGCTCATATGATTGGCTTCACCATATATGGCCCTAATACCAGTGCCCTGATGTAAAACACACCACTCTGCTTTTGAAGTGTTCCACTTGAGAGCCATCCAGTACTTGCCGTCCTCCCCTCAGCTGAAGGTCATTTTGTTCCTTGACCCTAAATGTTGTGCTCCTCCTCGGGATGCACCTCCATGACCTCGGCTGTAGTCTCATTCGCTGCTTTTGACCCATCATCTTCCTGATCATTATCTGCGCTGTCTGCCCACCGCCCAACCCTCCTGCATCCCTCTGCCACTGCTGGGGCGTTAACACAGGGATTATGGTCGTAAATGACAAGTTTTAACCCCTGCATGTGAGACAGGCTCGGAAATTGGCGTATTTTGTTCCGGTCCACATCAATGACAGCTAGACAGTGCATTTCGAGTAACACAGCTGGGAACTCTGTGAGCTGGTTTCCGGCAAGCCAGATGCTTCTTAGTTCTTCAAGTCGCCTAAGTTCTTTTGGTAAACTTCGTATCTGATTATAACCGAGGTGCAGGGTTTTGAGATTAGACAGCTCACAAACCACTTTAGGGAAAACAGTGAAGCAATTAGTCTCTAGCCACAGAGTGCTAAGTTCCTTGAGCTCTCCAAGTTCTCTGGGAAGGCGGTAAAGTCTGTTGTTCCCCAGGTAAAGGATGCTGAGCTGGGGCAATCTGCAGACAGCTGCAGGGAGCTCTTCAAAGCAGTTAAAGTCGAGTGCCAACAGCTGCAGTTTCTTCAGACCCTGCAGCTCAGCTGGTAAGCTGCTGAGGTTGTTGTCACTCAGGTAGAGTTTCACCAGTTCACTGAAGATGCAGGCAGCAACAGGCAGCCGACGCAACTGCCTACTGCTCAGGTCCAGGGTCCGATCAAGAGGCATCTCCTTCAGTTCCCCCACTAAGAAGCGCTGGCAACGCTCAGAGGGAATGAAGGCAATGATGCCTCGCATGGCGTTACCCATCTTTCTCACTGTCACTGACACACAACTGGTCCACCACATCAATTTACTGTCAAACAAAGATTGCACTCAAGCAGACTGTTGGCGTCTTCAAGTGAATTTCATGGTTTGCATTAATGCTCCTCCACCGCCCCTCTGTGGTTATTGATCTTGGTAATATGCAAAAACAAACAAGTTTGTAACAGTGTAATATATATTTGTCTATTTTTCAGCATATGAAGCAACTTGTAACAGGAATTACATGATTATGATGCTGATTTACCCACTTTCATATAATAAAAGTCATGCTTGTTTATTATTTACAAAGTAAATGAGCATCCTCAGCTGTTAAAAAGGAAACAGAAAACACAATAAGCATACAATTGTTAAAATGGTTGATACAAATTGAAAACCACCTACTTTTCATTGTTTTCCTGTTGATATCCATGATTCTAAGCATCTCTACAGTAAGCCATTTGTTTACTCCATTTAATGAGCTGAAAATGTATTGTATTCCCTGGGAAGATATTCCCCAATGCAGTTCTCACAGTATCTCTCAGTAGCTCTGAGCTTTGCCCTGACTTTAATGGTGATAGCAACCACTAGCTGCTCTCTCCTCCCCATTTGTGTCTAATGATATCCCCCCTTCTTCTCTGAGATGACAGAGGTGGAAGAGAGAGAGAGACAGGGAGGGGCAGGGTGCCATGGATAAGCATATGAAGTGCTTTGTGATGAAAGAGCAGTGAAGGTCATTTACATTCTGTTTTTAATCGGCCTGGATGCCGTCCTGAGTCTGTGCCACCGGGCTAGACGAGAGGGCCTCCGAAGTGGAATAATCTCAAGAATTTGTCAGTGTTCAGAGGAAGACCAAACCGGGAGTGTTTGTGGTTTGATGTGACTTAGTAGTTTGTAGTAGTAGATAGTAGTTAAACATTGCATGTTTTTAAATATTTCTGCAGGAATGAGAAATGAAATTACAGGTTCCCTGGCAAACTAATAGGTGTATTGAAGTGTTGTGGAGGGCGTATGGCTTTGTAGATCTGTGTTTTGTCAGTGGCACATTCTACATGCCTGTTTGAATAGCTTGAACATCAACTGTGGGGTCATTGTGACGTCAAGACTGAAGTGCCATTATCTCTTAAAAAATTCTTCAAATTCACCTGCTTGTTTTAGTTTTCCATCAGGTGTGATTTATCTACTCTATTCTGCATTCCTTCGTCAGGGATATTTTCCTTTAAAATAAACCTGGGAAAGAATTTCATTTTCCTTATCAGAATGGTTGTCCTTTGTCTGTTTTTGCTCCCTGACAGACTGTTTTTAGCACTTGAACTTCTTCTTATCCACTTACAACCAGGGGGACTCAAACAGGCAACAGTGCAACTCAGACACACAGAACTATGTGAGTGCCACACATGACACCCTGGTCATATCAGACAGTTTGATAGGCTAAGTCATAGCAGGAAAAGCACAAGTGTAATTAATTGTCCCGTTAGGTGACTACTGGAGCCCTTATGTTTATAGAGTCATCATTAATACTAGCACCTGTAACAGCTCACCTACAAAGGAGTCCAACTTATTTATGAAGCTCTCAACCATATAATGTGGACTTACTCAGCAGATGGACTTGCTTATATTTACCATGTAAATCTAATTACTCAACTAATTCCATTTACGATCTGTGGAGGAAGGCTGCAAGATGTGGTTAAAGGCTCTGAAAACAACAAGTAAGTTGGATCCTGTGTTTTTTTCCCTTCGTCAGGCTACTGTTTCCATTATACTTTTTTATTTTCTTAATTATGGTGAGTCACAACTTAAACAGACAAATGAAGGTCATAAAACTAGGTTTTGATATAGGATAGGCCTATTCAAGGGAACACCTTGATGTATAAAAAAGCAGGACCCACTTAACACCCTTATTATGTTAAAAACATTGTGTTTTATTTCAGCTAGTTAATTTAGTTTAGACCAGTTAACACATAGTATGCCTAGATTTTCAGAGGCCTCTGAGGTTCTGGGGCTACAGGGTGACTTCCCTGTTTTAGTCTGCAGGACCCGAGTTACACAAATAAGTGTGTGTATGTCTGAATATTCTGATATTATTACTGAAAAAGACCTCAATGATGATCAGATAACACAATATCTTCATAATGCCAGAGAGCTAAGCTATCTGCTTGACAGTGGTGTCCTTATTTATGCTCACTCCAAATTTACATGATTTTTTAAACAAACATCTGATTTCTTGCTGGGTCTCTTAATGGATGTTAAGCACTCTGTGGAACTGGTGGAGCAGACTTTCAGACGTGTTCAGTTTTGTGTACGGAAGTGATCAGGAGGTTGTAAGGTCAGAGGGTAAAGGCTATTCTTCTATCGATAGAGAATACACACAGCCATCTTGGATCTAACGAAGAGAAGGAAAATTGATGCGGTGAGAGTACTTTACTTTGTTTTTCGTCCTATTGAAATGATTCGTCTTAGACCTGACGATTCAGCATGAGCCGTTTGTTTCACTGTTTTCCTCCGTTTCGGTACGCAGCAGGTCGTTAGCCTTTAGCTGCAGCAGATTGTCGCTGCCGGTTTGGCTGCTACTGTTTCTGGCTGCAAACGGAGCGTAAACTGAGCCCAGGAGAGACAGCTGGCTCTGGATATATGGAGACAGAGAAGGCCCGTGTAACTACCTCATATTGTCTGGTGGTAGTTAAATCAGGGCATTTGAAATCGAAAGGTTTCGGAATGTTATGGCATTTGGCTCCTTGTTACGGTAGCTCACTGACGTTAAGCTAGCTAAGCTAACTTACTGATTACACTTAGCGTTAGCCTCCTGTTGGCTAATTGGCCTGTTAGCGGATGACTTCCGGTAAGATGGCGAATAGAGCACAAAAAAGTTCTATGGTCTGTTTGTTTTGTTCCAAACCTGGTTCAGAACTTACCCTCGGCTAAATATTCTACACTAGCCCACTAGTAATATTACAACATTAAGACATACTAAGAACAAAGAAGGCCAATGTGGAAAAATGTCGTTCGCTAACGTTAAAAACTGCACTGTGAACAGCTGCTACATCAGCTCACACTACTTAGGTACCTGTAGAAACGTCCAAGCAAAGCACCGCGGGCACAAGCAGCATCAGTACAAGACGATAAGTGAATACCACTCCGACAAGGTTTCCCTGAATAGCAGGGTGGGAGATTTCGGAAAACATGTGGTTGACTCACTTCATAGCATCGGGAAGAAGGAGGAATGACAGAACTTCCAGGTCATTATTTTGTTGGCAAGGAGATGCCACTGGTACACAGTATGGAAACTGTTACTTTTCTGCATAACTTCATTGTATAAAGGTATTACAAACAAGAAAAAGTGGAGAGGTCCGTAATGTGTACGCACGCACAGTAATGGATTTGTTATTGAAGGACAACTCGTTAATAACAATTAGGAACTTGCCTTAAGTTTCCTTTTGTACAATAAAGTTAGTTCTCATTTTTTGTTTAGTACATATTAGTTTTTTGTAGCTATTATCCGTTTTCAGTCTTTTAAAAAGGTCTTATCAGTGAACGCAAGGGGGCCAAGAGTCTGAAAGAAAAAGTAAATTCTGTGTATTCATCTTTTCATCTTATCTCAGACAGGCACACTAAATTTCACTGTGCTTGTACATGACAGTAAAGTTGGAATCTTTGACTAACTAGAACACAGCCATTTGATAGAAGATGATTTTATTCCTAGACTGCTGCAAGATTTTTGACAAATTAGTCAAAAGTTTTTTCGGGCCAAAATTAGTAATATAATAGAATGTTTTTATGATAGTTCAGTAGCACTTTCTGACGGCACTTCCCCTCACTTAACCATCAACAGAGGAATTAAACAAGGATGCAGCATTTCTCCATTTGTATTCATTTTGGAAGCAGAAATGATGGGAGTTAAACTGTTAATCCATAAGATGAATAAATGTGATGCAATAAATCTATCAAAGTTTATCAATGGACAATTTATTTTGTCTGAAGGAAACTCAAACAAATTGATGCATTATCTCAGTGCTTTGGCAATTTTAGGTGCACTTATATTACTGTGTTGTGTGTATAGACAGTTCATTAAATGTGTGTCTGTGGAGTGCTGGAGGAATTGGATGCAGAATAAATACAAAGCAATGCTGCCAAGTATTATGAAATGACTGTACAACACAGTATCTTCAGTGCAATTAAAAGATGAATCATGTATTAAGATTAGAAACATCAATTTGAATCTGTATTTGTATTAATCAAGTCTTTGAAATCTTTCTTCTCTCTCTTGACCATCATTAACAACAGCTTTGCTCTCTCTCTCTCTCTTCAGGTGACAAAAGGCATGTTTGGTGCTAGAAAGAAATTTGTAGAGTTCGTCGAGGTAGTCGATAACGACTTCACTGATGAAAGCATGTACTACAACCAGCCGTCGATGTTCCCACATCGGTCGGACAAAGATGTGAGTTTTGTATCCATATCTGCTCGCTCCTGTTTTGTTGAGGTAATGCCAGGGGCGATGTTTTACAGTTATCCTCAACTGTCTTCTCATCAAATGTTTTCCTTTAGATGCTGTCCTCTCCTTCACCATCGCTGTCAGGGCAGCTATCACAGCTTGGCGCAAGTTTGTATGGTCCACAGAGTATGTTTGTTCTTACAGTCAGTCACAGCAGCTTTCTCATATATAGCTTACTTAGATTTAAGAAAGTTATGTTCAGGTTTTACCCAAGCTGTTTTATCTGAAAGTTTTTCTAGTAGAAACTGAGCTACTAAAAGTATTTCGGCATTCTTATGAAATTTGTTTTTCCTTCTGTTCTTCTACTTTGTATTTCTGCAGGTGCACTTGGCTTCTCGGTAAGGGGCATGGGGAACAATACGCCTCAGTTAAACAGAAATCTAACGCAAGGCACACAGCTACCAAGTCATATCACCCCCACAACAGGGGTCCCCACCATGTCCCTCCATACACCTCCTTCACCAAGCAGGTACCTTGTAGTATATATTTCCTGGAATTATGAATAGCAGTTGGTATAAAATGAGCCCAAACTAAGTCTGACTTGATTTTGTTTTAACAGGGGGACATTACCGATGAACTCAAGAAACATGCTGAACCACTCTCAGGTTGGTCAAGGCATTGGGATAAGTGGCAGGACCAATAGTATGGGCAGCTCGGGGCTTGGCAGCCCCAACCGCAGCTCGCCCAGTATCATCTGTATGCCTAAACAACAGCCAGCACGCCAGCCCTTTACAATAAACAGGTATATTGATGTCAATTCTGTCTTCTAAGTATAATGATTGGAAGCTGACCTTTTTGTTTTTTTTAATTCTTTTTATGCAGCATGTCAGGATTTGGTATGAATCGCAATCAGGCTTTTGGAATTAACAATTCATTATCAAGCAACATCTTTAATGGAACAGGTTAGTGTGTGTAACACAGGTGGGTTACCTTTATTAACAAATAAATGATAATACATAATGATATAATTCTCATTTCCTGTAGTAAGGTTACATTACTAAACACCTAATTGCCTTATTAAACCAATGTATTGCATTCAAAATTTTACATATTAGAATTATTTAATGTTCCTGTTGCTGCAGACGGGAGTGAAAATGTAACAGGACTGGATCTGTCAGACTTCCCTGCATTAGCAGACAGGAGTCGGAGAGAAGGGACTGGAAACCCAACACCGGTGCTCAACCCATTGGCTGGAAGGGCTCCTTATGGTAGGCCATTAGGGTGGAGAAAGTGTCATATTTTTACTAATTATGCTGTAGGCAGTAGGTTCCTCTAGAGGACGAAATTGACTTTTGGGGCTTATGATATAAGTCGAAGCTTTATTTAAGAGCACATCTAAGTTCACAGAGACATGATATAGAGAGATATAATTTTATAGTAAAACTATTAGTTACACCTTACACAATTTTTAATTTACTATGATCATCATCAAGTTGGCATGGTGACGAAGCCATCAACAGAACAGACACAGGATTTCTCCATCCATAATGAGGACTTCCCTGCACTGCCTGGCCCGAACTACAAGGACCCTACGTTGAACAACGATGACAGCAAAACTGTAAGTAAGACAACTGCACGCCTCTCTCTGTCCGGAAGTCTGTTTTTACATTGGATTACATGTTACACGTGTTTAAAACAGTTTTTTTTTGCTTTAGAACTTGAACTCCACAACCAAGAGCACATCTAATGCAGATGGGCCAAAGTTTCCCGGAGACAAGACGGCCTCGGCACAGAACAACAACCAGAAGAAAGGGATCCAGGTGTTGCCTGATGGTGAGACCTCTCAGCCAATCGTATTGCTGCAATTCAACTGAGACATCCCTTCTTAATCGCACAACTTGGGTGAGGCAGTTGGGCTCTCTACCCTGCATTTGGGGTTAGATGATTGTAGATTAGGCTACAATGAGAAAACCAAAACAATATGTCAGTGTGATACAGACCATCATCATCTTTCCATTAGCTTGTCTGTACCCATCACGTGTGGGGAAAAAATTGTCTTGGTTTGCTCTCCAATGGGTGCACGAAGTGTGCTTTAGAAATGTGGAGGTAATGTACTGACAGTAAAGATTAACTGTTGATAACTAGTATTAGCAGTTTGTTGAATTCTGAGTTTATCCTGCCGCTGCAGGTCGGGTGACGAACATTCCCTCAGGAATGGTGACAGACCAATTCGGCATGATTGGCCTGCTGACGTTTATCCGCGCAGCAGAGACTGATCCTGGGATGGTCCATCTGGCACTAGGAAGTGACCTCACAACACTGGGACTCAACTTAAACTCACCAGAGTAAGACAACTGTCCTGCCTTAATTTAAGTTACAGCAAATGAAGATTATTAGCCAATTTACATAATACTATATTACCCATAATTGATGTTGGAGCTACAGTGCCAATGTCCAGTTTGCCTTTCCCATGACAACTTAGCTGTCATTTTTACTGGTATACTGTTGTTAAACTGAAATTTTGGCTCATTTGATTTTTTTATATTATGTTATGTTATGTTGGTATAAATGTGTGATGTAATCACTGTATCATGTTAGCCTATAAAAGGTTAACAAACAGATGACATTAACATTTGTAGCTGTATAATCCAATAATCTTGAAGCCAAACAGTCATAATATAGGCCCGGTATATTATTTAATCTATATTTATCTGTTACTTTTTTTACATAAGATTGACATTTACATTCCTACAGATTCTAACTACCTGTGGATAACTAAAATATCATTTACAAGCTTGATGAAAAATATCCACATATCATACCATTATAGCACTGCAGAGGAGCTCTTTATCAGTTGTTTACTTGGGTTGCCATGGTTTTAAGAGACACACACACACACACACACACAATTGTGATTACCCCCCCTTTTCGTCTGTTAATTTTTGTTTTAGCATATTTAAGCTGTATCTAGCAAATCTATGAATCAATCAATCAATCAAATGTATTTATGAAGCACATTTAAAACAACCTTTGTTGGCCAGTAGAACTTAGTGCAGTTTTCTTTTTTGACAGAAACTTGTACCCCAAGTTCGCCTCTCCTTGGGCCTCAGCACCTTGTCGACCTCAAGACATCGGTAAGACATAAATATGTGTCAGATGTTTTATAGTTTTTATAAAAGCATTTTAAGTTGTGATGTTTTTGGTCTGCTCCCCTCATCACTCTTTTGAGAGTTCCTAACATATATCTGTGCTTGCCTCTTGAGACTTCCATGTTCCATCGGAGTATTTAACCAATATCCACATAAGGGACAAGGTAATTATGAGCTCCAGAGCAGTGCCACAATACATGTTTGCAGTATATACAGTATGGATGCAAAACTGAATTATTCACTTCTCTTTTTTATTGCTGTCCTGTAGTTGGCTGCAATTAAACTGGCTCGATATGGTGAAGACCTGTTGTTCTACCTGTACTACATGAATGGTGGAGACCTGCTACAGCTCCTGGCAGCAGTAGAGCTGTGAGTTCTCAACCTTTTGAATGGTGATCACTGCAGAAATATTTTGTGACAGGCTGTTCATTCCTTTTGTCACTGAGGTTCTTAGTGTGAACCCAAGGTTACGGGTTCAGTCCTTGAGTTTTCCTCTTTCTTAACTTCACTCTCCAGCTTTAACCGGGACTGGAGGTACCACAAAGAGGAACGAGTTTGGATAACAAGGGCGCCTGGCATGGAGCCTTCACTAAAGACCAACACCTATGAGAGGGGAACGTACTACTTTTTTGATTGTCTTAACTGGAGGAAAGTAGCCAAGGTAGTAGTTGTCCTTTCAACTGCTTCTTTCCACTTTCATAATCTAGTGAAATAGCACCTGACGTTTTGCTGCAGATGTTATGTAAGTGTTTTACCTACTGTGCTAAAAGTGTGTCTGCATTTTAAAGGAATTTCATCTGGAGTATGACAAGCTGGAGGAGAGGCCTCATGTGCCAACAACGTTCAACTACAACCCAGCCCAGCAGGCCTTCTAAGGCCCGACCAGTCCAAAGGCTGCAGCTGTTCCTGCACACAGCAGTTGTCCAGGAGGGCCGCTGTGGTTCACACAGCTTGGTTTTTATTCCTCGAGGATTTGGCTATTTGACTGTGGGGGCCGTTGCCACCATCCAAACTGCCCTGCCTTTCCAAACTTACATGCTGCCCAAAACACCAACACATGTTCCGTTTTTATTCTTTAAGTTCCTCCTGTTTTTTTTTTGTTTTGTTTTTTGTTTTGGTCTCGTTTTGAGCAGGGTCTGTGTTATGTTTACTTCTCTGAATCTGAGGCCTGTTTTCTCCCAGAAAGGAGGACTGACCTTGTGGCACAGGACAGCGACAGAACAAGGGTTAGGCCTTGTATTTACAGTAAGTGTTAAGAACAGAAAAAAAAGGCGGGGAAAGCAAAGTTAATATCTTCAGACGCAAGTGAAAGGGTGAAAGAAATGCAATGTTCATTGTTGCACTATATTTAGTAATAAAAGAACACAAAATTTGTTTGTGCTTTTTTATGTGAACACTCCCTCATTTCTTTTATTTTTCCCTTTTACCGTTTTTTGTTTGGGTTTGGGGTGGTTCATACAACTTTTCCACTTTCACATGCATCCCTTTTCACATCCCTTTTATTTTTTTTTCATTTTTGATACCTTACATTTACATTGATTCTTCCAACTATCTCATATTCTGTTTCTCCCTCTGTCTGTCTCTCCTTGTCAGTTCTGTGCCAGTAGAACATGGACACAAATCTGGGAGACTGCTTTTGGTTTCCACAAATGTGGACAAATCCTCTCAGAGGCTAAACAGCTACAGATTGTTGCTGCAGAGCAAACAAAACACTTTCCAGTCTTTGTTACAATTTTGTAAGAGATGTGTACATTTTTTGTTTCTTTGCACCACATAAATTAGTATATGTATGTACGAATGTGTATATATGACTGCTATATATATATATATATATATATATGTGTATGTGTGTATATATATATATATATATATATATGACATCTATTTTGGAAGAAATTTTGCCCTACGTTGTACCTCGTTTTTATGAGGTGAGCATGAATGCAATATGTGGACGTAACAGGGCATTTCTGGATCTGCTGGATAGGGTGTCACATGGCACTGTGGGCACTTACATTAAAATTATACAAAATTACAATTTAATTCAAGGAAAGGCCTGATTCGCAGCCCAAAAAATACAAAACGCAAAAATCAAGATCATCTTGAGTTTTTGAGTCCAAAGTAAAATAAGGTATGTATTCTAATTAAAGCTGTTTGAACAGCGGTGAACAACAGCATTTCATAGGAAACAGGAAAACTGACAATTTAGAAGAGAAAAAAAATCCAGACCATCTTGTATTTTCTGAAATTTAAAAGCTTCTTTTCTTTGTATTAAAGCAGAAAAGGCTTTCCTGAACCACTGTGTGCATGTTGCTTATTGCTTTTAAAAGTCAGGGATCTGTCATGGAATTTAGCTCTTTTCCTGGAGTCAGTTTTATATTTAATGTAAAAATTTGCAGGTGAAAACGTGCATCACTGCCAAGGAGGATGTTCACATGTAAAATAAATTTCTATATTGTACACAGGTGTAATGTGTTACAAGGCTTTGAATGCAACCTCACGATTGAGACATTACATTCTGTTGAAAGTGCTAATTTTATTAGTCTTCAAAGACTTCACAGAATTTTTTAATCAAGCAAGTTAATTTATGGAATGTACATTTGACAAAACTGTGGCCACATAATCACATGAACCACATGTTGAGTGACACAAAATTTTAATGTCATGCCCTTCACAGATTAAGAATCACGTGTCTCGATGTATTATTTAAGTATACAAGTTGAGTTATAATAAATAAAGTGAAATGACACAGGGAATAAGTATTGAACACATGAAGATAAC
>JAUYWH010000024.1:7435668-7449042 GCA_034779795.1 Ctenopoma multispine | reverse complement strand
ATCAATAGCCCACTTAGAAATCCCCTTACTGATAAAAATGCTGATGTGTCAAATACTTATTTCCCCCGCTGTAGCAGTAGGTGAATATGGCACACAAACATGTAGACTAAAAACCTTTTCAAAAGTCACTAACAGTGTGACAGTCTACAGAGTTGTCATTACAGGCCAGCAATTAAAGCAATCAGTACAATAAACACAGACACAAATGAAGCAAGTACTGCAGAAATAAAACTTAATGAAAACAGATAATTAGTCAATAAACTTGTCTCTGACCAACTATGAGGTTTCTACTGTAGAAAAATAATTCAATCCATCTGGACAAATGTCAAAAGACTGTGCAAAGGAAAAGATTCAGTTCAACCTAACACTTGGAAGCTGAAAGACACTGTAGCAACACTTCCAAGAAAACATTCTTTCTCTGATGAAGATGATACATTTGTACACCGTCTTAAAACCAATACAATTCAACTGTATTTTGTTAAGTTTACAGCTGTTTTTCTGTCATCTACACACACATTGGTGCAGTCTCCTGCTCTTGAGATTTTCTCTTCACACCTGGCCTGGTACATGTTCTGTACACTTTTCTCAAGAGAGGGTTTAGTTCGAAGTAGGTTCATTGTTGGTGGAGCCATCTGAAGTCGCTCCTGGTTTGGCAGCTTCTTCTGGTAGAGAAAATGGCAAAACGACGTATGAGAATTAAAGGAAGACGAAGGACAGACTTCATCATTCATTCACCAGGGTACTGTCTAGCTATGAGAAAATGATCTACAAAAAGCCTGTTTAACAGGGTAGGTGTGCAAGTGGTTGTGTATAATTAAAGACGTCATTAATCACCACACTACCTAACCTTTATCCTTTTTCTCCTGAGTCTCCTCGGCTGCAGTCTTGTCGGCTCTGAAGAAGATTCGGGCGCTGCTTAATGAGAAGTAGAGCAGCTCAAACTCCTGCAGTGAAAATAAAACAGAAAAACAGGGTGTCAGTTTTCAGTTTGAAACCTTTTGCCACATTTTTCTACAATCTAGAGGACACTCTGGATCATGACAACAGCTTCTAAATCGATGTGTTGTTGCTACAACAAGCAAAGGGTCTCTCTTAACAAATAGACTGCACCTGAAGGTAGATATCCAGCCTCTTCTGAGTCAGGTTCATTGTCTGCAGCAACTTTTCATCCTGGCTCGCTGACTGGACATTCTGCTCCTTTACCACTGCATTCATTTCCTTCTTGTACTTTTCTCTGACAGCCTGGAACCAGTGCAGAGAGTCGAACTCCAGATACTGGTCCAGAAGTTTCAGAATGTACGCCACACCTGAGAGAGCAAGCAACACCATGGTGATGGAGGGATAAGAAAAAGAGGAGAGTAACTCAACGCAAGGACATGTTTACAAGATTAAGTTGATGGTTTTTGTCCACGTACCCATTGCAAAGCCATCATCTGTGAAAGCAGCTCCGGTTTTGTTTTTCTTGTTGAGTTTCTCTTTGCAGCTGATTGAGTGCTCCACAAAATTCACAGTCTGTGGGAGAGATTTGTTGTGTGTCAAAAACTAGAAGTGCTGTATGCTGGAAAGATTAAATGTACAGACAAACACAAAGAAAAACAACAAGTAGAAGCATAGAAAGAAATGAAAAATATTGACACTGACCAAGGGGGGCACAATCATATAGAAGTTCCTCAGGTGCATATTCTTGGCACTGCGAAACTCAGGTGCAAAAACTGCCACCAGCTTCTTGAAGTACTCTGTCCCCTCAGCAGAGTTGCTGGTCAGATCTCCTAACACTGAATCAAGGACGCTGGAAAAAATACAAAATGTTAAATCGTGTTACATTGACATTGTTTTACCTGTGGTGCCCTCTAAAGGTGTGAAAATGGAATTACACTGGAAAAATCTTGACATTAATTGACTGTAGACCCACTGCTGTCTGTCAGCATGAGAGAAAAATTTAATCAAATGTTAATTCTACAGTTAAACACCTACTGGAGCTGAAACCAATCTTATATCCACAAATAATTAATACACTACAGATAATAATAGTGATCTACAGAGAACCCTACTGTACCTCGCAGCTCTCTGGGTCTCTTCCGACAGTCCCTCCTCCTTCACCAGTTCCTCAAAGTTGACTATATCCTCCAGATCTGGGACAAACCTGAAAATGACAGACACAAAAACATACTAGTGAGATATACCAGATAATACAGTGGACTTGAGTTTTAAGCAGATTCAACCTACATGAAAACAAGTTCAAACAGACTTTAAGTTCAAGCATTTTATATTAACATTAGTTGGGAACACAACTATACACACGCATCAATCAACAACTATCTTTTACCTGATAGCACTGCTGCAACAGTGGAGTCCTCCAGAACGTATCATACGCACATAGCCCATTGCATTACCTGAAACAAACAAGTAGCAGTAGTTGTGTTTAGATTTGCCTGCACCTGCTGATGTATTTGTCATTTAATGCAGGGAACAGATCAACATTTGTGTGTGTTTCTCACCAATTTGGCTGATTAGCTGCCTGAATTGGTCCAGGTAGCTCTGTCCATCAGGAGTGATGCCTAGGTTTCTAATGCCGCGGTTGAACTTCTCTGCTCGCTCAAATGGATACTAAAACAATAACGTAAACACCTATAGCTGACGAATTGCTGGGAGGGAGCAAAGTATAATGTGGCTGATGATGTAATAACACAGTATTTGAAAACAGAAACCTTTTCCAGAGACTGCATTTACTGACAGTATTAACATTAATTTATATATATATATTTAACCTTCTTAATGGTGGGTTAATTTCATGTTAATCACCAGTCACAGACTGAAACACAACATTTATGCAGGACTCATCATCTGTTTATTTAGCATTTTGTGGTGTAATGGCACAAATATTTTTTCTTACCTTTTGATCAGACTGATCCTTTGTTTCTCTGAAGAAGCGAATGTCCTTGATGAGTCTTGATTTGATGTGTTCGTCATACATAAACTGGCTGAAGATGTAAAACTTCTTTCGCAAGAACTGGTAGGTGAAATTCACCTGATGGAGGGAGAGAGGAGATATGTAACAAGTGAGACAAGACCCGCACTTACATGTGAAAGAGCTAGTGCAAATGTAGAGGCGCTGGAACACATCCCACCATCACTACTGTAAACTCACCGTGGTGTTCATAATGCCTGTGCCATGGGTACGGATGGAGTTGGCAATGTGACGGATGTTAATGGTGTTCAAGTGCTTGTTGTTACTTGCCTTCTCTATGAAGATCTGTTTGAAAGTAAATGCTGTAGATAAACTGCACAAACACCAAGCTTGTCCCAAGACAGAGACGGTTAACTAGGCTGCAAGTGCAAGCTTACCTGGTTGTTGAGGTTATAAAGGTAGCGTGAGACAAAAACATGAATGTTCCTCATGATCTCCAGAACATCCAAACCCTGAAAAAACACACAGAGGACACAGCTAATCAGCCATTCATTTATTATCTACATTGTTATGCTACGTAATGTCCAGCTACAGACCTGCTCCAGGGTCTGGCTCGGCAGGTGTGCCTCTGTCATTGTAAGTCCATAGCGCTGTGTAGCCAGGTTTCTCATCTCACTGTAGGTGGCCCAGTCATGCAGAGCAACGGTGGTCAGGTTGTAGAAAGTTTTATCCAGGTAGTGCGTTACATAGGCTGCAAGAACATTAAAAATAAGACCCACAATTGTGATAGTTATTAGTTCCTATTAACATAGTGTTTTTAATTTATAACCAGTTTTCACTAAGTTAGATAATTTACATAAAAAACAAAGGATATGTTTTTTATTCAAATAAGTGCAACAGATGCTACTAGGAAATAGCAAAGATGTTATGATAATAACATTCTTTTAGACTGGCTACCCACAAAAATAAAAAATACTGTTTATTAATGAACAACTTCTCAGCACCTTTGATATTAATAAATCGGTTGAAGAATCGGATGGATTTGAGGGAGAAAAAGTGGGCCAGATCCTTCATGCCAACTTTGAAAGGGTTTCTGTCATCCAGTTTCAGGTGGGTGTGAACAGAGAGACGCAGGTCCTTTTCAATCTCCTTACACAGCTTGCCCAGCAGGTGCTACAAAAGTTAGATTGCATTGGGTATGAGAAAATAAGGTTTACAAAGGTACAAGAGAAACATTAAGGTCCTCACGCCGTCTACACTCTTTGAACTGTTATTACCTCACTGAGCACGTCCATGATCTCCTTGTCGTAGCTCTCCAAGAGCTGGTCACATGACTCCATGTGTTTTGCATGCAGCATGGATGGCACACTGTCCCTCAACGCACTAAACATGTACTGCTCCAGACAAACGTAAGCAACAGCCGGAACAACAGATCATGCAAGCAGAGCAAAAAGAGGGAACAGTTAAATCCAAATGAATACAAATATCTACATGTTGATATGTACATCAGAAGGCCGCTCTGCTTACGTGTATTCGTGCTGCATCCACGGCATTGTCATATACATCATCTAGGTAGATAGGAAACACAGCTCGGTGCCAATAAAGAAAACTACAGTCACACTGCAGTTTGACCCTGAGCAATATAGGAAAACAGTTTTGGCAAAATACCTTAAAATAGGTCAATAGAAACATCCGATTGCTTACATAAATGCACACATTTTTGAAGAAAGCCTGCAAAACAAATCAGCATCATTGTATCTTTTGCTAGAAATTCTGTTTTGTTCAACATAAACAAGTCTCACCTCTCACTCAGCTCACTAATAATGTCCAGCTTCTTCAGCACAAGCTGCAGCGGAAGCAGCTCCTCATCTTTGAAGGTTTTCTAAGTGGAAGCCAGAGATCAATTCCTGTGTCACGCTGAGAAATCAAATGAAATAAAAAGAAAATGTGTCTGTATCCCAACATACCAGCTGAGTGCCGACACACAAAGCCAGAGACACAACAAGGCGTCGTTCCTTTGTGCTGGGTCCACTTAGGGCATTTTCTGCCAGCACTAAAGATGAGAGCACATCCAGCCGCTGCTCACTGTACTTCTTATCAGAGATCACCCTTTTCTTTATGGAGGAAAACACAGTGTCAGATAAAAAAAAAGACAGTTAATAAGAAAATAAATTACATAAATTATAGGATTTGTAAATACTAATCAAGTTATTTATTGTTTGTGTTTACTTTGGCGTGGCTGATGGCGTTTAAGGCCTGTGACTGCAGCTGCTGAGTGATGTGAGACACAGAGTCAGCAACAACCATGGACCGCCTGTGAAATGTGTGCTCCACAGCCTGAGGAAGGAGGCATGACTTCACTTTATTAGTTTTACTCAAACAGACAATGAATACATTGGTAAAAAATGTGTAGAGACACTAAAACATGCACACACCTTGAGCAATTCCACCAGTCGACAGAGCGCTTTGACAGATGTCTTAGTCATGGGCCTCTGCATTGACATGTACATGTTCATGGTGGTCTTGATAATGGTGCTGATGCTGTATGCGTACAAGATGCCCTGTGAATGACAGACAACACAGAGGATGCTGTAAAAGAAGTTGTCAATGTTACGCTCATCTTTTTTTCCATTTTTTACACGGCCACATTTAAAGCTTATTTGGATAAATGAAACAAGAAAGTCTTACAATGTCAGTCTTTACCTGTACAAACACATTACATCTGCTGTTAAGGTCGTCTGCCAATTTGTTACTTCTATGTTCCTTTGACAAGATGGACTCCATCTTCATCATCCAGGACGTTACGAACACGTAGTAGGACTGAACATCCCTGAAGAGAAAAAAGTACCAGAACAGTCAGATTCTCAAACACAGAAATGTGATCTAATCAGAATATATCTGACAGATTTTTGGTCCCACTGACTTTGTCAGTGTTTGAGCTTTTTGCTGCAGGTAGGTGTCTCTCTGCACTCTAATGGCCTGTAGACTCTTCTTATCCATCTGTTTAGCTGCAGCTGGAACCTTAGTGGTGAGGAAAGTATCAGGGAACCAGATGATGTTAGCAGTCAGCGTGACAGCTGGAACCTGGAGGAAGGTACAGACACAATCACATGTGAAGAAGATGTTTCAACCATCAAGGATCAAGAAGAGGTGTAATAAATAAAGACTGCAGGCTTGCCAAGAGACAAAAACTACCTTTTTACAGACATCAAGAAGGGACTTGTAGAGCTTTTTGTCGACGCTCCTGAAGATGTGAAAGTGAAGCACAAAGAGACCACAGATGCTAGCATATTTATCTCTCTGGTCAATCTCTGAAGGTTCACCTGAAAACGACAAACAAATAAATACTCTGTTGTAGCTGTAAGAAAAAGCTACTACCTGGGAAACCAAGCTTTCGTGCAAAGAAACTGACCAATCTTAGACTCAACGCTGGTGAATATTGTGCGTATGTTGAAGGCAAACTCCTCAGCAAAGGCACTGTTTTTGGCAACAGCTACTCCTTCTCCAGGATCATCAAATCTCTGCTCCACACAGGCCTGTCACACAGACATGTGGTTAACATTGATCAGAGAACATGAACAGAATATACTCAGTCTCAGATAGGTAATTCTCCAATGTTAAAAAGCTCTGACAGAAATGAAGTCACCTGCAGTATCATGCCATCTAGCAACTGTCCCTCAAGCTTAAGTAGGAGCTTTTCAAATGGTTTCAGCTTCTCTTCAGGAATGGAAAATTTTCCAGGATTATGGTGCACTGATTTCAGTAACCTATGACACAAGGATGTTATAGATGATTACAGTGCTGAGAAAAAGTATTTGCAAACAAATTTTAGGATTACACAAAGATAACCAGTGTGCACATGTTAACCTTTTATACATCTTCCAGTGGTCTTTCAGTGTGCCATGATTTTCCATAATCTCATCGAGTGTGAGCAGAACCACTAACAACTCCCCAAGGTGCTCATAAACTATCTGCAGGAAGAATATAAAAATGTTTGGATGGATAAAAGACTAAAAGTAAAGTGTAAAAATAAAGGGTAACAGAATTAATTCAGTCTTAAAACTCACCTGGAAGTGGACACCTGATGACTCAATGATTTTTGTTGCACCCCTTGGATATAAAAAGAAAGATGTTTTTGTACAGAATGTAACAGAGAAAACCTTGAGGACGTGTTTCACCCAGAACTGAACTCTGTAAGCGTGTAAAGTGCATGATGACTTTCTCAATGACTGTATTGAAACCAGTCCTAACAAAGAACTGTATTGTGTAAAACCAATGTCTTCTGTTCATGCATCTTACTTGTTGGTGTTATAGAGGGCAGCCAGCTGATGGACAATGTTGACCACCACTTCATAACATCTTGACACAAAGCAGGACAGTTCCTATCAGAGAACAAAGAGCAACAATGTCAGTGTTTTCTTGACCTTCAGAAACCTTGTTATAACAAAAAATGACTTACTGCTGACCTGCAGAAATGAGATAAATCTGCCCATCTGAATCTGAGACTCTCCCTCAAGAACACTGGTGTCAGACACTATAACACAGACAACAAACAAACAAGTTTATAGCCTATTTATTTGTCAGTTTATTTATCAGTAAGCCAAAAAGGAAAACTGGGGATAAAGTCAAATACCTCCTTCTCCATAGTACAGTAACCCATTGTAGAATTTGGTTTCTGCCTGTAAAACACCATAGATATCGAACATCAATTTAGGAAACATGAACTAAATTTGCATTTCATGGCATAACAATAACATGACACAGAAAATATACATACGGAGGATGTGAATCCTTACTTAAAAGTAAGACACTACACACAAGTCATTCTGACACCACAACACTGTGCTTACCTCATACTTGAGTTTCTTGACCTCACTACAGAGAGCAGCATAAACTGTGATGACTTTATTCAGAACCTGCACGCCACACAAAATAACCCTGGTTGTTAAACAAGGAAAACAGGTGTGGATAGGTTTACACTAGTGGTCGACTGATTGATCAGTTAGCTGATTATTTGGGCCAGTCTTTAACAATTCTAATTGAATTAGCATTGGCTAGCGTTGATCATTACTTAACAGTAACAGATTCTTTACTTACCTTGTTGTCCGTTTTAATTAACTCCAGTAGGGATGACTGCTCATATGGAAGAAGCTAAAAGAGAACAGAAAGTATGGGAAAGGAAACAACCCAAGGCTTTAACACAAATTGTAACACTAATGTCAGTCGTGTCAGGTTGATATACAGCCACTGGTTTGTGGTGTTTTACCTTTAGGGCGATTGGATCCAGAGTGAAGTCCCACACATCTCCGATGGAGTCATCCAGTGCCTCCTCGATACCCCTCAACTGCGACGTATATTCATCCAAAAACTTGCTGTAGTTCTTCAGTTGGACCTCTGTGTGTATTTCTGTAGGGTAGATAATTTGATCAAAAATATAATCAGTGCTTGAGAGTAATATCACATTAACAGAAACATTCCTGTACATTACATGTGTGTGAGTGTGTAATGTTTCTGCACTACACTACATTACTTGGATGGTGAAATAATTTACCCAACAGTATGTAATGCTAAGAAACTCCACCTTTACCAACAATAGCAGCTGCTATAAAATGCTACTTATATAATGCATCTGTAATAAACATGGAAAAAAGGTAGTAATCTTTGATTGTTGATTGTTGTGATAAACCTTTGACTGGGGGACCATTGTCTTTATTTTAAATGGCATTACATGTTTTACAAGTTGCATTACAAAGTGAATTGCAGTAAGTAAACTGCAACAATAAATATCCTAACAAAACCTATAGTTAGTAGATACCAAGCTACCAACTCAATATATTGTTTGATTATTAGCAAAATAATAACATGAGTTATGAATAATGTCTGCCCAGCTAAGTCAGCATGCTAAATATTTGTATTTTGAGTCAAAATGAGGAAGCACAATGAATACAGCGAATTTATTACAGCAAATAGTCAAATCCCAACGTGAATCTCGATAGCTACTGTAGTTGTCTTTTCCATGTGTTTGCATGGGAATGGGAGTAGCCTTGTGATATTTTCTCTATCATAATCAAACCAAACCAAGTGCTGCTACCGTTGCAGACTAATCAGCTGTATGACATTAGCTAACTTGTCGTTATCACTTAATATAATTAATTCCCCTTCACATTTCAGCTCCCGTGAACATGCTGGACGCTTATTCTAACAAAATATTGCAACGGGTCATTTTTAAAAACATGTTTGCAATAAATAGAAGCAGGGGTTCCAGTAAATAGACGGATCATTTTGCTAGCAGGGTAAGCTAGCACCGGTGGCTAATGTAACTATAGATAGCATGTCGCTGTCTGTCCGTGCATGTCAGGACTGAACGTAAGACTTACTTTGTGAACCGTCATCAAAACGGTCAAATTCCCAGTCTGGTGCGATGGTTTCTACCGCCATTAGGACAGTTTAAGTGACCCAAAACACTAGTGTCAAAAAGTGGAGCTACACGGTCCCATGATAAGGTCTCGTGATTATGTGCGTAGATTCTGGTGCTCATGGGAAATGGAGTCCACGAGAGTTGACTGCCAGCTTAAATAGATCAGAATCAGTTTTATGGAGTTTGCAAACATATAAAGATGTAAAATATGAGATAACAGTAGAATAAAGAAAAAAAAATTGTACAAATTGTACATTGAACAAATTTTAATTAAACATACAACAAAACCGGAGGACATGGTGATAGATATATCATAGATAGATAGATAGATAGATAGATAGATAGATAGATAGATAGATAGATAGATAGATAGATAGATAGATAGATAGATGTTTTATACTGGTGTTAGGTTATGTAGAATGCCATTGAATATGTATATTTGATTATGCATGCATTAGCAAAGTTAGAGGGAGAGACAGAGAGTTGCATGGTATGAGTGTTTGTGTTTGTGTGTGTGTTTGCTTGTTTGTGTGTCGGAGTCCACGAGGCAGAGTCACTGTCAGCACTAGAGTGTGACAGTAGATGCCTCTTCTTCTCCTTTGGTTTCACACTGAGGGTAAGTCACTTGTTATTTTACTTCTCTGCTCCTAGCTATACACCGATCAGACTATCAAATAAAACATACTGATGCTCTGTTTTTTGTATTACACGTGTGTAAATAGGCATTGCAAACTCATTTGATATGAGAATTAGAACTTTATCTAAAGACCACAGTCATTTGATCATGATTTTTCAAAATATTATTGTCTAATTGTAGACATTTTGTATGAAATGCCCAGTATAGGACTCCCTAACCTTAAACTTTTGACCTTGAACAATGTAATAATAACAATATGATACTTGGAGGTTTGATGGCCAATTTGATTAGAAGCTGCTTGCTTAATCCTACAAAGACATTTTGTACAAGTCCTCCCTTGTAACTTGGCAACCTTGGCTTTTTCATACCTGATCATCTCCTAAGAATTTCTAATGAAGTGCATTGTCTCTGTCAGACAAGGCAGCCTCAGTGTTGCTCATGGGAATCAGGCATGAAGAATGATAATGCAAGCAATCTCAGCCATCAGATGACTCAGAAAAAGCCTTATGCAGCAGATAAGCTTTCTACATGCCATAGTTTCTTGATTTGTTTTTTTACAGCTGAAAAGCTTTAACAGCTATTCCTATATACTTATACTTCAATGTAAATAAAATTTCTTGACTGCTATTGTTTTCTTTCTGCTTCTGCTTTCATATTGTCTTTACAAAAAAGAAGCAAACTAACAAACAAAAAATCGAATCAAATCAAATCAACATGTGTCCTTTTGGAATATTTCATATTCAATTTTTAGCAATTAATTCTTTTTAGGCCAACTGTATGTGACCAGTGTGGGAGCGTCTCTCAAGTCGGAGCAACCGGAGTAACATCTAGCCAAATTACAATTGTATATCATGGATTTCCAAGAGTCACAGGATAAGCAATTTCCCCCCTTGTCCCAAAACTTTGAAAACCCACAACATTTTAGCTCTAATGGGAGCATTTCACATGTCAACACTGGTCTCCATGAGTACTCAGAGACAGACTTTCTGCTGCCCAACAAACTCTACAGTGGATCAAGTCTTAGTCAGTCCACAAGAGCAAAGGATGCAGATAACTCGATTACACCTGTGGAGTCAGTCTGCTCCATGATTCTGCAGATCCTGGTGCCCTTTGTGCTGGCTGGGCTGGGGACAGTCTCTGCTGGGATGCTTCTGGATGTGGTTCAGGTGAGGAATCCAGAGAAAGTTGAGGACCATACAGAAGTCTAAGAAGCATAAGAATTACAAATAAAAAAAAACTATTTAGATTTTCAGCATTGGTGTGTTTCTTTTACTAAAAAGATCATGTGGAGTTGTATTGACTATGGTGCATCTTTCATATTACATTTACATTTACTTCTTCACTGTGTGTGCGTGTTTTCATGGCAGAGCTGGGACGTGTTCCAGGAAATAACAGAACTCTTAATCCTGCTCCCTGCCGTATTAGGCATGAAGGGAAACCTGGAAATGACTCTGGCTTCTAGACTCTCAACTGCTGTGAGTGGAGTCACACACACAATCACACACACACACACACACACACACACACACACACACACACACACACACACACACACTAATTTCAGGGCAATAACATGAGGCATGCTGTGTGACATAACACTGTTTGTGAATATTCTCAATGATCCACGTGAGTTTATCTGGAAGCTGAGTTCCGGCAAAGGGATTTATCTCTTGTTAGATCAAAATGTTTCACTACTCCTCTAAGTAGGGTTTTTAGAAAGTTGGTAGAAGTCTACAAATTTACCCTCCAGAGTGGTTCATAGATACCAAGGATAGATTTCAGACATGGCAAAATGACACTAATATTTGTGATATATACAGTATATACTGTATTACCATATTGTTTCAACTTGTGTTTTTACATTAGGAAAAAATGTGCCTGTTTGAAATATTAGTTGACAAGAATGTATAGTGATCATGTCATATGAGCTTCATCAGTGAGATGTCTTTGACTGTTGTAAAGTCAATATGAAAATCTTACATTTAAGGTAGTATATGTCTGATCTTGTCAGGTGAATGCAGGAAGAATGGAATCTGCTAGAGAAAAGTGGATGTTGATTGTTGGGAACCTGGCGCTCAAGCAGGTACATTGTTTTCATTTGCCAGCAACTGTGTTGATTTTATGTTGCAAGTACCTGATTTTGCTTCAGTATTTTATTATCTGCATAACAGTTCTAATCTCCCAAGACCACCAGTATTTCTAACTATCGCCCTCATATTGCAGCTACAAGCCACCGTGCTGAGCCTGTTAGCCTCCCTGATGGCAATTTTGTTGGGCTGGATGGCAGAAGGGAAGATGCCCTTTGGTCATGCAGTGCTTCTGTGTTCAACCAGTGTTTCTACTGTGTTTGTGGCTTCATTGCTGCAAGGTAACAACACAACCTGCAACCACTGTCCTTAGGCTTTCTTCTAGTGTTTAGACACATACAAAAACACAGCCACACACATCACCATTACATGTGTTCAAACAGGCGCAAGCCTTGCAGTAGGTTGTTTTGCAGTCTCTCGGTGACATGGACGTCATTAGGCCTGATCTTAAGCCCCCCTAAAAATATAGTAATTATCACACTATTTTCAAATTATATATCCATACATTAATACAAAATATTACTGAGAGCAGGTATGCACTTAACAAATAGAAGCAAGACTATGAATTGAAATTAAAAATATTAAATCATATCATAATTAACAATGTAATTACAATGCACTGGCTGTTTAAGCTGCTGATGGTAGCAGGCGGGTATTAGGACCCAGGAGGAAGCTACATATTGCTGCTTGTTAGCGAGGAGCAACGTAGGGCGGATGCTACCACATTATCATAGAAAGTCCTTAACAGAGTCCTGTAGACTCCAAAGGACCTCAGTCTTCTCAGCAGGTGGAGTCGACTCTGGCCCTTCTTATACAGGACGTCTGTATTTGTAGTCCAGTTCAGTTTATTGTTGAGGTAAACACCCAGGTACTTGTAAGAGCCCACTGTCTCAATGTCTTTTATGTCCTATATGTTTACCAGTGTTGTAGGGGATGACTTCCTCCTGAAGTCTATGACTATCTCCTTTGTCTTGCTAGCATTGATTTGGAGAGCGTTGGTCTCACACCAGCCGACAAAGTCACTGATGACCCCCCTATATTCTTGATAGTTTCCGTCTGATGTTAGCTGTATGGTTCTGCTTGTCTGTGGATGTGCACGGTGCAATCTTGTGCTGTAATGACATATCAAAGGACCCCAAAAACAAACACAGTGCAGTTTTACAACCCCTTTTTAGACACCTATGGAATGTGACTAATACAAAGTCTGTTAACCATTATAGATGGGTGCAGACCCTTCTCTGCAAGTATATGTTAGTAAGTTAAGTAAAATTAATATCCAAGATAATACAAAAGTTCCCATAACACATCCAGTATTATTTCAGCA
>JAUYWH010000024.1:7276446-7435568 GCA_034779795.1 Ctenopoma multispine | reverse complement strand
TCTCTCTTTTCTTCATGGTTGACCAGCGGAGAGATCCTTTCAGACTGCATTACCTGTATTACCTGACTTTGTATATCCAGCAATAAAAGTTGTAGTAATTTTAAAGTCAAGCATTTTAGAGTATTCATTGAACAAAGTTTTTCTACAACACTACCAATCACATGTTTGGACACACATTGAAATGAACATGTTTGTGAAAGAAAAGCAAATTTCATAACATCAAATTGATCAGAAAGAATGTGTAAACATTGTTGAAACATTGTAAATGACAATTGTAGCTGAAATTTACATAAACATACAGAGGCCTAAATTCTGCAAACAGTTCTGTCTTCCAATAGCATGTCATGTTTGCTGGTGCAAATATATTAATTTAAAAGGAAAACTTATCATTAGAAAACCATGTGCAATGATGGTAACACGACTGAAGACATGTATCTTTTCATGAAGAACATGGTCATTCCTATGTGCGTCCAAACGTTTGACTGGTTAATCCTACTGTAAAAAATGTCTGAGGACTCTCGATGGAACCAACTCTGGTCTTCATTAAAAATGTTTCTTTCCTCTCGAATCATGTTGTTCGAGAGAGTTTTTATTTTCCCATGTTCATACTTTCTCTCCTCCGTAAGAGCAGCAGCAGCTGCACCATGGAGACGGCTTTGTTTACTCGCGGGATCAGCTGATCGCACTGAGGACGCCGGACATTACCGATCTAACTTTGGCAAGAACTTTAGACATGCCCGATGAAATAAGAATGAGGAGAAGGAGGGGATGCAGAGGAGGAAGAAAACAGCGTGGTGGCGGTGGGATTAAAGAACGTTTTTAGAGAAAGTAGTCTCCTATGTTTCACAGAAACGTGGCTACATGATGATGGTATCCCCGACTCCAACGTGAACATTGATGGTTTCAGCTCTGCGCGGGCTGACAGGACGAGGAAGGAGAGCGGGAGGAGGAAAGGAGGGGGGCTCGCTGTTTACAGAAAACGTTTACGTCAACAACAGGTGGTGCTGTCCTAACAACGTTTCTGTGAGGGAGCGTGTCTGCACCCGTGATACTGAACTTTTGGCTGTGGGACTGCGTCCAGAGAGTTTTCTCATGTATTATTGATCGCTGTTTACATTTTCTCCATCTGCTAACACCGCTGCTGCGTGTGACGTCATACAGACTGCAGATCAGACATCCTGACGCCCTCCATATCATCTCCAGAGACTTTAATCACGCCAACTACATTTACCCAGCATGTGAGCTGTCCCACCAGGGGGAGAAGACAATGGACCTAATGTATCCTAATGTTAAAGATGCATTCAGCTCCACTGCCCTCCCGCCCCTGGGCAAGTCAGATCTCAACTTGGTCCACCTCCTACCACAGTACACACCACTACTAAAACAGTAAAGAAGTGGACGGGGGGGGGGCAATGAAGCCCTGCAGGTGTGCTTTGAAACCACTGGAAGACTCTCTGTGGGCCTCATGGTGATGAGATTGATGGACTGACAGACTGCATTACCGACTACATTAATTTCTGCATAGACACCCATGTACCCATAAAAACTATTCACTGCTTCCCCAACAACAAGCCCTGGGTCACCAAGTATACATCCTGTTCAGGTCTGGTGACAGGGAGGCAGTGAAGAGGGTTCTGTCTGTCAGGATCAAAGAGGGAAAGGAGTCCTACAGGAGGAAACTGAAACAGAACATCCAGCAGCAGAACACCAGGGGGGTGTGGATGAGCACGAGGACCATCACTGGCTATAAGACCAGTAGCCAGGTGACTGGGAGCACCGTAAATCATTTTTTAAATAGATTCCAAGCCGGGTCTCAGAGCCACATGCACCTCAGCTCTTTTTTTCCTTTTTTGCTTTCTCCAGTGCATTCAACAGCATCCGGCCTGCACTGCTGGGAGAGAAATAAAAAAAACTGCTTGTTGACCCTCCTATGATTTCCTGGATCATGGACTACCTCACTGGCCGCCCCCAGTACATCCGCCTTCAGAACTGTGTGTCTGACATTGTGGTCTGCAGCACGGTGCCCCACAGGGGACGGTTCTGTCCCCGTTCCTCTACACCCTGCACACTTCAGACACAACTCCGAGTTCAACCATCTCCAGCTCAACATCAGCAAAACAAAGATACTGGTGGTGGACGTCAGAAAATCTGGGGGTCCTGTCACTACTTTTTCTATACTGGGGGAGGAGGTAGTGGTTGTGTCTGAGTATAAGTACTTGGGTGTGTACAAAAAACTTGACTGGTCAACTCACACAACAGCTCTGTACAAAAAGGCCCAGAGCAGACTGTATTTTCTGAGGAGGCTCAGGTCTTTCAATGTCTGCAGCACCATGCTGCAGATGTTTTATGAGTCTGTGGTGTCCAGTGTCATTTTCTTTGCTGTGGTTTGCTTGGGCAGCAGCTTGAAGGTAGCAAACACTAACAAACCTGTGGCCATCAAAATGTACAAATCCTCTTCTTTATGTAAAGGGGAGGGGGGAGGAATAATGTCATAATCATATTTATAATCAGATAACCCCACTACATTATACACTGTACTGATTTGACCCAAATTTTACCTAGTTTTTATTCATTTTCTATTATTGTTATTACCAATTTTGTTCTGTATATTGAGTATTTGTGTTGGTGTTAATCTTTTCTGGTTGTGGTTCTTTCTTTTTCTTTCTATCTGTTTGAATCAAGAGCTGCTGTAACATGCCAAAATAATTTCCTTCTGGGTTTAATAAAGTTTTTTGAATCTTGTATGTTACATTTGATGTCCCATTTGTCTCCCTGTGTGCTTTGCATAGGAAGAATTATTAATATGTTTAATTATGCACGGGGTCTATTATTTTTGATTGCAGAATAAATGCCCAAATTCCTTTGGGCTTAATTATCAAAGCCTACATGCAGAAGTGGCACATTTGTATCTCCACACCACATGTGTTTTATAATTACAGGTAAAATAAGGGGTAAATCAACTATGAAGGAACAGGAAGAGTTGAAGGAACAGTTTTACTTTCATTCAGGTTAACAGTTGACAGTGCAACCTCATACTATAGTGATTTTAGTTGTGTGTCTTTAACTCTCTTAACTCTCTTAAGGTATCATTATGGTGGGAGTGATTATTGGCTCCAAGCGCATGGGAATCAACCCTGATAATGTGGCGACACCAATGGCAGCCAGCTTTGGGGATCTCATCACGCTTGTATTACTGGCCTACTTCAGTCAGTGGTTCTACTCCTTAATAGGTAGAGGATGATGAAAATAATAATATTGTCTTTCAGTTTGATATTGTTTAACACACACTGTATAGTAACAGTGAAGCAAGAGAACATGCAATTTTTACTTTTGGTCAATAGATGACACTTGTTACACCTGACTGACATCATGGCTTTAGAAAGAGTCCTGATAGACTATGTATATTTAATGTGCATACAGTTAATACTAATACATGTGTATTAATAGAATTACATTAAAAGTGTTAATATTAATGTTGTCTTGGCAGATCTGCATCCCTATGTGCTGTACCTGGTTGATCTGTTATTTGTGTGCTTGATTCCTCTTTGGGTGGTTATTTCCTCCAAACACCCAGCCAGTCAAATCCTGCTCCGCACAGGCTGGGAACCAATCATTACTGCAATGGTCATCAGCAGGTACTGAGTCTCGTATCTACCCTCTAATCACTGTCAAAATACTGATTTGTATTTAGATTATTGTTCAAACCCAAAAATTATTAAATTAATTTAATATCCATATATTGGGTTCGATTCCCGGGGTCGGCCGGGTGCCTTTCTGTGTGGAGTTTGCATGATCTCCCCGTGTCGGCGATCTGTCCGTTAAATAAACTCTATGCTATACTTCTGTTAATTACTCTGCTACGTAAGCTTTACGGTTCGGATCGGGTGAACCACCATTGGTGAGACTTGGGATTTATTGCCACCTTACAGCAGTGTGTCATATGTGGCAATAAATCCCTGAACGCTTACGTAGCAGAGTAATTAACAACTTTAACTTAACTTTGATTTTTATTTCTTTTAGTATTGGGGGACTTATTCTGGACAAGACCGAGTCAAATCCAAACTTGGCAGGAATGTTAATTTATGCCCCGGTCATAAATGGTGAGTTGTTATCTTTTGTAACATTTTCAGTTACGCATGACCTGTTTTTGTCAAGATAGACAAGGCAAAGAGCGGAGAAATGCCGGATGACAAAAACTGTAGTGGAAAGCCTCCACTATAAAGCTCACTGTAACTGTGCCAGTGATGCTCATGAATTAATTTCTTACCCCTGCCACAGAAGTGTGACAAATAGCCCAAGTAAATGATGGGTCACTTAAGCTTTACCTGACATTGGTAAGTTTCTATTATATTTGCGCAATAAAATATTGTGTCGACCTGAACAAAATATTTCTGCTTTGTCAATACTGCACAAGGGAATGACTAAAGACAATAGCTGTAATATATTATATCTTTGTTTCTCTTCTGTTGATATGTGAGCTAAATATTTGTTGCTAGAACAGATGGAAAATAAACCGGCCTGGCCAGTGTTTTTTGCCCTCTAGGGCTCCACATAAGTCACACTATTGAAAACTGTAAGTACACGTAGAGATTAGAAGTTAAGAAGGCATGATGCACAGAGGTTTACTTGTCACGTTATGCACATGAACGAACACTCTTCAAGCACGAGATGGAATGCACGTGAATTGTAAGATGCTTACGAGATGGGAATACCCGGAGGTCTTCAAGAGTTGAAAGGGTTATGGTTGATGTATGACATACCTCTCGAAAATACAAAAGTGATAGAAGGCCCTATATTTAACCCTCTGACAATGATGGTAACTGTCTGCAAGAGATAAAAACAGGATAAAAGACTAAGCAAAAACAACCTTACAAAACTCTGTATTCCCTCTAGCTCCACTAACAGTGGCACACTGGACTCCTGAAAACCAACAGTTTCTATTTGTTTAGGGCAGAAGCTCACAAACTGTATTATGTCTAGTGATCATGTAAGTGAGAGACACTTAATCCAGAATTAAATCTATATGCTAACTGATTTATTATTTAAAAAATTGTAGACATTTGCCATGTGTGCTACTGACATTTGCACTTGAAATGCAAAGTGCTTGCTGGTTTCCTGCTTTGTGCAGAGACCTGCAGCACAGGGGGAAAAAAACTCTAGTTTCCTGTATGTCATAATCAGGGTTGTTTTCCTCAACAGATTTTTTTAGCCTTTAAATGACAGCTTGCCAGTGAGTGATGCCGACAGGAAACATCAGGTGAAGACATGTGTAGTTGCAAGGTGTCTCCTTTATATTATCATATATTGTCATATACATATCATAGACATACATATTCATATCATTTATTATCATGCTTATATTGTATTCACCTAGACTGCATTGCACTGTGTTTTATCTGTGTCCTGATTTGACCCTTGGTTAACTTGAAAACAACAGATGTGTCCGTCCACTGAAATTAACTTGTTTTGAACATTATTCTGAGAAATATTGTGAAATGTTTCTGGTAATTTCGACAAAAACAGGATGGAATTTCCTTTTCCATGATAAGAACAGGCCACTGGCCAGAAGTGATTTGGCGCGTAACCAAGGTGTTGTGTAAGGTTGAAATACTGTGTTTTGGAGATGGGATAAAAATGGTTGTCACAAGAGCCGAGGGTTCTCTCTTCTTGATCAACGAGGGAGATCCTTTCAGGCTGCATCCTTGACCTGTATTTTACCTGACTTTATATATTCAGCAATAAAGATTGAAGTAATTCTAAAAGTCTAGTATTCAGTGTGTATTGCTTTAATAAGAGTTTTCTACAACAAATTGGCGTCACGAACATAGGACAAGCAGGCTCAATGACTAGGAGTCTTCATCACTGGCACAGCTCCGGTCGGTCCAGGTAACCTCCTCAGACCAGTTTGAATCAGCCGGCATGAAAAAAGGTAAGAATTTAGCTTATTTGGGATTGTTAAATTAAGATTCGGTGGTCTTTGATGGTGTTGGATAAGCCGGAGCTGGTAAGACCTGATTTGAGTGTTGAGACTTTTTGAGCTTCTTGTAAAGATCCTATGCATTGCTTTGATGTTCATAGTTTTAGGTGTACGGGTGCGGTTTGGAGGTCTCTGCATATGCATGTTACTAATAGCATGGGGCTGTGAGTAAAATCCTAGGTGTTCTTTTGATAGTGGCAGCAGTTTGGTATTTAAATTTTTGTGATATTAGCGTCTTTGTTTGTTTCTCACGTGTGTGAGTAAGAGTTTGATTGTTGAAGGTCCTGATCACCCTTCTCTTTCTGTTTCTCTTCTCTGAGATGAAGTTTGGCATTTAAAGTGACAGTGTTAGTTTTGCTACTGGCTCAGTTGTGGAATCTGAAAAGCCAGTGTTTAGGGGTTGTGAATCAAGTTGGTCTACTAAAGTAGAATTTATTTAAGTTGCAGTTGGTGATTTTGAGCTGTGCTTACTTACTTACTGTGTGTATGCAGCTGACAGCTGTCAAGATACTGAGATATATAGTTGGCTAACAGTAAAATCCACGTTCAGCGCTGTGTAAATATATATATTTTTTTCTGTGCTGTACTGTGCTGTTTTATTCAGTTTTATGCTAGTTGCCTGTCTGTCATTTAAAGTTTTCTGCTTTTCTCTCTTGCTGTATTGTGTGCTGCTCTGAGGGCTGGCGTTGGGCCAGGAAGTGTGTGCGAGTGAAAGGAAAGGAGAGTTGCTGAGCATTTCTCTGTGAGGGAAAGGCTGTTTAGTGTGTGTATGTTTTTTGTTGTTCTTTATTTTGATTTGTGTGTCGTGGCGTGTATTTTGCTCTTGCATCACATATCTTACACATATATCACATATTTTGCATGTAGCCTATGTAATATTTGCCTATGTAATATTTGCATTCTGTTATAAAGTTGTGTAGTTTTATTTGCTGTTAATTATCATATAATTATAAAATATAAGTTGAGATATTTTATAAGGGGATCGATGAAGAGGTTACAGGGAGATTTATTGATAGCTTTCCCTTAATAAGCCTGATTGGCAGTGTTCTTCTGGTTTACAGAAGATATTTGCCTAACAGGCGTCCCGACTCGGGACGCGAACCAGCAACGTTGCGTTTAGATGGCTTGTGCATGAACCTCTGGGCTACTAGTGCACGCCATAGCCTTGACTTTTATAAAGATGCATTCTCTCTTCATCTGAAAGAGGCCATGACCTTTTGTCTCGTTGCTATCTGGTGTAAGAGACTGGAGGTGCTTAGTTAAACAGATTCCATTATATTTTTTAATGAATGGACTCTTTGATCCAGAAATAAATATAATCATATAAGACAACAGAAACTGATAATTATTCTAATATGCAAGATAAGTGAACTACCACCGGCATCCTGTGAGGGATGATACTAGAGATAATTATGATAGAGAGTTTATTGCTCAAATGCCAACAGTATGCCACCAGCATCAGCATGAAATCTTGTGGTATGTGAGAAAATATTCATTTTTTATTACAGTATTAATCATTAATTACAATACCTGCCTTATAGGCAAATTGTTATAGTGTCAGAGTTATAGTTATAGTGTCAGAGGGTTGCATCTTCTTCTGTACTTCAGTGTGTGACATGAGTCATCTAATAACAGAAACACTGCAAAGGAGCAATGGACATATGATAAGTTGCAGTATTCATGCATGGCGATGGTGCCTAAAACTACGCCATCAGCAAAGGACGAACCGCATCCTTCCTGATTTTCCTCTGTCTGCACAGTCCTCGTGCTTCTCTTTGGTCTCGAGTGTGCAGGATACTTACAGATACAAAGATTACCCACCAGAATGCGCCTTTTCTATAAAAACTCACCAGACAGCAGCATTTGAATCATGGAAGAGCAAGATCTCCCCCTAAAGACAATTGAACTTGTCAATTGACATTAGCCAAAGCTACGATGAATGATAAAAGAAGATCCTCTGATGTCTGTTTATGTTCAGAGGCCACCATTACTCAAAGATGGAATCCACTGATTTTACTTTGCATAGTTTGTTTACAGGTCTTGGTCAGTGCTATTACATATACTGTGAAAAGGCTGCCCTCAAACTTACAAAGATGATGGAAAATAGCTCTCAGATTCACACCTGCATCTTTATACAAAACATATGTTGTTCACAAAAAAGTTTTCTTAGTAAACAGCATTCTGTCTGTGTTAGGTAAGAAGTGGCTGTCCGTTTTATCTGGGTGTTAGTTTAGATTCAACTCTGTGAATCAATTAACACTCAAGCAAGTCGTTACAAAACACAATTTTGTATGATTTTACATTACATACTGTCTAACAAACAAACTAACTAACTAACTAATAAAGCCTGTACAATCTGTACATAAAGAAGCTTTCATTATCATCACGGTGACATACTCCCTAAATATGCTATCATGTGCTGGGAATAACCTTCATAATGCTTGTCTCATATACAAAATGTTAAATGGTTTAGCACATCCCCCACTTAACACATGTACAGTATATATCAGAAAAATGGGAGAGATCTAGTTTTAAGATAGGGCAATTACTTTACCAAGAAGAAAAACATCCTTTGTACAGGCAGCATTTACAGTAAGACCACTTAACATAGTTGTTATTAAGTTCCACTTAATATATCACACAGTGACTGTTAAAAAGGTCACTTCAATAGGCCTAATTCCCTAACATCTACTGTGTTTTGTTTGTGACATTATTGCTGTGGTATAATTTTTCTGTTAATCTGATGAGTTAGAGGGTTGTGTGTGTGTGTAGTGTCCCTACACACATTACGGCCATAGCAACACACATTCCTGATGCCAAAGTTCACACAGGTCACCATAGTGTTTCAAGACCTATTAACATCACAGAATTTATGAGTCCCCTACATCTAACAGATGCTGGACCTGGCCTGACCAAAGCAGGGTGTAATTCACATACTGTGGAATGCACATCCCTGTCTGGGGTCTGGCAAATTAAAGACTGGTAACATGTCTGGAACCACGATTTTGTGAAATTCACAGATCGGACTTGATTAAGCCACCTGATGCAATGGTGCCATCCTTAGGTTAAATAATGCATGCCGTTTGTCTTCATGCATCAGGTAGTGGTATACATATCATATGCGTGTATTTAATAATTGTTGATTATTATTCTTTATAGTATTCCAGTTGAATGGGTTTATAATAGTTAGTCCAGCTGATGAACCTAGATCAAATTATATTATATTGTTCTATTCTATAACACCAAATCTTCATCTTGACGTGTTAAGTCTTTAGTAGGGGTGGACAGATCGATCCAAATATTGATAGTGTCGATACCAGCATTGTTAATGGTATTGGATTGATACTGGCATTATTGGATGGATAGTTCAATACTAGAAAAGATTGCAAAAGTAAAATGTGAGGATTTGAGTAGAGAGGAGATGAAGTGGCAGCTTTCTGTGAGGCTGCAGCTTCACACCCCTTTTCTGTTCTATTCTTTTCAGGCATTGGTGGAAACCTTGTCTCCATTCAGTCTAGTCGTATTTCTACTAATTTACATTTGAGTTACTCACCTGGGGACATTCCTGAGGACCGTAAGGGCTGCTACAACCCATGTCGCACCTTCATTGGTTCAGGTAATTACCAGATAATAATAACAGAATAATAATAAATAAAATAAATAATAAAGTGTGATGCCCCTTGAACTAATACACACAGACCCCACACACCTGATTTTGGATTTTGTCATGGCAGGAGCAAACAATCGATCTGCCCAAATTCTGCTTCTTCTGGTCATTCCTGGTCAGCTTATTTTCTTATACGCCATCCACCTGATGAAAGGGGGACACACTTTTCCAAGTCCTCTCTTGACTGTCTCCTTTTTGTCTGCTTCCCTCATCCAGGTGAGTCAAGCATGTAGTAATATTTCCCTTTTTAGACTTCTTCAATAAATGCAATGTGTCTTTCTCTTAGGTCTTCACGCTGCTCTGTATAGCCGACTGGGTGGTCCACTGCTTATGGCGAAGGTGTAAAGACCCTGACACTTACTCAATACCCTACCTCACAGCCCTTGGGGACCTTTTAGGGACTTCTCTCCTCTCTCTTGCCTTTCTCATGCTGTGGTGCATTGGTGACTCCGGCAGTTTATAGGTTCTAAACAAGAGAAGACTTGATGAAGAACAAATACAACAACACATCAAATATGGCAATAAAATGCTAAATACAAGGAAAAGGAAGCTGCATATTGTTAATTAAAGCAATCAACCATTTATTCTTTATGTTTTGTTTTCCATTTATCATTATTATTATATAACAGAAAAGTGTCACAGTAAGATTTGTCACAAGTGGCAAATACGCTGATACTGAACATATAAATGAAATGTTTACAGACGACGTAGTTTTGTCCTACATCCTGTAAGTGTATTGAAACTATATATGCGGTGTTTTCACCATTATTTGGATCAACTGGTTTTCTGGCTCCGGATGTGTTTTATTTGGCAGGAAACATGCCCAAATGGCTCTTTTAATGCCGAAGGTCGTGACCCCTGATTTAGTCTAACATTTATTTTATTTTGAATTGTCAGCTGTTATATGTCACAAATGTTCAGAAGCTATTTAGTAATGTTGTAATATATTATGTTAAATATTTTTGTTTATTGCACTTGAAACATGATGTTTTTTTACAGACTTACTGCAGACAAACTATCCACACACTGATAGCTCCCAGCTAATTTATTACAGCTAAGTTGGGCAGGCAGTGACCCAGGAAGTCCAAAATCCGATTACACTATGAGGTCTTCAAGCCCAGCAGGTCCAGCTTCTATATTTGTTGTTGAGGAATTATGGTATTGAATGCTGAGCTAAAGTCAATGAACAGCAATCTCAGTATTTAGGTGGGTGAGGGCAAGGTGGAGTGCAGAGGAGATGGCATCATACGTGGACCGGTTGGCCTGTGGGTGAACTGGAAGGGATCCAGCATGGTGTAAAGTCTGGATTTGATGTGGCGCGTGATTAGTCACTCAAAGCACTTCATGACGGTGGAGGTCAGTGCAAAAGGGCGGTAGTCTTTTAAGCAGGTTTTCTTAGGCACAGGCAGGACAATAGCAGTTTTAAAGCAAATAGGCCAAACAGCTGACTCAAGGACATGTTGAAGCTGTCTGTGAGAACATCCTTGAGTTCGTCTGTGCTAAAATAATTTTCCAAATGTTCAATAAAGAACAGTAAAGTCAATAAGAAGGACACTGGAGACAGCAGGTACATCGTACAAAAGTTTTAATATTGTATAAGAGGAGCAGTTACAGAGTAACAAAACAGCAGGATGTTACACAGAAGTGCTCAGCTCACTGTTAGGTGCTGAGACTTTTTATATTTTCCTTGCAGACAGAGGGTGAAAGTTAGTCGTCTTCCACTTCAACTTTTACTCCAGTGACCTTAAGTTGACATATGATGCTGACGTAAAACAACTCCCAAAAAATACCTCCTGCAGTAAGCTGTGGTTCTCTTTTCTGATTATACTGTTTTACTTATGGTTTCAGACATATGATCATCCAGTCTTAACCATATCCTGGTACACTGTGCCCTAAGGTCATCAGGTCAACTTAAGTTCAACATACAAAATACAAAATTCTTATAACAGTCTGAACAGTTTTTCAGGACTTGGCCAGGTACGTTTTCTGGCCCAGCAGTGTTGCGTGGGTTAACCACAGAGGTGGTAAGTAACTAAGTACATTTACTCAAGTACTGTACTTGAGTACGGTTTAGAGCTACTTGTACTTTACTAGAGTTCCATTTTTTACTTTTACTCCGCTACAAACCAGTGTATATGGATTAACTTCCTGTCACTATATAAGGTTAAAATCAGCTCCACCTTCACCAACTTCTGTTTCTGTTCCACAGTCTGTAGGTAACAACACATTTTTACCATAATTTTTACCTTTGAGAATTTGTTGAACAAATCTGGACTAAACTTCTACATGTATGTTTTCACCAGCATCAAATTCTATATTGTTTAGACACACTTTTTTCTTAGTGGAGTACTTTTACTTTTGTACTATAAGTAAGATTTTGTGCATGTACATTAGTACTTTTACATTATGAAAAATTAAAGAGTACTTCTACTTTTTCTCTAGGCAAATACTTGCACTTTTACTCAAGTAGTGAGTTTGTGTACTTTATACACCTCTGGTTAACCATAGTAAGTGATTTCTTCACACTTGCTGAGGAGAGATGTAGGATCTGGTTACTGGTGGGGGGTTGAGACTTCTGTGCTGAAAACTCCCTCGGCAAATAGTTAAGGTCTGCATCACCCTGATATAACGTCAGGGTTAGTCAGTCTGATTATGTTCTAGTCATCACAAACTGTGTCTCAAAGATAAGTAAGATAGTAAGATAAGTAAGTAAGTCACAATCACAAACTCTGCCAGCGTGCCTTTGTGTTAAGGACAAATACACAAATGAATTTAAAAAAATTAGACAAATAAATATAATCTAACTTGTGCGTCCTTGCACTCTGGAAGGAAACCCCTGCAGCCAACAGGAGACCATGCAAATGCCATACAGAGAGACCCCAGTCAGCCAGCAGGTTTGAACCTGGAACTATTTTGCTCTGAGTTTACAGTCCTAACCACTGCACCACCTCAGCTGTGAGAATCATATTTCTCCGGCTGGGTGCTAGAGAAATTGTTAGAAGATTGTAGTGAACTTATGTTAACCTTATTTAGTTGTTCTATGTTAACCTTTAATAATACAGATCTGCTTTGCCTCAGGGCCTATGTTAACTATTTACCATGTAAATGGATACATTTTTTATGTCCTCCCTCAGCTTATGGAGTTATGCCTCCTGTGCAATGTAACTATCACGCCATTTATTATCATGCCAGGGTTGTTTTATGTATACGTATGGGGGGAGATGGGACTCTCTGTATCTTGTTTTGACTATAAGAGTGTGTGTGACCAACCGGCCTGCAAGCAGACACTGACAGACCTTGATGCTGTAAGCTTGTGTGCTCGATGGCTGGCAACAATTAAACCTTTAAAAAACACCACTGCAATTCAGATGATGATCTCCAGTGAATTTATTTAAGTATCAGAGAATATTCTTAACACTGGGATCACCATGAGTTCAGTCTGAAAGAAACTGCATTCAAGGTCACCATCATATCAAGGTCTGTCAGTGTCTGCTCGCAGGCAGAAAAGTCACACACTCTTTCATGGACAAAATACGATAACAGAGTCCCAGTCCCCCCGCATGCATACATAAAATAACATTGACAAGGCTCGGAACTATGAAATAAGGTTAAAGGTGACATAGGCACTCCACATAGGGACTATAACTCCATAACCCAAGGGAGGACAACAAGAAATCACTAAGTATGGTTAACATAAGTTCACTATATTATGTCTAACAGTTTCTCTAACAGCATGTCTGCAAAGCTCACTTTTCCCTGTATGCACTAGAATGCCAAGCTCGAGTTTATTTAAGTCTGGACAGAAAGCCAAAATGGAAAGAAAAAAAATGTGTTTAAGATTTTTGATGTTAACATGTCTTAGAATGCACTGTAAGACTAAAGAGAACAGATACTTCAACTGTATCTGTGAGATGTGGACAAAAGTTAGATTTTAGTAATACGTTGAGGAACGCCCAGGCATATTGTTTTTTAACACAGATCAAAACTCTTGTCCCTGAATAAAAGGAATGAAACTGATCTGGTTGTCAAGTGTAGTTTGAGTTCTTTCTACTCTTTGTTATCTGTACTGAGCTGTGGTAACACACTAATTTCCCTGCTGTGGGATCAATAAAGTCTTATCTTATCTTAGTTTGAAGTACACCAACAGCCATAGAATGACAGCGATTTACAGCATATGACTAATATACCAAGAAATTTTATTTTGGTCACAGTATCTTTGTATCTTCTCAATAATACTGGACTACTACTACTGGACTAGGTTGAATCTTTGTTCTCTCATTGGAAAGGTTCTTTGTTCTAACTGTCTGGTGGAGGAACCCAGATATTTGATCTAAGTGCAACTGTTGAGCTGATAACACTTTGAGGATCAAAGTCCCACCAAGCCATCAAGTTTTTAGGGTCATGCCTGAAAGTGTGAATGACTGTTAAATCCCAATAAAGATTATTCAGTGGTCTTTTTTAGGATATTCATGACCTGGATTACTGAGAATCTCCACAGACAATGGTCATTAAACTTCATGGGGGGCCTGGAATGGTTTGTAGGTGGCAGATAGTCATGACATACTCCATTGTGATGCATAAGTGGTGTAACAAGGATCCAGCATTTCTTTCTCTTTGTCTGTTGATGGGGCACCTACATGTCACTAGAGACAGTCTACCTTGTCTCATTCGACCGTTTATTTGCATTGTTTACAACTCGTTATCAACCTCAACGACATATATCCAGAGCAGCCAATGGAGCGAACCAATGGAGTGGGTAGTTCAGTGATGATCAGTAGTAGGACATGAATATGAATTTGAATTAACTACCTGCGTGTTCGTTAACTAGGAGAGTGAACTGGTCAATTCAAAATCGGTTTCATTTGCAGAAAAGCAAAGTAATACAGAGCTGGGTCTTAGGCTTCTGGCCCTAACCACAATACATAAAGTAGTGTCAGGGCACGAAGGCTGACACTCTATTGTGTCCTGACCCAGTATATATGGACGGTTACATAAGGGAGTTGCCTTCTCCTACTGGCTAGTGATCTTTCTCTTGGACATGGATTGACCCCCAATTGTTCTGCTTGCCTGTTGCTTATCTCCTTCCTGCAGAATCTGCATAGTGCAATCTTGTGCTTTAACGACATATCAAAGGAAAGCAGACACAACATAGTGGAGTTTTACACCCCCTTTTTACACACCTATGGAATGTGACTAATACAAAGTCTGTTAACCAGGAGTTAGGTGCATCCCCTTCTCTGCAAGTATATACCTGAGTTAAGTAAAGTTAATTTCCAAGTTAACACAAGTTCCCATAACACATCCAGTATTATTTCCGCATTTACAACAGGACATTTCCCTTCTTCCATTGGCCGGTGAATTGTGTGGTGTTATGCTGTCCGCTCCTCATTGGGTTTCCCCTGTATGTTGTCCATCTCCAGGAGGCGTCACCAGGACTGAAAGCCTAGGGGGGCTTAGCCCCCAGGGTTGTAGGAAGAAATTAGCGCATACAGCGAGCGCTGAAACGTTTTTGCCAAATATAAATAGACTTCATTAATTTTATTATCTCTTGTACAGCAGTTCTGCTGTTATCTGGCAAATTTTCTTTCAATTGCTACTCTGGAAGATCCCCTGCCTTTGGTTTCCTCAGTCTTTAGGATGTCTACTTTATCTTTTAATAACAGTCTAAATGAGTCCATGAGTTTAGGTATTTTAACAGCCAACACGTTGGGGTTTGTTCATTAAAACTTGCAGCAAATATATCCATCAATGCATTTATTAATATTAAATGTGATACATAATATCTAAAGATATATAGTTTAACTTCTCTTTCTTCTTGCTTGGTGTCTTTCCAAATAAAGTTATTTATTTCTGTCTAACATTGATATTTCTCTGTGCAGTTAAAGAGACATAAGATAACATATATTTTTACAATAAAAGTAATAGCACACATGCCGGGAGCGAGCCGGTCGATCTGATTTATATTTTGTCTGGGTTCTTTCTCCCGTTCGAGCCGCATTCCGGTTGACGGAAGAATAAGATATAGAGAGACCCGTTTAGAGGTGGATAACAATATGTGCCTCCAGGCACCAATAATTATTACCATAATTAAAGGGGGCTTCAGCCCCCCTAAAATAGACTTAACGATATGCATGCAGACCCTACAGTTTCTTGGACTGTGCCGTGCAGGTCCTCCTCTTGCAGGGGGCGTCACACACTAAGTGTTGGAGAAAGAGGAGGAGCAGAGGCTTGGTCCTGTTCTAGTAGAAAAGCAATAAAAAGCTACATGGAACAATATGCTAGTCGGCGTTCCGGTAAACAACTGGGAGAATTAGTTGATATTTCGCAGATTACAAATGGATGCATGAACGTCAATGAACGAAGCTTTTTTTTCCCTATACGGACTACGGATGTTTACGGGGTTACTGCTGAAGCTGTCGAGTCGGGACAAACGTAAGTAGCTTGAATGTTCACTGAAATCGATACAGGGCGGTGACAAACAACACCCGATGTGGAAAAAACGATGTGTCTGCTAAGACTTTACGCACTGCAGTGATTATGTGAAGCACTGCGTTTAAAAGCCCGTGTACTCGTAGGGATTTTGATGCATAAATACTAGCACAAGCTGAAAAAGAATATACAGTGAGCACAATTTGAGTCGAATAACTGATGTCGATGACCGATGTGTCTGCTTCCTTCAGCGTGCTGAAGGCATAAATGTGGAGGAAAGTATCCAGAGTTGCAGTGTTACTGCGTTATGGTGTGAGTCACCAGATTTAAAGCGGAAAACACCTAGAGATCCTCTGGAAGTATCGAAAGATATTAATCAGAATCAATTTACAAGCATTTTTGTAAGCATGTGTTTTGGTTTTAAGTTTTCAACTATCACTGTGGAAACGGAAGTTAGGGAACGCACCGTTAACTTATCCTATATACTCCCTATATAACATAACGCCAGCTGCATTTATGTCGCACAGTGATGAGACAATAGTCTGTGTAAGCAGCAGAGTCCCTGCTGTCACATGACCCATTGTTTGTTTGGTTTGCTTAAAGTGGTGAAATTAGCAGAAGCAGTAGAGTGGACGTGCGCTTTTCGTGTTACATGCCCCTATAATTGCTTGGTATTTCATTTGGGGTTAAGTGTGAATGGCCAATTGGCGATGTGTCGTTTTTTGGCCCAGATGCTAGCTATCACTCTCCTACTGCTGATAAAGTGGGGACAGTAAGCTTGCTCTTTTCACTAAGCCTACATTGCTTCTAACACACCAAATATGATTTATCAGATCAATATTAAATGCTATAATATTATGATATATTATGATATTGCATGTAAGTACCTGATATTTTGGACCTAATACAGCTATTTCCAACAAGGGGCAAAAAAAAGGCTTGTGGGTATCTGTCATTAACCATCAGATTCATTTTCCTGTTTGTATGTGTAATGTTAAGTTGGGTACTGAATGTTTTGCCCCTGCAAAAAAATATATTATTTTATTTTAAATTAATACAGCATGTTAATATTAAAATTTTTGTTTTTCTCTTACAGGACAGTTACGTTTTCATCCTACTTAAAGGAGAAAAAAAATGCATTCTATATGGATGAATGGACAGTGCCAACAAGTTGGACCAGCCTCACAAGCTGTGACTCAACTCACCTATGATGCCCTGAGGAATCAGCAAGCTGCTAGTGCAAATAACTCATGTCAGTACAGGATGGTGAACATGGGAGTCCAACAGCTGCAAAGTGCTAATTTAATCTTTCATGATGGAAGTAATGGACAGAAACATACAAATCAGCAGACGTCACAAGCTCCTCAACAAACGGTTTCTTTTCCGTTGCCAGCTGAAGGGAATAATAACAATCATTATGTCAAAAACATTACTACTAATACTCAGACTGGAAACCCTTGTTTGCCATTCAGTAATGGATTTCCGGCCACCACACAACAACAGTATTTTGATCGCAGCTCTGCTCTTCATTCATCAACCCAGATGCCACCTGGCATGATGCAAGCAAACACTTCATACCCTCAGCAAGACATGTCACTATGTTGGGCCCAACCAGTTCATGCGAATAAATCAAGGGGGCAGAATGGTACCATTGTGTCTGATCTCCAAAATTATAGCGTCCAGAAACCTGTGCATCAGAATGTGAGTAGAGAGGCAATGAAACCTGTTTCAGCACACACTACAAAAGTCGCATTGCTTCTGCGTGAACAAGAAGTTTGCATCAGCTCTTTGGTATCTGCCACTCCACAAAACAGACAGACCAGTCCAGTTTATAACCAGTATCCCAAACAAAATGACGCTCAGCACAGACCCCCTTCTTCCCTCCCCCCAAGTTATAGTGCAGCTTTCCTTCAGTCTCTCAGGAATAAGGGCAATACAACAAACTCACTGTCAAACAGACAGTTTTTTCATGTTTCTAGCACAAGTCAGAAAACTCAACAATATACACCTCAACTAAACACAATAGTTTACAAAGGGGGTGAGGCCACATCTACTGGAAACTCCCATAACAGGCAGCGTGAAATCAACAATTTACCCTCAAGGGTAAATGACATGCAGAAATACAACGCTGAGATTGCTAAAATTGTGGATAGCCTGCAGAAGTCATACTCTGCTCAGTCAGATGATCATCATCCATTCAGTACCAGCTCACCTTACAAAAGGCAGCAGTTGGTCAGTGAGGCCAGATTAACAGAATCTAATCGACCTGCACAGCCTGGGACATCATCAGTGGCTCTAGCGTATAACTCAAACACCACTCAGCTGTTACCACTCCATTCTGCACAGTCTTTTTCTAAAACCACCCAGAATGTTATATCAGGAATGCAGCAATTTCAAAATACGCCACCGCAGCAAAGCTCTGTAAGAGACGGTTCCTGTGTCACAACTACAGGTGACAGAAGTAGAAGTAGCAATAAAGCAGACAGTGCATTATCAGAGAAAAAGCAAGTTGGATCATCACATTATGCACCTCTTCTGAGGCAAATGCTTGTGAGCATTTCACCACAGGAAATACAGACGCATTCTGTAGCAAACAGTCATGAAATACTTGAAAAGCGTCCATCAGTGAAACAAAGTGACAGTTCGTTTCATTCATCTCCTGGACACACAGGGACAAGAGCTGTTGCTGTTGTGCAACCATTGTCACAAGAAAGCCACCAGGTTGCCAGCGAGCCTAACTCTTCTAACTCCAAGAGTCAGGTGGGTGAATGCACCACCACAGATGCATCTCCGAGTAACCCTGATAAATCATGTATTTCACCAGATGTAGAAAAAAACAAAAAGGTTGCATGTTTGAGTGGCGGCTTTAGCATTTGCACAGAAAATGCAAATCATAATCTAACCAAGCACTCCGCAGCGCCCACTGATGGTACTGTTGTATCATCTTCCAGTTCATCTGAGCCTCAAGACTTGTCGCAACAACAGTTATGTGCAGATGATACAAGGTCTGAAATGGCTATTAATACACCAGCAGACAAAGGGATTGCAACATCTGCTCAACAATCAGTAACTTCTGAAGTGCCAGTAATTCAAAACAGCGAGATGACAACAAAGCAGAAACTTTCCTTATTCCCAACAACTCCATGGACAATAGTTATGTTAACCAACTTGATATTGGCTGAGGAAAAAGCCCAGATGCAGGTAGATGTTCCAGAGTTTGATTCTGCAAACAAACTGTTGCGAAGGCTTTGGGATGTCAACTGCAAATTTCTCAAGCAAGAGTGGTACAAGGATTTGATCACTAAAACTAAAGAATTCTGTGACAAACATGTAACAAAAAACTCCACTGTTCTGACACAAGTAAAACATAAGAACATGGAAAAAGAACTCAAACAGTACCATGTCCTGAAACACAGGGAAGTTCACTCAGAACCACTTTATAAATCATCATGGTTAAATGTCAATGAGCAGTTAGATGACATTGATACAGAGTTTGGCTTCCCATGGTCTCTGAAGCATTGTCTTAACACATTTGAGATTGGTAAATCAAGCCAGCCAGATCAAGACGGGACTGTCAACAGCGACCTCGCACAAATTGTGAGTGAAGTGCCAAATGATCTCTTGTCAAAAACAGAGCTTCAATCTGTTGGCTCAGGTGAAGAAAAAGAGGCCTCCACTCTTATTACTACCTCAACTAAAACATCATCTACTAACCAGGCAGAAACCACAGATTCAAGTGATCCATATTACTCCTTTGAAATTCAGGTCTTGCCTCCAGAAGAAGCTAAAGTTATTTTCGAACAAGTACAGAGTACAATGCCTAAGAGTATGGATGTGGACAGTCAGCCAGAGGAAGTGATGGACAGTTCAGTGGAGGGTGGCCTATGTGAAGTTCTAGATGTCACATTGGAAGACAAGTCAGTCTTACCAATAGAACAGGTTTGCTGCATAACTAGGTTGGTGGAAATGATTGGTGGGTCTTCTGGGAGTAAATGCCAGTGTAAGAGACAACAACGTCCTATAGACTGTATTGACAAGATCCCAGATGTGGAAGAGACAGCAGAACAAAAAAATGACAAACTGTGTTCAAGGAAGTCAGATACCAAACTCCACTCTGCCATTAAAGAAGATAATGAAGTGAATGGTGGCAACATCTGCATGACATTTAGTTGCCCTGAGATATGCAATGAACTCAGTCCCACCATTGCCTTAAGTGATGATGACAACAAACCTCACTTGTATTTTGATAAAGAAAAGAACATTTCTCAAATAAACTTAAATGATAGCCAGTCAAGTGTTATAATCATAAGTGACAATGAAAATGAAGAAATTAAGTCAGCAGAAAGTAACCCCTCAAGACATTCAGACAATAGCGAAAAGGAAATCAAAAAGGTCTTCAGCAGTGAAGTTCCAAGTCCGATGTCAGACCCTGAAGACGATTGTGCACAAGCAGAGCTGACATCTACAGATGTGACCCAATCATTAGTGGAACCTCGTGAAGAAGAAACTCAAGTTAGTGTGACCCCTGCCCTCCAGACAACATCCAAGCTTGGTGTTATATGTGGAACTGTTAAAAGAAAGCGCAAGACACTAAGCAGTGGTCACATAACTTTTCCAAAAGTGAAGAAATTAAACAAATGCAAAGCTTCTGTTGATCCGGAGTCACAGTCTGTCTCTAAGGGTGTGAAATATAAAAAGGATTTAGTCGAAACTCCTAAAAAAGAATCTCCAGCCACGGATGTTAAAACTGTAGAACTAGTGCTGTTTGGCACAGCTCATCAAGGAAAGTGTACTGTAACTGGCAGCAGAAAGAGCCATAATTCATCTCCAAAATCTTCGTGTATTGCAGCACGGGTGCCTCCAAAAGTTCTCTCTGTGAATGTCAGTTCTTTAAGGGGAAAAACAAATGTTCCTGCAGAGCCATATTCACTGAAACATCGGATTTATGAAAAATGGAGAAGCAGCTTTCCTCCAACTAAAATTAGGCAGAGGAGCAAACTGAAAACACCAAAGTGTACCTCTTCATCTGGGGTGAGTCTGAAGAAAGCTGAAACAGCTCGTCCCACCAACATCACAGAGCTGCCAGTGTTCTCTGAAATGAGTATCTGCAAAGAGAATACCAAACGCTCTCTGAGTCTGAAGAGACGGAAGTCCCACTCTAATGGAGGGGACAAGATGAATAGGGATGCTGTTGCACTTAAACTGCCTGCTGATGAAGACAAAAGGGATGCTCTCCAGAATGGCCTGAAGTTCAGCTTGTTACCCAACAACTTCAAGTTAAAAGTTGGATCTAGTGGAGGAGAGGAGACCACCCTCCCTGTATCAGGTAGATCATATTACTAAGATTAATTTTAGAGGCATTAGAGCAATTTTAGTGCTGCACTTTGATAATGTTTGGGAATGTTAGAAGAGATAAAATGTGGATTGGATTCTACACTTTATAATGTAACATCTCTGTTTGAGACACAGTTGGAATAATTATTATAGTAAAACGATTAAGGCTAGGCAGTCTATGCGAGGATATGAGATATTAGAATCACCTGCTTTGTGTGTAATCTGCAAAGATGTGGGAGGGGAAAAGAGAGCCTTGTGATGAATGTTATTCTGTAACCTTGAATGTTATCCTGGAGTGTCTGTGAAAAATTAATGTTAGTCTGTATTAAAGCCAGGAAATCTTTTAGGTTCTAATTGTAGAAGGGAGGGTTTCCTTGCAATTTTTCAAGTGATTTGTGTATTTTGTGTTCTGTTTTTGTTTTCTTTTTTTACCTTTTTTTTTCTTTTTTCCCTTAGATACACCTGATCAAGTGAAACAGACAAGGGCCCCAGCAAAACTGTCTTGAAGGCCAAAGGTAACAAATCCAACCAAAACAAACGTACATTTTTGTGTCTTGTTGTTTTTAGTGAAGTAGTTTTTCCTAATTATTATTAATGATTTCCAGGTTCATGGTATACGAGTGAGACAAAGTATTGCCGACTAATCTCTTCTCCTTTGCCTATTACGTCCAGTCTCCCCCAGGAGTTTCTGAAGAAATGCATGGAAAATATTCAACAATCCACGGATAAATGACATGGCATGTGGTTTGTTGACAGTTTTCTCTTTGGGAAATTCTTCATTTGAGAAATTAGCTTTCTTATGTGTTTGTGTTGTTTGTTTTTCTTCCCTTTTTTTTGACTAAATACCGGAGGAGTAAATTGATGTTTTGTCAGTGTTTGCAACAATTGCTCTTAACAGTCTGTCAAGCAAGTTACTACCGTTATACATACTGGTTCCACATTGTTATCTTTTTGTACATTGTCAGTTGTTTATATTTCTGTAAAAACTCTCTGTCCGCTCCATGGGCAATTCCTAAAATGTTAACAACAGAAGGTTGAATTGTATTAAGCGTGTGAACTGCATATTTCAGTTGCCTATTTATATTTTTCTAAAGATATTATTTTTCTATGCAAATTTTAAATTTGATCATTAAATGGGACTTTTTATGTGCTTGTTGTTGTCCTTTTCTACATCAATCATTCTGTTAAATACAATGATCATCAGTTAATTTAGTTTTGCCTCCAGTTAATCCAGAATGCTGCAGCCAGAGTTCTGACTGGAATTAGCAAGAGAGATCATATTTCTCCTACATTAGCTTCTCTCCAGTGGCTCCCTGTAAAATCCAGAATAGAGTTTAAAATCCTCCTCCTCACTTATAAACCGGTCAAGGCAGATGGCCGCCAACCCTCTCTCTCTCTTTTCTCTCTCTCTCTATACATGTATACACTGCTTAAAAAAAAGGGAACGCTTAAACAACACAATTTAACTCCAAGTCAATAATCACACTTCTGTGACATGAAACTGTCCACTTAGGAAGCAACACTGATTGACAATCAATGTTGCATGCAATTGTGCAAATGGACAACAGGTGGAAATAATAGGCAATCAGCAAGACATCTCCAATAAAGGAGTGGTTCTGCAGGTGGTGACCACAGACCACTTCTCAGTTCCTATGCTTTCTGGCTGATGTTTTGGTCACTTTTGCTGGTGCTAGTGCTGGTGGTAATACAGTAACCTTTAATATGAGCTGCCTTGTTGCCAGTTGATAACAAAAATGTGCTATTTCGACCTGTGTGAGAATGTTAAGAAATTTCCTTGATAAAGACTCTGAGTCGATGGAACAAGTCTGCATGAGTTTCAGTACAAAGTTGTCTGTTTCTGACAAAATGAGATGATAAACCACTAGATAAATCTTCTTGACCATTTCCTCACACAGTGATGAGAAGGTTAAATAGATAAAAAAAAGCACTGATCTAATTACCCCCTGCTCTAATCACCCCTGGATGCAGCTGCATCCTGCAGAAAAACAAAGACATACATTATGGCTAAACAATGTAAGTGGTTAACTGGTTCAGCAGGACATTCTCCTAAACAATAACACTACATGAGGATAAAACATCTTCTTATTCTTATTCCAACAACAATATGAGCATGATATATGTAAATAAATGTGAAAGTATAATAATATATATAGGTATATACAACAATTTTTCTAACAGAATAAGGAAGATGGTGGTAAACACCATCAGTTTCTTCCAGCCTTTAACAAGGAGCACATTATATCCCTTTCAGTGTCTGTATAACCAAGTGTATCTTCTTACTGTCATGAGTTTTGACAGCAGTTTAGCCTTGACTGCAGATAGTAGAAAGTATTCTTTTTGTGAGAACCAACTGAGTCTAACTTTATAGTTGTAAATAGAATGAAACCTAGATAAGACTGGTGAGGATGTTTTGCTTGGAGTATAAAAGACAGACACATTCTGTATGTATTTCGAGCCTCCTTTGCAGAATAGTTATTTAAGAATAGTTAAGTAAGAATAAAGTTAACGTTTTGGACTGGCCAAGTCAAAGAATCACCAGCAGCACAGTTAGAAACTCTAAATGTAGAAGTATTAGCAAACAATGTCTTGATAGTTCTTGATGGTTGTATCTGGTTTAAGGGGTTTTCTCTGCTGTTAACCACAGTTTCGTGTCAAAAATGACCCAAAGACAACAGGAGGGTTAAACCACTTGAAATGTTGTGGAAGGACCTGAAGCAAGTAGTTTATGTGAGCAAACCCACCAACATCCCAGAGTTGAAACTGTTCTGAAAGGAGGTATGGGCTGAAATTACTCCAACCGATGTGCAGGACTGATCAACAGTTACTGGAAACATTTAGTTGCAGTTATTGCTGCAGAAGGGGGGTCACACCAGATACTAACATGAAAGGTTCACAATATTGGATCATTTTCCTCCTTAAATAAATGAAATATTTTTGTCTCATTTATTTAACTGGGTTGTCTTGTGTAAAAATGTGATGATGTTTCAGGTCATATTTATGCAGAAATGTAGACAATTCTAAAGGGTTCACAAACTTTCAAGCAGCACTGTAGATCAACAGAGGATGCTATTACCACAGCCCTGCACACAGCACTAACACACCTTGACCAGAAGGGGACATATGTTGGAATGCTATTTATTGAGTTCTGTGTTTAACACCATTGTCCCCTGCAGGCTGGTTGCCAAGCTGCAAGATCTGGGCCTCAGCAGCACTCTTTGCATGTGAATCAAAGATTTTCGCCCACAGACAGTTAAACTTGGCACAGACCTCTCATCTACTCTGGTTCTTAGCACTGGTGCACCCCAGGGCTGCTTGCTAAGTCCTTTGCTGTACTCCTTATATGCATCTGACTGCATTGCCACATATTCCTCAAGCACCATAGTAAAATTTGCTGATGATACAACAGTGGTTGTGCTTATCACAAACAACAATGAAACACCACACAGAGAGGAACCAGACAGGTTGGTAGGATGGTGTTCAGAAAATAAATTAAAATAATATATAATAAATAATAAATTTTGGGAAAAAAAAGGTCATTGGTGGTCAAAGATCAACATGTCCCTTGTACAGGGACCAGGGAATAGAGAGGACGAGGCACTTCCAATTAAGAACTTGGGTTCTGGTTAAAGGCCCCTATTCTATCTGTCAGGTCTAGTTTGATGAGAAGTGGCCGTACATGGGAGACTTGGAGGAAAGTGTGTGTAGATAGAGGTCATGAGTAAAAGGAAAGTATGAAGGTTTTTGTGGCTATTGTCTTCCAGAGACTTCACTTTTTATGCTGAATATCCTGTTTCTTTTTAATGTACTGTACATTAACATATGGATAAGATTAGTAGAGAAACTTTGATGTTATGTTTGGACCATTTTCTTTAACATGTTAGAAAGATTTGTTTTGCTTTTAATATCTGTTCATTGTAACCCATATATTGTCTTCTCTTTCCATTGTCATGTCAAAGATAGCAGGCAGTTGAGCCTCTTTGTTCTGCCACTCTTTCAGGGTAATAGTGCTCTTGTATGTGGGAGTATATGCAGTATATATAGTTTATTACAGAATCACTATCTTGCTTTTTCGCTCTTCAAACTGTTCTTTATTTCCATTCATCTGTAACATGAGTCACAGGAGAACCTCACTCATAGAGAGTGTTTTTAATTTTTCTTTTTACTTGCATTTAATACTTCTTTGATTCTACTATCTTCCTCTTGGGTAAGAATGACTGTGAATTTCACAAGCTGCAGTAAATAACATTTTTCAACTTTACAGAAAGCATTAGTATAGTTACATGAACATCTTTCACAATAAAATGTTTTTGTCTGTCAAGAGACAGTGTTATGACCTGACCTGTGTAATGTTCCAATGTATTAGATAAATATATTCAAACAGAGGGTTGTCTTTCTGTTTGTTTTGAGTTTTTTTTTCACTTTAAATGGGCAAAATTCCACAGAGAGGCACTCTTCCATGAACATCCTGGAGAAACTGTGCCAAGAATGATCACAGATAAACATGTACTTTTTCCTGGAATATTTTGTAACTGGAATCAACATACATGTGATAATAATCAAGGACACAAAAGTAAGTAAGTCTGTGAAGACGAGGAACTTACATACAAATGAGGAAGGTTCTCCTGCATCCATCCTACTTTCTCATCTCTCTGTCACAAGTGTAAATTGTAGTTTTTTTAATCTGTCTCACTTAAATGATTCAGATCATCAAACAAATGTTACCATAAATATAAAATGCATTTTTTTGAATTTTATTTATTAAGGGAAAAATGCTGTCCCTATGTGAAAACGTAACTGCCCCCAATAACATCCTGGCAGCAATAACTGCAATTGTGTTGCTACTAACTAGCAGTGAGTCTTTCACATCACTGTGGAGGAATTTTAGCCCACTCTACTCTCAATTAGATCTAAGTCCAACTAGATTAAAGTCCACTCCAAAACCTTATTTTTTAGAGGTAGACTTCCTGGTCTGTTTTAGATTATTGTCCTGCTGCATAACTAAAGTGTGCTTGAGCTTAAGGTCAGAAACTGTTGGTCAGAGATTGTCCTTCAGTATTTTCTGGAAGAGTGCAGGATTATTGGTTCTATCACTCATGGCAACTCATTGAAGTCTTGACACTGCAAAGCAGTCCCAGACCATCACACTACCACCACCATGGTTGACTGTTGACATGATGTTCTTCTTGTAAAATGCTGTTAGTTTTACGCCAGATGTGACGGGACTCACAACTTCCAAAAAGATTCTCATCAGTCCACGGAAAGTCATAGGGATAATCAAGATGTTTGGCAAATGTGAGATGATACTTGTGTTCTTTTTGATCAGCAGTGGCTTCAGCCTTGGAACTCTCCCGTGGATGCCATGTTTGTTCAGTCTCTTTCTTATTGTTGAAATATGAACACTGACTTTAAATGAGGCAAGTGATGCCTGCAGTTCGTTAGGTATTGTTCCGGATTATTTTATGACCTCCTGAATGAGTCATCATTGGAGTAATTTTGGTTGTCCGGACACTACTGGGAAGGTTCATTACTGCTCCATTTGTAGATAATGTCTCTCACTGTGGTTTGCTGGAGTCCCAAAGCCTTAGAAACTTGTGTGTAACCTGTACTGATAGATGTCAATTACTTTGTTTCTCATTCTCTCTTGAATTTCTGTAGATTGCGGCATGATGTGTTGCTGTTTAAGATCTTTCACCAGGATTCACTTTGTCAGACAGGTTCTATTTAAGTGATTTCTTGATTCAACAGGTCTGGTAGTAAACAGGCCTGGCTGAGGTAGATGAAATGGACACGCCAGGCAGGCGTGCACAGCTTTTTTACCCGATGATGAAATCATCATTAAAAACTACATTTTGTATTTACTCTGTCAATCTGGTTATGTAATATTTACATTTGTTTGATCAGCTGAATTATTTAATATGGTAAAAATCAGGAAGGGTAAAATACTCACAGCACTATAAATATGCTCGTTGTACTGTTGGCTACAGAACCTGATTTTCTGCCTTGTGTCCTCAGCTCTGTGGTGATTTAGTTCAGGTCATGCAGACCATGATTGCTGGTGAGACTTAGACTATAACCTTTTATTAACCCCATGAAACAAATACAAGATATACACTCAGTATACCAAACAGAACTGAACTGATTTACTTAGAAACTGTTTTGAAGGTTAAATTAATTATTGTCAGATGTTAAAGTTATGACACATTTCTGGGAGTTACTGACATACTAGAAACTACTGGGTCATCTTGACCTGGCAATCCACACACAGGTTGATTTTGCAAATGTTTAGTTCTTCTTTAGTTCTCCCTTTTATAAACAGTGGAGGACTGTACAACTCCTCCCACATTTTCATCCATCTGCCACGACTCCTGGTGGCTTTGAAAACGTGTATAAATGGCATTTTTTTATTTAATTAGTTTTATACACATAATAGTTATTATATTGTAGATTAAGGAGATTAAAATAAAACGTATGGTAATTTTGTGACTTCTTTCATATAACATGCACATATGTGAACTCTACTGGGTCACAGAAAGAAATCATTGAGTTGATACCACTTAAAGGCCAAACACGGTGGGAGATCATCTGTGAGGCTGTAATAGAAAAATAAACACCAGCCACTTGGTGTCAGTGGCCAGAGATCACTCAAGACTTCTCTGACCCCAGGTTTGAAAACAGCTCACGCGTGCTTGTATCTAGCAGTCTGTCTGTCTCACAGTTGCTGGTCTTCCTATTAGACTGGGACTGTTCCTTTATCAGTTACTGTTTTGCTGTGTGAACTGATTCATAACTTCTGTTAAACAGAATGTATAATGTGTATTAATTACTACAGTATGTGTAAGTAATGTGAATAAAACAGGATATACGTAGCTATGACATATAAAAGTGTGGCCGGTCTTTGTCCTTAAAGTTCTGGTCCTCTACTCTACTAATCTTAGCTGTTCCTCGGATTGCGCTCTTCTGGACAGAGATCTCAGATGTCGTTCCTGGAATCTGTTGGAGCCTCTCTCCCAGTTTGGGCGTCACTGCCCCGAGTGTTCCAATTACCACTGGGGCCACCGTTACCTTTTCTAGCTCTTCTCTCAGCCCTTGGTTTTTCTCAAGCTTCTTATGTTCCTTCCGACTCATCTTACCATCCCTTGGGATTGCTTCATCTGTCACTACGGCTTTCTTCCTCTGCTTGTCCACCACTACTATGTTCGGTTGGTTAGCCGTTACCAGTTTGTCAGTCTGTATATATTGTTGTGTATACATATATATATCTACTGTATATATATATATATATATATATATATATATATATATTAATGGTCAAAACCCCCAACACAGAAACAGACATTTTATAATTTATATGTTACTATTAGGTTACATTTTAACTATTAGCAGTATAATGATACATATGATGATGTACATATAGCAGTACTTGAATTAATTGAACTTTCTTTTCTGTCAATCTTTCTCAAGGTGGATCTCCCCCTGTGAAGGACACTAAGACTTGGAAGTCATCTGCCTCTCATATAATTTGTATTATTATTTATATCTAATACACTGATAATGGTCAAAGTCAAGTTAATATTATAACAGAAAGGATTGTATGCTGAAGGTCATGTTAACTACTTCATCATAATGCAGGACATCTCAGGGAGTCTGTGTTAATCACAATTTAATCTTTAAACTGTGGGTGGATTTGCTGAAGGCTTCACTCCTCTAGTAAAATCCTGTGTACACGTTCTGAGATTCAGCTCAAATATTGACCAGCTGTCAGCACACTTGCCTGTTCATCAGTTGAAGTTTGCTGCTTCTAAATCTAAAATTGATTACCCATACCAACTTTAAATTTGAATAATCTTAACTGCTTTGAGGCAGCTTTAAAAGAGATGATGATAGTATCAGTATGCACAGAGCAATACTTCTTTCATTCTACAGTCCTGCTTCAAAGTCCTGAATAGTCATGAACAGATTTTTGATACTAAGCACTGTTTTTCCTTTTTTTTTTTTTTTTAACCAGGAAATTAAATTTAGCCAAGTAAAAAACTAACTGTGAAGGATTCATTTATTACTTAAATAAAAATAAACTGAAACTTTCTCTGAAGATGTTTGACTTTAAACAGTTTTACGATGTATTTTCTATGTGCTTTAAAGGAGATTGTGGTTTTGTGTTTTTCAAACTCATGCTGTGTTTAATAATCTGCCTCTTAAGATGCTTTTTTTCTGAGCTGAAAAACAACATCAATAGACCACAAATGACAAAAAAAGTGGATGAAAGAAAGTAATGAAATGCTTTTTCAGGGCCACAGTGGGAACACAGGGATGATGATTTTGAGAAAATGTTACCGATTTTGTTCATAACGTCTGTTCCTTTTACTTACTGCAGATTCTCGAGTGTCACAACATTTTAGAACAGTGAACTTCCACCTAAGCACATTAGTCTCTGGACTGCGAATGAAAGGTCAAATCTTGCATAAGAAGAAGGCTGTACAAAAGGTGAAGATTGTTATGTGGTAAATAATTTAAATCAGAAATCAACCTTTGTTACATTATTGTCCTCAATCAATATTAAGTAAAATAATACAGAAATGAATTTTCTGATCCTTACAATTACATATTTGTTTATTTAACGCCGAGTTTGAGATCCACAGACATTCACTACTATTCCTAAAATGTGTATTGTTTCATATAAGACAAAGACATGGGGCTTAATGAGAAACAAAACACTAGGAGACAGTGTAGAGTGTAGAAATATCTATAAAGTGGTCACATAAAATCATAAAATGATGTTCAAACAATTACATATCAAATATTAATGATGCTCATTTAAGAAAGTGCATGAGATTCTCTTAAGTCCGGACTTCAGGATGGTAGTACCAAACACTGCTGCAGGTCAAACCATAGTTTTCCTCTCTGACTGACTCAGGCAGTTCAAACTGAGCCAGCTGACGCAGGAGCCGTCGGATGTCATGTTCCTGAAACTGAGTTCTCCCAGGATCTCCGATAAGTACGTTGGTGCCATGAGTTTTGATGCAGCGGTCCAACCAGCTGTGAAGACTAGTGGCGAGGACCTCATCGTAGAATATATCCCCCAGGAGGATCAAGTCAAAGTCTTTGGGCTCTGAACCAATCATGTTGTCAGTTACACAAACGAGTGGCTCCAGGCCGTTTAACTCGCAGTTCATGCAAGTTGCAACAGCAGCAACTGTAACACAAGCAGGCACATTTAGTGCTTTGCCTTCCTTTTAGACAATACCACAATACCAGACAAAGGATCAACAATAATTTCTGATAAAATGGCTGTAAAAAATATTTCTACAGAGTCGTGTCTTCCAGAGAGCTTCTTTTCAACATATATTAACGTGTGAATAACATTAGTGTGGTAGAAACTTAGGTCTTTTCTTTAGCATGTTATCTGTATGTTTTGCAGATTTGTGTTTTAAACTTGGAAAAACCTAACTACCACTAGAACAGAAGTTAATGACTGATCCAGAAATGATATTTAGACCTATCAAACTATCCTAAAAATAATGCTCAACTCACCTACATTTTTTGGAATAAGTGCTTTTGTATCTGTTGACGTTACTTGATTCTTGATTCTGGGTTACCAACCAATGAAAGGTGCCAGTTCATTCAATATCATTAGTTTTTTGGTGAATATTCACAAATGTCATGTTAAGTCCAAATGTTGTCAAACTGTCAATCAAATAACTGAACCAGGTCATGAACAATGGTACTGAGTGTGTTGTTGTTAATTTTTCTCAGACATTATGCTAAAATGCTGGTGACTGAAAAAGAAATAAAAGCTAATTAAATAAACAACCCACACTAAAATATATGATCTATGGACTGCACATGGATACTACAAATATGTGAATATAGATGCATACCGGTGTCAACGTCATTAGCAACAACATGAACAGCACCACATAGTTTTGCAGCGATGGCTGAGGCTCCGCACCCACTCCCCAGATCCAGAACTGACATACCCCGACACACTCCAGGGTTATCCAAGATATACCTGCAGGGAGGAGGCTTTATCAGCAATAACTCACACATATACAACGACACCAACTTTGTTAGGCTAACACAGGGGTCGGAAACCCGCAGCTCCCGGTGGCTTTAAAAAAAATGTGTATAAATGTAAATGTCATTAATTATAATTATTTTTGGGCTGAAAGGTTACCTTGAAAGTGCCTGTCCCCCAGGCCAGTATATGGCCCAGTACGGGTCATCAAAAGGCCAGAGCTCTGGTCTCTCTCTCCAAAATCTGCAGCTGGGGGTGAACAGTCTCAGTTTGATCTCAGGAGTCAGACTCTGCTCTCCAGTTATCTCTGTGTGCTCTGAAATAAACCTCCTGATATATTCATCTGACTGACTGCTGTCTGAGAGGCATCTGTGTCTGTTTGTCTGCCTCAATAGACTGAATAATGTTTTAACATAACGAGTACGTTTTTGAAGTCCTAAACGCCTCAACATGTTCGTAAAATTAGCGGTTAGCAGGTTAGGTTAGCTGCTTAGCTAGCATTATTGAATTAGCCTCTCATCTGTTTTAACGTTGCACACAGTCACGTTATAATGCCAGAAAAAGCAGCAGCATTAAACGCTGCAGTAAAGTAAAGTTAAATTCGTTAAATCTATATACAGTTCAAACTACCCGGGCTACTACAGTAGGGCTGCAGTTGTTTTCCACACGACTACAAAATAGTGTCGGACCAAAGACATTCCATTGACCTCCCGAAAACGAGAAACACAATCTGCGTTCCGTGTATGAGATTTACTGAGTTACTACTTTATGAGGTCATAAAATCGATATATGATCAATAACACTTACACACACACAATAACACACACAGAGATCAATATATTTTCAATATACTGTGAAAACAGAAGGAAACATTTTTTTATTGAATGATAAATATCACTCCACACAGATAGTTATAAAAGCCATATTAGAGCCGTGTTAATGTACATTTCTGATGTTCACAAAAGTGATGAAAGGAAACAACAACCCTATTCTACATAACATTTTTTTACTTATTAATATTCACAAGGCAATAAAAATTCTATATTTATAACTGATTTTTACTTAATTTCTACTTGATTTAATATAATTCTTCCATTAAAGATGTTCACATAAATTTGTTTTGTCTAAATATTCACTAAATATAACTAAGGGAAAACCACAACAAGTTACATAGATTCAATCTAATATGTTGGACATGTTTGGCAAAGACATAAGCATATAATACAGACAAGTGTGTATTGTGTGTGTGAGAGCAGATGGTTCACAAATCACAGTCATACACTACATACTGATTATCCATTGGCAGCAGGGACTGGAGCCCAAGGTTGTAATTGTTGTAGAAAAACTTTGTTCAATGAATACTCTAAAATGCTAGACTTTAAAAGTACTACAATCTTTATTGCTGAATATACAAAGTCAGGTAATACAGGTCGACAGTTTGAAAGGATCTCTCCCCGTTGATCAACCAGAAGGACCCTGAGCTTCCGTGACATCCACTTTTATATCATCGTCAAAACACAACATATTTTACCTTATACAGCACATTGGTTATAAGCCAAATCATCTTCAGAACACAGCATTGTCTACCTTATATGGCACAATTTGTTGTAAGCCATAATAATCACAAATAATAAATACATAATCACAAGACTCTCTCTCACAAGATTCTCATCATATGTAAACCTATTGCTTTTTGATGGAGGATGTGAAAGAGTCCTAATGAATAGTTTACTTCCCATCATTGATGTTACCCAGAGCTGACCCCTGTAGCTCGGACCAGCGCATCCACAAATCTGCTCACGGATTGTTTTTATAAATGGTTGCTGTCTGTCAGGGCCAGCCAGTGTTGTTACTTGACTCCACATGGGAATTGCAGCCTTGAGGCCCCTGGTGTATGATTCAATGCAGCAAGAGTGGGACAGTGTGTACACACTTTCCAGAAAAACGAGCTTAGATATACAAAGACCTTTGTCCTCTGTTATCCAGATTGTAATTCAGGCATCATTTTACAGTGCCACATATATAAAGGACATACATACCTCAGGCCTGAAATGTAACACTTCAAAAGCAAATTATGGTTCAGGTCTGCTGTGACAGGAAGGTGACTATTGAGCACATGAAAGTTGTGATTTAGGCTACATGACTTCAACATTCTCAAGATAAAAGATTGGGATATGAGAACAGGATGTGGCTCTTATTAAAGATTCCAGTACAGACTAGTGCAAACTCACATCTCATCTATCTTTTGGTAGAGTATCTATCTTATCTTATTTCCCATAAGATAGGATAGGATAAGAGAGTCAAATCAACTTGAAATGTATTTATTATTTGTTGCCTCAGAGAACCAGAATCACTGGTTGTCACTCATCAGTATCAGTAAAAGTTGACACAGCACAAAAACTAGTCACTACTTCATCATAGCAGAATATTTGGCTCCGATTTGACTGAATTAGCCATGATTATGTAAATATGAAATGCACTTTCAACATACCTATAAACTGTTGCAGTGATTAAGATTTACAACAATTAAATCCTGACAGATGATGCTCTACATGGTACATCAAGACTTTTCCCACCATGTCAGACCACCAGATAAAATTAAATGAATATTTATTTATGCTTTTTATGCTTTTTAGATTTAAAAAATATTCCACTACATTCCTCTGCTGTATTTTTCCTGTCCAGAATGAGCCTGAATCATCTTTAATTTATCTTCTCTTTCTACTTCTTCCTCTCATCTGTAACCTGGTAATAAGGCATCTCTCCTACATGATGAACTCCCTCAGTAAAAGCAACTTTTTTCCCCAAACAGGTCTCTAAATGATTCATCGGTGATATCAGTTGAGTGAACCAATCCACCAGCCCCTCTAATAAATTTCCTCTGTGTCCTCTAGTTCCACATCCCAGGTGGCTCACTGGGATGCTGCAGACACATAAAGCACTTTATGCTTTTAACCTCTTGCAGACTCAACCAATTTTCCCCTTTTAGAATAAATAGTGCATTGGTTCTCAAAATAATGTCCAGGATGCGCTGCGTCAAATTTTTACTTCTCTGTATTTTGCACAATAACCTTTGGAGGTCAGTGTTGTGAATCTTTTGAGCTCAGATCTCACAGATATATTGCAAATCTAGTATAGACTTTTATTTTTCTAAAAATGTTTGTCAGATGGGGCAAATATAAACATCAGAATACAGGAATAACAAGCAACACTGTTAAATATATACAAGGTGTCCATAAAGAATGATGCAGGAAATAAATTAGTCAAACTGTATATCACTTACTGGTACGTAAACAAATGATTTAGCTCTCCTTGTTGTTCAACCTCAAAACTGACTGTGTGTAGTTGAGTGTTGAATAAGGTCATGTTCTTATTATGTGTTGTCATTAGAAATGTAATAATCAATCAATAATAATTACTGATGATGAAAAGTCATTCTCTCTGGCTGATCTTTGGTGTCAGAAGGTGAAATGTAAAACTAGTGATTTTCTCTTAGATTTTTGTTATGTTCTGTTTTCCCAGTTAAAGACATTGGAATGAGATACTATTTGTAGTACTAATCTATTGGTTTATTCTATTCTTTCTCTACTCTACACATTTCAGTAAACACCACTGAATACTAGAATTTAAATTCACTTCAACCTTTTATATTACTGAATGTGAAAACGATTACACATAGACATAGATGCAGCATGAAAGGGCTCCTCAGTTCTCTTAAACAAAAGAGAGAAGACCCCCTCCCCTTTAAGGTCGCCCATAGTATACTCTTTCACACTATCACAAAACACTTCTTAGCCACATACACAATAGCCCAGTAACATGCCAATTTAATTCTGGCCGTTGGCCTGGTCTTTCCATGGGAACGGCCAATTTTGCCTATTCACATCTTGTTTACAACATGTTCTTGATTTCTCATGGGAACATTTTGATTTGACAACATCTCTCAAAATAATATTACATTTCCTAAATATAATGTAGTATAATAATGTATATATAATGTAACATAATAATATAACATAATATGCTGGGGAAACCTCGCAACCACACTACTATTTGTATCTACAGAGAAACTGGGGAAAAGCTCTTATATGTAAAGGTATTTGAAAATGTTTTAAGTAACATTTGTAACATGTGTGAAGGCGAAGGTGTGCTGTTTTTATCAAGAAAATATAAAAAACAACTAATTTTAGAGAATCTAGATGGAGAAATGTGTTATTTTAGTTGGTTAATGTGGGGAATATTTGAACCATTATGTATACTGTTTAGTAACATAATATAGCATTATAGCATGTCTTAAAAACGTAAAAGATGTATGTTTAGAATAAAATACTTGCACTAAGTATGTCACAGACACTTCATTTGGGTTAAATTGATATACTAACACATTCTTCTGCAGACGTTTATGTATGTGTTTTTTTTTATGTTTGTGACTTGGATGTTTTTAGCTTTATGATCATTATGGTAATGAAAATCAAACCTACTGTAAATTATATACTGCATACATTTTGTTAAAGTGAGCAGGCATTTTACTGTCTGTATATGTTGACCCTGGTTTCTGTCTACCGTCACTTCAGTCACCTTACCTGACTTCACCACTAGAGGATATTCTTGCTCATCAAACCTAAAGCAGCATCACAAGCTCAACCTCAAACACTAGGACTTGCACTACTACTTTGACATATCGCGCTCACTGGGATGGCAAATTTTATTAAGTAATTTTATATTATCGAGGTTACTGTTCAACATGAAGGCCTTAGATTACTACACATAATCTATATGTAACCAGATTGTGAAATAAAAAGCATAATTTTAATTGAGCGTAAAATACAAAAGGCATTCACTGTTTTGACGACGCATCCTGTTTTTATGCCCAGCGGTAAGCTTGGTTGTCAAGTTTGCTGTGATATGATTAATTAAGACAATGAGGTAGATCACTCCAAAGATAGAGCTCTGTTGTTCTTCTTCTTCTATAAGGAAGATGCTAGATCTGAAATATGACAGATAATCAGAGACTGTGTTTGGTCTCAACAGGCTGCATCTGGATTTACAGCATGCTGTGTGTTCTTGAGAAATGAATTATGAGGACGCACACTGAAAAATAAGCAATAGCAGTATGAAAGATAGTGCTGATCAGAGAACTATGCAGTTTGATGGATAAACTCTGTACAGTGTGCCTACTGAATGCAATGAAGGGGACAAATGCTGCCTAATGTTAGCTTCCTAAGAGTTTATTTTGTCACTACACTCATCATTATTTATAACATGTAGAAAACAAGAATCAAGGTTTTACATCAATGTCAAGACATAGCCTACTGCAGATTAGTGTTTTAGATTTCTGGATGGGTTTAGGGGCACAGGTGCTTTTTCTCCAGTCATTTATGGACACACTGATCTTTATCATAGATGTGACATGAAAAATCGATATGTGAGCTCAGCCATTGTTGATCAAATGGCAGGAGGCCAGAGTGTGGGGAATGACACATACTGGCTTTGAGAGGTTAGACATTGTTGTGAAATGTATATGTGATGTATCAGGTATTGTTGTTTTAATTCTCATGTTAGAATGAACAGAAGAGGTTGCTCTCCTTGACTGGGAAATTTACAGAGAGGAATCATATTTATCTAAAGGAGCAGCAAGCATTGGGTTTATTGCTATTTTGTCCTGAAGACTGTATAAAATAATAATATACATAGCAACTGACAGAGACTCAGAGTTTATTAATTATGGTGAATCTTAAGCTGGACTGTCGACCTCCTATACACAGACTTAAACACTTTTAAGGTTATGGCAACAATTTATTGGAATTAATCAACTGAAGAGTATAAATTGCACATATTCTATGACATAGTATATGAATGAAACGATACAGTTTTTAATTCAACTTTCTATTTTATTACAGATGAAGCATAGGGAAACATGGGACCACTAAAACAGTGTCTCCACATGAGTTATATGAGAAGGCTGATCACCTCTGTTTCATCTCTGTGTGTATCCACTGCAGAAATTGTATCACAGTAGAGCTGTAACCAGGATTTCAGCACCACTGAGGTCATATTGATTTAACATATTTTTGTTTGTGCATGTTCTCTAGTTCCTCTGGAAAACAACACAAAATTATAGAATAACAGAACAGGCACAAAATCTTGCTTTCTTTTTACCTGTAGTAATATATTACATATTGTATTTTTTTTCAATGAATTTTATTGCAACATTATTAGGAATTTATGGACATGTAAAATAAAACCTGACTGTTTAATTTCCTAACGTTAAATTCTAATCGCTGGCTGAAAGCTCCATTCATACTGCCAGGAATACAATAAGCCCAGTGTCCATAGTGGTAGCTGTGGTCCTGGGTGATAGATGATGGTGCTGCAGGTAATGCTGCGTTGACTCAGTATGATCACCTGCCAGTTTTCTGCTGACTTTACAATAAGCATGCTGCAGGTTAAATTAAACCTACATACATTTATATTTATGATGCCAAGAAATGCCACACAGATGCATAACGTATCTAGCAAACCACTTTTAAGGTCCTCCTATTCCCATAAAACTGAGTTTTCCCTCTTGGTTTGAAGAAAAAGAGTTTTCAGTCGGTCTCTGAACATGTTTGGCTCAGTTGACAAATATACACAGCAGGATGCCAGCATAAACACTTACCAGGAAATTCAGAAAGCATAATTTATTTAGAGCGCTTACTCTTTGATTAATACAGATCAAAACAATGAGTTGTACTGGATTAACTTTCCTCCTTTTAATTATTGCTGCATGTGACTGGAGGAAGAGTAAAATAAACTGTGTGCTAAAGCTGGAACCTGCATTTACAAGCATCACCAATAGACTGATTGTGCTAACAGAATGATTTGCTTCACTGTCAAAGAAGACTGAGAAAGAATAAAATGACACAATGGTGTTGCTTTGCTATTTTTATATTAATAACAACTTACCTCATTTACCTCAGTTAATATGCATCTGAGGAATAAAGCTTTTTGCAAAACTCGGCTCAACAACATGCACTGAAAAAGGAGCGGTTCATTTCTTTCTGTATAAGAAGAATTCACAGCGCACGTTCTCTCACTGTTGATTTTGTAGATTCACAGTAACAAAAAACAATTACTTGTGATGTTTGCTGATTTTCTCTTGTATCTGTTCATTCATTTTAGAAATGCACCACGCTTTGTTTTCCCTGAAATGTCAGCATGCGAGCAGCCTTCCACATTAGTGGAAGATAGATGGTGTCTGTGGTTAAGTGTATAATGTGAACAAGCAAGTCACATCTCTTCTAATGTGTAAAACGTACCCTATATATAGATGTTTACATATGCTGTTACAGCGCATGAGTTAAGTGACACACATTAATGAAAGATAAATGATGTCCATCTGTGATGAAGTGCATGTGTGAACAAGCAGTCACATCTGTTATCAGGTGTAAAACGTACCCTATATATATATGTTTACATACGTGCTGTTGCAGTGTGTGAGCTAAGTGACATATGGTAAAATAAGCACACCATCTGCTCTAAATACTAAATCTTTAAATAAATTAAATCTGGTTTATTTAGCTTAAAAAAATAAAATGCACTTGTTTACTATTACTATACTATCTCTTTTATTGTGGAAGTCAGGACAACAAGAAAGAATCAAATGAAGGCCACACTTAAAAGAAGGGGATCGTGGAAACAGCACAAGATAACTGATTATCACACATGTAGCTGTATGTTTGGTGTATGCACATGCATTTGTCACACTAAGTGATAGACAGATCACAGCACTAAGTATCATAATATACAGGTTGTAAATCTCATTAAACAGGTCACAAGTGCTGATTGAAACAGGAATACAGCCTGGTGCAGGAAGAAGCAGAGCGTCTCATCTAAGCCTTTTCTTCTTCCAAACAGCGAGATGAAGCGTATGTCTGTGTATGTGGTGAAGGCTTTGTAACATGAACCACAGTGACACACAGCATGCAGGGAAATAAGGAGAAATGAGACGAAACGGACAGAGTGGAGATTGATATAAAAAGAGGGTATAACTTAAGAGTTATAGAGAGAGAGACACACACACAGAGAGGTGGTGTCTTAAGTTCTTATCTATGATATGAAAACCCACCTCCATTAGAAAGTTTTTGGCACAATACACAGAGCTGAAGCTACTACTCCCCTGAGAGCTGCACACTCATAAAAATGTCACTACAAAACAGAACAAAATAGGCTGTTTCTCCTGAAAAGACGTGTTTCAAAGGCATTTCTGAGCTGTAAAGCAGGAGGAGGCAGTAGGGCTCCCCGGTGGATAGCACTTACAGAAGATATGGGGAGGTGGGGAGGGGGTGCAAACAGAAGATGGAGCGCACATGCAGGCAGCACCATCTCTAAATGTTTACTATGTCAACCAGTTTGAGTCATCAGCAGGCGACCGTGTTTAACATCCCAGGAGAGTATTTGGAGAGCGGGTCACCGCTCAATGCACTGCTTGATCTGAAAGGTTTCTATGTACCAGAGGAGAAGATAAACAGAGCACGGTGGGGAGGCTTCCTAGGTATTTCAAGGTTAAGAGGTGCAAGTTTCTGTTGTGCTGTGACAAGAACGGTAGGCTGCTGAGAAAACCGAGAGTGTTGACATTGTAATTAGAGACTCTTCCAGTCTTTTTTCCTTTGTGAGTTTAAAAAGCTTTTTTTTACAGTCAGAAGGAGACGACATCATTGATCTCAAGAACACACATTTGCTTCTATTTAGGTTTTTAGACACAAACTGAAAATAAGTTCCCAGTCCCTCTGAGATGATAAAGAGCCATTTTTCACCATGTAGCACAGAACCTATTCAAGAAGTGAATAGCTCAGTTAGCTCCCCTCCTCTGCAGTGAGGCGGTGTGTTTTATCTCCATCTTCTGCGGCAGGTTTTGAAACTCCTATACCGTGGAGATGCTGGCAGGGGATGATGTTTGTTTTACGTCTGTGAGAACTTTTCCCTTATTACCTCCGGCATGCTGTGACACAGGGATTGTCTTAAAGATCATGCTTTACCAAGGCGCTCGTGGAAGCAGAAGTGCCAGAGGGCTTTAAAAGCTGCAGCACACACCACTACACACTACACAATTTGTTACAAGGAGCTCTATTATGTTCACAGCATGACTTTGACCTTTGACCAGTCATCTATGTCTGGGGAATTAAGTAGTTAAGATCAGAATGCTTTTCACCATTTTACCATCATACACCTTTTACCTGCATACACCTTTTGCGTTCTTCCTCCTGGTATATGCAGGTGTCACATCTCCAAGATGACCATGAATCTGTGTATCAACAAAGATTTAGCTCTGAATAAATAACAGGCCGTTTTTCTATTACTGGTCTCTGTGCAAATGAGGTATTACAACATCATTTATAAGATTATATAATTACATCACATTTATCACTGTGCTCTGTTTTTGTTGCCTATTCAGGCTCACACGATATGTACATTATCTACTGTCAACACTAGTTTACGTTTGGCACTGTCCATCATGCACACACCACTACAAACATTTTTGTTATATTCCTCTGTAGAAAAATTGGATGTCACATACAACATGGCACACACAGTATACTTTTCTCGATCAGGTTCAGGTTCTGGGAAGCTCCAGGAAGTTCCAGGCTACAGTAGCAAACCCTGGTCCTCAAGAGCCACTGGCCTGCTTGTTTTCCTGCTTGATGGTTTTTTGCTGAACCAAGAATGAATGTAAACATAAAGCAGTAAAGTAAAGTAGCAAACTGTAAAACCAAAACAATGAGCTACTCTGTTGCTCAGCTGAGTTAAGGAGAACTGCAGTTGGATGATAAATCTCTGTGGGTTTGTTACTTGGTTATATGATTGGCCCCTTACACATTACATTTGGTCGGTTGATGTGTTGTTAATATAAAAGTATTGATTAACATGCACATGGCTCCCATCAGACCACTTTATCTGCCCTGCAGAGACACATATAGACATGTAAACTAAATAAATAAATTGCTCTGCTTAAAAGATTTGCAGTCCTGCAGCCTCCTTGCTCTGTTTTTCTTTTACATTAATTATAACCTGGGTCAAAAAATGAATGCATTCCCATCACATTGCTCCCACAGCACAGAACAGATTACATTTAGATTGTTTTTCACTGTCAGATAGTTAGAGTATTCCTGTGTGGCATCTTTGTGATGATGAGGACTATTATAATAGCTGTAATACTAATTGGGCTTTATATTGTAACAGTGTATCCTGGGAACCTCTGAAGCAAAAAGGCAGTACACAAACAGGTTGTGTACATGAGAATGATAATACAATAGGTTCTACCACGTCCATGTTGTGCCAGTGACGGGTTGATCCAGGATGGTGAGGGATGAGCTAATCATCATAGAGAGGACAAGTTTTTTTCTTTTTCCTCTGAGAGTTTCAGGTCTTTTCATCACTGAAAGGGATCATCAAATGACCAAACTCATCCTGACTAGGGTCAGATCTGTGTTTGCCAGCACTCAATATTCAGTCCAAATTCTGCAGTTGAGTGTCTCCATTACATTGAATTTTTACATCTTTAAAGACTCACGAGAAACTAACTAAAACAAATATAATAAATCTCTCATTTGCTCTAAAGTTCATGATAAGTTCATCTTGGAAAAGGCAGCAAAAATGTGTACATATCACATGTACTAGGGCATATTTCATTTTGTTCTACTTCAAATGTTTGGTGTATGACTGGGAGTTTTAAGGTTCCTAAGTGCATTGCAACCTTTGAGAATAAATGTTAACATTTACTCTAATGAATTAAGTGACTTTTAAGAATATGAAATCATTATATGCTGTATGTTACAACTTAATAAACCTCTGCTAATCTATAAATGAGAATATTTATCTATCTATAATCTATAATATTTTATTAATCATTGTATGACTACGTTGAATTTTATCATGAAATATGAATGTAATATTTGTATATTTAAGTATTTTAAATATGTTAAAGAGTTGTTACTCATTTCTGTGTCTCTAATCTGGTCTGATTTGTTGCTTTGTCCTATAAGCTGTGAATTTCCTGTCTGATCCCTGCATTGACTGAGCTACAGCTGACTGCCATTCACCACCTTAACTTGACATGACTGCAAAAGCAAACAGAAGTAATGATCAGCCGGCACTTTTGTGTGTTTTGTACAGGCTGTGAAGTTTAGATCAAAAGATAAGTCACGGTTTGGCGTATTTTCTCACTCAAACTACAATTTCCAAAGTTATACAGATTGTCTTTTGACTTGGTTGTATTGTTAGCTACTTGTACAACATTACTGGTTTACTGTGTCAAGGTTTTGAGACATCCCACCCCAGCACAATGAAGGTGAACTGTGTTTCATTCGTGATGCTCAGAGCACTGACAGACTACATTTTAAGCACTCTGCAGTAGTATGTCTTTGTAGTTACTCGTAATAATCCACAGGCCTTTCAACTAGAATGATTTTCTAGCAAATAATTGTGAAAAGCATCACCCATAAAATTATCCACAAGCTGAAATGAAATAAAACACAAGATACTGGACTGAAAAAGGATGTGTCTTGCGTCATCCCCCTCCTCAGGAGTCACCTTGACTATCTGTACTTCTCTGAATGAATTATTCATTCATACGCCACATATATCGCCCACTAATATGATTCAAGTAGAAATACTTAATTTGTTTTATTGCAGTACTCTACATTTTGTGAATGATGTCCACAGCCATTAGCCATTAGCCATTATTGCATGTCCACTGTAAAGTATTTGTTTGCTTGTTGTCTTTCATCAGATGAATCCTGCATGTGCGTCAGTTTGATTATTGTTTCACACCAGCCTCTCCTGTACTGTATTTCTAATGCTTTTCAATATTCATGCCTTATGTTCATTAATGTTGTGTTGAATTTGTGGTGGTTGTGGAAGCAGGTGCTCAGATGAGGCAAGTTGATTGGCTTCTGGTGTTGCATAGTTTAATTCTCATTAAATTCATACTGTATTGATGTCTATAAAAAATTGCTCACACTATACAATGCAGGCCTTTGTAAAGATTTTCATAAAGCCAAAATAAACAAGGTTAAAAAAATGTAAATTTTAATAAAAAAAAAACTTTTTCCATTTTGGTCTCACAGTTATTCAGACTGGAAACCCTTACAACACCAAGGGCACATAATCTTTTTTTACAAGCAAAAAAGTAGGACACATAATTTATAATGACAGGAATTAAAAACATACACAAGGTTGATGTTGAAAGAGTTGGTGGAGATTTAAAAGGGTGAAGGATCCAAGGATATTTGGTCCTTAAGCTTGAAATAAGGGAGCAGTTGTCAGATATGACCGAACCAGACTGGCACCATAAACTGATAGAATCTTGCATATACCCATTTACCCTTGACCATATGTAGCGTCTTTTCCCTCCATCTGTGGGTGTAAACTGGTTTAAGAAGGTCTGCTGACTTCCCAAGGTTCAGACGGACAGAGATTGATAGAGCCACACTTGTTCTTCTGCTATTTTTTTCTTTCTCCTTGACTACATTCATGAGCTAAACTGAAACAAGTTGTCTCATTCAAAGATAAGAGTGAGTGAACTGCTTTAAGTTGCACACTAGAAAGAAGATATTTATTTTGAGTTTAAAGGAATAGTTTTTAGAATTTGCTTTCTTTCTGACAATAACATGAACAATTCCAGTGTGTGAAATACAAACCAATACAAATACAATATACATTGTCAATGTCAGTGGCTGACACAGTGCACAGGAACATCTGTGCCAAGTCCCAAGGTCAAAACGGGATCCACCTGCCAGGTAGTTAAGAATTAACTATCTAAGATCCTGTGGGACTCCCTGATACGAAGTGACAAACTGGTAATGGCTAACCAATAGCATAGTAGTAGTGAAAAAACAGAAGATGAAGGCCGATGTGATGGATGTACTAATCCTAAGCGATGGCAGCATCAGGAAGAAAGAACATGAAAAGCCTGAGACATATCAAGGGCTGAGAGGAGAGCTAGAAAAGATGTGAAAGGTGAAAGCATATATATAATCTATATCTGTCCTCCCCCTGATCTTATGGTCAAAATATCAGTGACTTTACACAAAAAAAAAAGATAATCAGAAACGTTTTTTTGAAGATTCATTTAATGGAATGTGATAGATAATACATTTCATGCTCTAGTTTGTTATCTCACATAGCATATTATATATATATATATATTCTTCAGAATCAAACAGAATCTCTAACATTTTGGAAATAAATAGAGGGTATTCTCTGCACACCTTCCAACAACCAGCAAACATATTTATCAGGTCCGGTACTCTTTCCAAATGTCGCTTGTATTATCTGCCTTTCCTGAAAAAGCCTCTGCTCCTCTACTAATGCTTCCTGGTTGTGAATGGTGTTCAGCTCTTGAGTGATCAGATTGCAGATATCCCATTAGACATGTCATCCTACTCTGAAAACCACAAATGTTAAGAGGTCTGAGCTCCAAGAAGAGAGGGGCAGCACAATGTGGTAGCATAGCAACTGTTCAATATAGAGATGGAAAACAGGTATCTTACTTACTTATTTATTCCATGGGTGTGTGAAGAAAAGATGCTCAGACGGGTGGTGCTTGACTATGACATGTACACTGAGGCTGTCTTGGTGTCCTAATGCTCCTTATGTGAACTTATAGTCCATAGTAATGCCACTTGGTAAGATGGAGAAAGACCATCTCCATTCTTGCTTGCTACATCTGGTTTCCGGATGTCCCGTCTGCCCATCTTCCTGTCTTCATTTCTGCAGACCGGATTAGTGGCTAGCTGCTGCAATCATGAGGTTTTTCCGTGGACCAGCAGGTGGCCGGTGAGACTGGAAGACTCTAATTGAGGCTGAGCAGCAGGGTTCCCCCTCCATCAAAGTCACAGCCTCCCTGGTGGTGGGTTGCACACCAGCATTCTAGTCATTACCCCAGACAAACCCTGCTTGGCCACAGCTGACAAAATAACAGGCCACAAAACCTATTCAAGGGAGACAGAGAATCAGCAGCAACAAGGAACCAATCATTAAGTAATTTAGTTGATACAACCAATTTACATTGGATTTAATGCCCCCTATTTCTGGATTAAGGATGAATTAAATGCCTGTGTGTGTATGAAGGGGGTTATCTGTAGCAAGAAACTCTTAAAGAATTACTGTATCAACACTTCCCCTCAGCCCCTCAAGTCAGTTTCCAAAAGGCAGACAAGATTAGTGATTATCTTGTTAAACAGTGGCAGATAAAACATTTCCCTCAGTTGGTGGAGACCAAAGCACACCTCAAAGACATGCTAATAAAATGCACATTCACCTTGCAATCATCAGGTGACCAGAACTCGAAATGAGGGATAATGTTGCTCCATAAACGATGGGCGTTTTTAAAAATACACTTACTTCCTAATACAAGAGTTAAAAACTTAAAGTGCGATAACAGATCAGTTGTAAGTCAAATAAGAACTTATTTCTGTTTTGGACTCTCTCCGACAAACACAGCTCTCAGTTTCATGAGGTATTGTTATTTTTTTGCCTTTCCTAGAACCAGACAACAGATTATACAGATTTTACACTGTGACAGTGTAACTTTGAGCTCTGCTCTCAACGTGAGCCTCCCTTTCAGTCAATTTCTCGTGGGTTTTTGGTGTTTTTAAAAATAATGGAGAGTCTTTCATGTGCTCCATGGCTGACACAGCCTGTATTCGTCTTTTGGTGCCAATGAACAAGAGATTTTTTATGGTTCTTTCCATCTTCCCAAAAACCCCTTTATGGTATTATATTGCTAAAGAAATGGTCAAAGCATGTCTGGCCATCCTGGATACTGTTACAATCTGATATACTGTATGTGAATTCATTATTTCTTTATTGAAAAAGCAGAAGATGAATATGTTGAATACTGAATAAGAGATAAGGGAAAACACAAAGGCCACTGTATTCTTCAGTTATCCTCCACTTTTGTTAATGTAGGTTTACAATGAAACTGAATTTGAAAACCTAAATTAAATGAATGTTATCCCTTTGGACCATATTCATATGATCCTTTTGAAAATCACTATGAATGATCTCAAACTGTCACCCTCTTGATTGCTGCATTATCCACTTTTGTTCCACAGTGAATAGCTTGGTTGTTTCCTGACAGTGCGGTCAGTCGATAATGACGGAGCACAGCGTTGACCATCCAATCAATACTGTTTTCTCACATTTCCTCAGGGCACGTTGGTTTGATAACTCAAAGATGTTTCATATTATATCGCTCTGTTAAATATAGCTGTCATGTTGTCAGATGGAGAGTGATGATATTTGTTTTTTGTGCTCACTACACTGACTCTCCTCTTTCTGAATTTGTGATGCACAGCTGAAACGCTGGAAAACTAGAGGGAGGAACAAAATGATATTAAAAATTTTTCCCCATAAAATCTCAATATTTCATTGCCTTTCTATTTTGGGGTACTTTGTATATTCAGCACTCAGACTTACTCAGTTCACACCAAAGGCAGAACAGTGTTAAGGCTTAATGCTTTGCCTCACAGCCTGGACATGAATTATTTGCCAATTTTCATCTATATAATCCAAACAATGTCCAACGTTTAATTTCTAAATTATGGTTTGTTGCTTTTGTATGTGCAAGTATGTATGTAATGTAAGCATACATACTTTGTATGTATGTTGTATGTAAGCAAGTGAGGGACTCCACCTGCCAGCAGGCACAGGGCTCAATCATTTTAATCATATTTTCACAAGCCATGTGCAGCAGCCAGTGCCTCTTAGTACCTTATTTGGAATATATATTTTCTATTGGCAACAGTAGATTCACACACTCTCCCACTTTAGAAAAGACCATTTTGTTTATCCCGTTAGAGGCAGGAGCACTGATTCTAAGAGCCTGCTCAAAAATGTGATTTGTTTCGATAAGCCAATAAATGCTCCTTCATCAGTTTAGCGTTCAAATCCATTAAAGGAGCACTCGCCTTAGCAGAACAGAGAAAAAAAATGACTGAGTACAAACAGCGCCTTGTAAGACACTCATTGATCTGGGGAATCTGAGAAATAAGCCTCTTTATCTCGGCTGAATGTCGGGGACTGAATCTCAAAAATGACAAAATCAAATTTCAAGTTTTTCTACAAGTCAGGGAATATATTTCCCACAGGCAACCTTTTTTCTTGCAACTTTAATGTTCAAGTTGCCAGCTTTGAGTGGTGGCAAGTGAAACACGGGCTAAGGTGGGCAGAGAGCATACTAATTAAATCAGTATTGTGAACCCTACAGAGTGAACTGTTCTGGAAATACCTGTGATTCAAATCAACACAGGAATTCTGCAGGGTCTACCAGGCCTAAACTGCAGGGAGGCAGATGAGTAGATGGCTTTCATTAATTAAATCTGCCATATGTCTGCGCTCTCCTCACATCCCGGGCTGCATGTCCCACAGCACAGCAGATGGGACAAACTATCAATTGTTTTGGAAATGAAATCTATCAGGAGTTGAACATGAGAGAGAAAGCCAATCAGCCCATCACTTCTTCTGTCCTCTTCCCGGCTGGTGTTGCAGCTTGGCAACATACATCACAGCCACCCATCCGAATGCTTGCCATAGAGCCCCTGTACCACGTCGTCACCTGTCCTGTTTACTGATCGCTTTGATCTTTGCATTACAATATTGTGCCAAATGAAAATAAAAGGCAAATGATGCTTTTTAAAGGACTGTTCCTGTGGGATGTTAATTGAAGCCTTGAAGGCTTTAGTAGATGAGCTGGATCAAAGGCGACTTCAGGTGGATCGTTACAGGTTTTAATTTGGTTTCTGAGTGCAGTCATTTCGTGAAATGTGTCTCACAGAAGCTACTTACAGTGGCATCAAGAGAATCTTGATCTCTGCTGCTCTGCTCTCTTCAGCCTGGGAGTGAGATAATCTCCACTGAGAGTCGTCGAAGGAGTTTTTGAGGACTTTATTGCCATTAATTAGTTCATCGTCTTTGAGGACCCCTGAAGGCCTTGTCAGTTTACTCTTTGTTGTGATTATCTACATGCTGTGTTTTTATTTTTTCTAATCCTCCACAATAAGTTTGTAGTTTGAGTGGAAGGACTGTGGGTGCTTTCGTCAATAGCATCCTCATAGAGTAAAGCTTAATGGGCCTTTAGATCGATATTTCCTCAAACTGCATCAACAGGGATTAACTACCCCTCTGAGAGAGCTTCTCAGGTCAAAGCTCGGCTCATTTAACAGCTAATTAGATGCTTTCTATTGAGCATATGGTTTTCAAGAAGCATCTGTTTCAGCAGAACATACAGTTAACGCTGAATTTGCACATGCTGGTCTTTGGGAATACTGTGGCCCTGTTTCAGCTAATAATGATAAAGATTTATGGTTTCAGGACTGTTTGTTTGCCTTCAGTAGTTTCTGTTTTATTTTCGTTGTTGCTTGGCAGGTTGCCTGCAGTATATTAATTCACTTGAGTAATGTCAAATTGTCTAGAAGAGTTTTTAAGCACAATTCCTTTTTTCAGATCAGAGCAAATCACTACGATGCCCGAGTGTGCAGCATCATTTTTCCCTCCCCTACCCGATCAATCAAACCAGCATGCCACTGGTAACTTCCTCTTCATATTAGATTGTGAGACAAAGAGTGCAGCAGATTCTCTGTTCATTACTTGTTGGATGCTAAACTAACATCTATCTGTGTGTTGCTGTAATCATGCCTGCACGTCATGAAGACAGTGTCTGTTGTGTGTGGAATAATACACAGCCATGATGCAGTGGAGAGCAGACTACAGGTCCCTTCATAACAGGCCCCTCTTATTATATTTATAAAATTGAATTACTCTGACACAGACAGATGGACTTGTTGTCAGTGGGGACGCTCGTCGTTTGTTAGCGTCAGTGGACATGTCAGCCCTGAGGCACTGATGGGGCTGAGGCTGTGGGTAACAAAAGAACGGCTGGAAAGATAGAGAGAAAGATGGCAGAGGGGAAGAGGACGCATGGTAATCAAGGCTTACAAGCTGGTCGACATACTGTAACCATGAAGAGTCTTCAGTTATGTATAGGGTCAAAATGTTCTGAGGTAAGCACAAAACTGGAGTCAGGATGAGGTTTGTTTAGCTTACCTAAAGTTAAATATTCTAATTATACATGTTTATGTATCTTGTTAGTTTAATGCATAAATTGGCATAAATGTAAATAGTGAAAGAGGGGTTTTATTTAGACACCAAAAAAAAAAAAGCCACACCACAGTGAGCTACGTTTATGTTTACATTTTTAAGCAAATTATACCTACAAATATAACATGTTGCTTAGTTAGCTTTATATGTAATGTGTTAATTTTGGACAGAACCAGACTAACTAGCGACAGTGAGCTAACTGGTTGCTAACAGTAGCTTTACTTCCATCTTACTGATAGCTTATCACTTAACATACCCCAAAAAAAGAACTAACTTATTTCACAAAATTATGTGACAAATATAGTAACTAAGTATTAGGGACTAAAAGTAAAAGTAAGGATACCTTTTTTTTACTATTCTTTTTATAATCTATCTCTTGCAATCCCCTAAACCCTATAGAAACACAACGCTGAACTGCTTGAATACAAATTTAAGATGGCCTATTCTAGTTCAGTAAAGATTTTGCATCATTCGCAAAAGGCAACTGATCGCCTTATATCAGCGAGCAGCCTCAGGACACCCAAAGCTAGCTCCCAGCCATTCAGGCTGATGTTTTTGAAGTCTGGGTCCATCTCCCTGAAGTCTCTACTCCATCCTGTCTGTTCCTTTTCAACATATTAAACTTGGATGTCTCATATGCCGTTTCAATGAATATGAAATCTATTCAAATTAAATTGAAAGGAAAAGATACAGTGCTTGGGCCTTTAATCCAGCTAGATGCTGCTGTGTTCGGTGCCCTCTGTTGGTGAATTATGGATGAGTCTAAAAATTAAAGCTAGTTGGGAATTTATTAAGGAACTGCTGACAGTGTTGGTATACCTTTATCTAGACCGTGGGAGCTGTGGATGGTTGCAGGCGGGACAGTGTTTTAATGCAAAGTGTGTTAGGTAAAAGCCAGACAAGGAAAACAGAAACCACATGAGCCTTTGTGTTTCAAACATGCCCCAAAACCTTCAGCTGCTGCAAGCTGGGATGAGTGGGCTGGCAAAATGGAGGCCAAAACAGACTCGCAGACCGGGGCTGAAAAGCATGATGTGTGATCCGATCTGAGCCTGCAGGGTTGTGATCACACCTTCCTCCTACTGGCTCTGTGATACTGCAGCCCACGTCTCATACTGTGCTTTAGTCCTTCTTGTGTAAAAGACTTCCATTAAGGAGAAGAGATAATAAAAATAAAAATCCCACAGACATTTTCACACCTACTGTTTTCTGAAAGTGGAGAAGGGAATGAAAGGAAGGAAAGAGAGGCCAAACAAGAAAGGGAAGGTGGAGAGATGTGGGGGGAGCAGAGATTCGGTAACAGACCAGTACCCAAATCTAAAACATCTCAGTGTTTCTCACTTGAAAAAGATTTGGACTGGATTTTCCAAACGGTTCCGGAAGAAAGACTCCTCGGGGTGAGATCCTTTGGAGGAGCTCGGGATCTGGCTGGTGAGGGGTGTGAGTGGAGTTTGAGATAGACTGATCTACTGTATTCTACTGAGAGCACCCTGAGGAGACCACGAGAAACAAAATTGGAGCAATGCGCTGGGCATTGCTCCAAGCTACAGAGACATGTATAGGTCTATGCACATGAAATAACTAATTATATCTGTCTATGTAGGGTGATGTGATTTAATGAAGTCAGACGTATGGAACAGCAGTGCAGAGAAATTTTTTTCTAAAGGTTTTTGGACTTATTTCTGCTCGACTGTTTTGGAGCATTCTCATTTACTGTAATTTCATAACAAGGACTTCGTGACGCACTGTGCAGTGTGTAGTGTGTCTAATGTCTGGGCAGAATAAAGTGAATTTAAATCTCATACTGGAGCTAGCTTAAGTTGCATATTGTAACTTTAAGTAGGGTTTTCACTTTCAGACATACTTGTAATGGGATATTTTGGGTATTTTCCCTTCAGTATAGCATCTGAATGATTCTTCCACCACTGCCATTCATTAGATACAAGCAGAGGAAGACTATTACAAACAGGCTAACTGTGAATATTCAGTAATTTACCCACTGAGGAGCTGCAGCAGTCGCCTGTTGTTACTCGCTTTGTGTTTGATTTTGTTCTCTCTCTAGATTAGCTCTTTCTCTTGCTTTCCACAGCTCCTGCCCCTGCTTCTTTTTGCATTTTGAAAAAAAAACTTAACACGGTCCAAACATTTCATAACCTACAGATGCTCCTTAAAATAAAAAAAATATATAGTGCCTAATACCTTAGGTTGTAATATGCCTAATTATGCTTTGCAGTATAGCAGCAGTGTAGAAATCACCACATGCCCTGACTAACTGTGTTTTCCAGCCAATAAAGCCATAAAGGATGAGATAAATTGAGCATTTAATTATTGTAAGGATGTAAATTTGTGATTTAGATCCTGCTGATAATTAAAAGAGAACCCCAAATAATAAACTGGTGCTGCTACTGTCGGGGTGTATTCATTAATATACAAAACAGTTGTTGTAGGGACTCACATTTGCAGTACAAACTGCAAGTATGACAGTGCTGCAGTTTGACAGCAGCCTGCTTGCATTTACCTTGAGGAGCTCTACCCAAGATGCAGCCCCGCCAGCTGGTCTTTTGATGTTCACTGTGAAAGCCCCTTATTAGGATCAGTAGAAAACACAATAAATAATCTGTGAGTGAACTTGAGCTGGAAACATAAAAATGCAACTTTGATTTTTTTTTGTAAAAGGAGGTAAACATATTTCAGATAGTGTGAAAAGAAAGAAGAGAACAGGGACAGACAGAGAAGAAAAGATGGTCAGTGAGGAGCAGGGGTGCATATGGAGGACTTGAGTGTGTGCGTGAGTTACTGTACTGTGTGCATGTGGGGTAATATCCATATTTGAATGATGGGTGTGACAGAGGCTGATGTTTGCTCAGGGCCTATGTGGCTCCAGTAATAAAGACACTGTGGCTCAAAGTGACTTCATTCAGTCTTAAATGCTCCTTAATCTCAGCATAAATGACATGTTTGGCTCCCAGTAAGTAGAATGAAAGATGAAAACTGTTTGTGCCAGTGCCACTGGGATTTTAATGGCTGTGTCAATAGAGAAACGGCTGCTGGGCTTAAATGTCAGCAAAGCTCAGTGTATTTTGTCATCACTATTTTAAAGGTTTTACATAAAACATTTGATAAACCACACTAAGTCTATGGGAATACCGACATACAGAGGCTCTTAAAAGACTGAAAGAATGTCTAAATCTTGTTTGGCGATGTTTCTCAAGTTGTCACTATCAGCTGTCATTATTCTGTATCAATATCAGCGTCGCCAGTTCTGACCTTTAATCAGTGCTTTTCTATGAGGGGGGGATTTACATGATGACAACAGATTTCACTGAAATTGACGGATACTCAAATGTCAGGCAGGTGGATTCTCAAAACATTAATTGGTTCTTGATGTTTCAGCTAATTCATGGCAGGCAAAAAAGACAAATTGTGTGTTTGTTGAGTGTGGGTCTAATGAACATGATATTTTCCTGCTGAAAAGCTCTCTTTCTTGCTTGCTGCTGTTCCCTGTGTATATGAGAGCACAGCAAGCTTTGAACCTTAAACCACTCAAACTGAGGGTGATCGTCCTCCTCTACCCTGCTAGCAAGCCTCCATCCTCCCGGATTTTTTAGTTTATCATGCTATTTGACTTTCTTGAAGTAGCTTCAAATTCAAAGTTAGTCTCCCTATTTCTCTGTTATACACAAACATGCATATCAGCAAGCTCATCACCACCCAGCTGCTTTCAAATTTCAAATCCTCAATACAAGCTGATGCAAGAGGAGCTTACACTTGCACATAAAAGAGAAAACAGACAAAAAAATACAGAACAACTGAAAATAATTTTCAGACACTTGAAACATATTTGCCTGCTACAAAAATAAAAATAAAAAAGCAGAATGAAGAAAGTCAGTGTGTGAAAGTGTTGCCCTGCATGTTTCCCAGGACCTGTCAGTGTGATCGGTTTGCCGCCTCTCCACACGACCACAAACAATTTACAGAATAAAAATGGTTGCTACACATTTTAACATCTTGGCTCGAGCATGTATTTATTGCAGAGATTTTGAATTTAAAAAAGTACCCACACATTGAGTCAGCTTTAACAGTGAGCATGTTCAGACTGTGTGGAGACAGCTAAACATAATGGATACATTAAAAAGGGTAATGGATAAACAGTTGAAATAATTAACTAAATTAATAGATATAAGGTTAAAATAGATGGAAAATAAGTAAAGCTAACAGATACATAAATAATCATGAATTGTGAATAGCTCGAAATATAAAAAAACTCAACGGACAAATATTAAAATATTAAAATTACTGAGCTAAAACACTGGATCACACAGTTCATAAAATCATTGTCTAAAAATAATGGATAACGGCTGTACTTGAGTTCATCTGACAGGGATGTGGGACACATCTAACATTAAAGACTCAGAACCAGTGGAGTAGATTAACTGTGTGCTATTTTGCATTTCCCAATATCAGCACGCACCTCATATTTGTTACCAGTATTGATTTAACCTAAATTTGTCAGCACAGTTAAGGAGACAAGAAAGGATTGCCGGTATTGAGTGCAAAGAAATGGGTAATTAGCTGACGGCTGACTCAGGCCACTTGCAGCTTTGTGTGTTAGGGTGGGGATGGAAAAACCGATGAAGCACATCTCCCTGGGTGTCATAAAGCTCTGCTTTATGGCCCGTTTGTGTAGCCTTGCAGATTAAGTTCAAAGGAAGACGGCCGCTCTTTTCTCCATGCATCTTAAATCCTGTTTCTCCTCGGCTGGATGTAGATCAATTCTTTGGGCTGCGCTGAGATATCCCTGGTGTCAGCAGCTATAGGGCAGCTACAGGAAGGATGGGGAGGACTGGGTGTCTAAAAATACATTATTAAAGAGACAATTTCACCTCAGATTTAATAGTGCTCACAGAGCAGCATGACCGTTCTACTTAAATTGCAAACTTTCCTTCACTATGGAGTGGCTTTCTTCGGCAGCATAAGTATTAAAGCTCATAGTTCCCAGTGGGCGACAATTGGACTCTTCATAGGAAGATGCAATGCGTGCATTTGAAAGGCAAGAAAATCACAGTCAATCAGCGGTTCAGCTGTGATTCATGCAATGAGTTCTTCCTCAGAAACTACTTGCAGCATTTATCTCAAGAGAGCAGCTCTACACAGAAATAAATGGGCTGGTGTCTGGAGATGACACACTTTCATTCTCTGTTTAGACACAAAGACCAATTTCAAATGGAGGAACTGGCAGAGAACCTGCAGCTGTCTAGTCTCTGACTATACTTCACTGCAGACAGCTGGTACCGCTGAATGATCCCGGTGTTATTCTTTTAGGTTCAAAGTTAACTCAGAGTGAAACACAGGGTGTGCAGCATGCGTTCTCTCTGTGTTGAGTCAAAAACATATCTGTAACTACAGACACATCAGCAGGATTAAAATTTGGCAGAGGGAAAAAACAAGTACAGAGGGATTACAATTTGAAAGACAATAAATTTGTTTAAATTAGTTTTTTGCACAATTATTCAAACGGCTATCCACATTCCCCGTAGGATTAAATTCAATCAAAAACACATCAAACAAATATGTTTGCAGTGTGGCAGGTATTATATTAATAATTTATTTTAAAAAGTCTAAAAAAGATGAACAGTATAGATATAATGACAAACTACTGACACATCATGGCACATGACATCTGGCAAACTTGCATTGTAACAGGTAATCAGCATTTATAGTATTTACTCTAAGTATTTACAGTGAAGGAAAAACAAATATATTCTCATATTCTCAACATCCTCACAGAAAACAGATCTGCTTTGTGGAGGATCGCACCAGTGGAGAGTTTTTTACTTACAACATGTGACATTTTAATCCTTTTCCAAAATGTATTAGAGACACTTGGAAGACAAGCCCTACAGTTTTTTCTTCTTCTTTTTTCAACAAATAAATCCCCCTCGCTTCCTGTGTATCTCAGTTTCAGAAACATCACTGTTTGTCTGACTTAAAGTCAGATTTAACTCTGAAACGCTACCTGGACTCTTTTAAATGTTTTTCTTTCTTGTTTTAACTCTGTAAACATGGAAATTATGAGGAAGTTCAACCACGTAAAAAAAAAAAGCACACTAATTGAATGCCATCAGGAGTTTTCATTGAACACAAACAGCAGTATAAACTTTGTTATGGATCACTACCTTCTCCAGCATCACATTTTTGGCACTTTTAATATCTTTAGCAAAACCACAAAAAGTAAAAATACAAGTAATATTAAATTACTTTAGGCATTATTCAAAAACTGGATAAATTACATTCATTTTTATCAGCATCAAGACAAAGTAAATAAATAAGTTTTAAAACTTCTGCTCAAATCTACCATGTCAGTGGTTAAAATGGTCTATGTTCCACTAAACTATGAGACAGGTTTCTAAGTTCAGCTGCAGAGTGGACCTGCCTGTATCCCAGCAGTGCCAGGGTGTCATTACACAGATTTTGTACAGCCCTCACAATGTCGAAACCGAGACGAAGTCTCCAGCTCTCCGCTGTTGCTTTGGAGTCTCTGGTAGTTGAGTACCTGTAGTTCCACTCGGATGGAGACGACAAATTTGTGTTGGTGTTCTTTGCAATCCACATCTGCACCCTGTCCTCCAGCTCCAGCCCCACAAACCTGTAGATTTCTGTGGCCTTTTCCGTCGGGTTCAATGCCAGGTCCTCATACCGGACCAGCAGGTAACGACCCCTCAGCCAAACCGGCCTCTGTAAACCTGTTTCCGCAGACGCTGCCATGTCCTTACAGGTGCTGGTGATCTGTGACAGGTCCACGTATCGAGGTTGCCGCCCTGTTGCATTCCATATTTTCCATGCGCGGAACTGATCTGAGAACGCCATCATGCGCGATGCAAGTATGGCTCTGGGGTCCCTCACGAGGTGAATGATCTTCAGGTCCAAACGTGGATCTTCAGTCAGAGTGCGCAGGTCCCCCACCTCTGGGACCCGCACAGTTTTTATGGCTACATGTCCTCTTGACAGACATGACATAGAGGCTAGGGTGAGGTTCAGGGCCCCACACTTCTTAGGACACCAGGTTTCATCGGGTGGATCAGAGGCTGCTGCATCTCCTCCTTCCAGGCACACGGGAGGGGAACAGAGGGCGTGGCTGGAGCTTCGGCGAAAAAAAGAGCTTGTGACATGGTCCTGGGGCTCTGGACGGATGTAATTCTCCATGAAGTGAAGGTCGCAGGTGTACAGATTAAGGAGGAGGTCCCTGTATGCTCCCAGCAGAGCCCGGCGGTCCAGGTTGCGACGCAGACGTGTGCTGGAGTTAGTGAAGGCTTGCTGGACATGATAGAGAGGCTCAAACACATAGAAGATGCCTGGGTGCTGGTTAAGAAGCTGTCCCGTGAAAGATGAGCCACTGCGAGTGGTGGCAAATAGGAGGATGTGCTTCCGAGGTGACTCGACAGGCACCCAGCTGTCATCACACAAGGCTCTCCACCTGGAGTCTTTGAGGAAAAGGAACAAAAAGCATAAATGTTTTGTGCTGTACATGTTTAACTTGCATAATGCCATACGGAAACCAATGTCGTCGTGTTTTCTTACAATATCCTAGTACTACGTAACACATTACACATCTGTTGTTTCCCTAATATTCTAGCAAAGAAGAGTTTTGTCCACCTCTTTCCGATGACGTACTTCAGCTCTTAAAAGTGAAACTCAGTTTTCCATCCTAACTTCTGTCCAGGAGAAAGTAAACTGAATCAAGCCAATAAAGCTTAAATAATTTAGAGGGTAAACATGCATGAGTAAGTTGCCTGTCTGCTGGTAGTTACTGAGGGGGCTTATGAAATGGCGGATCTCTAAATATAGCGCAAACAGCTAACGTGTAATTACTGCTGATGAGGAGTTGATTGCAAAGGGGATGTTACTTTTGTACACAGAAGCTTGGCGCCTGCAAGCTACAGCTGCGCTATGAGAGAGGATTAATGGAGATAAATTGGAGGATAATTGTAAAACGAAATCTCACATATTTCATTTCTCTATCTTCCCCACTTCTTGGGAGTTCCCTCGTTTAATGAACTGCAGCTTGATGCTTAATGCTGTCGCTTCCTTTGCTGAATCTTTTTGCATGAGTCTTTCCTCCAAACTGCTAGAATATAACTAAGATTAAAAATTAAGGCTTGAGTGTGTATTCGTGCATGCCCTCTGCAGGTGCTGCTCAACCCATTCTATCCCAATACGAGTTAGTTTTGCAATACTTTTAAGCATACATCTATATATGCTTGCAGCTTGTCACACGTCGTGTTTTGTTTTCATAAGGATGTGCAGTGTTTGGGATAATCTGGTGTGGCTTTTGAGACGTACCTCTGTAGTGTCTCGTTTGGCAGCGGTAGGCTCCCTGACAGGGTCCAGACAACGAGTCCCTCAGGGTGCGGATGGCCGTGTACTGGACCCCCAGAGAAGCACACACCAGCAGCAGCACTGTCTTCCAGGAGCACTCCATCCTGCCCCAAACTCTGGCTTTACATCCTTTACGCTGATGCCACCGGGGAGGCACAGAGACAAACATAGTGAGATTTCATGTTGATGCATTTTTTACAGCTTTGTGCATGTACGCTTTGCACACATTTATGCCTGCAGCCCTCTACTGATGGCCACTGAGTAGCTCCTGCTGAAGTAGGTAAGAGTCTTGCTCAAGGGCACTTCAAGGTATGTGCCACAACTTTTCATGTGACAGGGCAGAAGCTTTCTCCTTTGTCCTTCAGTTTGGTGAATTTTAGGTTAAGTAAAAAAGGAAATATTACAGCTAGCAGCGAGTTAGCTTAAGTTAAGTTAACTAAATAACAAAAAAATATATATAAATGATCTTTGTGTTGAGTTAAGCTAAACACCTGCTGATTACTGCCACCAAAATGTCAATCTATTCCTTAAGCTCACACAGAGTCCAGATTCCAGAAAACCTTGCTTTCTGCTCTTTCAACAACAGGCAGCTCATTTCACACATTCCTAACATAAGTAGCTTAAATACTTTGAAGAAACAGTTGAATGGTTCAGGATTTAAAGGATCTACAGATTTTTTTTTTTTTTTCAGGAAAACGTGACTAAAAAGGTCAGACTTTTACTGGAAAATGGTTGCACTAACGTCCGTATCTACAATAGCTCCACTAGTCAAGATACAGTGCACACAGTTGCATAATTGCATTTCATTTTTGCTTCCCTCTCTTCTGGGTAATTAAGTCTCTAAGCCCAGCAGAGCTACATACGCAGATAAATATAGCTGTCTTCACATAGATGCAAAGTTTCCTTTGTATACTTCCAAGTTCTTTGCCACTGGGCATGAAAGAGCAAAGGGAGATGTGATTTTCCAAATGGATTTAGAAAAAAAAAAAAAAAAAAAGGTGCTGCCATCCATTTGTACCTATGCGCCAAACTGATGGTAGGTAATCACATGAGATCCCTGGGCACAAAGTGTCTCTCCATCACTCAGTGGCTGCGCTGAAGCAATCATCATCATCACAGGTAAATATACATCATATTACTGACAAAAATAAATATCGCCTTCCTGTTTGCTTCCTTACACTCTTTCCACCACTCGGTCTCTCTCCAGTATGCCTCTTGTTCATTAATGATGTTTATGTGTCCCTGGCAGACTCATATCCTCAGGAATGTATCACACTGAGCTGAAATCGGCTTTTGATGTTCCATTAATCACAAACAGCGCAAAACCAAAGACATTTACTCTATGGGTGATGGGAAAAGAAATCGAGCTGACATCATGAGCCATTCTGTTTGAATACAGCTAAAAACAGCAATAGCAGAAAGAACTCATCAGGGGGAGAAACTCCTTTCTTAGACTGGTAGTTGTAGACAGGTTGACAGAAATTGGGACATTTTATTGTTTGGATCTTGTTAAAGAACAACTTAAAAGCTGCTTGATCTGTTTGTACATTTGCTGAAGGACAGGAGAGACGTAAGAAAAGCCAGAGAAACATAAGCACGAATGACTGCTGATAATAAGAAACTTAGGTCATGCTCCTTACCATCTCTGGCACAAGAAAGAACAGTCTGTCAATTTGACAGTCCTGCCATCCATACTCTACATGTACGGCACAGCTGGCTAACCAAGGAACATCATATGATTCCTCAGTGGCAGGTTTTGTTTTTCTTTCCTGCCATGATCAGGGCTCAGTGTTCCTCTGCTACACACCCTGCTGCCCTCTGGAGAATGAAGACAGATGCTTCAATGGATTAAAGCAATTTGATTTGCAAGTCCTCCATTCTGCCTTGTTTATGATTCCTCCTGCATCAAGACTCACACCAGGAATAATAGACACTCTGTCAACAGCTGGAAGAGGACTGCAGGCTTCAGATGGTCTCTGATTTTATATCCCTCATACAATAACAGTGCTTACAGGGGATAAAAGCCTAGGGGACAGGATCAACCAAAGATTACACTGTGTGGTGCCTGCTCTTCTGGCAGGTTTGAGCTGTAAATTCAGTGAGCACATGCATTGCTGCTGTTGAGATAACATAGCTAGCAGCAAAAGTGTTGGAGATAATGACATTTGTGCATGGCGCAGGAAAGGCAATTGCCTCTGTGGAAAATAAAGGCAACAAATAAGGTTAGAAGTTAGTGATGAGGGTGGGAGTCAGGGATTTGGGATGCAAGTGATTGAGGGATGTGACAGAGCTAAAGATTTTTCTATTAAAGCACCTCGGTGTGTTCACAGGTCCTCTGAGTGAAGCTGTTTATTGGCAATGCCACATGATCAATCCTGGAAAACAGAGAGAGAGCAACAGTGGCAACACCAAGAGGACTTCAAGTCTCCAGGTAGTGTTTTTCACTCGGTTCTGTTCATCTCTCTATCCATCCTTTCCATTCTTTTTTTTTCTCTCTCTCTCTTTAAAGCGACACACACACACACACATGCATGCAGAGTGCTACAGGCAGACAACAGAGGAGCTGCATCTGACCCCGGGCTACAGTGGAGCTCCTGTGATCGGAGAGAAGATGAATCTTGACTCCAGCACACACACACAAACACAGGCAAAGCAAAAGTACTGAGAGGAGAGGAAGGGAAATAAATGAAGAAAAATTAATATTTTCTTTATGGGATGTGAGGTTGATCTCAGTGTGTGGTTCATTCTCAAACAAAACAAACAGAGAGAGAGACGGAGGACAGTGCCATTGTTAGACTGTAATGACAGATCAGTACTGAGAAAAGTTTGGTGATGATGACATTTAGCAGTAATAATAAGATACATGGATTAGGAACAGAAGAGCTTCAACTTCTGAGTATGTCCCATCAGTTATTAACGCGATACTTAAAGCGGTGAATAACATACGTTTAACTGGACCAGCAAAGTCCTTTCTCTAAGATCGTAATTTGAATTATATGCTTATTATAAATATTAGAATAATATAACAAACAGATATCATCACGAAACTGGGTGCATGTGGCGGTAAAGTAGGACGACACGACTATAAACTCACCACAGAGTACCGCAGACTCACTTTAAGTCGCTGTAGAAAGAAAACCTCGCAGTGTTTACTGATTTCTTTCTGCTCGCTATAATCTACACAATGTCACACCTTGTTTGTTGGATGACAGCTCGTCGGCGGTTTCGCTACGCGTAAAAAAAGCACAACACGTGAATAAAAAACGTTGCCTTACCATCAACGCACTCGGTCAGATGGGATTTCTCCGTCCGGTCCAGTCTTTCACGCTGCATTTGGAAAAAAAAAAAAGTGTGTGTGCGTGTATGTATGTGTGTGCGTGTGTGTGTGTGTGTGTGTGAGGCGGAGGGATCTAGCGCTGCCGCCGGTGTCCAGAACCGAAGTGGATTCAGAGCTGGAGACTCGCCATGGATGGAGAGCGGCGAGAGGCTGAGCGAGGAGGCATGTCTCACCCCTCCTGAGACCACACAGGCTACTGGAACTGAGTCTCTAGATTGGATGCAAGATTGCTTTACCAAGCGTTACGCTTTGATGCCATAGGGTACGTTTCATTACGTCTTGGAAATGCATGTTCTCTCACAGGCAGCCAGAACCCCGTGAGAAATGACTACGTCCAACTAAATGCGATCCTGCTTCTTTTTGCCATGTGTAATTTAATCTGTTTACAGGTATGAGAGGAACAGAAATGTCCTACATTTCATGCTGGCAGGTTGCATCAGCTCCGACCAGGCATCAACAATCACTTCATGAACATCAGTGTCATCCCTCCCTCTCTGTCACCCTGCAGGGATTCTCACTGTGTAGCCTACCCTCGAATGGAGCACTGCACAGATGAACACACACTTCCTCCACGAGATTACAGTCACACAATGACCTCTATTTTTTTCAGTGAGGATGACTGCTATCATCAGATGTGTAGCCCGACCCTCCCTCACTCGGGTGGGTGCCATATCATTGCCCCGGGGGGGTTACAGAGAGGTCAGATGTGACCGGTGACAACCCCATTACTCCTGGGAATGGGGGTCATTTCTGTTTGTGTTTTTTCAGACCTATCTCCCGCCATGACACGGTTGTGCTGGTTGTCTTTGCTGAGATTCATGTGGAGGCTGGTGGAACACCGCTGTTGTCTTTGCAGCATCTCACTTGTAAAGTTTCTGATTAGTTGCCAAAGCATCTAAAGCCTTAAGCCTTTTATCATAGGCTGTTCCAGCTTTCCTGCCCCTTATCTAACCTGTGTTTAAATCTTTCAGGCGCTGCAAGTGAACACACCAAAATAAAGACAAGCAGAGATTATCTCAGAATTGTGAAGCCAGAGGGCCGGAAGTCTACACAGATACAGAACAAGCTTTTTTCTGGTGATACAGACCTCAGACATATAAGCAGCAAAGGTTTTACCACACAAAGGACGACAAGCTGCCAAGAATGCTCAGTGAGTGATACAAGAGTGTCCTGTCCTCCACGCCTCTCTGCGCTGATCCCTCGCTCTGCCTGCCTACAGCACTGATTCCCTGGCTCTGAGCAGCCAAACGCCCCCACACTTTCTTGGTGAGATTTGAAACAGGCAATAAGAAAAAGTTGATTTTTCTATGAGCGGAAGCTGAACCCTCCACGGGCCTCCCTGTTTAGGTATACCCACACTTGTTTCTCACCACGCACATATGCAAAGAGCACAGAATCAGATGTGCGTTAGATTTTAGAGCGCTTTTCTTTTTTTTTTTTTTTTCCAACCATCATCAGCAATCTTCACTCTTTCTTCGCCATGATCTACTGCATATCTGATCTTTAACATGACAGCAGTATTTCATCATAAAGTGGATGGAAATGCTCAGCTGAAATCTCTCCGCTGTTGAAGATAACCTTGTCTCCTAAGCTCGCTGACTGATTTTCTATATCTAGGCTTGCTTGGCAACTCCTGCACCTTCCACTTTCTTTTAAAGACGCCATCCGTCAATCAGATTATCTGTCTGTCAGCTTGTCACAAGGGGAAAACAGGTCTCGCAAAGTTATTTAAGGGAGAAAATTTCTCTGTGGAGGAAAGCTGGTGTTTCTATTCATTTTTTCTCGCTCATTTGAGGGAGCAAGAGAAAAAAAAGTCCATTTATTCAGCCCTTTCTTGCTACAAGTGCAATAAACAGGTGAAAAGAAATCTCATTTCACCCACTAGTATGCCAGCAGAGACTTCTAAATTTAATTCAGCAAACAACCAGAGAGGGCACACCAGCACACGTTCTCTGTCTCACTGGAATTGCACTGAACAACCAGAACTCCAAAGTTTATATTGGTTGGACGGTAATAACACCATGGTTGTGCACAATTATTCCATTTAAAGAAACAGTTGGATATTGTGGAACTGTTTTTTATTCTTAACAAGAGTTACATAAGGCTGATACAACTGTTGTGTAGAGAGCTGAAGTGAAACTGAAACTTGTGTGTTGTGCTCTGGAAGTAAGAAAAGTTTTCTAACATTGCTAATAACCAAAAATCCATTTGAATACATTTTGGAAATAGGGATTAACAACTACTATAGCTCTGTTCAAATGTAACTAAATAGTAGTTACAGTAGCATCTCTAATGTGTGTTCAAATAAAAAACAAACCTAATTATTGCCTTGTGGTATTTGTGGGGATTTGATTGATTGGCTATTTGTGCAGTTTGGATTTATTGAGACCACAAACTAGCTAGTGACCACATCTGTTTGTGTTCCTTCACCCACTGAGTAAACTCTTGAGTGCTGGTAGGTCGACTCTGTTGCCTTTAGTCATTGCCAGATCTGCATCTTCCTCATTATGCTGCGGCTAACCGTAGCTTCGTATTACCCATATTTACATGAGGGTGATATAAGTCGTATTAAACTCTCACTCTGACAAAAAGGGGATAAACATGCTTCCCAGAGTGTATATAACACCAGCATCATTTTTGTGTAGGGTATTTCTGCTCTTATTTGTAAAGCTGAGAAGGCCCATTTAATTTTTTTCTATTTTTACTAACAGATCTGGAGTTTTTTTCCCCTTGACTGTTAATGGGAGGTCACGAATGAATTCTCTAATGTTGACCCCAATCAAACTTTATGTCTGAGTCCGTTTGATTGCTTATTATCCTGAAGCCCACAGAACTCCTGACCCGGATCACCTCAGATGTCTTCTGTTCTGTCCAGTGAGCCATTTAGGGAGATGAGGAAGCAATAAATTTGTCTCACCCTTAGACAATCCCATCATTGGTTGTTTTCTATGAAAACCCCAAATTACTGCACCAAAGATTTCAGCTAACATTTACCCAGCCGCGGCGTTCCCACCTTGCTCGCCAATTTCACAAGGCTTGATTTATTAAATTTAGGCGGGACGAGTTGTAAGCCAAGGTGCTTCGCTTCTGGCAGCGTGAAAGAAATCCGTTGAGTGACACGCAGGATGATGATGAGAGGAAAGAAGAATATGGGACATGAGGGATGTGAGAGACAGAAAGAGAGAGAGAGATTACAGTGGAGAAGAGGAGAGGAAGAGAAGCAGGAGGAATAACAAAGTTTACATATGCCATCTGTGCATCAAAGGTGTGGTTGTGCTGGCTCGTGTTCACATTACACGTGTGTGTGATTGTTTTTGTGAGTGATCTCTTGAATATAAATGGTCTAATTTTCACTCCCCTGTTGACTGAGTTTTTTTTTTTTCCCTGAATTTCAGCTTTAATCTAACAGTATCTGCACATGAGTGAACAGGTTGGCTCTGCTGTTGTGTTGCTGGATCCTGCTTTGTCAAAAAAAAAATCTGCTTGCGAACAAACACTTGTAATTATGTGCTGTATGCATGTGGGTAGTTCATTCGGTGAAATTAAAACTTTTTCTTTTTTTATTTCTAGCTTTTAAAGGTTTTCTCCTGGCACCCAGGAGAAAACTTCTTCTTACAAAACAGAAGAGCCGATTACATGACTAATAATTCTCTAGTCTAACCAGTTGATAGCTCTTTTAGTTCGTAAGAAGATTCTTTTCACAAAATGTTCCCCTATGATGCATCACATCAATATATAAAATGGTAGATACAGTAATTTCTGCTTGTTAGCACCACACAATGAGCACAAACACTTTAGGGGCTTTAAAAAGCGAATAATTACTTGAGAGGCACCTCCTACTCTGCAACAGTTTCATCAGTCAGGAGAGCTGAAGTCTTGTCTGACTGAAAGCAAGTATCACAGCGACTCGGCCGCACGCCCACTACTTTCTAGGTTATAGACTTCAAATCAAATCTACTGAAAGTCTTTGAGACTTCCAGAAGGAAGTCACATTTATTGAGAGTGTTTGATTGGTTCTGGTCTCGCTTGGATTGCCCCTGTGAAAATAACAGACATAAATTCCTGCGTGGCTGTGATCCAAACAGACAACTCCACATGTCAGGGTAGTGAGCAGACTGCTATTGGGAAAGGAAATCCCCAAGTGTCTCGTCTCCCTCCTGTTTCTAACTTAGCTTTTTTTTTTCCCGTTGTTGCTTTTGGACCAAAAGGACTCCCTCTGCCCCCACCCCCAAGCATTTTCTCTGTAAAACCAACCCATCAAGAGTGCTACCTGGTGCATAATTGGTGCCATTAGCACGACGCATCACGCACTTTCAGACACTGTGGCTAGACAGCAGCAATAGCGAGGTATCCCGCTCCCTCCCTCTCTTCCTCCCTCTATTGCTCTTGCTCTTTATCCCACCAACTGTTTCACACTCGCAGTGCTCACAGCCATCACATTTGTGGGAGTAATGGGCCTGGCAAATTACAGTAGATCGGGCCTCAGCAGGCTCAGTCTGGCCACCACCAGGGAGCACCGAGGAGACGTGCAGATTCTTCAGAACACGGCCTCCTGACAGAAAGAGGAGCCCTGGGAGAGAGGGATCATGTTAACACCCACCGGCTGCGATTTTGATTGTTGCATTGGTGAGAGAAATGGACCTGTGTGTGTGTGTGTGTGTGCGAGAAACAGACAACTTTAGATAATCTTTAATTCGGGAGTCAAGTCACACATCTTGGTGTGTTCTGTAGAGGTTGTTCAACTGAACACAAGAGACTTTGAGTAACAACATGTCTAAACACAATTTCCTGGCTGATTTCACTGATTATTTTTCCAACTTTAGTTCTGCACTGTCACAGCTATGGCTCAAATTTAGCTTGAATTCAAACACACATGCAGCACATACAAAGATGTGCGTGTGCTCACAGCTCAAACACGCCCTCCCACACACGCAGATGGTCTGAGAGGTGCCTTGACGATTAAGCTCATCCGTTTAAAGTCTCTCACTGTAACGAGCTGAAGGAAGCCTGCCGCTGGATCTTGCTGTTCTCTGAGGCATGGTGATTCCTCTGTGCAGTAGGGCCTCCAGGGGCCTTTCTCTGTGACCGTGCCTTTTCTTAATTACACCTGAGAGAACTGAACAGATGCTTCTCTTCTATAGCGGTGTCTCCATCAGTCAAGCCTGTGAAGGAGCGTATGCAAAGCAAACTGGCGAATATGGAAGACCTTCTTTCCCTCAGCCTCCCTCTCTTCGCTTCACGGCTAATAACAAATGTCTGACAAAGTTCTTGATTAAGTCAAACTATATTTCCTCTGGGAACACAGACCTTGTCATGAGAGTATTTATGATCACAAATGTAAAAAAAAGAAAAGAAAATAATATGACATTGAGGGCGGAAAGTCCAAAATCCTCCTCTAACACATATTGTGGTTATTCCATAGTTCAGCTCAGCAAATATGACACTTTTAATAAAATTGGGTGATTTTTAGCACATGTATTTTTAACACTTTAGATGCATTTTTAATGAAAGTGCTTCATCCAAGGGTTTTAAAACTGTGAGTTAGAAGACAATGTTATCAGAGAGCACAGGGAAGGAAGGTCAAGGAGAGACAAGGCATCTCAAGAACATAAACGTTGCACGTTTGATAGAAATAAAAAAGAACAGATAATATAATCAAGGTAAATGACTGTTTATGATTTTCTGCATTATCTTCCACAAAGTCCACCTGTTCACTGCAGCTGCACTACCAGATACTGGCACAACATCAAATTAAGAACAAACATGGATTAAAATGCAGCATTTTATATATACCAGCTGTCCTAAGAGATACCATAGCTCTTCTTAGGATGTATTGGCACTGACGTGGAACATAAATATTTATCAGGGCTCCAAAAGGTTAAATGTGTGGGAGTAATAGAATCTGGCAGCTGAAAATATTGCTGAAACACAACATCTCCAGATTTTCGTGCAAGATGGAGAGCTTCAGAATGACCTTTGCATCACCAAAAATCACTTAAACTTGCTTCTTTAGTTTTTTTTGTTGGCTCATTGTGTCAAAATGTTGAATACAGTGAAAATACAAAGTACAGGATAAATAAAAAGCAGGTGTTTTTGGAGCAGGATGCTGTTGTGTGTGGCACAGGAAACATCACAGACTGGGGAAATACAAGCAAGATAGTGTGGCGTTTCAATGAAATGTTAGAATCAAAGCCAGAGTGCTTCAAGGCTGCTCACGGCACAACTTCACCTCATATAATGCTGTTTTCTGTCAATTTGAGAGGTGATTTTTTTTTTCAGTTGCATAGTTCAATCTTGTGATTTTGCAGTAAAGGAAGCAACATTTGAAGCAACAGAAAATATTATTAAGTCAATAACACACATTGTTGCTACCTCTGCATTTTTGGATTTGCAGAAATGCAGATTGGAATCTGCAAAAGTATTACAGCGCAGCTAAAGCACCATTAGAATTAACTTGGCTGATGAACATCTGGATCTAAGGAATCTATGGAAAAATCCTAATGATGAGATCAGACGTTAATAACAGTTCAATATCATCAACTGAAACTGCAGCTGTAGTTGTGCTGTGAATGTGGTGCTGTGGTCTTAAAAGGCATATAACTGATTGAAAGACTCTAAGTTTAGATACTGGAACAATGATTGCTCCATTCTCTGATATCATCACTTTTATGTGACACAACAAAAACACTTTTTCAAACAACCGGAATTATATCTGCTAAGAAAGTCTGACTATAAATATGGGCTAAGTGAGAAAGAAGCACAGAGATGAAAAAATGTAGATCAAGGTTGTCTCAGCTTATGTTGTTGAAAGTTTATTGTTCTTATTGGTGCTTCATAAACATTTACTGCACAGACAGAAGAATAGTCAAGACTAATTAGGCAATTTTCCTTTTCCCAGAATGTCAAACTACTCCTTAAATGCATTTAATCATTTGCTCCCTTAATGAAACATACAATTTCCAAATGGATGAAATTCTGCATTTATCACTGCATTAACTATATAGATTTGTTGACTATATAAAGCACACTTTGTATGCAGCAGGTAATGTGGGAGATCCTATAATGTATTGTACCTTTTTTAAATATTTCTGATTATGTCATGGACACATTTCTAAACATACATGACGCACATATTGTTCATAAAAGAGTGCAATTTTTTTCCTAAAGTGAAAATAGCAAATGGATCTTACAGTACAAAGGCTAATATACAGATGCTTGCTGTGAAGTGTGGTAATTGAGGTGGTATTGAGGGGATAATAACAGTTTCACCCTTTCCTGGTGCCTGTGTTACTGACAACCTGAAGGAGAGCAGAAGTGTGTCAGTGGCCTCGCTGTGGAGAAGCTTAAGATTTTCTTTTTGCAACTAAACAACCTGCTGTTAACGGCTGCAGTTTAACTTACTGATTTAATGGAAAATGACAGTCTAGTGAAAAAGCAGGAATAAGAAAACATATTTCCCTCTAACTGGAGCATGATGATGAACCATTTTCTAGATCTTGGTCAAAAAAGTTGAACTTTAAGCTCCTCATTGTGACAGTGTAACAAACAGACACTGTGGCATGTGCTTGTATTTTGTTAAAACATAAACTGCCCAGTCTCCTGTATATTATCATGTATAATAAAATACACAATCGAATCATCATGAACACAGCCAGGTAGTCAATAACACACATAATTACTTTACATACAGTATCTCATTTTTTATTTTGCAAACGTAAACTGCAGTATTGGATCGATACTGATTCAATCTGCAGCAGTGTGCTGCGAAACCTTCTCAGTACTACAGCAGATATCGATTCACTATTGCAGTTTGTGTAGTGTTCGATGAGACAGCCTAAGGTACAGTTTGATCAAAAATAGGAGAACTTGAACACAGAAATGTGTTATGAATGTGAAATGATAATTAAAACGTGCATTGTTTTTTTTTGGCATTTATTTGCATTTCCCGCTTGCATTGACAGCCTTGCTCTGTTTTGGTTTTTGTTACCTTGAAAATTTTACACTACACAAATCATCAAGCACATAAAAAAATGTCTCAAAACTTTTTTACCCCTTTATTTCTGTTTCTCAATAATGTATGATTTCAAGACTTATGACCTTTAAAAATACTGTAGCCATCCAGTACCACTCTCTGTGTTCAAATACCATTCTTTCATCTAGAAAGTTGGATCACCAAATGATTCATTAAAAATGTATTCATAGATTTTACTTTTCTCAAAGATGACTCTTTCAAAAAAAAAAAAAATCAATCCTTTAACTACTCTTTTTGCTCTCATGGCAACTCAGAAACATTTATACGTACAGTTTAATATGGGATTGTCAAGATATTTGGAGAATGTTTTGTACAATCTCTCAGTTATTGTTGTTGTAAATGTATTAGCTTGTTGTTTCAAGTGTTGCTACTAAATAATAACACTGATGCTAGCAGGTATTGTAGCAGCAAAATATATATATATATATATATATATATATATTGAGGGTTCTTAGCAAAAAACATGCTACTAAAAAACAGAATATTGAATTCTGGGATGTGAAATTGATTGGAATCAAGTCATATAGACGTATAGTAATCTACTTAACTAGGAGGGCGGGAAGGGGGCCAGAAGAGACATGTCTTCAAAATATGTTTTATGAGCCAAAATAATAAAAACAAACAACAGCTACGAAAGCATGAAACCAGTAACTCAGGAACACATATTCTCTGACCCATGTTGCTAATTCTAACAATTTATTTCTACATTATGTAGACGATGCATTAATTTATTTACTGTACAGCATTAGAGTCAGCAGTCACATGCCAGTTTCATATCGATGTGATTCTATGGTTTGAATTAGCATCAGGGACTTTTTGTCTCTTGCTTCCTTACTGTTCCGAAACCACCAGGTTGACAGGAGAGTGACCTGACTGGTTTTTAGTAATTTTGTGTCAGCACAGCCATACCACATTACAGGCCATCAGAAGTACAAAAGAAAAACAGAAAGTAAACTCTATGTAAACTCTTTTTCTCTTGTGTTTCTAAATACAGACTTTCTGTTTATTACTAAAACAAACTTTGTGGCAGGGCTGAAGCTTCTTTGTTTTTAGCATGGAGGATAGTGATATTTTCAACCACAAGCTAAATTAGGTTTTATAGGAGACAAGTGTATCTTTATCACATTTTATACAGTGTCATTAGCATCTTAGAAGAAGAGGAGAAAAGTGGCATGGATATAAAACAGAAAGTATAAAAGACCACTTCATAATAACAAACCAGCAGTACGTTATTTATGAACAGATTTCTAAGTGTAAAAAAATAAAGCTGTGCAGCTACTTTGCAAAAGCTGTCACCCATCACTACCTAACATCTTATTAGTAGCAGGATCCTGGGCTGCAGTACTTGTTGAGGCCTGGGCCTTCCTCTTTAAAACAATTACTGTGACTATGACTCCAACCAGCACCACCAGCCCCACCACTCCCGCAACTACGGCATATGCAGTAATGTTAGAGGGTGCTTGTGGGTCAGTTGTGGGTGTGTTTATACTTTTTGGAAGCTTCCTTTTTTGGTCCTTTACGGTTAAAACTGTCTCCTGTTTAAAGATGCACGTCCCTGGGTAATTCCAGTTTTGGTCATAGCCGAATTCATCATCTCCAGTGTCTTCCTCAGTATAATCAGTTACTGTATAATCATCCTCCTCCAGGAACTCAAGGCCTCGAAGAACAACACAAAAGTACACCCCCCCATCGTTCATCTCCAAGTTGGAGATCGTCAAAGACAAACACTTCGTAGAAAGACTCAGTCTGTCCTTCAGATCCTCTGGCATGAAAACTGTGAGATCATCTGAGTCACTGATAATTTCCGTCGTATGTTTCTTTGATGTTTGTCTGCGGTACCACTGCACTCTATGATCACGTTGGTTATCCTCACATTCAAGCGTAATGTTTTCACCTTCAAAAACATTTTTGGGTGGTAAAGCGGGCTTTATGGGGCAGAGAACAACTTCGTACTGCATTTCACGTGAAGAGGAGATACATGAATAACCACCGCTATGTTCATTAGAGACTGAAGGAATTACAAGTGAAAAGTCTTTGTCCCCACTTGTGATGTACATCTGAGCTTGCGTGGTGCTGCTACTATTGAGCCTTCCTAATGGTGTCTCCCAATGCTGTTTATAACCATTAGCAGGACAATTTAGCACAATTTTGTCTCCTTGTGAGGCAAAAACGTCCCTACTCTCACTGTAATCCGGTAGATACATGTTTTGGAAACTGAGGCAATTCTTACCTTTGAGTACAAGACAATAAAAATGCAGGTTACTTTTTAACACGCTGTTATCAACCACAAGCAACGCCCCTTTGTCTTTGACCTTCACGAGACTCTGCATTTCCTCCACCAGAGGCTCTAATGAAACACTGCTATCCACGAAGAGAGTGAGCTTATAGGATGGATACATTTCATGGTACCAGAGCACAGAGGTCCCATCCAGTCTAATTGAAGTGCTGTTGCACAGAAGCTCAGTCGCTGCACCTTCTTCCTTCACAATAATCTCCTCAGATTCAATCTCCTCGTTGCACACGAAGAGTTGCTGCGTGAGCTGGCTGACCAGGGTCTGGTTTTGCCAACACTCCTTCCTGTAATCTGCAGAGTCCATTGTTGTGAGGTTGAGGATCTGGAGCCCGAACAAGAACCGTTTTTGGTTGATGTAGATGCGACCCCGCAGGTCTGCAGGAGGTGTGGAAGGTGTGTTTGCTGAGGAGTTTCCAAGCAGCTGATCACCTGCCGACGAGGTTCTATAAACAACGATGTAATCCACTCCAAAACAATATCCCATTTCAATATTGCTGCCCTGTGCTCTGAACATGGGCTCTGGCTTCTCACTGTAGACGGATTGTAGGAGGAGGAAAAGCAAAAATTCAAGATACCAAACGGAGGTCATGTTGCCTTGCTGCGTTTGCTCTTACAGTCAGTCTTTTTTGACTGTGCTTTGTCACTTAAGTTCCGCCTCCAGGTAATATCAGTTTCACATTCTATAGACAAGCGCTCAGCTCCAGTTGCAGACGAAGGAAAACACACGCACACAAACAAATCCACACTGGCAGTCAGGCACACACACACACACACACACACAAATACACATGCCAAGTTATTCAGTGTGTGACAGGAGTGGGTGGAAAGTCATTATAGTCATTCATTTAGGTTCAACAACAGTGAGGAGACAGAATATAAAAATAAAAGTTGCCCAGGTGATACATTAACAGATGGGCGGTTGGACAGGTTTTCACATAGCTGTGGGCGTTGTCACTCGTTGTGCTAGGTTGCTTGACAGCACTTAAAAAAGTGCTTAGTGGAAAACATTCAAGCTTGATTGCAAAGTTGCAAACACATGTAGCATATGTTTTCTGAACCCACATGATCTCATTCAGCAAAATAATTTTAAAATCCAAGTATCTGGTAATCTGTTTCTGCTACTTTATTATTTGATGTCACCGTGAGGGAACAAGAAATGTTTATTGAGTTTTGTGCTATAATATGTTGTCAGTTTTATACATTTGTAAGAGTTAAGAAATATTATTTGCAACAAAGAAATAATAATATTAACAATAAACATTCTTGCTTATTGCTGCTTATTGGTCTTATAAGATTGAACCTTTGTATTATCATTAACAAATGTGTTGTTTGATCAATATGCTTTAATTTTATATCACAACCTCCATTGTTAATTATTAATGTGCAATCAGTTTTTACTCACACAGCACAATACGAGGAGGTGTGTGTGTGTAATCTCTTTATAATAAACATAACAAATGTTTTATGTTCCTCGTCATGCTACTCAACTACAAATCCTGAACACTTTCAAGGTGACTGGTGCATCTAAATGGCAAAATAAGGAAATCGGAATGGGGAAAACAGGATTTTGTGGCATGTGATTTCTGTGGCATACAATCAAATACTGGACTGCAGCAAGGACATAGATTGTTAGCTATTTGATGTGGTATCTGGGTAACAGAGGACAACACCTGGGAAAAACCCCTTACTTTACCTACCTCTCCGTGTAAATGATTAAGATGGTGGCTTGGGGATTATCTAGGGAAATTACTGTTAGATCATGCGATGTCTTGCCAAGTGACATAATGATCCAAACGAACAACTAAAACAATGTCTGGACCAAATTACTGTTTCCTGTATAGGCCCTTGAACCAGAGGCTCAAGGAAGTGAGACAAAGAGTTACTGTATGTTTACAAAGAGAATCAAAATGACAATAGATAGATAAAACAACCACACAGAACTCCATTAACTCCTCAAAGCACCACCAAGAGAAGAGATCTGACAGCCTGTGGCAATTTGGACTGCTTCTCCTTTCCTCTTCCAGTTCGTTGCCTTTGTTCCTGTGCTTGTGTCAACATCTTGCTGCGCTCCATTCTGACTCCTGTTCGTGCTGTTGTTCTGGTTTTGTTAGTTCTGGTTACTGACAGTTGCTTCTTTAACTTTTTACAGCAGTAACATAAATATACAAACATAACAAAGACACTATACACAGGATAGCAGTATGGCTGAATGTGGCAATATGTCTATGTTTCATGTCTTAACAAGTTAGACCACTAGGACTTGAAGGATCAAGGTCCTAAACAAATCAGAGGACTGGGGTCTAATCATTCTTTCTACAAACTGATTTATTTTTTTAAATCTCTGCTCTTAAGTTCCTCATTCCTGCAAGGATGGGTATAACGATTGCATGAGTTTGCTTAAAGCTGAGACAAAAGCAGGGAAAACAGGAGGTTGACTGCAAATAGAAGAAGATTGAAAGACACTGTTTACTCTGCAGACACACATGTTGTTTTATATCCATGCTTTCTCCATAAGCAAAGTTGTTTCCAGTGACAGATTCATCCAACTGAAAAGTCAAATATATGTCTCTCTTTTCTGTATGTGTGCTTGAACATGAACTTTAACAAGATCGGTGCTGCACTCTAATGACCAGCTCACTCTCGTCAACATTTTGGATATTTAAAAAGAAAGACCTGTTTTCCTTCGGGGCATATCATCTGTTTACTAGTACATAGACTGTAATGAACGCAGCTACCCTCTCAGCAGCAGCAGTTCCCGTGCTGCTGGAGGAACAGCTTGCAGAGCTGGTGATCAAGCATCATGATTAAGCACCAACTGCGAGAAAACTCTCCGTGTGTTCAGTTCAGTTCAGCCCTGCACTGATTACACTCATCAGAGCCCCGTATGCTGCAGGGTTTGGAGGCACACCAACTGCTGTTTGAGATGCAGATTTTTTCCAAAATTATTTAATTAAGCGACATATGGGCTGCAAAAAGAGCAGAGCTTTGAAAATAGGGAACCACTTGGGGAAAAGGGAGCATAAAATTGAATAAAATTGCATTGTGAATGTAAAATTGTTGTTATTTGATTTTATTTACAAAAAAAAAATCCAGCCTTTTTCAGTGTCATTTAGTCTTTTTGTGCAGTACCTGTCACTGCCTCTGTGTCGCTGTGGTATAAACAAAACAAATAAACAGTAGAACAAGAAATATGTGCTTCAACAAAACGTCACATCCTCTGCTCGTTGCTACAGGTAAAAAGTGTTTTAACAATTATGCCCTCGTATTTAATAAAATGTGCATGTATTTACTCATCTTAATCTATACTTGGTAGTTATGTAAAATCCAGGCGTTGACTTACATGATGTGCTGCGATGTCCAGTGGTGAAAGGTGACTGCTCGTGTCTCTTATAGCATGTTAGCATGTCAGGAGCATGTCAAGACTTTTATTTTGAAATTGCATGTTGAACGTAATTAGTAACTCATGTTAAATATTAAGATTTCTAAATGGAAGTGCTTTAAATTACGCAGAGGTGCTTTATGAGGTTTTTGAATGTGCTGTCTAGTTATGACTGAGACTCGGTCATTAAACGTGACAGATGTTTCGGTTCATCGTCACATTGGCTTTTCCGCTCCCTAAGAAACATTCCCCACCAGCTGTGCAGAATATTCATTACGTTTTAAATTGCACAATGTTGTTAAGATTTGTGTATGGGTGTCCTTATTTCTCGCTGGTGGGTCAACATGAAGCTCCAGAAATGTCTTCTTCCTCTGCATAATATCAGTCCCTGTCTTAGTTGAAGCACTTACCTGACTATGTGAGACCTCATTGTAGCTGTCATAAACTAGCTCTGTGTTACTGCAGAAGCTTTTGATGTGATTTTTAGTAAGCAGTTATGTTTACCAAAGCCACCTGCTCGGTTGTCACCCACTGCAGTTTCTTCTCCTCTCACGCCCACAGGTGATCAGCTTCACGATGTTGCGCCTGTTCACAGCTTCCCTCTGCCTCCGGTGCCAACGTGTTACAGCTTTGCCTTTAAACCTCAGGTCGTGTGCGACACTGAACTCTGCAGAAAACCGAGAGACTGTGGAGGCTCTCTGTGATCTCTCTGTGGACATCCAGAAGATCCGGAAACTTAATGGCTGGGTGCTCCATCAGAGTCCAGCCTATACTAAAGAGGTAGCTGTGCTGCTGAAGGACATGGGGGCTTCGAGCTCCACGATTGCCCAGATATTTGTGGTTCATCCTGAGGCAGTCCTGTGTCACCCGGGCCAAGTGCAGACTCTGAAGGAACTGTGGATGTCTGTGTGTCCAAACCAGAAACAGCTGGTTAGCATCATTGAGAAATTCCCAGCCTCCTTCTTCACCACCTCCAGCTACCATGACAACCAGAGGAACAACATAGCTTTCTTTCAGAGCTTAAACCTCAACAAGCGACTCATCACCAAACTCATGGCCAGCGCTCCCCAGAGCTTCAGCCGCCCAGTAGAGCAGAACAAGGTGATGGTGTGCAGCCTCCAGCAGGCCTACCAGGAGCTTGGTGGGGAGGAGGCCAATATGAAGGTCTGGCTTCAGAAACTGCTGAGCCAGAACCCATTTGCTCTCCTCAAGTCCCCTGATGTGCTGAGGGAGAACCTGCACTTTCTGAAAGACAAGGGCTTCAGCACAGCAGAGCTTCTCCGCCTTCTGTCTAAGCTTAGGGGCTTTGTTACCGAGCTGAACCCACGCAGCATGTGTCACACCTTGCAGTACTCCCAGGACACTATGGGCTGCTCCGACACACAGCTGCGGGACATCATCCTCAAATGCCCGGCTGTGCTTTACTACCCTGAACCTATTCTGGCCGAACGTTTCGAGGTCCTCCTCAGCGCAGGTGTCAGCATGTCTCAAATCATAGAGACTCCAGCTGTTCTGGAGCTGACCACGCACATAGTGAATTACCGCATCCAGCGGCTGCGTGCGCATGGTTATGTCATAACGACAGGAAGTCTAGAGGTCTTAAATGGCACTAAGAAGGACTTCGAGGTGAACTGTGGGAAACTACAGCTACGCAGGGAGAGACCACTTTTTAACCCTGTTGTTCCTTTAAATGCAGATGACTGACAACTGCATATGGACTAATACAAGCGCATTGATGCTTGTTGGGAATCACTCATTCCCTAACGACACGCTGTGGCCTTTTGTTTAAACGGATTGAGATTTTTTTCATGTATTGCTTGTTTGTTTTCTTCATCTGAGTTGTAGTTACAGAAAGCAGTTTCTAAAGACACAGTATTGTGTTTAGCATTAAAGTTAGGTTTACAGGCGGAAACATGTTTTGAAGCCATAACCTGTCAAGAGTTTGTGGGGGTTACCTGTGGGCAGGCGCCTAAAGGGGAAGCACGCCTTAAATGCAGTACTTTTATAAGGTGTATAAGTAGGCGTGTTTCTGATTGGTTAGCGGATCTATGATAAAATCCAAGGTTAATCAAGAAAAGTGTTCTTTGCTTAAAATTTGAATTAGACATTATGAACTATTTAAGAAAAAATATATACTTTATATATACAAGAGATGTCCGATATTATCTTTAAATATTATTTATTTAATGATAATATCCGATATTACATTTTAATGCCAGCATCTGCTTTAAAATGTAATATCGGATATTATCTGTATCGGTTTTTACTCCTTTAATGACACACCTTTTACATACCATGCACATATTATACATCAAAAATTTCTTCTCCTCTCTCAAAATACGACAAATCCGAAGTATAGTTTTTGAGATATTTTTGTTTGTTTGGCACACCTTGCAATATATCCTGTGGCTTCTGCATTTCTGAGCTAAACTTGACCAAACTAGACGTCTATCGGCACACTTGATGAGATCATTAAACCTCGTCATCACCCTGCATATATTGGCATCAGTTTATATCGGTATCGGAAATTAAGAGTTAGACTATATCGGTATATCGGTAAAAAAGCCAATATCAAACATCCCTATAGGGATATAGGAAGATCACTCACAAAAAAATCATTTTAGTGAGTGGCACCTCAACAAACAACAAAGCTGCTAAATTGCTGTAATTATTTATGTCTCATTAATCTGATATTGACATAGACAATACGTTTTAATTCTAAAGGTGATCAACCTTCACACATTTACTTTATAAACAGATTTATGTTTATTACTTTCTATGTTTAATTGGACAATTTACACTGATGCCATTTGAACTTGACAGTAAAGATACCCGAAGAGTACAAACTGAACAGACAACGAAGAAAAATCTCAAAATGCAAGATTGACCTAGATTCTGTTGTTTCTTTCTTCTCACACTCTGCAGTGAGAAATCACTCAGGCAAAGTTATTATCAAGAGAATTTGTTTTACATTTCTTCCCACTACCAAAATACAGCAAACTACTGTACTTGAGTTACTGAATGTGCTTTTTTTCAAGCTCTGGTTTTCCTCATTAGTGCAACTCAATGCAAAAATGTATCAAAGTAAAAATGCTGACTTGTCAAAAACCTGTGATCAGACCTTAAAGTTTAGTATTTCTCACTGAGTCAGATGATACCATCATGAAAAACAGGACACTTCTATCCAGGTGTAAATTCATGTCAGAAAAGGTGAGCATGGGCATGTAACAACTTCCCAGAGGGATATGAGAAGTAAGACAAATACACTGGCATCCTAACGTGTAATGTTTTTTACAGGAGACGAAGCCCCTTGCCAGACAAATAATTTATTACATATATTTACAAGTTATCACAATAACTTCACATAAAATGCCATGTGACTTAAGTGTGCGATGACAGACGTGCTGAATCGCCTATCAAATATATTATTGGGCAAAAGTGAGGACAAACAAAGCTTTCCAAACCATTTTATTTACTGCCTCTGCAAGTCTCATTTTCACACAATGTTCTTGGCTGCACGGTTCCCCTCAGGGAGGAAATCTAACTGTGTCTCAGATTTTTATTGTTACTTTACAGATGGAGACACTTCATTATAAGCTATTTCTCTACTGCAATGCCACTTCATTATCATTTCAAATGAATTCAAATGTACCCACACAATGTTTTTTTTGTTTTAAAGGAAGGAAAATTAAGTTCATTTGATTTGGGTCAGAAGTGGTTCATTTGAGCACACTCTGCAATCTTTATTCAAAGAGCAGTTGAGTTTCAGTTCATTAATGCAAAATTGATTTTCCATTATGATTGCTCCTTTTAATAAGGTTTTCATGCCTGTGTGCATCACATAGAGGTAAAGAGACTGCTTTTAGGTTGGTGGTCACATTTATTTTAGTGTAAGCAACGAAAATCAATATACAATCTTACTGGGCATTGTCTAAACTGAGAGAGGGCATTGTGAAATGTTCTCTGTCTTGTGTTCAATGCGTCTTAATGTTTGGAAGCCGGCAAAAGCCCTTAAAACATGCTTAAGAGTGGCTTTTAATGGGAGTGAGCTTCACTGCTAATGAAGCCATGGATTTATGCCTCAAGGTTCTCTCGCTCTGCTAATGTTGACGATGGGGGTCACAACAAAGAGAGTGAGGACTTGTGTGTCCAGAGGGAGGAAGAGGTGGGGGAGGTATATACGTTAACAATATCTACATCCCATCTGGTGTTGTCTGTATCACTCAGCATGGTCCCGTAGTCATGGCAATCGCCACTGGGCAGATGATGCAAATGCGAGTGCATCTGGTAATGAATTTGAGCTCAGCAGATGGATGCCTGACTAGAGTTCATTCTCCATTTGCAACCTGGAAGCACGAAGCACTACCGCCTCACGTACCTCAAGTACCCTGCAGCTGACATGTGGATGGGTACTAATCCTACACACGTGACATTTTCTTTCAAGTCATCATGTTACAAGGCTGTGTCTTCTTCACCAGTTGACCAGGAGGAATCTAGGTAAAGCTGAGGAGATGAGGCCTCAGGTGTGCTGAATAAATGCAAGTCACCTCTATTTCTAAGCGTCCTCTTGTCCTCTGTTGACTGCTGTGCCGTCTTGCTCTGTGCTCTTGAATTACACAGACAAGCCAGAGAGGTTAATAGGAGGGAGATTAAATTGTCCCTTTTCATTTTAAACGTGACACTGGTTGATATTAGCCTAACATATTGCTTTTATGGTTCATACCTCACCAGAAACTGGTGACGTGCAATTAAAAGCTATGATTTCCAGCTTGAAGTAAGAGTATCGACGACCACTGCCGCAGTAAATATTCCCTTTTTAAGTTACTGTCAGTTAAGCTCAAGTTTAAAAGCAAATTCTTCAAAAGCTGCTAATTAACTCTTTTGTAACCTAAATATTCTTTTTTTTCTCTCTGTACACTATGTGTCCACTTTAAGGAAAACCTAAGATTACAGTCATATTTCTACATATTAATGTTCTTCCACAACCCATTTTCAGGCGTAAAAACATCTTTTCTCATTCAAACATTTGCCTCATTTCTGTGTGTGCACTCACATCAGCTTTTCTCTTCCCACCTACACCAAAAAAAGTTTGTTTTCTGTTATCACTTTGTGTCTGGAACCAACAGGCAACCCAGCAACACAGCACAAATAATACTGTACATGCTGCAGGAGGAAAATAAATGTCACGTTGATGAATGCCGAATGAGGTTAATAACTTACTATATTGAACATTTTGTCCGAGATTCACAACTTTCAAACATAGACTCGTCTGTCTTTACTCGTAATTTCACTTGTGGAGATGCATGGTCTGTCGGGATTATAAGAGAGGCTGCGTCATCTCTTCACAATCATTCATATATGATTGAGTTTATAATGTTATCAACCACTCAAAGCAGTGGTTGTTAGCGTGTGTCCTTCACTGTCAGAATACTACTCGTCGGTCTTCTTGACTTGTGTGACATACCTCACATACCTTTAAAATACATTCTTATCATCCTTAATGTTATTTTTCTCAACCATGTTTTACCTGCCAGAATATCTGCTATGAGGAAGCCCTCTTTGTGTCATCTCTGGAATGCACAGTACAGGTTAGTACATTCCTCATTCCTGTTCACGTGTTCCTGCACACTGACAGAAGTGTTTCCACTTAGCCTAGTTGATTAGACTTCTCAGGTTAAGGTTAGGTGGAGCTTCATGTAATAATAAGGATGCCTGTGCTCGAGAAACCAGCTGAAATGGAGTGCAGATATAACGTGAAGTGACAAGCATGGGTTTATATGACAGCGGTGCGGCCAGAATTCAAAACCGTTTCACACCTTTTTTAGTGGGTTCAGATTTTAGAGCATGCTCGGTGACACATGTAAAAGTTGTCCATCCAGCTGTCAAAGGTCTGTTAAAGCAATTAGCTTTCTGACCTGAGGGAGAAAAGGGAGGCAACCAGTCAATCAAATAAAGCTTCAACTTAATTCAATTTGAAAATGAAATTTATGTTTGCAGTTGAACTATTGACATGTTTCTTTCCTCTCAGATCTAACCAGAACAATCTATGGATCAAAAAGTAGCATTATTGTCATATTTGACCCTAAGATTTATTGTTCTGATATTTAGTCAATGAATTTATCTCTAAAGCAAATTAAAAAACTAAATGTGCAGACCAAAAAAATTTATTGAATATTAAAAGTTCCTGACTTCCCTGTAAATCAGTCACTTTTCATGTGTGCATTCATGTTTACGGTTAGATTTCTGTTTTTATCTTAGATCATTTATATTTATCATAATTATCGCCCTGTGTGTAATGCAAATTAAACTAAATGTCTTTGGCAAGAAGCTGGTGGTAAAATCAGGCATATGTGACTAGTAGCTCAGTGGGTAGGATAATCATCTACCTGAAGGGGAGCGGTTCAATTCCTAGTCCTGCCAGGCTACATGTTGAGGTGTCCTTAGACAAGATACATGTACCAGCGCCAGCATGTACTGTCCAAACAACAGTTTCCCCAAGGGGGACCAATAAAGTATGTCTTCATCATTATTATGTAGACACTGGCAGCAATGAGGTTGTATTTCTGTCCCCTCTTTCATTGTTATGCCTCCATCTAGTGGACAAACGCATCACATACAAAAAAATTAAAATTAATAAAAATACTTTTATTGAAACAACTTTGTGAATTAAATTCACAGAATATCAATTCTTTATTTTATTTAATTTTATTAAAAGCCTTGAAAAAAAATACAGAGTAAAGACCATTACCAAAATATAACATAGCATGTAACGTTTCTCCATATATTTAAATAACAAGATTTATTACAGTACCAATGCAAACCAGCAGGATCATTGCCCCGTCACTTTCTAAACTGGTTTGCCGTCTTGTCTCACAAAAGACCAGCTTGACTGTGATAGCACTTTCACTGATGTAGGCTGCTAACTGACTCACTGACAAGCATATTTCTGTGCAGCTGCATCATTACTGAGGAGGAGGACGAGATGGTGTGTGAATGCTGACAAGTGACAAGGAGACAGATGAAGGTAGCAGGAGACTTTTTTTTAAATCACAACTGATCATAATATCCTCCTAAAGAGGAGCAATGGGAAAATAATGTAAAGACTGAATAAACACAAGTAGAGGACAGCTGTTGAAGTCTGTGCTTTCAGTTTTTCATGGAATATAAAAGAGGGTAAAGTCATATTTATACTAGCTGGAATGCAAAGAGTCTGTGTAAAAGTGTTTTTCTTTTTATAACACAATGACAGACAAATCTTAGCAGCATATCTGCACAATCTATCAAGAGGTTGACTGTGGAATAAAAAAACACCACATTTCAACTGCTTTCTGATAATGTCTTACGTTTCTCTATCACCTACACTGCGTCACCGATCTTCTTGTATACTTGGAATTTGTACTTCACTCCTTTCTCCTCTTGAATCACGCTTGGAACACCAGGAAATCTAATTTGGAAACGACAGAAAAAAATATTTTGTGAGTTCATTAGTGGACATAAACTGCTGAATAACTATTATCATAATATAAATTAGAAAAACAACAAAAAGTATCTTGGGATATAGTTAATATAATTATCTTCAAAACTACGAAATGGGACATAAATGAGCTTCTGTTGTGGAAGGAACATATTGACATACAGCAAACCTAAGAAAAACTCCAAAAACAAGATATAAATCTTTACTACACACAATTTACAATTTAAAATAAATATAATTAAAACTTTTAAGTAAAGACACAGCAGATGAGATGATAGTTCCCTGTCATATTACTGACCAGAGAGGTCAGCAGATCTTTTTGTGCTGAATGGTTTAAACCAACACCAACACTGCCTGACCTCTCTCATGGGGCAGCAGAGAGACTGGATGTGTTTAACAAAACTCTATATTTTAAACAGTCACTTTAACACCAAAAGGTTTAGATATGGGGCCAACACCTTCAGCCAACAGTGGCCAAACTACAATTTCCTGAGAAGAGATAAACACGTACCTCTCTTGAACTTTAAATAGTTCTCTGTCAAACTCGGGGAAGAAAACATCGCAGTCAAAGTCGGCCATGATGTCTGTCAGGTAAACCAAGTCACACCATGGATGCTTCAACGCGTCCTGGTCACGAACAAGAAAGAAACACATTCTGGTCACATTAACAGTATTGACAGCTAATAAGTATAAGTTCCACAAGAAAATGCTGCGTGCCTCCCAGTACTTTCCACCATTTTGGGGTCGCATAGAAAGAAAAGGAGATTGTCTGGACCCTACTATTGAGCTGTCGTAGGAGCAGCTTACTTGTACGCGGTACTTAAATGAATGAAATGTCCACCACTTCTTAAGAAATAATTTCTGCAATCTAACGTTTGGAAGGCGCTCTTCAGGTTACCTACACAAATGAACAACTAGAACAAGCAACTATTTGCTGAAAAGGAGGATTCTTTGACAAAAGTTTGAAAGACACAATTAGTATTTTGTTAATGATTATATGTCCTCTTCGTTTTGCTATATTTCTTATTTAAATACATTTCATGTAAATTTTCTTGGAAAACAAGGAAATTACTATTTGACTCGAAACTTAATTAAAGTTAATGTATATGAAAATAATACAATTTTTATTATTTATTAAAAATAAATCATTCTTCTGCCACTAGAAGCACTCTTTACATAGCAGTTCATCAAGACCTGTTTCAAATCAGCTAAGCTGGTCAAGTGCTAGATAAAGAGCAAGCGACTTAAAAAAGCATGTTCCCAGAAGTGTTGAAGTAGACCATGACGACAAACTAGCATAACAATACCAGGACGTTGAAACTGAATCAGCTAAATGGAATACAGCCACTCTGCAGTTTTATTATTTACATCCTTACTTGTCCTTCTATGACATGTCAAAAGGTTTGGCCTTTTGGTTCAGACTTTCAAGCAGCTGCAACATCCCAATCAGCGATTCAGAGCAGCTCGCAGGTTGCCTTTAGATGCTAGTCTAGTGTAGGAAGACTGGTTTAGTGTGACCACAGGTCCCCAGGGGATCCCGAACCGGTTTATGTGGTTGTGCTCTCTTTCTTATTTCAATGAGACACTAAAACCTGTTCACCTGGTAGACCTGCGTTCCACCAACAATCCAAATGGTTTCTATCAAGTCGGCGAGGGGGGGCTCTGCAGCCAGGCGGATAGCACTCTGAAAGTCACGGGACAAGAAGTGTGCATAATCTGGAACTTTGCTGTAAGAAAAAGAGATGAAAATAGAAATGATTGACATTGAAACTCCAGGTGCTTTCTGGGTAATCCCAAAGTTCTTGGTCTCCTTGTTGTTGCTGCTGTTTGTTTGATGCTCACTTCAGCGTGGTACTCAGCACCACGTGTAGAACATTGGCCAAAGGGAACATAGTTTCTGGGTTGGAGTACCAACACAGTTTGCCCCACACCATCATGTTCATCTTTCCTGCAACAGATTTAAATTTTTTTAATAATACTAGACTCCATTTTGTGATTACCTTGCAAAAGTAGATATGATTTGGGTCTTTTGACATGAGCTTTTAAAATGTGTTATTGATACACAGCTTCACATGTGATAGATGGTGAGAAAATACCTGGTCTCGACACCCTTGTGACCGTGTTCAGAAAGTACTGGAATTCAGACCTGTGAAAATCACATTTTCAGTATTTAATCAAGCAGAAAAGGTTAAACTGTTATTAAGCCCAGTAATTCATTAGGTACATTACTTATAAATGATGACTGTATAACACGTCAGAACACAGTCCTTATTATGGTCTCTTATAAACCAATGTTTCACATGCATTACACATACATTCCTGGACCAATTGATTAAGTGGAAAAGAAACCCTAATAGATACAGGCATGAGCCACAACACTGCAAATACTAACATGTGTAGTGAAAAACACTGTTCATCTCTGTCTGACAATAGCACCTGTCAAGTGGTGAAATCTTTGAGGCAGCAGGTGAACAGTCACTTTTTGAAGTTAACATGTTGGAAGCAGAAAAAAAGAAGAATCTAAGTCACTTTGACAATGTCGACATTGTCTCCAAAACGGCAGGACTAGATCCGATCGTGTGTTTTACCGTATCAGCCTGTTTGTGAGAACAAAAGAGCTGCTGTGGCACAAAGTGCTGAAAGAAAACTGTGTCAGAGCACACAGCGTATGGGACTACGTACCCGAGTGTCCCTGCTGGTTTTAATATTGTGGCTGATCGGTGTATTGACTCACTATTGAGCAGTCACACCGTACACATGTAGACCTTCAAAATAAGAGTACACTGATGTGTATAGTATAGTGCGCATCATGTAAGCCAAAAACAGTAATTTGGACTCCACTCACACAGTAGGTATCATAAATGCTATTCTTACAGCATTATCTGTCATTACAAATGGTTTTACTCTTACGGTAAATCCCAGGGCAGTTTTCCATCTTTCCCGATCCCCATGTTATTGCAAACTGCTGCAATGAGGCGAACTGGTTTCTTCTGCATCGTGAGCCGGCTCTTTTCCATCTCCATCTCAAACAGGACAAGCTGACGGGTGTCACAGGAGCAGGATGCGTCTCTGTGTGGGAATCTTTTATGGAGGTGGAGGAACATACAACCGCCCACCACCCGACAGCAGCGATTGGACAAAGCGGATTTTCAGTGCATCCTGAGTATTGGTAGCCTCCACGCCTTCTCCCCATCCCCACCCCCAGAGGCTATCACAACACTGTGTGATCGCACAGCAACGTGACTTACTCACTAGGCCCTTGTCACATATGTCATTATTAATGGTAGAAAGAGACCTAATTCAAACATACTATCACTTTACCTCAAAACACGTAAGGCTAAACTTCTGACCAGACAAGGAGTCCACCATGTAGATATATAATCATTAAAGACTAGTCATGTTGTATAAGGGATTATTGGCAATTCAATAAATCAATAAAATACGATTAACTGGTATAAAACAAAGTCATATAATGATTTACAGAGATTACAGAGAGAACTTTCTACTGTACTTATTATTCTGTATACCTAAATATCTATATGTATGATAGGAGAAAGGTTAAAACCTACTGACAATTATGTGATAACACTATCTCAAATTCTTTGGTTCAAAGTTCACAGAGGCACACACAGCGTCAATAAAAATGTAGCACCCCCTGGACTTTCTCATGTTTTATTGTTTAACTGCTTCGTATGACATTGAATATTAGATGTAGACGTTTTGATGCTTCTCAAAAAAACTATTTTCAGTGTCAAAAAAACTAATTGAGCAAAATAATACCTGCTCAAAAATGCATTTACACCTGAAAATGTAATATTTATAGTGGTAACAATTACAGAGTGTACAGGTGGGTAGGTCTGTATCAGCTTCACTCATCTTGACAAGCTGCATGATGGATCAACAATTTTCTGCTTTCTGTGTCTTTAATATTTGCGTTAATCGTAGACCATATTGGAGATAATTCGTTTGACACTGACTGTTATTTACAGTGGCAATAAACTTAAGGGACTGGGCAAATGATTTGTGATATATTGCTGGTTTCCTAGCGAAAGACCCTGAACATCAGGATTAAGTTAATAGGTGATAGTCTTTGGATTTTGTGGTGGACTGCGGTGGTTGTTTTCAAAACGCAGTTGTAAATTAGTGCATTTTAATTTTTTTTAACAACTTGCAGTGAAGTTACAACTAACAGTTGTGTTGGCCTGCACTGTTTGTGTGATGTGTATGTCACCAAGGTGTCATTCTTATAGTTAATAATTCCACTTTTTTTTCTTTATCAAAATATCTGCCATAAGAAAGATCTATTGAAATGCACTCTGTGAAAGAGAGAATAAATTCCTAGATGCTTAGTGACGTCAAGAACAATGAAGATTCAAAAAGGTTTTCACATTTTATTGCCATTTCAATACAGTTAGAATTTATTCTTTATACAAAAATAATAGATTTACGATTACATGGGAGACGAAGCACATGCATGTAGGGGAGAACCCTTGAGCTTTGGTAACACATTATTTACAAAAGAAGCTGTTCCAAATATACAAAAATTGGAAATCGAAAACAATAAATATCTGCAGTATATCTGCCTTTGTGAGACTCGCTTTACTGCCTAACCTGACAGTTGGTCTCCTGATTATCTTTACTACTACACATCACACCTTTCTGTCATAAATCTGTGAAAAAATGTTTTCATACATTATGTACATTAATGACAGTGTGACTTATCCATGTTATGAAACATTTAGGGCCTTGTTTTTTTAGAAAACATAACTGTCTCTTATCCAAGGTATTTCATTTCGAGCTGTGCACGTTTTGCCCCACTGACTTCTGGACAGACTGTTTCGCCTCCTCGTTATATATTTTTAACCTGCTGGTGTGTGCTGTTGTGGGCAATAATCATGGTGCTTTCATCACTTGTGCAGCGACGTGCCGCAGTGGAAGACAACAGGTGATTCGTTCACTCTGATGCGAAGACTTTGTAGAGCAGCTGTTAAAGGGCTCATCCGCTCAAATGTGACCATCTTCTCTCATATCCTTCCTCTGTTCCTGAGATGTGGGATGTGTCTTACAGTACCTGGAGACCAACATTTGTTAACGGCTCACTGTCTAGTCCAAAATCTGACAATTTACACGATAACAAATATCATGTACTATGGAGAGTTAGACAAGCATCCAGCAGTATGAGCTGGATCCAACATCCTGATTCTGTCTCTGCTGTGGTTATTGGATACAGCTTTACATTTCTGTGTGTTATCTGAGGGTGCTACAGGAGAGGATGCTACTACACTGACTACAGACTGAGTGAGGGACCCTTTGTTTTGCGTCTTTTGTCTATTTGCTCTGCTTCCAGCACTTAGAGCTGATTTCAGGCGGAGCTCCTTCATGGCGGCGCTTCTGCGTGGACTGTCTTACTGCATAAAAAAAAAGACAGAATATACATCAATTTTATTTAGTATTAACACATATTTGAGCAATCAATCCAACAGGCTGACATGGACATGAAAGTTATCAGTTCCATAAGCAGTGTAGCCACTTGACTGGGGCATATTATAGTTTTTAGAGTCTTTTAGAGTCAGCTCTCACACCCCACAGAAATCTTGCAGGTCAAGAATATCAAATACTGGATAGCACGCTGTCAGCTGATCCAAATTTTGTGGGTATAAATTTTTAGCCATGATTGTACATGAATAAAACATATGCGTGAATTAACATGCAAAGATGCATACTGATTCGAGGAGTCCCCTCCCGAATGGATGGGTCTTCAGAAGACCTCACTGGACCTTGACAGGCCTCTGTGTTGGCTCCTGTAACATTACTGCCATTTGCGCCATTGTTGGGATTGGAAGGTACTGTTGCCAGCAGACCTGAAAGAGAGCCAAAGCATTTTAATTTACCCACAAGATAACACTCATTTGTGTAAACAATAAAGGGACATTAATTTCTTCTTTTATGTTACCTAAAAATGTTTCTTTAGGGAGAAGACTCTAACACAAAGCATATAAAGTCATTGATTTGTGGTAATATTGTTAAGGTAATTACTAAAGAATCTGCGCTGACACATCTGACAATAATTAAAACTGCAATATGTGAAAGCTATAAATACTGCAACAACTTGCCAACTTTGAGCTGATATGACTGGAGTGTGATTCAGTGAAATTGACAAAGATGTGCATGAATAATATTTGTAGAGGACAGAATGTGACAATTACATTTCACATATTAGCATTACAAACTGTTTTAGACTTGTTCAGCTGCTAATGTGGTCAATAAAATAGCAGCACTGTTACATGGATGTTGTCTGTCTCCTGCTCATCGTCAGTCAACAGTGACAATTATTTAGTTATAATGTCAGGTCTTCTGTCTATTGTATGAGGTTGGGTTTAATAACACGTCGTCACAGGTAATGTTGCCTATGATAAAATGATAGGACAATCTTGCTGAAAAATATGTATTTAGATAACAAAGTAATTCCATATTCCAGATAATAAAATATACATTTAAATGAATATTTGAGTTCTATCAGTATCAAACTATGTTCCTACCCAGTCCTCTGTAGCAGGAAAGCTGCTGGTAAATTTGCTTCATCCGCTCTATGTTGATGCGGCTGGCCTCAGCATGGTTCACCATGGGCTTGGGGTAGTGAACACCTATGACACACTTGGCTGCCTTCTGCACTTCCTCTGGGGCATTCCAGGGATCATAAATGTATCTGGCTGGAAAACCCCTCAATATGGGCAAATAACGACTAGAAACAAAGAAAAGATGGGTATGGAAGATAAAAATGGGGAAAACATGATTTAAGTTATACTAATACAGTATGTTACACCAAAATGTGACATTGTCTGAGATGATACATATGGATGAGCCTTATTAGATATCCTTGTGTGAGATTACCATTTCCTTTTATTAATACTGATGCTGGAAATAAAGTTGCTCTGTTTTCATCGCTAGTTACCAATAACCACACATCATCACATTTTGCATTTGTTGATATTTTGGGAGTTGTGATGCAACCATGACAAATCATTTCTCCAGTGTGAGGCTACATCAGATCACAAGGTAACCATGACATAATATCTTGCCTTCTGAAATGACCGCAGGGGACTTTACTAGTCACAATACTGGCAACTTATGAAAGGCCAGTGTTTGTATATTCATTGATGGAGATGTACACTGACTGACCGTATGTAGTCCCCGTTGGGGTCAGTGCGTCGTCCAAATCCCATCGGGCAATAGCAGTGGAAAAACTGCTGGAAAAATGAACTGCAAGAGAGCCACATCCAGCTGCCAGCATTTACACTCCAATCTGCATCCAACAGCAGTTCTTCAAAGACCTGTGCATTGGACAGTTTAGACAATGCATGGTAGTAGTTAATCAAAGCAAGAAGTATCAGGACAACAGCTTCATTTCATTCAATTCTCTTATGCACACATTTAATTTAGCCTTTCTCTCTATTCTTACCTTCATGCCTTCCTCCCAGCTGATCCACAGATCTCCCCTTGTGAGGAAACAGGCCACAGCATGCCTCGCCAAATGATGAATCCAGCCTTCCTGTCTCAGCTGGGTCATAATGGCATCTATCCAAGGGAACCCTGTCCGTCCCTCTGCCCACTTGGCCAATGCCTCTGGGTTTCGGTCCCAAGGGATCTGGACACACACAGGGTTTCCCTCCATCTTGTCAAAGCAGGGGTTGTTGGCAGCAGTAGTATAGAAGAATTCCCTCCACAACAACTGGCCATACAAGGAGAGTGGCGGGGTGCTATTCTTCTTGACCTGATAAAAGAATGCACACAAAAGTAACACGATTGCTAATGAAGTTAATCATCTGCACGACAGACTATTTTCGCCATCACACAATCTCCAATTATTAAAATAAAACAAAAAAGGGACAAAAAATGGCTGTAAGTGAAAAGTTCATATCGTTTCATGTCTTGTATGTGGTGACTCATACCTTTCTGTACAGATCAGTGAGCTTGAAATAAAACAGCCGGCAAGAGAGACATCCAAAGCGCAGATAGGGGCTCAGGCCTGTGGGACTGGCCAGCAGGGAGTTGGCGTTCATACGCGGGCGCTCAAAGTTTGCCACCCATGCCTGTAAAAAGATGATCAGTTGTAGTAGCATTAACTACAACTGGGATTGCTGACAAACAATCTGCAGGTGAATAAATGTCAAATAAAATATGAAATGTTTGAGTGAAAAGTGTATCATTGGAGTGAGACAAAGTCAAAGGCAATTGTAACTTTACTTCCTGGTTTGTGTAACTAAATGCCCATTTACCTTTCTCTCCAGGTGCCGCTCTAGCCTCATGAGACCTTCTGTTTCTCCACCTGGCCATACGGCTGTGGTCAGGCCCTCTGTCTCAAAACCTGAAAAATGGAAGTGGATATTCAAAACCCTCCCAAGGTTGTGAATGTGTGGGAGATAACTCTATAACGCACATTGTTCAGGGTTCAAAAGTAGTTAAAAAAACTTACAGTAGTGTGCAAAAATCTTAGGCCGCTATTGTATTAGTTTTTCAGCATTGCTATGACGTCCATACAAATTTATTTCTCAGTTTTTACATTAGAACAACTAGAAACACAAAAACTGGTTTCTTGGCTGCTGTCCTTTCACAAAGATCATTCCTGATCAGGTTTTGTTCAGACTATGAAAGGATCAACTTGGCATCCAGATAAAACAACAAATCTAATGGTCGTTGACGACTTTTGCACAGTAATGTATATAGTCAAACAAAATCATCATGTTTAATGGAAAATGATTTGTAGTCAGCAAATGCCTTAAGTCTTTGAACCATAGATATCACCAGATGCTTTGTTTTCTTCCTGGTGATGTACTCCTAGACCATCATCACGGACACATTCTGTTTCTGTATGTTTTTGGAGGCTTCCCTCTTGTTGTGAATCCTGAGATTATAGTCATGAACTCTTCTTCTGAACATTCACATGGTAACATGTAATCTGCATCCCGGACAGCAATCTTGGGTTTTTGTGCATAAAGGTCGTCCCCCCCACAGTACAAGAGGACATTCACAAGACACATGCTCCTCTGTCTACCAGGTTGTTATTTCACCTACAAGGGAGACTTCTACAGACAGATACATTGCTGTGCCATGGCCTCTCCAGTGTCACCTATTGTTGCCAACCTGCACATGAAGTGGAGGAGAAAGCCCTCAACTCCTTTCCAGGGACGACACCAGCCCACTGGTTAAGGTATGTGGATGAAACCTGGGTGAAGTTTAAGAGCCAGGATGCCTTCACAGATCACAGTAACTCAGTGGACATTAACATACATTTCACCAGAGAGGACTCCAAAGATAACCGGCTGGCTTTCCTGGACCGTGTGGTTATCACTGGGACTGATAGAATGCTGGATATAAAAAACCCACCCACACCGACCAGCATCTGTTGTTTGACTCACATCACCCACTACAACACAAACTAGGAGTAATCAGGACTCTGTACCATAGAACAGAGAACATCCCCACCTCCACAGAAACCAAAAATAAAGAAGACAGGCATCTAAAGACAGCTCTTAAAACCTGTGAATATACCAAATGGCCTTTAGCAAGGCAGGATCCTCTTCCAGGAAAAGGACCGCAGAACAACCTGAATCCCAGGGCCAATGGAAGAACCTGGTTATTCCATACAGGGCTGGTGTGTCTGAAAGACTTAAAAGGATTTTTGGAAAACACCTATCATGCTGCCCTTTTATCCATCTCCAGGAAAATCAGGCCCAATTCACACGTCCACCAGGTTGGCCACACTTACAGACCCACTTAATGGGGGCAGATGGAGTTGCCAGAGGCAATAGGGGCATCTAGACAGTGGCATCTCTCAACACCCCTCCCCTGTCTTTGTTTCACTTAATAAGCCCATTCAAGGCATATGTGAGGTGAAACCAACCTGGAGAATACATTTGTCACTATAGCCAACTTCCCTCAGACCGATGAGGTTCTGTGGATGCAGAACGAAACGTTTCTACCTTACAAGCAAGAAGTCCAGTTGCCATGACTCAACTTCACCTGGATGACTGAGAATCTTCAGACACATAAAGCACCAACTGTTGATTTAGGCAAACCTATTACCTTTTACATCCCTCTGATTTTCTTTAAGTCTCATTATTCTCTTCTCAACTTGTATGTTCGCCTCTTTACACTCTGACAACTCAAGTTTAGTTTGAAGTTCCGACAACTGAACCAAACTAAATGGAAAATGGCACAATGGGTTAAAAAAAGCTGTACTGGTCAAATACTGACGTAAACTTACAAATGCAACACACTGGCAAACTTACCAAGCTCTTCCAGTGAGGGTACCCCAAACTTCTCATCATGGTCTTCACTGATGGGTGTGGCACACGTTTTTAGGATTTCAGATGTGATTGTCTCTGCAGGCAGCTCAACAGCATCCATACGGTTGATGAGGGCCTGGAAGTGTTTGTATGTAAGAGGAGGTTGACCACCATTGATTTCTATGATCCTTTAGAAGAGAGAGAATATTTAAAGAAGATCAGACAAATCAAACAGAGCAGACAGGTATAATCCACAGCTCTGAATCTAAGCCGATTACTATGAGACACTGTGGAACAGTATTGTTTCAACTAATACCGTACAGTCACTCACTTGTCCAGATTGTAGAGGGTGTGTGAAATTCGCACCATGACCTCTACACCTGCCTCACTGGCTAATTTTTGGATGGCGGCATCACGTTCCTTGCCAAATGGCTCAGAGTCATATTCATAAGATAAATGGGTGATTTGCCATTCCTGAAAAAGAATGTAATATACACGCATTACTGTATTGTTCTGAACAGAAACATATAAAAAAGATGGACTGACGCTGCCTATAGTAATATTTCTGATTAAAATATTGTGGGCAACTAATTGAAAAGTTATTATCTTAAAGAGTTCCAAGAACGTTATATTGTTATTTCAGTTAAAAAAAGATCTATGTGTTTTAAATTTAGAGCGTTACAATTTAATATAGTTTAAGAGTTACAATCAGTGGAGTATCAAAGTGCGGTCCTGCCTTTTAGCTGCTTTTTAACTGATTTATACTCAAGCATAGCACATCAAATTCAAGGACTCGACTTTATCTTTTACTCTTTTCCAACCCTCATACCTTAAAAAGACGAGGGAAGACATCTGTAGGCTGGCCTCTGATGACAAACAAACGCGAGTTGAGTTTGCGCAGACTGGCATCCAAATCCTCTAAACACTGCAACAAAAACCTGGAACAAACACAAGGATCAACTAATTGATTATATGTGTCAGATAACTGATTATATTACTAGTATCACAAGACTGGTTATCAACTGATTCCATTAAGCCTTGGCTTTGTTTTCTGGCTGCAAGTGTGTTCATGTGAAAGAGCCAGAGTTATGTGTCATGCACATACATAAGGACGCACATGCTTGCACATGTGTCACTAGTCTTTTTATGTACGAGTGGTAGTAATGCGCCAAGAAAGGCAATGATGTACTAGTAAAGGATGGACATTAATACTACAGTTTTTTTGATTAAAAGTAGGACGCACATGAAAAAGTTAAAAGTGATGCCTGTTTCTCCTGCGAAAGAAGAGAGTAAAGAGAGGAGAGAGGAGAAGAGTAGTTAAATGTCTCAGAAGGTATTTTTGACTGAAACATGGACATTTATTACCCAGAGAATTGTGTGAGATTGTTTCTTTAGAAATATGGTAATCTGAGCTGCCTACAGTGACAGAGTAAGAGTGTAAAAACACTGACAATGTCAGAAATCCTGTGAGGAGTAAAAAATTAGAAGGAGCTATAATCATCATTACGCAGGTCTTTAGTCTGGCCGAGTTAGTTAGAAAATCTTTTTTAAAACATGGTTGGACAAAAGCCCATAACATCAACATTATTTGGCTGGTTTATTAAAATATCTACTGCTCTTCAATATTTGTCACTTTGAGATCTAAGATCCTGAAAGTGATGATTAAACTAACCCAGTGATCAGACTGGGATCTTGTTCTGAACCAGATATAATTTGATTATCAGCTGTATATCAATGTAATTAAATTCAAGAATACAAAAGGGCTTGACAACACAGCTCTTATAAAATTTAACTAAAACAATTCATTCAAACTGTTAGAATGACAAAAAAATCTTTAGACACATGTAACCATCATTAGCATTACAGCAGTGACCACAGCTATTAATTGAATTTAACTGCAAATAAAAATTAAAAGACATAACTATAAGTCAAGTCAGTTTAATTTACTTCACTTTTCATACACAATGACAATTCATAGTGCTTCATTCCCACATAAAAACAAATTGACCAATATTAAAACCAAATCTACTAAAGTTAACACACAATCTCAAACGTGGACTTTGCCTCATGCTTTACAAACTGCTGCACAACAGAATAGTACAAAACTTCTGAACACAGTCGACCATCCTCTAGCACCAACGTGAGAAAGCTGATGGATGTTCCAAAACTGAAGTTAACACCATAATTTGATCATCATGGGATATGGACTGTATACCACATACAGATTGTTATCAATGAAGAGAATGCATGAAACAGAAAAATCTAATTTGATTAGTGGGAACAGGCAGCCCTCTTCTGGTAAAGTCATGTAAACCACTACATGCTGCACCTGCAAAATGTTACTAAGAACAGCACCAGAAAGACAACAGCAGGGAATGTGACCATAATAACTGATCACCTATATCCAAACGTTACTCTGCCATACAACCAGCAAAATGACAACAAACCTCAACACACACAATCTAATTCGACTCTATGTTATTAGTGAGCTCATAGTGTGTGGTGGAGTGGTACTGGAGAGCATTATATAAAAAGGTGTTTCTAATGTTTTGGCCTTTCTAGATATATTAGAAACACTTGCTCTACAGTATCACTCCACCACCCACTATGACCTCAATAATAAAGTTACTGTGAATCTCTAAGTGTTGCTATTATACGGTATATAAAAACCGAGCAGTTCACTTCAGAAAGCCACAAAACCTCGACAATCATGTAATCATCTAGAAATAGTGTGAACATATCAAATGAAATGTAGCTGACTAAACAGGGTGGGGTTGTGCAGTCTGGTGAGGGTATGTGTTTAATGTAGGTCAAAGCTGTGAGGGGCGTGATGTAATGGCCACAACACACATTGACCCAGTTTCTCAGCAATTCCTCAGCCTTCCATTCAATGCTGAGCAGTTCAGTTAGTAAGTGGCAAAAATTACCCATAGAGTGGTGATGCTTAGACACCACGTTTGCTACCGGCAGCCTTTACATGTCTTAACAGAACTTTTCTTTCCATGCTGTGATTGAAGGATTTATCTGCCTAATCAAAAACATGAGGACACTGCATATATTTTCTACATTCTATTTTAATAAATTGTTTTATTAATATTTTTATTTTATCCCATTTCATTTTATTCTACTGATGTCCTACGCTGTCTCAGAATGACTCGAGAATGCATTTCACTGTTGGTTGTAATCGTATAACATTTTGCATCCTTAATATCAGGATTTTTTCATGATTTTCATAATACGTTCAAAATCATTTACTATTCACCATATGGAATGGCATTGCATGTCTAGGCCATTGTTTGTGGGATTTATCTCCTCTAAAGTAGATCAGACGATCACTGGATGCCACATAACAAATAGTGATAAAGCAAAGGTAAACAAGTTCAATCATGCCATATGGATGACCTAAACAGTGTGCAGGGTTTCCTGAACTAAACTAAACAGGACACAGGTAGTTAATCCTGTCACGCCTTAGCACTCACATCGTCAACTTCTGACCCCGTTTCCCACCCCTTACCTCCACCTGTTGATGCCCACATTGGAGGATCCTGCGAACCAGGGGTCCAGGATGTAGATACAGCGCAACGTGTCCCCTCCCTGGATGGAGTCCCTCAGAGACGGGTTGTCGTGCAGCCGAAGTCCCTTCCGGAACCAGTGGATGGTGTTGACCACCATGTTTCCAGCCTTCTTTATTTAGCTTAGCTGGGGGGTTGTTTTCCGGAAGAGGTTCCCAAAAACAACAAAAGACGCCCTCTTACTTTGTTTTGGTAGCAAAATAGTCAACTGTCCATTTAGATCCGACAACGCAGTACTTTTTTTTACCTTCTAAGCGGTTTCGTTGAGTATCGTTAAGGACTGTCGGATCTTAACCTTGCTCCATGAATTTATCCACAGGGTTAGTTGTCCTGACCAGCGGTAACTGCATGTGTGGACAGCAAGTAACCACAGCAGACGCAGAAGAAGAGAAAAAAAAACAGTACAACTCCTCTCTCGGTTACTAACAACGATGAAGTAAACGCATTTTATGAGAATAAAACAGAGAAGAAACCCGCTTCCTGTCAGTGGAGATATTTAGCTCGACTGTGTTATTATCGTCAGGGATCACACGAGTCGCGGAGGGAGCCCGTGCAACACGAGCCACCAGCGGACAGAACGTACAGAAACGCAAATATTTCCGGTTTGTTTCCGCGTGTGGCGATAATAATCTACACAAAGTTACCACACCGTCAACTCACCGGCTCGTTGAGCGCTGTGTGTAAATTGTAGCGCTCGGCAAAGTCGTCGGCCATGCAAGCTGTTCTTTCTGTATCAACAGATCCACCTACGGTGACACGCAGAGGGGGGAGAGCTGCGCTGCGATTGGTCAGAACCCGCTGTTATGAAACCGCGTCTCCGTCACGGTTCCATAATATGCGCTCTGCTGCTCGCTTACATGTCGTCCTCTGGGGGCTTAAAGGAGCCAGGCGTCGGTATCACGTGGTGTTCTCGCATGAATGCGTATCAGAGTAAACTTACAAAAGGGAATAAATAAAGAAATTCACTTATGAATGCAACTAATCAGAGGTTTTAGAGAGACTTACGTGGGACACCTAGAAGTACCCGGATGAGCACATGCCGCGCGGCGAGGCAGGTCAAAGCGCGACGTCTGCCTCTGATCAGATGTACCTGTGGTCTACGCGGCCAACCCCCACCGTAATCTGTAACCAGTGTGAGCCACGTCACATTACATAAACACTAAATCTACTGCAGCGAATATGTAAACTGAGTTATTGCTGTCTGCGTGATCATAGCACACATCTAGTTTATGGTAACTGCATCGTAACACTCACTTTATATTATTGTCGTTAAAGTAACATTGTACACGACTATTATAAGAAAACAGACGATATTTCATTCACTTATTGTTGTATACTGGTATTTTAAGAGGAAAGCAAATGACAGAGGTGGCAGAAACATACAAAGTCAATCTTTAAGTGTACGCACTTACATAAAAATACTCAGATAAAAGTAGGAGTACCACTTTAAATTCTTTACTCAAATTGAAGTACAAAGTACACACTCTAAAATGCACTTTAAGCACAAAAAATGAAAAAAAAACATTTTGTCATCACTGAATGATGTCATTACTGAACATTAATACAAGTACTCAGTACTCATCTTAGTGAAGTAACGTTAGGTAAAAGTATCATTATCACAGTGTAGAATTATATCCACTTATTAATGGATTATATATTGTAATATAATGTGAAACCATGTGTAAAATACAGTATGTATTCTATTCATGCTCTTTAATATGACACAAAAATAACAAGTTATTAAGAAGAAAGGGAACTGTACTGAAGTAATAAGAACAAACTGTATGGAGCAGGATGTCTAAATATATCATATTACACAGTCTAAACAGTCTTAAACAGTCTATCTGCTGATGTAATAGGTTTGTACTTGTACCTATACAGGAACATGTTCAAAAAACATTATGTTGTATTATTATGTATTATTATTAGCTTGGCTTGCAACAACCTGCTCAGTGATACAGAAACTGAGATCTTACTACAAACAACAAGCTCATCGTCAGGAAGTTAAGTCACACGTCCTGTTTTCTGATCACATATTCTTCTTTGACAGAGTAAGGACAATTTTAGATGCTGCTTAATGTTAACACTGTTCGTCAGTGCAGGATAAACTGGCTTTGCATGTGGCTTTACAAATGGACAACAGATGGCAGTCTTGACCAAGAGTAGTTTTTAAAAGCCTTTCAAATCAACCATATTAACATTTCCTCCTTTTCATTAATTGACTTTGCTTTAGTTTCTTAATGTCTTTATTTTGTTACAATATTTTTTGTTTGTTTGCACAGAGACAATTGTAGTGGAGTGTGTTATATAGTGTAGTGCAGTAGTGCCACTGTAAAAGCAATGCTGACAGCATGGCTTTGAAACAGGCCACTGGTTTGTGTTTAAACAATGGTTTTTAACTAGAAAAGTAGTTTTGTCACAAAGCACCTTTTTAAAACGAACTCTTTGTGAGCTGCGCTCGTTCTGACACGCTACTCTTTCCAAATTAAATTTGATTAAAGCAGTCCCTCAGCTGGAAAGGCTAATTTCCACCAAATGTGATATGAAATTATCCTCCAGGATTACAGAAGATCTTTTAGGTTAGTTTTAAAATGAAAATTACTATTTAGCTACTTAAATGACTCCAAAGTTCTTGGGTTCTCGTCATTATAGGATTACGTTTCTCAAAGAACTGAGGTGTCAAAGAGCTTCTTTGTAGCTCTCTGAATGTGGAGATAGGAGACATTATTTTGAATCTAAATTTCTCATTTTTGCAACAGTTTTTTTTTCCATTTTATCATTTAAATGGAGAACAGGTTTCATGACAGTAATGTATGATACCAGGTGAAAATAAACGTGTTTGCTTAGCTGGAGATCTGTCCTTTATCAAATATGTCTTCTCTCATTGCTTTTTACTCTATGTGGCCTAGTTATTTAAATTTAGTGCAGCTTATGGGAAGATATTAAAGCTTTTCACACTGACAGGTCCCCGACACCAGGGTTCACTGTTGCTCCAGGACGTCCAACCTGCGTTGAAAAGCAAAAGCTACAGTCTCACTACATCTCAAATGAAAACTCAGCTCCAGCAAGCCAGATCAGTAAGCAATCTTCAGATGATGAAGTAATTATTTTTAACAGCAATTTTAGATTATTTGCAACCCTCAGGCAATTTTTGTACAAGGCCTAAACGTTTTAGCCTCATTTGCTCTGAACTGGTTTTGTCAGTATTACAATAAGGCTGCAGTTGTTTCCAGTACATTTTAAATGAACCACATGCTGTACTTCACTTTTAAGTTGCACATGCTAATGTACATCCTGGCTTCAATTTCACTTATTACAACCAAAGGTGGACCAGGATTCAGATCCCGCAGAGCCAGAACCTATGGCTTTTGGGAGGGGGGAAACAAAACTGCTATAGACCACATGTGTGTCCCAGCAAATGACCTTGAAAGTAATTCTTATCTTTTCAATGACTTCTCCTCTAGTGGAACAGAGAAGGATACATTATGCATGCAATCTATTATTAATGGTCTTGAGTCATGTTACGATCAGACATGGGTCCTCAGAAAATATCTGAAAAGCCTGATCCTCTGGAGAGTTTGTTCTCTAAACATGGTTATGTAAACGCGGCTACTTCAATATTACGTGGTTTATTATTTACTGTAATTTCTGTCTTTTAATTTTACATAGCTTTACAACACTTGAACGATTTAATGGGTTCCGAAGTTCTGAAAAGTTCAGTTTGTTTGTCTTATCCAAAAGAAGGTTATAGATATTAAAACAAGCAGTGTTCTGTTCACTGTTTACATGACCTTTTATTAATAAGCCTTATTATGGACTATACTAGTGATTATGTATTGATTCTCTGAAGTTATCCAATTAAAAATCTTTGCTCCTTCATCCCGAGGATCCATTGGCTGACAGCTGTTCTCGGTTCACCACAGCCCCACCTCCATCTGTCAGGCACTGCGCTTGTACAGCAGTGTGCGACTGTTGATGCACTGAAGTGAGATACTACTCTTTAACTTTATACTTTTTTTCGGATTTACTTTTCCTAAAAAACAGAATATTTTTGAGCAGAGCTCGTGCGAATACTCCACAGTTTTTAATATTTCCCTCCACTTTTCCCAAGCCCTCTTCTACAGAATGAAGTGCAGTTATGGCAAGGAGTAGCAAGTCAGCAGCGAGGACCCTGGAGGATTTGACGCTAGACTCGGGTTATGGTGGAGCCGCCGACTCCTTCAGATCTTCCAGTGCGTCGCTGTGCTGCTCGGATGCACATGGAGCGAATCACTGGCATTTAACCGACTCGATGCACAGTCGACACAACAGTTTGGACACTGTTAACACGGTCCTGGTCGAAGACGCCGAGATCCTGGAGTGCACCGTGCAGTGCGCTAAACTACCCGAGCTAGAGGATGTGCCGTGGAGCCTCGGGGAAGTGGCGAGCGCACTGAGCAGGGACGAGGAGATGAGCCTACCGACCCCCCCGCAGGACGTCCTGCTCAGGCTCTCAGTGCTGGTCAGCAGGGCCCTGGTCAGGGTTGCCAAGGAGGCGCAGCGCCTGAGTTTGCGCTACGCCAAGTGCACCAAATATGAGATCCAAAGTGCCATAAAGATGGTCCTGTCCTGGACCGTGTCGATGAACTGTATCAGCGCGGCCCTCAGTGCCTTGTCCCTGTACAACATGAGCACGGAGGAGGACAAATACAGCCGCGGAAAGTCGGTGCGTTGCGGACTCACCTTCAACGTCGGGAAGTTCTTCAGGTGGATGGTCGACAGCAGGGTTGCGGTCAGGATCCACGAGCATGCATCGATCTACCTGGCTGCGTGCATGGAGAGCATCTTCCGCGACGTGTATGCGCGGGTGCTGCGCAGTGCGCTGCTGGAGCGGGATAACGGGATCCCCAAGTTCACCGTAGAGACCCTGGAGCAGGCTATCAACAGCGACGCGGAAATATGGGGGTCTCTGCAGCCCTGGCAACACCTGATCTGTGGCAAAAATGCAGGCGGTGAGTTATGTATAGTGTATGCAGTGCAACAGGGTCTTTCCTCACTCCACATCCTTACAGCGCATAAACAAAAATCCAGTTTCTAGGCTCGGTCCGTCACTTGTAGAGCCCCCCCTTCTACCATCTCACAGATTCACTCCTCAGTCATAAACGAGCATTTCAATTACTCATGTAACAGGAAAGGCAGATAGGTCTCAACTGCAACATAAACGTTGCAATCATGTGTACTGTGAGGCTGTAATGAGATCACCTGTTTTCACTTGTTACCAGGCCAGTTAAAAGTTATACCAGAATCTCTCAGTTGCCCTTTTGTTGATTATCTGTTGTTGGCCCTAAGTGGAAGACATCAGCCAAAGAGCATTTTTGCAACTGAAATACCTGCATGAGCTGCAGGCAGGTGATGACTGAGTAGTTATTACCTCCTGTGTATTCTGTTTTTATGTGCAGTATATTGCGGTCATCGTTCTCTTTCGTCCAGCTTTACTTTATTCTATACTGTATGTGGCTGTTTTGCTAATGTACAAAATGATGAGACAGGGCTTCATATCCCCAGGCCTAATGCCTTGCTTTGAGAGCTTTCAGTGAAAGTGGCTCTCTCTGTTGGTTTTCTTCAAAGAGCCTGAAGAGGTGAGTTTATTCTTTTCACCCAAAGCGGAAGGAGTCGTTCATTTCTGTGCACATTTGCAGATTCTAGTATGGACAGTACCTTGTAGTTTTCACGTTGGCTGCCCAAGTGAAATACTTTTGGCGTGTGCTTTGGAAGTACTTGTAATTGTATTCAGACTTCTCCTCTGCTTAACCAGCAATAAATCACAAACCACTCTAACACATGCTTGCCCCCAGTTTTGATGGATGTTGTAAAAGTGCTGCTATGGCTCGTCTTGCAACAGGTTTACGTAATGAAAGGCCTTGGGGGACTTATGTGCTATCATGCATTATGCAGAGTGATGTGAATAAAACTGAATTATACAGTGAAGGCGAGACAGAGAGGCACAGAGAAAAAGTTAGTTAAGACTCTGTGATCGTATTGATGAATCACCAACAGAAGCCTGACACTATGACAAGAGCACCTCATTCAACTGTAGCTATTTGTGTTACTAGCAAGACTTTTAAAGATGCTACGATATTACTTAATATTACTTTTAATATAAGTAATATCTTACTCTATCATCTATCTAGTCTATTATCTTAATATCTATGAGTCAGATGATAATTTAAGATTGAGTGTCGAGTTATTGTAAGGAAGTTCTGTATCATGGCAGATTTCATCCTCTACCACACTTCTTATTATGACACTGCAGGACCTCTAAACCTCAAGACACAATTATATTGTGTCTCCCTGGTGTCTATTCTATTCTATTCTGTTCTATGCTATATCCCTTATCTGCAGCGACAGATAAGGCCAAGACACAAACACACCATTTGTTGTCTTCACAGTAAACTCAACCAGTCAGTCAATCAGAGGGTGGGTTGACCTTAACCACCGTCTGCCAAAATTAACTTCTGCATCTCTCCATCCATTTATTCTTTTCTTCTCTGCCAAGTTGGATTTTTCCATATTATACTTTTCTATACTCATTACTACATCTCTTCCTTTACAACTGATTTATTTTTTTTCTATTATTTGTTTAACCTAGGTGCCTTAGTAATAAACTACTGTAAATAAATTCAGGAAACTTTCTGTCTTCCTCAAATTATTTAAAGCCATCACAATAGTTTTACATTTGGAGAAATATGCATATATGCATTTTTGGAGCCACTGATGCCACTCTCATACCTACATGCTAATTATGAAGTTACAGCTGCAGCCAGGATAAAGACTGGAAATAGGGGGAACATTTTACACTGGCTCTGTCCAAAGGTGACAAAGATTACTAATGAACAAATTATGTCATGTTTGTTTAAAACCTATTAAAACATAAGGATAACAACAACACAGATGGCTGTAGTGTTACAGGGGATTGTGTGCCAAATAATTTCTTGGCTCGGAGCTGTGCCCTCCAACAATTTCCAACAAGAACAAATTTCAGGAAGTTATGGCCTCTGGCCAAGAAAGGTATAAGGTAATGCGTCTACTCACTTTAGCCATAAATGTATTATCGAAACATGAGCATCGATCTTCTCATTTTAACTATTTATAGTTTTTAGTCATGTGACTTGCGTAGAGCGCTAGAGAGCAAACTGATGCTGCTGCCAGAGTGACAGCTTACAGATGTACAGACAGCTGTATGTATTTTGATGTGGATGGGTAAATAATGCTGCCACTTGGCAGGTGAAGGACAGGTCAGGTCAATGCAATATCTTATGATCTTATTTTTACCATTGTCAGGTAAAATGCTACAGCTTTAATGCCCCGCTGCTTACAGCCTGGCCTACTGTGGAGACGATGGACTGGCGATATTTAGTGTACTTGAGAAGCATGTTTACATGTAGGTCCCATGCATACGCTTTTCTAGCAGCAGTAAACAAACTGTGTGGCACCGCATGCATTGAAGATCTGGAACAAAAATAAGTACGAAAATAGGAAAGTAAATAAGCCGTCTTTTCAAGAATGTGAAGCTGCTGTTTTAAGATTAATGTTAGAAGGTGTTTAACAGGTACAAGAGCCTTTGCAGGTATAGGTATATGTACAATCTATAATGTATGTTATGTATTGTGCACAGATTTATTTATACAGTTTTTTCAAACATGTGGTAAAAGCCTGTTGTTACTTGTTCCTTTAATTAATATGTCAGTCCTCTACACGGAACAACACGTCTCATGCTACATTATCTGTTCACACCTACTGCAGCTCAGTTCTGCACTGGCACATCTAGCATATGGCCAGCCTCCCACACACACAAGCCCAACACACATGCACATATTTCAGGATGTCAGGGGCTCCTCTCACCATGTCTGACTCAGTGTTATGTGCAGGTGGGTGTTGGGTTTCCCTTCCCCAGCTATGTTATCCTGTCAGAACAGGAAACTACTCAGTATGATGGGATATTTCTTATGGCTCCCACTAGACCCAGGGACACAGTGATTCTTTGATTTCCTTACATATGTATGTCTAGTGGAACATGATATCCAGTGCTGAGGGACTCATACCACCTTGAGGACACGTTTCTAATCGCACTTAGATGTGAGGTGACTTTCATGTCTGGGAACAGCCGATTTGGAAGAAAGATTTAAAGAAAGTTTTTACCTTGAAGTTTGTTGTAGGTGATGCACCTTGAAATTCCAGGTAAAACTTGTTTAGTTGCGGTATTTTCTTTTCTTATTAACATCAACTGCAAACTAAACATGCAGTGCAGCTACAGAGGACTTTCAGAACATTTTTTTTTAGCAAAAATAAATAATGAACAATACAGTATATGTAAACGTCCACTAAATCCATTTTAAAGTTGTCAGGGATACCAAGTTCTCCTCTGTTAGCAGTCTCAATAGATGGAGCCACAGGTTGCATCTTTGTGGAGCCGTTTCCAGTTGTATGTGTAATATGACACTGTCAAGGGGTAATTTGAGATAATTTAAACAACTGGGCTTGCTGCTCTAAGGCATTGTTCTCTCTTCACTCTTAGCTTGTTTTAGATAATAATATTTTGCACCAATCCACATTTCTTTTAGTCTTATCAAAAAGCACTCTGGTAAATGGGAAAAAATCACAAATGGTACAGGCAAATTTGAAAAATGCAAACACAGAAATTGTAAATTACAGCAGTTTAACACATCCCCAGAAACCACTGGATTAGATTATGAAATGTTTAACTTAGGTGGGATTTTCCATTTGAAACCGTAAGTGTTGGGCCAACCATATCACATCACACTCATTTCTGATTTAACATTCAGAAGTGACAAATAGCTTTTTCCAGATACAGACATCATGTGTGAAAACCAGAACAAGTCCTGCACTTGTTCAGAATATGATGTGTGTGCTATTACAACAGTGACACTTTACCGTTCTTTGTGTTACGTAGCTTTGTGCTATTATAGTGGGGCTGCACAGGGGTGAGAGAGTGCAAATCCCATTCCATTCTCAGGTCTTTTGTTCCTTACCCAATAGTTGATATGTGAGGTCGGTGCCTGGTGCACGCATGCTGTGGGGAAGTCAAACAGACAGAAATGACTCCCGTCTGCTTGGTACCAGTCTGTACCGATGGAGACCAGTTCCCATTATGTCTGGAAGTGAGATACAACATAACTGTGTTAGAGAAACCCTTACACAGCAGTATACACATTTAATCAACAACAGAATAGGTTAGATTCATGCCCACAAGAGCTCATACAGAGGTTTGGGAGGCTAATGCTGATGTGCCATGGAGCCTGGTCCAGCACTAGAGCTCTAGTGAAGTTTGCTTCTGTCGATTAACAAGAGAGACAGGTGATAGAAGACTGTTAATTCTGTGCCCAGCTGGCAGCACCTGTGATAGATCGGGTGTCTTTTCTTCTTGTGCAACCATCCTTTCTTCTCATCTTAAGAGGATTGTATAAAAAGTTTCAGTTACACTCAATTGTGTCACTTGAGTCACTCAATTGCTGTGTCTGGTGATACATACAGCTACAGTATGTGAGGATGGCTGCAGCCACTGCACATAGTAAAAAAGAAGAGAAGTATTTCACATTCAAGGCAGACTGGGTAAAACTATCCTGTTAATCTGAAAAATAACAGAATATTACAATCTGGGCCAGTTTAATCAATATTTATTAATACCCTTTTCAAGGCTGAACACCACAGCCCAAATCTGTGATGTCATTTAAGGAAACACTGCTGGAGCTGCAGCTTGAACTAATTTAGTAGATTTTTCTAATTTTCATGCTTGACCTTTTACACCAAAATGAGATTTACTGCATAATAGCTCTGACAGTGTCAACCCAGAGAGTGTGCACGTAATGTTTTAAAATCACTCTGAATAATGTGTTTTGCTTTACCCACAGTGGAAATGTTTCAGTATTTTAATCTCTGGGCGACTTTACAGTGGGAGCTTCAGTTGCTTTATTTCTATGGGGGAAATTAGTTTCCCTCTGGACAAAGTCTTCTGGGTTACTTTTTAGAAAGTTTTACCTTTCTCCATTTCTGTATTAGCTCTTAATTAGGTAAAAGATGAGAATATCCGGTACTATTGGTAGACCAGAATAGTTGTTGAACAATTAATCTCCACTATGGAACCAAATCCACTGAAGCCGTGGCTAAGAATGAATTGTTCATGATGTCGACTTTGGAAGAAAAGCAGAGGCAGAGAAAGAGGCACAGATGGCAAGGATCAAAACAGGAAAATCCATAAGAGAAGCTGCGGGTGACAGATGAGACCCAGACAAGCAATGTCTTATTCTTATTATAGCAGGAAGAAGAGACTGAGCAAACAAGTACCAGCAAGTGGATTAGCTAGGTGAAGCATCAGTATCTACTGCTGTTTTTTTTGCAGCTCTGAAGCCCTGTTGTTGTATAGATGGAAGTCCTGCTTAAATAACAGCCAGTCTGGGTGGAAATTAGGAATAATATACTGTTAAACAAGCTTTTGACTTGTCTCCCCACTTTGAAGTGAGCTGTCTGATAGAGTAAGCTGCGTGCCCGGGCATGTAAAGATATTTATGAATTCACAGTTGGTGAACTGTGAACTAAATTTCTAGGTATTTACTAACACACACGCAGTACTACCGCCAACTTGTAGAGAAAGTTTCCAGATCACCTAGAAAAGTGCTGTCTCATTGTTGCCAGCACCAGTAAGAAGGAGCGTTACGTTAATCCAGTTAGGCCTCCGCCATCTCACCTGTTGTTTAATCACACTAATACAGAAATGACAGTCAAACGACCTGCCAGCAGCAACACTGCTAATAAGTTCATTACTGGGGAGAAAACCATCTGCAGTGACAGTTAGCCTCCTCTGGGTGTGTGTGATAATTCTCAGCTGATAGTACTGTCATATCAGGACATCATTTCCCTAAATCAACCGGCAGGCCAGCACCATGCCGAGCCAGTCAGTCAGTCAGTGAATCACTGTGAAGAAGAGCTCTTATCTGCCCAGAGCACCATTTGAGTCCTGTTTGAGAACAGCTTAGATGAGTTCTTTGGATTTGATCGGAGAGCTCCCACTTTTCAGCTTCAGCGTCTCACTCGCTAATGTGGATCTGTGATCATCAGAACTGAAAATAATGCAAGGTGGATTCAGCCAAAGCAATAGTTTGACATTTTTGGGATTATGTCATTTAGATTTTTTTTTTTCAAGAGTGAGATGAGGAGATTTAAACTACTAAATGACAGCAGCCAGTTATCTTAAAGACTGGAAACGGGAACAGAATCAAAAGTAAAGAAGCACCTTTACTAATTGATGCACTATGTCTCTCTTCGATATTTATTGTCACTGTCAGGTTGCCAAGCTGAGAAGAGAAAAAAAAGCTAGAATATATATCACTCAATTACCAAATTACTCAGCTTTAGAGATGATAGGTAGGTGAATTTTCTGCCTTCAAATAGAGACAAGTAGTTGTTTCCTACTGTTTGGTGTCTTTATGCTAACATAAGCAAACTGTAACCTTATATTTAACAGACAACTCAACAAAGTGAATTTTTTAAAATGTCAAACTTTACCATTAGGATTAATAATGATATTGTATCCCTTTCTTGACCTCCGGGTGTCCTGAACATTCACAGAGGATAAGTCAAGGTGAAGAAAAAATTCACTGTAAGCAGCGAATGTTAAACTCTCCTGCAGTAATCTGCTTTAGCTATAGTACACTTAGAACATGTGTGGGATATGGGATCATGGGGAGCTGAACTTCTATTATTTCAGTCTTCTGTAAACCACTATGTGTGCGTTTCCCCAGCACATGACAAATGCAGAGCCATCAGCTGTATAAACACAAAGTAGATACAGTTCATGTGACAGAAATAAACACAGTCTACTTTTGACATGTCAGCATTCCCATGGACGAAACATATACTTTTACTGGAGGACATACAGTAATTATCCCTGGATATGTGAATAACCTATATACATTGGTATGTGCTGGTCACTGCTGTGGCTGTTGTGCCATTACTGAATCATTTACACACCGTTCAGTGATTTGGAATCAAGCGCAGACCCTTACAATATCAAAGCAATAAAAAGAAGAAAAACATTATTACATCGATATAAATATGGTCTCTTCATTTCAGGCTGTCTCATCTCAACTTGTTTTTCCAGAGTGGCTTTCAGCAGTCCTGTGAAAGTGCTTGAACTTGTTTCATTCAGCTGCACAGGGAACAATAAAGACGAGCAGCAGTAGGACCAGTTTTTCTAGTGGAGAAAACCTCAAGAGTCACATCCCTTCCTCGCATTTCACTTGTGGCTGCTATGCTTAATGTTCTGTTTAGGTGTCTGTAGGTAGAGAAATTTATACACAATGAACATGACTGTAGCCAGTGGGGGCTGGTGAAATGTTTTTTTGGGGGGCACAGTTTTGCAAGTCGGTTTTCGGACGGACCCACGTTAATATTCATCATGTAATTATCTCCTCTGTCACAGAAACATACACCGATCAGTGACACAGGATCTACTTCCTGTATTTACTTTTGTTGTTCTCGTGGCAGACACGTCTGACCAATAAGCGGAGAGAGAGTTCTGGCGAGATTTAAAGTAACGCATTTTGGTTCGCTTGGATTTTTCCCTGTGTGAAAGGAAACCGAACCAAGAGGAAAATTATACAATGTCTCGAACTCACCAACTGATTCGGACCAAACCAAACAAACTATGGTGAAAAAGCGTCCGTAGACAAAATGTGTGGATTTTTGTCCCCTTCCTCATTATATCATCTTATTATACTCCATCCTATAGCTTTCATTAAGCTACGTAGTGATATTCACACTGCTGAAAATTTTAAGACACATAGAAGTTAGCATTTTTAATGTAATTTAGTCTGTTCATACTTTCTCACTTTTGCAGTGAATTAAATGTATTAAATTTGTATTAGCTGTCTGAATCCAGACTCGTTCTGTTCCTGACAGCTGACAGAGGAGACAGGTGAAACACAACAAAGCTCCGGTCTCAGGACAGACAGCTAGCCAGGACTTCTTCTCAGACCCGTTTCTGGAGAAAGACCGAGTGTAATTCCTCCCTCTGTCTTGTGTTAGTTATTTGAATTTGATGTCTTGTGGGCAGGCTTTGGGTGCAAAATTTTGCGCCCCAAAGTTCTCCTATTAGTATTGGAGGGGGTTTCAGTGCACATGCACCAGTTATAGCGTCTATGGTAAAGATTTTTGTGCCCCAAAGGAACAGGAATCATCACATGACCGTTCAGTCGCGGTAAACGAGAGAGAGAACATTTTAAAACTACATTTGAATGCAGATTATACACTGTACTTAAGTGATTCCTATCTTCTTCTTCAGGTGGGGCAGCGCCCCTGCGCCCTCTATTGATGGGCCGCCACTGACTGTAGATTGTAGATTGCACAAATACTCCAGTATGTCCAGTATGAGTGCTGAGGGACCAAATACTCCACACGCATGAAACATTGTGAAAAATCTCAAGTAAACTGCAGGAAATATTAAGTGATATATTTCATACGACTCAATAATGTTTAAAGTAACTAATAAATAAATGTAATCCCGAAGCAGCTTTACATTCATTAAAAAGAGCTGTGTAGTTGCTGGAACATAAAGAAAGGTACATACTGGGGCTTACTAGAGCTCAATTTTTTTTGCTGAGGCAGTACTGATTCTGTTCCTCTGGACCAATATCCCATTACCTCTCATGAGATCTCAGTGCACTGACCTTCGGACTATGTGTGTATCTGCAAATATACTGTATGAATGTTTGTATCTATGTTTTCTGTGTTCCAGTTGCCTTCAGATTGCATGCTCCTAAAGATTTAGCCACACGATTCCATTTGTCTGTCCTCACTCCCCTTCTGTCTTTGACCCATAGCCTCATTTCTCCGCTCTCTTCTCGTTCTGTCACACTTCTTTATTTTCTCTTCTCTGTTTCAGTCCAGCTTTCTTATCCAATGCAGAAATAATAAGTCAATATTCGGTGGAGCGATCCCCATTGTTCGTTGCAACTTGTCTGACAGGGCTGTAATAGTTCTGTCAAATCAGACTTGGATGGCCCCGCTGGAGAGCCTCTGCACATGTGTCCGATCCATGACAGATCTCTTTCAAACTGATCCACAGTCTGTAACTGTAGTTGGTGCCGTGGAGTGGACAGGACTATGTGTGAGTAATGTAAGGCAAAGTCAGTGAGAAATGTTCCAGACAACAAAGCATTTTTTTTTATTAGGTCCACAGTGCCAACCTGCATTTTCTCCACAAATGAATGTTGGACATCTTCTTTCCTTCACGCCAACTGAGTGAGTTTGCTCAACCCCCAGCTGAACTAGGAGCATATGGTACAGATTACTTAAGGAGAAGGTATATGTCTATTTTGTTCATGACATGTTTTATTACTAACACATGCTGGTTCCTGCTTTACTTCCATTTCATCCTCAAACTTGATCAGAGACTGGCAGAATAACAACTGCTCTGTGAAAAGACAGATGGTAGCAGCGACTGCAACATATGCCTTTCAGACATTTCACCATAGGTTTTGTTGAGGCAGACATTAGCAGTGTACAATACTTTAAACTCACAAGATAAATATTGCCTCACAGTAATGAATCTAAATCAAAGCATATTGTATTCATTGTTCTTGAACTTTACTATAGGGGAAATCTCTTTATTGGCTCCCAGTATACTCCAATTTAAAAAAAGACTTGTCAAATGAGGTCAGTAAATAAAGGTACATTTATGTATGTAATGATTGCAGATCAAGTAGATCTTTCTTTGCTGACACTGGGATTTAGAGGAACTCTGTGAAAAACAAGCATTCCAAGTTAACTAGTCTTTTGGAAACTCAAAGTTACCTTTCTGCTTCTTTACTTAACATGTTTTATGAGGATGTACACAAGAATACACAATTACGCAGGTGAAATGATTCATATTGCAGTCGGTCAGAAGCAGTGTTCAACAATAACATAACACTTAGTTGACACCATACTATTTAAGTAGTGTCAGGGATTATAGTGTGAGATTAAGTAATTACATTACTGTTACTTTGACATTTTAGATGTTTAGTTTTAGTGTACTTTAGTTAAAACAATGAGAAAGATGGACCTATGTCCCATATATGGGATATAAGTGTTATTTGACAAGACTTATTTCCATTTTGGTCCCTAAACCCATTTGCTTGTTTGCTGTCTTACCAGGAGTTAGAAGTGGATGTGGAGAGTGTGAGTCATTCAAAACTACCTGTGACTGATTATGTAGCAATTTAATTACTTTTGTTGAGTAATTTTAATTAGCAATATGGACAAAAGGTAAACAGAACCTTTTTTCTTTTGCTAGGAGTGAGTTGTCCACATCTAATTTCTAGGAAACACCTACACTAGTACCACCTTACAATAGTGATGAAAAGCCACTATAAATGACTCAGCCTAGTCATTATGCAGCAGCTGTTGTTTTAGTTCAGTCACTGTCTCACCTTGAACAGACAGACATTCAGAATGCTCTCTGACTCACAGGATAAGGGGAGTTGAGAGGTTGACACACTGTTGGTGAAACACGTTAAGTCTGTCAGTTTTATACCTGACGTGATGTTACATCAGCTCAGCCACTGATACACAAAGCATCACTTGTAAAAGAAAGGATGAGCTCTGGTTGAGAATGAGTCGCAGGCTACTGGGAAGACTGACTGTTCACTTCCAGAAAGTCCCCAAACCTGAAAAATAAATAAAGCAAAACATTTTCATGAATTCTATCCATGGCATATTGTTTATATTCATGGAAATGCCTCCCAGGAAATACAATAGTACTTTTCTTGTTCATGTGATTTATTATGTGTCTGCTCTTATTTTCTCCTGGGCTAGAGCCTGAGCCTAATAATTTAAGCACTTATTAACTTTCTTGCATCCCCCCGTTAGAGGCCACACATTGTTCTGTGAGTCTCATTTGAAGTTCAGACCTTTATATCTGGTGCAGTAAGAGATTCATCAGCCAGGTGCACCACTGGTTAGATCCTCTTGTCCCAGTGCACCACTATAATCATCAACCTTTTTTTACAGAATATTTCTAAAAAGAGGTGCAAGACACCAGAGAGCAGCAAAATAAAGCTCCCATCTCTGAAAATGTCAAACTCAGGCTTATTCTCCATCCGGGAAATAAATTATTGATGGTCTCCTGGCAATGATGACTGATTGCAAAACCAGTTTCTGCTATTGTAACCTTTTGCACACCTGCAGAACTTAGTGAATGAAATGATATTCAATCTCTGCTGCGCTCCCACAGCAACCCACAGTGTTTTTTTGTGTTTGAGCATGTGCAGCGTGTTATGTGCAATGACACACACAAGCGCGCTTAGAGGTATTGAGAGTGATAGGAAGAGAAGAGGAGCAGCATATGAAAAACAAGGTGGAAAACACTGGGACTGAGAGCTTGAAAACAAGAGCTTGCACATTTTGTTTCTGCAAGTGTGTGTGTGTGTGACAGATAAGAGAGGACTGAGCTGAGATCTGAAGTGAAGTATTGGGTCGGCTCTGCTGGCACGGGAAGCTGCATCCTTCCTATTTGGTCTATTTGCTTGCCTGTCAGTGACTTGAACCACGTAGGCTAAGCAGCACCTAAAAGCAGGGCTGCCACAGTGACTATATAGTCCACCACTTGAAAAGATGGATGGCAACAGATCAGAAAAAGAGGCAGGAGGTGCAACAGCACACAACCACTGAGGAGTGGGGTATGTGGGGGTGGGGTGGGGTAATCAGGTGGGTAGTCCAAAGAAGACAGCTTTTAACCTCCTGTGTTATCACACACACATATTAATGATACAAAGTCATTAAGGCCCAATTTTTTGGGGTACAATTAAGGGTACAATTTTTAAATTATTTTGTGGCTCCCCAGTTTGCAACTAACAATCTGTAGCATAGGTTGCTCATCAGCCTACACTTTGCTTTTGCACTGTGATCATACTTAGCATGCATGTGGAGTGTTAGATCATTGCTACACAGAAGAGATAACTGTCTTCTCAAAACTTATACTACTTTTCCTTAAGCTTCTGTGTTGTCTTTTCATTCTGACTGATGATGTCTTCTGACACCGTGACTGCAGCTATCTGCTCGGTGATGCTTCAAGGCGCATTCCTCTGTAAAACATAGTTTTTGGGGGCATAAAGATAGAGGCCCTGCCCTTTGCCCTCTCCCACCGCTTCTGGCAGTTTGATAACAACAACAGAGGAAAGAAGAGGGTGCCTCGGGAGAGACGAAGGATGTTGACCCAAGTGTCGCCCATAATGGGGACAAAAAGATTATCACTTGCACATCACAGTGTCTGCTTCAGCTGCTGCAGCTGAGTGGAGCTGAGGGGGATGTTAAGTAACTGAGGGAGCTTCAGGAAACGGCAAAATCCATACAAAACCAGGGCGTCAGTGCTCTCTGCTCTTGCTCTTCTTTGTTCTTTGCCGCCCCAAAGCGCAGGGCGTACAATTTAAAGCTAGCATTGATTTTCAGACTGATTTCAGGTTTAATGGATGAAATGATGAGGTCAGATTCAGCGTGATAAGAGGGTGACTGTATTCCTCGTGTCACCTCTAGAAAGTTAACAGAAGAGAGAAAAAGAGAGTGGTACAGTATATCTACTCATGCATGCATCAGATATTTAAATAGTCATGGCTGGGAAGCAAAACGTCTTCCTATCTGTCATGTTGTTTGCTGCAGTGGGGCTGGCTAATCTGTGCTTCACAATGACGGATATGGGTGACAGCAACATGTTGTTCTCATGAAACACGTTGTCACTGCAGCTCTAAAGTCATAGTATACTGTATACTCTGATAAGCCAAGGAGATAAGGTGTTTGAAGACGCTGCAGGATTTCATTTTCTCCATGGACAACGACTGGAGGTTCAAAACAGATTGAAGTTATTTGCATATTCATTCGGGCAGGATGAGAGCTGGCCTGCCCCATCCGATCTATTTCCATCATAAGGCATATTGGATTTCTGATTTGAGGGATAACAGAATTGATTGTACCCAGATTCTTATTTAGGGCAGACATTGTGAAGGTTAAGAGTAAATTGTTGGAGATTGACGTTTGACGAAGAAGGTCATTTTACAAATAATCGAAGCTGGAGAACCATGGGCTGTAAAATTTGTGTGCAGATATTTGAAACATCTTCTCTTTGTGATGGAGACTCAAGCAAATAAATCATGTCTGATTTATCACACGAGGCATGCCTCTTAAGGCCTGATTGACAGCAGGAGAAAAATGAGAACATAGCAAGGATGATTTTGAGCTGCTCTGGGTCTCAGAGACAGATAAATCATTCAGTTACCTTCAGTTGACAAAGTCACATTTTCATGAGCTGTTTTATTTTTTACCAGAAATGTTTAAATTGTAAAAGCAGCTCAAGTAGTGGTACGTGATTAGCTGTATGATATGATCTCATGTAGAGGAGTGAGAATATTGAAGAATAAAAGTGCACTGTCATTAAAATATCTTCTGTATGTCATTACAAGTCAGACAATTGTGATGTGGGAATACCAATGTGCATATCTTAGCTGTGGAATTCATGAGAGGATATAACAAGTTTCTCATCACAAGTTTGTACCACTGTTGTAAATGTTGAAAGAATGAGACAGCTCTTTTCACCCGTTCTTGTCTCAGAACAACTGCTGCGGTGACATTGTGTTTATTTGTCTTTCACTCCTCAGTTTCAGAGAGACAGTGCTGGCCATTGCAAGCTGTCAATTTAATAATGAAATAAGTTATTGCTGTTGATCGGGCTCCATTTTCTTTTTATGTGATGTCATTCTTCAACACACTTTGCATTAGAGGTTATAGATTTTTCTGTTTTTCTGAACTCTTTTCTGTTTTCAGAGCTTGCACTATATTTACATTTCTCTCATCGCTTGTATGAAGTAAAAGTCTGAAAGCAGTTTGTTTTCAAAATCACATAAGATTCATACATCATAAGTACAAATCTCATGTTGTGGAGAAATTTTTCTTTTTTCTTGGATTCACTTTCCACTACTGGTAGAGCTTCAGTGGAATTTAAGCACCATTAAGGATTCATTAAGATATGCTTTACTTTGACAAGCCAACCCACTTTATTTCTCTGCACATGGAAATTAGATAATGTGGCTGGATCTCGTGGCCCGCTTTCTTGTGCTTTCTTCATGTAACAGTGGAGCGTGTGTTGAACTGGAGCTGCTCCGACAGGAATTATGAAGTGTCTTGTTAGCCTGTGGTCTAATACTTACTGTACATTGTGTACAGAGCCAGCTGGAGTTTGGTGGTGAACATCTTCTTCAGTCAGTGTGTAATGCAATAATTCTGCATATAATATCTTTAAAAAGAGGAATTGAACACTGTCACAAGGCCACCTTTATACTGTAAATGGCCTGTGTTCTTGAGTGCTGCTTTGTATTCAGTGGAAATGTTAACTGAGCTGTATGCTGATTTAAAAAACTCATTGACTGTCCTTTGGATTTTGTAGTGGATAGCTCTGTGGCCTATAATGATGGGTTTTTAACAGTATGCAAAAGCTCATCTCTGGGAGCCCAGACCACTACAGTGATATCACTGTGGATGCAACTCAAAAGGAATGAGCTTTAAAGCACCCTCATTTTTACACAAAGTTTGTCAAAGCAGATTATCTGATCAGTGTTTATGAAATGAACTCCTCTCAGTAATTTCCGTCCTTCCACAGCAACGTGCACACTCAACATGGGCTGCGAGGGACAGTGTTCATTTATAATCATTACTTGCTCATCTGTGTATGGACTTGCATGGATTTAACATGTTCACAGTTGGGCTTTGGTAATGTAAAGTACCCTGTGACATCACGCCAAACAGCGATGAGACAACGTACTGAACAGAGAGGATCCACATGTTTGGGCTGTGGAATTGTTGGTTTTGGGTTTTTTAGGCCTATAGTGTAATAAAGGAAAGATGGCAGAGAGCCACATGAAATAACATGAACATTCTCTGATTTATAAGCAAGAATCCCAGACGAACACTTCACAATGACAACATAGTGTCGTCATTTATTTCTGTCATTTTAGTGAGCTTTCAAGACGCGTAAACAACCTCATACAACATGTTAAAAAATCCTCAGTAATTTAACATTTTGGGAAATGTGCCGCTGAGAGTTAAAATCAAGATGGTTAGAGTAGCTCAGCATAGCCCACAGACTGAAAACAGGGAGAAATTAACTTGCCTATAGCAACACTTGTGCTTTGTTTACATAATCTATATTTCACATTTAACTTGTTCATTAACAGAAATTTTGAATTTTGAATTTACGGTTGTAGAGGAGAATATAGCCTTCTACAAATCCACTGGTATGATGAAGTTCATTTCTAAGGAGCACTTCCAGCTGATTATGCTCCATAAAACATTCATTAATTTTAACCCATAGTCTGTTTGTGTATTGGTCAAGAATATGATGATTATTAGTTTAAAAAGTATTATTAGTCTATACATTAGAATTTTGTATATTTCTGCAATAACTGTTTGCACTGGTGACAGTCTTGATACCAAAAACGTAAACCCATGTCCAACCATATTTTAGAGACAGACATGAGATGCAAATTTCTCAACCTACTGAACTGTTGCTCCTAAGAACAAATACTAATACACTGGTACTGCTATGGTAAAACTAATAGCATACAGTAGATTTACTGTATGTTCGAGCTGAACATGTTAGCTATTATACCATTTGCATACCTTATATATTGTATGAAAATGGTAGTACATTGGGCACCAAAACCTGTGCTGACAACTGCAAACTGAATTTCCACTCTCACCTGTAGTGTTCTGGTGGTGTCAGGTTCCCAGGGGAGGAGGAGATTAATATGTCATACTGTGTCTCTGATCCCTCGCTCTGTGTGCCCTCATTACAGTCTCTGCTGTCGCCTTTGCCCACATCGTCAGTCTGATCCAGCTTTTGACTGAACTCAGCTAGCTCCGAACAGCACTGAACAATAGCCTTCAATGGATCACTTTTCCATGTGCAAAGGGAAATACACACTGTTAGCTGTTACGTTTTTGTCGCTCACATTGACAATCTCTCTACACTGAAAAGAGTGAAACACCCGTGTCATTTACTTGACTTGGTCAAAATTGAGATTTTTTGTTTAAATCTGTTTGTTTCACTGTACCTAAAATTAAAAATCACTTACTATGGAAGAAACCAAGAAAAACAATTTGTCCTTAAGTAAATATGTATCGATCATTGTATTTTTGAAGATGTAAAAAATGATTTTTGGTAATGGTGGATCTTTTGGAATAACCAGAACTTGGTTAGTTGTTGTTGTAGGTGTTGGTTGGTGTTTGGATTTTCTGTAGAAGACTTCAGTGCTTTATTTTGCAATTTTTGTTTTTTTGGTACATAAAGGGAATCTTTGTTATAAAAAACTGCACCATAATAAATTGAATTTTGTTACACTGACTGAAATATATAAGTTGAAATAACTTAACAAAATTGCATGTAACAAATTAAGAGTGTTTCAGTTAAGTCCAAAGAACAATTGTGCTTGGAACTTAATCAAACTATCAGGTTTAACCAATGTATAAAATTGAGTTGAAATTGATTGAAAAATGAAGTTGAACCAAAGTAAAAAAAATAAGTTGAAATTGAGTGATAATTCAAGTTATGCCGAAGTGTAAAAAAAAGGTTTAAGGTCTTTGAAATAAATTAGCGTTTTACTTTGTTTTTAATGTACATTTATGATTCTGGAAAAATAAATATTTTTGACTACATTTAAATAAAAATATAAATTTTCAGTCAATTTAGAAATGTAATTTCATCAAAACTAATACATTTAGCAGTAATAGCTGTAGTAATATTTTAAAGTTGGTTCAAAGTAACAGTTTTTTCAGTGTATAACCCTTGTTTGTGTCCCACGAGGGCATAATTTGGCTGAAAGATCAGTGAGCAGTTTTGGATAAAAGCGGAGTCTATGAAAATACATGGTTTGTTTGGTTGGAAATCTATTGTTGCAGGAGGAGTTGTAGAAAAAAGAGAAACTCTGGGCTTATGGGAGACGCATGTCTCTACAGTACAGGAAGATCTATGTGTTCTGAGGCTGCTGAACACCATCCAGATGGCTAATGGCTCTCAATACCTCTCCTGCAATTGTGAACTGTTATCTCTTTAGACCAGTGGCACAGCTGCATATAGCACAAACTCTTCTGAATACATAAAAAAAAAGAAATCAAACCATGATTAACACAGTCAAACTGTACTAAGAGGCTACACAGAGGCGTTTGATCAGTGCGTGTCAGATGAGTGAAGGATCATCTTGTGAGTGTTCAGCTGTGGGGGGATCTGCGCAATGATGACAGCATGCAGGCCATGTGACTCTCAAACTGACTCAATGCTGGGACTACACAGATGCAACATACAGTGACATAATAACACAAACCCTACGCAAAATAATACAACCCAATACAACAACTAAAACCTCTTTGAACTGAACTCAATCCTTCTCTGACACAGTCAGTCACAAAGATTGCACATGATAACCTTCACTAAGATTGTATTTGTAGCTGAGCTATGTTATTATTTTTATATATTGTTGTTTTTGGTTTTGGATTGACTCAGCGGAGACAGCCCTATTTACTTGTAGCAAGTGTCATTACAGATATAAAACAAGGAACATAGTGAGAAGGGAAAGAGGAGAAGAGATACATTTCTTCATGTCACATAAAACACACAAACAAAACAACAAAATATTCCAGTATGTCTGTTCAACATTTGAAACATTTGGTACCCAAATTACAGGATTAGTTTTACATTTGGAGAAAATATGCACTCTTACCCAAAAATAAGATAAGAAGGTTGCTACCACTCCCATGTCTGGTAATATGGTAAATATGAAGCTATAGTTAGAGGTAGTGGGGAAAACATTTTCCCAGCTTTTTAAAGAGGTAATAAAATATACAGTATATCACTCATTTTTATTACTGCCCCATAATGCAAAGAAGCAGCAAAAAGTATTTTTTTTGCAAATTATGCAAATCATCACTGATTATGCAAGCATGGGGAAGTGTGATTTTCAACAGAGAAGGTGAAAGCGTCCACCTGTCTCAAACATGCTGTATCATCCTGCTCTCTTCCACAGCCGAGGCCTGCGGGACATTTTCTCTTTTATGTTTGATTAAGAGCAAGAGCTGCTTTTTATGGGCACCTGGACACCTGTGAGTCAGAAACCGTACACGCCTACAAAGAGAATCAGTGCATAACCCTTTGAACTAGTTTATTCCCCCCTCTGGTCATCCACTGCAATCCCTCCTGTTCTGACACTGTTATTGCTTTTTGTCTCTGCCAGTGTGCACACACAAAAATGCAGCCTGTTAGGTGTGCTGGCCAGTATTACGTATCATTTTTCCTGCCAGATAGTTAAACAATCACTCAACAAATTTCGCATATACAGAGTGGACAACCAGAGAAAGGTCATCTCTATTCATCAGCCACAGAACCAAAATCTTTTGTTCTATCACTTTTATAAAATGACTGTATTTTGGATGAGAGATGTGAGTGAGAGATTTTTTCCCAAGGTCTTCGTGGAAAGAAGAAAAAAAGAGATGGAGAGAGAGGGACTGCGCCCTGCAGTTCGCATGCTGTAGTCATTAGTTTGTGTGGTGGGGAACTTTATTGCTTCCCACTCGTGTTAAGTCAATCCAACAATTTACTCTGCTGCCCTCGCTCCCTCTCCCCTGTCAGTTTCATGTACGACTGTTATGTCTATGGACATTTCTGGTCAATCAGTGCAATGTTTTGGATGGGTGAGCCAGCGGTCTGTCAGCCTTCTGGTTGAGGCCTTTCAGTTCCTCGAGGCAACATGAGGGTGGGTGGAGATCTTCATGCTGAAGCCTTTAACTGGATGGGTGCAGGCCAGTGGCTAGGATAGCCTCCAGCTATTGATGTCATCATGGCTTTTCTGGTATCTACACCCTCGGGATGTGTGCTCAGCCATGGTGGCTTGTTTCTGTAAGACAGCAGCAAGTCGCAGGATTTTTCAAGGCTTCTTTTGTTGCTAGGACCCTATTTTAGCCTGTTTCTGGCCGCTACTCGCCAAACATAAGAGAAGCTAAATGGTAAAACAAAAGCTATATGAATTGTATTGCACTCATTACAGGGGCCAACAGCAAAGGCCTATTTTGGTGCTGTAAAAGCTGCTGACCTGGAGCTGACGGGGACGATTGTGTTTCACATGCTACTGCAGGCGGTTCTGTCCTGCTCACACAGCCTAGAGGCAGACACACGATAACACTTTGCACCAAAGTGCGTCTGCGACTGCGCTCCAACCTTCAGATTGTATTTTTTGTCTCTTCTGCACCGAGGCCTGTGCTTCACAAGGTCACTGCAAGAGACAGCAGAAGCCTTTTTCGCAGTTGATTGATAGCCACATCTTGACAGGTTATATCTCTGTAATATTTGATGACACGGGAAATGACTGTCAGTTTCTGGCCGTGTCAACTCAAAATCCGCTCAAGTCTATTGACTGTCCATCACTGGCTGCTTGTTGTCATTGATTTTCTCTTTTGATTTTCCTTCCTCTCTCCTCCTGCACACAGTTTATCACTCTTGACTGTCTCTGTTCCACATTGTACATCTGTCTTTTGATCCTCATGGGCTCAGTTGGTTCCCCAGAAAATAAATACGTGTAATTTTTAAAGTGAGCAGTTAGAAAAAAACAAAAACTTTTATTCTAAAATATTCTGATCTGAATTTGTAAGTGTAAACAGTCCATTTTTGATGGCTAGTAGAATTTTCATCCCCATATAGTATCTTAGAATAACATATTTATGGCAACCATAACAAGATGGTGAATATTCCTGACACTGGAACAGTGGTCCTTCCAGCCACAGATTAAGTGAGACATCAGCAGCTTTCTGATGATTAACTCTTTGTTTTCTTCCAGTCTCCTGATATAGATATATATGATATAGCTTGTATGAAATCAGTTACTTAAAAATCTTAAAAGTCTGCATAAACAAGAGCACCTGAAAACAAACATTTCTAAGCAGTTTCAAGTCAAGCAGCTTTTGCCAATTGCCAATTATGTCAATTATGGTGTCTTTCTGTTTGCTCCATTTTTTCATCAACCCAAAATTAATATGCATCAACGTACTCTTGTTTTAATGACACTAAGACAAACAGCAAAATTATCTATATGAGGACCTGGAGTTCTGGAGAAACGTCAATACCGCTGTTTGATGTGATGACAGAGCTGCTCACAACAACTTGTAAGAGGTTCGATCCTTTTTATATATAAATATATATAATAGTTGATTGAACATTTGTATTCATCACGCTGCAGCAGAAATGATGTGTGTGTTTGACAGAGAAGCTGTGCGAAATTTTAGTACGGCAATGTGACTTCATTAATTATTTACATCCCTGGACACAGAGACAGGATTCGTCTGCATCTAAATAACGTTCTGTTTCCTAAACTTCAGACTGGAAAGCTTTCACTTACAGATTGCAAGTTTAACAGAAAATCATCCGGAGTGATGCAGCTTTCCTTACATTAAGTCAAAGTATTTTTTTATGTCACATTCAGATAAGTTAACAGATAACCTGCAGCTGTAGCTAGAGAAAGTAAAAAACTACCAACCTAAAATTGCATGAATGGGTCGAGCTTGACCCAGCCACTTGACCCATTCTTACAATACAGATTTGTAATTACGTATAGACTCGGGGGGTGCTGGTTGACAGAGAATGATAAAGCTCGGAGTCCAACCCGAGGGTTTAGATTTGTATTGGGGCCTCTCACACACTCACACACTGTTCAGGGAGCACACACACCCCACTTCTCTGACCCTCTGTCCCTCTAATAATCATCTTCCACTCCATGACATTTTACGGATGTGAGGTAAACCCCCGACTCTGCCAAGACATTATACCATACTCACCCTACCACAAAGGATATGACAGTATAGAATTGTGAGTAAACCTTTACGAAAACTATATGAGAATATAATGTACAGCCTGTAGCACAATATAATATTTAGCACTGGATGTTTTAATGTCCCTTGGAACCACAGAGTCATTTTCATCCAACCGGAGTGAATTATTAACAACTGTAGTTTCACCAAGGCTAGAGGAGAAAAAACACAGATTTTTTTTTGTCTGTGAATACATGTTCACCAACCTTTACACGCACACACACAAGACCTGTCACGGAGCTTGGGTGCTGTCTGGTGCAAAGGTGTCTTCTGTAGAGTCAGATTACCTGTCATTCAGGGGGGGGAGGTTGCCACTTCTGATGAGAGTCTGAATCCTGCTGCAGTAGCAAATGAAAAAAATATATCCGAGTGTTATTTTCTGCTCACAGGCCCAGGGTGTTTTCTTAAATCTCAATACAAAGAAAATCTCCTCAGTCTAACAGTACTGTGGTGACTTTATCAGTGATTTTCTTTTGTTTCGACCTAGAGTAAATAACTGGATCACCAACATCCCCAGCTATCCCCTCAGAGAGGATTTGAATGACTTGCCAGTCGTTTTTTGGCAAATAAAGATCCTCTGGCAAATATAAATTCCCTGCAGGGGCCCAGTGGCACCGGTGTAGCACAAGCTGCTATTCTGACATATGTCCAGTGATTTCATTTCTATTCCCAAGCTCACTGTCTACTTCACCCCCGATACATTCAGTAAACCATTCGTCTGTAATTACTCTACTGAGCTCTCCTTTATTTGGGACACTCATACTATACATATAGGCCATTAAATTAGTGCCATGAAGATCAGACACTAACACTGTTCTCTTGTTAATTTAGGGTACAAAAGTAAAGCATCATCAAAGTCTCACTTTAATTACATTTATTGACCTGAAGGATTTTAGTTAGGCATCTTCACACACACCTGCCTGTTGTTTGGCCATTTCAGTCACGCAATCGGATGATTAATTATCGTATTTTTTTCTTCTGTGTATGGGTATGTGTGTGTATATGTGTTTTCATTCTCATTTCACTGAAATCGAAAACTAATTAAAAGCAAAGTGGCTCAGAGTCTGAGGAACTCAGACTCACTTTTTTCTCCTTAATTAGTTAAATGTAAAGCATTAATGGACCATATCTGACATGTCGTAAAGCATTTTCCCTGAATAGCTCCCATCAATGATATGAAATCTAAATAAGTGATATGAAATATTTAGAAAAAGAAGAATAGAATTGAATTGATGCCGTCCCTATTGATCCCCTTGGGAAATCACTTGGGGAAATTCCTTACATTATTACTTTGCAACTATTTTATATTCTTTAATTGTGAGTTGGTTTTGTTGCATGTTGAAGAGAAAATTAATTAATTGAATTAATTGACAATAAATTTTCTTATTAGAGAAGGGACAGTGTAGTTATAGCTTCAGAATAAAGAATAGTATGAGAAAGTATGAAATTATTTAAATGTGACTGATATTATTTATAATTTTAAAACTCTTCAGCATAATTTTTGTCCTTATCCTATAAAGACTTGCAAGATCAGGGTTAAGTGAATCTGCTATTTCTTTTTTAAAGTAAATATATAAATTAAATTAAATAAAATAAAAGTAAATGTAGTGGCATTACAGCACTTCTTAAAAACATATTGTACACAACATAAAGGCAAAAAACACAAGGTTGCAAGGCCATTTCCACCTAAAATCCAATCACTCAACATTACTTCTGAATGCTCCGTCTTGTATAAGATGTCACTGTTCTGTAAATCAATAGATTTTCATTTGTTTTCTTTGGCCAAAGCTGCCAGTTTGACATTGCTGTATGGCAGAATAATCAGTCTGGACTATAAGACTGAAATGAAAGAATGAATGAATGACTTAATTCTCACAAACAACCTTTTTTTTTGTTCAGCAACGAGGAGCTTTTCTTTTAGAATGAGCAGAGGTATTACTGGATAGGCGAAACACTTCATGACACTAATGTTAACAGGGTAAAATGTAGCAAAGCTTTCACTTGTGCCATCTGTGGGATATCTGCTTCATTTGGGTGCCACAGACTCATTTTGGCTGGAAGCAGGGTCAAATCACACTATAAGATGTATAGTGGTGGGAAAGTGTTGCTACTTTCAAATAGATCCTTTAGCTGTTTACCTCTATTTGCAGTCAGCTAACATGTTCTCTCCTCTCTGTGCATAAAAATGTATTTCCTAAAATGAATTATTCATTTAAAGACAGATCTAATATACTGCACATGTACTACATGTACTGAAGCATATGTCTTAAAGTATAATACTTTAACACATAAGTATATGTGTATATACTTCAGTCTATCAAACAATTCTCCCACTCTCACTCATTTAAGAGAAGTTTCCCTAGTGGTCTTTTGCAACAACTGTTTGAAATCTCCTACTGATCTTACACGTTATCTGCTTTGACCTCCACTCAGGAGTTTCTAAGTCATCAGCTACTCTCAGAGTTGACTTTGCAACAAACTGTTGCTTTCAAGCCCTGCTGCTTCACCTCTGATGCAAACTAACTGTGCCTCAGCATTTTCCTGTCTTACGCCTCATCTGCTGCATCCTCCCATCACACTGTGAGCTCCTCACAACACGGAGCCTGCTCTGCTGTCTGACCACACCATCAAGTCTGACTTTGATTCTGATCAGATTTTATCCAGGCAGCTGTCACAACAGACAGATTACAATTTCCTTGTCCACCTACATTCCTAAATTTCACTGCCTCCTTCAAGCTTCATGAATAAAGTAACCACTAACAGTACGAGTATTGTTTTATAGAAATATGAAGTGATAGATTGGCTTCCTTCACTTTCACTTGTGCAAACAAAAATTTAATTAAAATACTTTTTTGACTTTTGGGGATGATATTTATTTCGATACTTGCCGAGAGGTAGATGAGAAATTAAATATGAAGCCAGAGCCAGTAGCCAGTAGCCTGCTAGCTTAGCCTAGCATAAAGCCTGGATAATACAAAACAAAACACAATCTGTCAACCAGCATTTCTATCAATTAACTATGTAAATGTCGGTTTGATGGGGGCTTGTGTATGGGACTGCACAGGGAACCACTCGTAAGTATAAACTTTCCTGGACTCTTCATGCTAAGCTAACTAGCCGCTGGCTGAATCTTCATATTTATTGCATTTAGGGTTGTATAGATCAATTTTTATTGCTTAGTAAAAAACAAATGTCCTAAATGAGAGACGGATCAATGACATACACATTTTTGGGTGTTTATGGATCCTGCACTGCTACCAGGACAAGACAAATGGCTGCCAAACAGCAACTCCCATAATCTCAAAGCAAGGACTCTTAACTTTGAGAAATTACACTTTGATTGTCAACATGTCAGTGTGAGGCACTCAATGTAATTTTGCTGTTTGTTTTCAAAGCGATACTATCACTGGATTTAGACACACTGCTGTTGAGAACCTATTTTTCTTTCTGTCTTGTGGACCAGTCTCTACAGAGGTTCAAGATAAGCTCGAATAATGAAAAAAGAAAAAGAGGTTATTGAAAAAATGTAGCAGAGTTACAGTTTATAGGCAGAATTTTAGACAATTCTTAAGATCCTGAATTTGTTGGAGTGGGTTGAAGCCACATAATGGCCAGGTATGGCAGGTAATGGCAGGTATCTAAAACAAAGATGATCAGATGGACAGAATAAACACTGATGAAGTAACAGGTGAAGGTATGGCAATAACAAGTAAGTTTGTTCCCCTGCTGGTTTAGTGTGGCTATTTACCTGCAAGTCTGAATTAAAAGGTGACACAGGAGTGTCACAGAGTTTTCAATCCTGTTCTCTCCCAATCCCGTGACGGAATAAAAAACTAAATCCTGTCCCAGTCCCAGAAGAATCATTTCCATCATTTTCTGTTCCCATGTTTTGTTTTGTTTTTTATTTTGCAAAGATGAGTGGCCACTGCACAGTCTGGGTACTTAAGGAGTGGAATGTTAAGTTTTTATTTTTGGACTCACAGTATAGAACAAGGACAACTAGTTTAGAATATTAAGAAATTAAAAGTGCTTAAAAATGACATTGTTATTGTAGCTTGGCACATATTTGGGTTGTTGGCTACCTGTGAGGCCTAAACTAATCATGCACTTAGAATAGCATGTGAAGGAGCTCTTTTGCAACACTAAACTTTGCTTAAACAAGTAACTAACCTTCAGCCAACTAGTAACCAAAGCGGACAAAAAGGTGTCAACAGAACCACTCAAAATAAGTAAAATATTATATAGTTCTAGCATATTAGAACTGCATAATTACATATACAACTTGGCTTATTCTTATTATGATAAGGGTTTAGGGAATCCCCCTTACAAAATGTCAGCCTTTGGTTTCAGTGTTAACCACCAGTGTCCTTTTATCTTAATAAAGAAGACTCTACTTTGTGCTTTTATCTCAGCTTCACTGTGCCTTTCAGATCAAGCAGCCAGGTAATTTCAAGGCTCTTACTCCATTTCACTACAGTTGGTGCGTTGTTGCAGTGACTCATGCTCAGTATAAAAGACATTTGCCTTTTTAAATAGCTAAAATGATTTGATTTCATCCATCTATATAATTCTGTTGATGACACCTGACATATTTAAAGGCTGTGTCACTGTCATTCATCCTTCATTTTGACGTGGCTTCGGGACTAAGGGGACAGCACAACCCTGCATGGAGAACATTAAGGTAGCTAATGTGACATGGCATAAACTGATTCATATAGACTACTACTTCACTTTCAAATCATCATACGTGAAAGGAGTAAAAGGACGATTAGCGACCTTGTGTGCAGACATGTAGCCTAATGTCCAGTAAGGCAGAAAACACATCCATGCTTACAGAGGCAGGTCCTATGCTCTAAGGCATTTTATCGCCATGGCACGCTTTACTGTCGCTGTGCACAAACATGAGCTAATACCAAACATACATACAAGGGTCAGTCATGTGTAAACTCCTAGAGGGCCCATTGTTGGAGATAATTAGAAGAAAATAAGGGAAGGCTAGAACTGTAATGGCGACTCAGAGCCTTCAGTATGATTGAGCCTCCGATTGGAGCAGGCTGTCGAGTGTTTTGGAAAACTCTAGAAGACAGATTTTAGTTTGAGGTGTAAGCCCTCTTTTCATACAAATACCCTCCATCAAGAAATTGGCTACAATACCCCTGGCAGCTTAGTCAGCATTATATAATGCATATGAGAGTGTCTATTGTGAAAACAGAAGAGACTGTTCTTAATGGCTTAAAGGCACTAAGTAACGCAAACAGAGAAAATCAATTATGAAATGCATTACTTGCAAGCAAAGCAACAATAAGAAGAATGGATGGCAGTTTGAGCAAAAATCACAAGCATATTAATACCAGTGTGGAGACTTTACCACAAGACTGTTGACAGCATGATATTAAACTGCGACAGGTCTGTATTTGTGCTCTCATTTTGCTGAACAAGACACAGGACTCATAAGTCTGGCACAAGGCTTATAACTCCTTGAATTCACATGTCATTTGCTCACCCAGTGCAATTAATAATGACTGCCTAAAAGATTTTTTGTGCAATAGCAGTCAACCACTCATGCATTGAATAATGCTGGTTTTTGGCATCTTCTTGCTAATCTTTACTGAAACTCTCCGTACTTTACTTGCTTTTATGCCTCGCTGACTTTGGGATCATAGAAGTTGGCCTCAAGTGGAGAACTAAGGCAAGCAGAACATTTGGAAAACAAGTTAACACTACACCCATTTGGCATCATAGGTTGGTATACTTAATGTGTAGCCTTAATTCATAGCTTTTCAGAACTACCTTGGCTTTTAAAAGCAGCGTGGTTGCTTTACTTCGAAGTTAGACTACCACTCTACATTAAGAAACTCCCATATATACAGAATATGTGACTTCACTTTTAAGAGGTCAATTTTTTTTCTTTGTGATTGGCTAATTTCCAGCTCAGGCTATGCAGCCAAGTCCATTAAGCTGCACAGATGAAGTGCCACAGCCAACCAAGCAGAAAAACAACTTGTGCTTGCTTCGGCTGGTTTGGGTGGGGCCAGCCTGGGTTAGATTTGGACGCCATAATGCCCAGGGCAGTGTGGGACTTAGCTACCATTAATTACTGCTAATGAGCTGAGCATGAGTGACCTGATGATGATGGACTGTACATCCCCTTCACAGACCTGGGAGGGATATGGGATGCATCGTTGTGATAGGACATGCAGCTGGGCTGGTTAGAGGGGTGTAGCAGCAATGATGCATTTTGATGGTGAAGATGATTCACTGGGAGAAGAAGAGTATAAACATGAGGAGAGAAGTGTTAGTTTCCTGATTTATCGTGCTGGGAGGACTAAGTTGCTCTCAAGTGTTTCTCAAGAGATGTTTTTCATTTTAGAACAAACTGCGAGGGTGAGGTCAGAACACACACATTGCTACACAGTTTGCATTTTGAGCCGCTGATGTCTGAAAGACCTGAGTCTATGTGTTCTGCTATTTTAAACCTTTAGGTGAACTCCACCTCAAGAACTGAGAAGAGAGTTGAACACTGAATTTTGGCCATTTCAACAATGACTCTCTTTTTGCATTTATATTCCTGGCATACACTGTGTATGACTCTCACAACTCTGCAGCATGAAACAGGAACAGAGGAAAAGAGGGATATTCTGTGCGTGTGTGAAAGCATGTGCACATACCACAGATGTGTATGTCTGTGTGTGAGTGTGTCGTGCATGTTCCCTGTCGTGTGTATTTGGATTTGAAGTGGCTGCTCCCTGCCAGCCAGTCTCCTCCACCCTCTGCGCTTTTCACAGCAGAACCACTGTGTGCCTGGGGGAGAGGCTGGGAAACATGTGGGGGAGAAACTGGAGAAACTGGAGGGAGACCCAGCCTACCTGCTGCTTGCAGCTGACGGGAGCCAGTTGGTGCAGGGCAGACACCCAAAATACGATACCTTCAATATTTGCTTTGGCTTGGTTTGTGTGTTTCGTTAAAGGATGTACTGCTGGCACAGCCAGTGACAGTTTGAACCTGCAATAACAATCCTGCTTACAGAACATATCCATGCATTTTAATTAGTTAATCTATAAACCTTGCTGCGCTTTTTCTGTCACTTGAGTGTGATGGGCTAAAAGTGTAAGAGGACATGTTTTTTAAAGATGAGCTTGTATCACACTGCAATATCACTCACTAATTTTAGTGATTGTTCAATTACAGCTTGACTGGTGTTCACCCCTTTGTATGAGAGCAATTATTCACTCACAGAACTTAACAAAGGACGTTGTTTTTTTCATAATAAGCACCACAGTTGACTCCTACGCTGAGCTTTTGAGCATTGTTCAAAATTGAATGATAACATTTCTGATAGGGGTGTTCTCATATTATGAAAGTGACAGGGATATTTGTTAACGGACACCTTGAACATCCCCCAGATGAGGGGTGGATGGGATAGAGGAGAAGCTACAGGGATGCAGCCCCTGGCCTCATCACTCTCTGTCAAGCGTGACCCACTTCCAGTCAGTGTCTGTGCTACAAGCAGCCACTTTGCAAAGTCAGAATGATAGATTACACTAGGTGAGTTAAACAATTACGGAGCAATTTGGAGCTCTATGCCTCATAAATTGCTAGTCTTCCATCCTGAACCAACTCAGGGAAGAGCAATGAGTCAACATTCGGAAAAGAAACTTGGTCTTCTCAAGTCACTCAAGCTATTCTTTGATGTTAATAATAACGATATTAAGGTAAAGAATGTTGTTTTTGCTGTGAAAGACTTGCTGCTGTGCTGTTTTGCCTTATCTACAGTTAATATATTAAATGGTTTAAAAAAGGGATTAAGAAATAACAAACATGCATGCTTAAGCACATGCACTGATACATACAGGCAAACACAGACATTAGAAAAATGCACAATCACCATGAATTCGCAAACACACATACACAACACAGTGACATTATGTTTTTATCCTCATACGAACAGGAGCACGGTGAGGAGAGCTTTACAGTTTTACACCGTGCTGGGTGTTATCATGCAGTTGACTGATAACTGACTTGTCTGCCTACAGTGGATGTAACAAACCAGCATTTAGAAAGTAAAGGAGGACCGAGGTGGCGAGGCATGCGCTTGATGTGACTCTGTAGTGACGCACAAGACAGCGGGGCTCTGGCCTGTCTGCTGGGATGGTACCAGTTATAAGATTATTTCTGCCAGCTTGCAGACGTGAGACTCCTGGGGGAGCCAAGGGTGAAAATGGAGATACATTTTGTGGCTAGCAATTAGGTGTTGGTACTAGATAGCTGTTACACATATGGAAGGGTGAAAGTGTAACATTTAAAGTGTAGTAAAAAGGGTTATAAGAAAAGAAATAAATGTATTATATATCAACGCATTTGCTTCCTTTAGTCAGTGAGGCGATGTAAGCAAGGGTGAAAGGAACCACACCAGCCACAGGAATAAGGTGAACCTAAGTGAGACATAAGGATTAGGCAGATTTTTAGTTTTACTTATTGTCTACAAAACCATTAAAAGGCCTAAAACAACAGTAGGTCCCACATTGTTGGTCTCTCTGTACTTCCCAACTTGTCTGTGGCACTCAAGACAATTTGTTCCATCTTAAGACAAATACACAATTTCAGTTTTCTAAAACAAATGGGCAGTGTCGTTTTTAGCAAATGTACAGCGCTGTCACCCAGACAATTACTGGGGTCTATTTTCAGCTGTGGATTAATAGACATTTGGTGCTTGAGCGAAATATTTACAGCACCAACACGTTGTCTGTGCTACAGATAGAGAAACCATGTTCATCGCAATAAAAAGAACATGTTACCAAATGCACAAGCGTGGCTCTCTGATGCTTTTTTAATAGTTTTTGGACCATAGAGCCCAATGGCATAGAGAAATGTGTATTACTGGAATCAATTGGTTTGCTGGTTGTGGTTATTTCATGGGAAATCAAAGACACCACAGTTATCCTTTAACTGTGTCATAATACGAACAAAGGATTTTAAATATCCTTCATGTTAGACAGACTCCACCAAACAGACAGCACTGTGTGTTACAAATCCTGATGTCATCGTTCATCATCGCTCCTAACAACCAGCACTTTCTGAAATGCTTTGACCTGAATAATTATCCTCTCTTTCCCTTTTTTTGCAAATGTCTTCCTCCTCCTGCACGGTGAGTTGTTTGCTTTTAAAACTGACATTTACACACATGACATTTGCAGTATCAATGCAAAGAGGAAGTGTATATGAATAGTAGAAGCTGTGGTAGGTTTTCTCACAAGAAAAGGTAATGCTGAGTGTATACAGCATAGATTCAGGGTTATGTAAATGTGCAGTGCAGAAATATTCATTAAACTGCAGCTACTGTAAAAATGTTGGTAAACACTATTAATAGTGCATGAGAGTTTTTGACCAGCAATTCAGATGCATGCCACACATGCACTTCCTGGGAATGCCTTCATCTCTCTCTCTCTCTCTCTCTCTCTCTCTCTCTCTCTCTCTCTCTCTGTCTCTCACACACACACACAGATTTAGGAAACATTCAAACATGCACATTTTGAACACAGACAATGATTGTACCTTTACTGCCTTAAGGATTTACTGTCTTATCTACTACTCATTTTTATGGCGCTGAGTTTTCATGTCTAAGAGAGTCTTCCCATAAAAGTTCCCTGTCTTTAGAAGCAGCTCGATATGATGTCACTCCTTTAAAATGACCCAGAGGGAAATATCCCCATACGGCAAATTTTATTTTATGACATTAGTTGTATCCTCCAGCACCTCTAGTGCTAAATGAGCAATTACTTCACAACATTGTTGCATTTTTTGGAGTTGTAATTCACAGCAGCAGATTTTACTGAAACACAACAAAACCACACACACACTTACTTTGTACCCTCTCCATATCTGATTGTTAAATGAAATAATTGCAATGGAGAAAAAACCGCAGCACTGCTTTGACTATCCCAAAAGCTCATGGAGAGGTAATGCAGGGTGAGCAGAGAGATTACGGCTCAGTGACTTCTGATTTTTCCCTGCTGCTGATGATTGCCAGTATTGTCTGGAAAGCATCCTGCGGGAAGTGTGCAACTCATGGATATTACACGCAGACTTATTACCCTTGACAGAAGAAATGAGATGAAAAGAGAGAAATAATAGCTAGAGAGCTGCTACCTCAGGGTGGAATAACACACAGCCTGCAGTAGAGCTGGTTTCCCTCTGATTGGAGGAGATTGCGTAATTCTAGTTTTACCCTTGTTGTGCGTTGGTCACCCGTCACAAGTCCTCCGTCTGTGTGGGTTTGAGTTTATGACCTATTGTGTGACGAAAACTTGTATAGTAAGTACTTGCCTGTGTGTTGTAGCTTCACTTATTTATGTCTGTCTCCTTTTTGCCATTGCCATGCAAGCTGCCTGCCATTATTCAAATACACTTTCCCATCTACTATATGTCCCTGGGAATCACAAATTGGGCCTTTAAAGCTGCATTAATTGATTGTTTTTGCCCATTTGAGAACAGCAGAAACAAGCTACTAAATGCTCCACTGTGGTAATGTAGGTTTAACTGTTTTTTTTTGTTGTTTTTTTACTGAAAACAACTCAAAATTAGTTTGATGAGTGTGGTGTGACTGAAACAAAACATTTCAATTCTATGCCTTCAAACTGAAATACTCAGGTAAATGATGCTAAAAAGCAAGAGTCTTGTATGTTGCTTTCAAAGTGACAAACGATGCAAACCCAGGAGCTCTTTCAGTTGTCCCTGTTACAAACAGCAGGAGGATGTTCAGCAGACTGTATTCCGAGTGCGGTTGCCCAGCAATAGGAAATATTCAGTTTGGATATTGCTAAACACATTGTTCTCTCTGCAGAGCATGTCACACTTCAGCTAGACAAGTGCCTGGGATTTAAACTTTTTAATTACTAATAATTATCTCTGTGTGTCTGCTTTTTTATGGAACCACTTTTGTGTTATATGCAACACGGTTTGTTATTAACTTGTTTACACTTCCTGACTGTATATTAGCATTTATGTGTGTGCGTGCGTTTCTGATGCCTTCTCCCTCTACCAGTTTTCTAATTTAACCAGACATTTGCATGTGTACATGTATTTTCTCACTCACATTTTCTCTCCACATTTGTGGTTGTACAGTGTTTCTTTTTATCCCTGTCACTGGCACAGGACTAACCCCTTAAAAACTAGTGGCTGCCTCAGACCATACTGTGGTCACCTGAGAACCCAAACCAAGATCCTACCTCTGGAGATTTACAGTCTACCCAGGCATACCAACTCTACTTCTAAAAAACTCAGTTTCACATTCACACCTCTACTTCTATAACTCAACGAACAGTGGAGATTATTTAGAACGAATAAAGCAGCCATTTAGAGAAGGAAAGGCATTTTAACACATCTTAACACACGTCACTGCTCAGTTTCCTGCTTTCCATCTCACTACGTCTCCCTCCATGATCGTTTGCTTGGTATACATATGGCAGCCATCTGGCCTGGCAGAATAGAGCCGGAGCCTAGAGTGGGGCAGCACTACTATCCATGTACCATAACAACATGATTAACCCTTTGGAGCCATAGTGGTGCATAAAACCAGTATATATCTTATGCTTTCTGCTGTCACCTTAAGTGTGTTTGCATCGAGCTGCTTGTATTTTGCTTTCATTCTCTCAGTGTTCAGTATATGTTCCTTTCTGTTTGTAGAATCACATTCTCAGTTTAGTCAGATCTCAATCACATCGCAATCATCCAAGTACTGCTGTAGTGTAGTGCACTGTACCTGTTTGTATAGTACACGTATGATTTGCCAAATCAAATCTTGACTCTGTCAGTATCTTATCTGTGTGAAACCCAAACCCTGGGTTCCTTCAGTGTAGCAGTGGTTTTGGGGAAGTGCACATCGCTGTGTGTTCCTCTGAAATAGATTTAAGTGCAGCGTAGGAGCCACATCGAGGTCAGCATTCCTGCCCCACTGCTCTAGTCTCAAATAAGAGTGGATCCATAGTACAGTAGCCCTGTGACAGGCAGACCTGAACATTATAATGCTTGCTTATTCATATGCAGCATTGTGTCACTGTAGTAACCCAAGTTTAGACAAAAAGTTTGATTACGCTGTCAGTACAATAAATATGAAGCTTCTTCCACCTACTGGTTAGCTAAGCTTACCACAAAGACTGAAAGAAGGCAAACAAAAATGACACTCACAAACAGTTTATGGTGAAGTTTGGTTATTAGCCCTCATATAGCTGCAACTGTGCATTCAGACAAAACGCATGGCTGGTTTAAAATTCTATGAGTCGAAAATGTTGTGAAAATGAAGTTTGAGTCAGTCAGAGACTAGACTGAACAAAATACAAGCAGCCACATATAGGCACACTCCTGCACACATGCTCAGTGATGGTGCTAAATAAAGACTACGCAAATATTCTACTGTTTAAAATTGCTTTCTGTTTTTTTTGTTTGCATTTAGAAAATTATATACATATTAATTAGTGAGCTTTTGTGGTTCTAGTTGTTGGAGTTTGTTACTTTTTGACAGGGCACATTTCACCTCTGTACCTTTTTCCAGTCTAAATGCTAAGCCAAATTAACTGGTGGCTACCTGTTAGCTCAGGTTACAGACATGAGAATGATCTAAGTGCATTCCCCAAACTGTGTGACTAATTAATTTAAGCATAAAAAAAAGAAGGAAGGAAGGAAGGAAGCTGATGATAAAATGTTTGTTAAGTTGTGGAATATGTGTCCAGCTGCCTGTACAGAATTTGACTAAGGTGCATTTGGTGTCATCTTAATAGCAACTCCTGTACTCATTACTTATCTTGCCTGAAGCATCATTCATCCTCCTCTACTACTTTGTTCTCCTCTCTAACACTGAATAGATGCTTTACACAAAACATGGTGGTCCACTTAAAGAGAGTTGCCCAATATCACCTCTTCCAGATCTACTAGAAAAAAAACGTAACCAAAGGTTATATCACTGTGATTATGACCATGAAATGATTTAAAACATACGTACTTTTTTGTTGTATTGTATGTGTAACATTACTGAAAACATTAAATACTGGGAGTTTTCTGGTGCAGTGCCAGTCAAAAAGAAAACACAGACAGAGAAAGGAACAGAAAGAGTGGCTACACTCGCCGGCTGGCTGGCATGTAAGAGTTCCATCAGCTCTTCCCTAAGGGTAGACAGAGCCTTGCATTAGGACGCAGCGAGCCAGTGAGTCACCTTGCCTTGGTCCATCCTGAGAGCTGTCAGCTGGCCCTCTTAGTCTCTTGAACCAAGGTTAAGGAGCTGGAGAGTTAAACGCTTATGAGTAACAATAAGGGATTTTTATTGTAGATACTGTGCATAGTATATGTTATATATCAAGCAATATGATATAACAAATAAATATGAAGTAAACATGTATGTTGATTATAAGGTTGACTACGTTGTTTAATTTTGTTCTTCACTTCAATGATTAATGAGTTTCATGATTGCAGTAATACCACTAATAGAAATATTAGGCTTGTTATGATGGGTCTGGACTCATCATGAGCACAACATGATTTCACTTCAAACTTTATAGTTCCTGTGCAAATAGGCACTTACGTAAGTAGATACAGCAATTAATTATGTTACAGTTACTGTGTCACATGCACAAAATGCACACAGCCCCTCCCTCCATTTGGACTCACACATATTTCATCCTGCTGCTGGACAACTATAGCCCGAGGGAATATATATATATTGATCATTAAATAAGAAAAGCATACCGAAGGTGGTGACAGGGCCAAATTTAACGGAGACATTTTTATTTTTTAGAAAGTAATGAAAATTATTACACTTGAAGTGAAATATTCTGCTAAATCACACCTGGGGGTCTTTAGTCTGTGCTTAGTAATAGAGGTGGGTCATGAATCCTGTAGTCACACTTGAGTGGGCTATTTACTTTAGTATAGAATTGTTTGAGATGAAAGTGAGCCCGAGGTGCCGGGGTAGCCCTCCCACTGCTTTAAATGTTTTAAGATGGATTTCCTGGAGTTTGCACAACTGCTCACCAAAGAGGATACATTGTGAGCAATAAAAGCAATGAAGGAGGTGTTTTAATCCCTGTAGACACAATTTTTCAGAAACGAAATCTACATTTCTTTTCTTCATAATTGATCTTGCTTACTTTTCTGGGACATTTGCTAAAATTGTGCCGGCTTATGACACCTAACAGTGGCGCAGCAGGTGGTGTCTCCTGTTCTTTGTTCTGAAGTTGTGCAGGGTGTTAGTAGTTCTCTGGTCAGACCTGTACAAAGACGTAGATAAAATGGCGCCAAGGCTGCTGGCAAGCAGCTGCTCTGTGGGTTTATGAACAGCTGTGACTTATCATCAAGAAATCTATTTCCAGATGTTTTTGGCACTCTGATTTTAATACTTTGTAATGCATCATGAACAGCAAACTTACTTACTTACTTACTGTATTATTGAAGGAAACATTATGAATATAAGTAAGCACATTTTTGCAAATAGATTTAGTTAGTTAGTTTTATGTTTTTTTAATTATTTTCTTTTAGCCCTTCCCCTTAAATTATTTCACTCTACTGGTAAATGATAAATAAATAAGTTTAAATAAATCAAGATTATGTACTTCAGTTTAAACCTAGCTGCATTTTACACATGGGTGATTGTTTACAGCTCTTGGGGTTTAGTGCTGCCTAAATAGCTGTAAACAGCATTTCTTCTCTTTCCAGTGGAAACTCCTCGAAATATGACAGATATTTTGGGTTTGAGGACCACAGACCTTTGTAGCCTGCTTCACATCACTGCTTGGGGCTAAATGCTACATTAGCCACTATTAGCATAACCCACAAAAGTCTCCAACTCAGTCTCCACAAGCTGAATTTGAAAATGCAACTTAAGCTATGTGTGAATCAGTCTGCCCTGCTCAGCACGGCTCTCTCTCTCCTTGCTCTGCTATGCTCTCCCTCTCCCTGCTACGCTCAGCCATGCTCTGCACAGCCCTTTAGATATTGGTCAGCTCCAAATTACAGTAAATAAGAAGCTGCAAAGTTTACTTATCATCCAGAAATTGTTGACATAGAAGGAAATGTAGAAAGATGAGCCTCTGCACCACTGCCACGTCTGTTCTGTGAGCCTGATTTCAGGCTCAGGATTTCAGGAGGCTTAAAACACCACCTGTCCAAATAGGTTATGGAAATTTGGATAAAAAAAAGTATCTGAAAAAAGTTCCTTTTCGTCTCATTGAAGAAAATTTAAATGAATTGCCCTATGAGCAACTGTCTGCTCCCACAAGATGAATGAAAAAAGTCACCTTTGCCAAAGGCAGCATGTGCATTAAATTAGCAGCACAGTGTGAGAGAGGAGCCATTAAAATCAAAGCTTTTTTACTATGATTAGGGGGCGAAGCAGAGAGTTGTTGCTTTCAGCCATTTCATTAGACACCCTTCAAAAAGTAAAAGGGGTGCAGCATGAAGCTGCAGACAAATATTAAACTGTTAGCAGAGAGAAATGGAGAGCAGTCTGCCCCGTCACTCTGTGAGTGAGGAAGAGTAACGAAGGGTTTGAGTTGTGAAAACACCTTTGAAATACACAATATTACCTTTAGGAGATGTTTCTGACAGGTGAAACTAGGAAGCAGAATTACAACCTTGTGTGACCTCCGTTGTTTTCTCATCCAGATTCTCACACTTTAACAAATTCTGATGACTCTAATATATAAATATATCCTTTATATAATATATAAAGGGAAACAATGAGACATACTCATACTGAAATTTAACAGCGAGTGATTGTTTATTTTTATTGTCCTGTACGTCACAAAACTGAGCAAAACAAAATATGCAAACAAACTGCATAAATAGTAATATCTCTCTCCCTGTCTTTCTCAGGTGTGCTCAGCCTTCCTGAGGGTCTGACTCTTCACAGGGATCAGCAGCAGCAGCAGCGAGTGGGGAAGAGCGGAGACGGAAACGCCTACAGTCAGTCTGAGCTGCGCTCCATTGAACAGTGTTTACTGGCCACGAGAGTGGGCAGTATCTCTGAACTCAGTGAGTCGTGTTTGTGTGTGTGTGTGTGTGTGTGTGTGAAGGTGTTTGTGGGAAAAGTCTAGGCAAACAAGTGAAGGACCACCATTGGCCCCCAATATAATACTGACTGTAATCAGTATGCCCCTGAGCAAGGCAATTACCCAGCCAACTGGTCACCAGTCTCAGCTGAGGAATACCCTTTCCTGTATCAACACGACAGAGGTCCACAGAAAAAAGTTTTCTTTAGTGGGGAAGATTTTGACTGGCCTGTACAAAACCCAAACTTCAAACTCCTCCACCTTTGCGATGAATGTGAACACAACTGTGTGCGAGGTCTTATCATACAAAACCAGTACCTGGCCTCACTAATGGGCTCACAGGAGACATTTTGATTTGTCATAGCAGAAAAAGCATAGGCGTAACTAATAATGTTCACAATGGCGCTGTTCTTTTCCGTGACAGTGTGACAGCGAACGTGCACAAAACCATCCTGAAACTGATGAAAATTAATCCATTATTAATTTTGTTATTTATACATTTGCTTTTCCTTATGTGACACTTCAAAGTATCATCTTGAAAAAGCTCTATAGGTTACTGTATATATAGACTGGATTCAAAAATCTTCTTCTTCAACAGTGCATGCTGTTATAAAAGCATAATAATGACTGTGTGAGGCAGGACACCACTGAAAAAGAGTGTTTTGAGTTCAGGCACTCTACCCTTGAAAAGTAGTTTTAAAGTCAGTGTGCACTTCAGGGTTGTGTCTTAAAGTTTGATCAAAACTAGTAGCTGTTTTTAGAGACTTAAATCACTGACACCTGGTATTTTGGGCAAATAATCAAGAGCTTTAAATTTGACCATTTTCATGCCAAAAAATACACCATGTTCAATACTTGGTGCTTCCAGTCGGAATTCTGTTTTTGGCCTGAGCATCCTGTGAAGCACTACTAAAAACCATCTGATACAAAAGCTGAAATGATTTTTTTTATCCGCTTTTTCAGTCTTCGTCACCACATACTGTTTATTCACAGTGCTTTTTAGCCATGTTAGCGACGTGGCTCTGGAGAATGTCAGTCTGTCAGTTGGTCGACCACTCTGGTCAGGACTAAAAATATCCCACCAGCCATTGAATGGATTACGCTGATATTGTGTACAAACATTTACAGTCTTCTGATGATGAATCATATTTGCTTTGATGATTCCTTAACTTTTTTTTTGCTTGGAATGTGATCATTTTTGATCCATTACCTGCAAAACTAGCGAAATTAACACATATTGTGTTTACAATGCTCTGGTCAGCTAGAAGTCTCCTTCACATTTGAGTAGGATGCCATTCTTGGCTGATGTGATAAAGCATTGTTTAATAACTCACACGTACTGTCCCACTCTATCAGTAAATCACTGTATTATAATCCTGCTGTGCATGTGCATGTGCCCATTTAAATGAACGTGAATTAGTGGGAGTTGCACTGTCAATGAGCATAATTCAAATGAGGCATAGCCATTCATTAAAAAATGATTTTAGCTTATACGTTTTCAAGCTCTAAATCTTAATTGAATGTCTGTCCACTCACAATGTACTCATTATACAAAGAATAATTGGCATCACAGTGATTTCTGAATACATTTATACATTATGATGGCATTTACATAGGCTTTAGGAGCCAGTTTTATATAATAATAATAGATTTTCTGCATCATTTGAGCAATGACATTCTGATTATGTTTTACAATCACAAAAAAGTCATAATACACATCAAATGTTTGCCAAAGCAAAGTTCAACAAAAGTTTTTTTTAACCTTTATTACTGTTTCTTTCTGACAAACTTGGACAGAGCCACGACAAATCTACAGTGGCAAGCTGTGTTATACCCCACTGAGTGCATAACGTCACATGTGCTCATTTTTATATAATCAGATATAATCACAGAATCAAGATGCTCATTGGAAATGATGTCTTGTTTCTTGGGTGCGTGCAGCTCTGCAGCTCATTCCAGAAAACACATTTGAGTGCTGCAGCGTCCACTGCCAGAAGAATAAGATATATAGTCACATAAGAACAGATTAGCTACCTAATGTCTTGGACTACATTTATGACATCAGTCAAGTCATAAATATTAAAACAGTAACAGACCCTACAATCCTCACGTTGTGGGGTCTTTTTCCATTGTCATGACAACCGTATGTCAAGAAGGACACATTTTCATTTCATCATCCAAGCCAATTCTCCTTACTGTATATTTTCTCAGGACTGAGGTGGGAGGGGTGGGGAACAGTGCTGAGGCAAATCGCCAGCAGTCTTTTGTCCGTGTTGTATTGATGAGGTCAAGCAAGGGCTCATTCTGTTATGTTGACACTGTAAGCACACTTTGAGACAACAGAGCGGCCGATGGATAATAGCAGAGCTCAGTGCAGTGGTAATGTAATCACTTCTGGTGAGGAATTCTGTAAATAACTACAGGATTTGCAAGCAGTCGCTCAAGTTGAAAATGAAAGCAAATAATTGACAATGATTGCGCTATCGAGCTGTCACAAAGTGCATTTTAAAGATAACATAAACTATAAAAAATGGCAGAAGTAGGGAAAGAAAGCTAGATGAGAGTTTGATTGGCTAAAATAAATTTTAATGGAATAAAATGACAGCTCCAGTGTATTAAAATGTGCACCAATACGCAGGGACAATTTCTTTTTGCACTTGCATCTAGACTCAGTTTTAGAGTTTTTCTTGCTGATTTACCTTTTTGCAATTCTCATTTTCTCTTCCAGTAAAATGCCAAATTAGCATATTTGAAATGACAAGTACTGCAGTTATTAGGACTGTGTTATCATTACTCAGTCATGTTGGACAACATCCTGCTTCAGATATGTTACATGCAGTGTTGTATGTGTAACTCAGCATATTACCGAATCCCTTATTTCTAAAGCCAATGAATGGATAAAACACTATATGACTAGTATTTCTCTATACACACAGTTTGTAAATTTACACAACTGGAAAATAGCAACACAACAGACGTGAAACAAGGTGAAGTGGCAGTGACTTAAATGTGCTGGTTGATATGTCTGTGTTGTCAAAACACACCACCACCTGCAGCTGAATCTGAACTAGCTATCGATCCAATGATCTGGGCGAGCACATGAAATATCCTGCGTGTAAGATCCTCACACGTAAATCCCAAAGCCAGAAAGCATCAAAAAGTAAATTAAGGTCAAACAACATAACTGGCGGCTGTGACTTTAAAGGAATAGTTTGACATTTTGAGAAATTTATATTTGAGAAGAGTTAGATGAAAAAAAAGACAAATCTGACATGTCTGCCTGTTACTTAGCTTAGCATGACGCCTGTCAAACTCATAAAGTCAATGTGAGGTTGTTTCAGTGGCGTTAACTAATATTTCTTTCTACAGAAAAACAAACAGTAATCCAGTTATCAGTTCTGTGTATTTCCACTCGAGGTATCCCTCAACCAAGCCTTGTTAGACCACAAACCGTTCTGGTTTTACTCTGTTATACTCTATATTTGGTCTAGCTAGTCACTTGCATCTGTATTTCAGACTTGACTGCTTTGTCACGTTTATCATGGGCTTTTAACCTCTTTGCAAATTTCATTAACTGCAACAAGTATATTTAGTACTAAAATATTTATGCCAGTATTAATAATTCATCTTTAGGCTTATGTTCCCCAGTGCGTACTTTATCATACAATGTTAGATATTAATACTGATTTAAAAAAAACTTTATTACTGGCCATAAAGCAAAAATCTAATCTTTTTTACACAGCAGAAAATATGTGTTTTAATGAGGAACTAAGTGAAGATGCTGCTTATGGGCTTCAGTTCTCTGAGTAATTCCTTTTTTCAAGTATCATTTTGTTGTTGCAGCAGTAAAAGCATGTAGATTGTGATTGACTGATTTCAATACCACAGGTTAGCCATGTATTTTATGTGACGAAAGCAGCTGAGTCTTATATCAGTGGAACAAAATTATCTTTTTAGTGCTTGTCTTTTTCTCTGTGATGGTGGCTTAGTGCGTTTATATTATATATATAACCTTGTTGTTAGATACAATTTGTGATTCTTCTTCTTTTATTCCACAATAAGCGTCTTTTACGTAACAGTACGCAGAGAGGCAACTTGTGCAAACTAACTATTCGGGATTATTTTGCATTAGGCAGAGCAGCTCCATAAAGCCTCTATGTTATCTGATACGTGTGGTGGATGGTGGTTACAAGCTTGACTGTTTTCAAATGGACAAAACTAATAAGAGAAAGAATAGCTTAGCATCTTGTTGAGTCAGGATGGCCACAGGCAACCATTAAACGTAATCACGGCTGCATAATGTAGCAGAAAATAACTGAAACACAGAAGCTGTGATGATGGCAACAGCTGTACGGTGTGGCACCAGCCCATTCATCAGTATCGAAGTAAAAGCTAGTTGCTGTGTATTTATTTGCCTATGAAAGCTTGAATATAATTGTTCCATCAGAATGAAAGCAGATTTTTACATTTGCAGAAAGTATAGTTTCGCTCACACTATTAAAGCACATTTACATTTCCTAAAGTAATGACTGGTTTGTTTTTTATGTGAGAGTTGCATTGTCTGTTACTGACCTTAAAGGTGCCGCCTCTCACTAATTCCCCTGTAAATCAAAGAAATACCATTAGACTTTTCAAACTGGAATGTGGTGTGATTTTGTTTTTTGAAGGGATTTAAAGCTTTGAAAACAAAGAGTGCATTACCCGACTGCTGAAAGATAATCACTGAGATACCTGAGGAGCAGGATCTGCTGTGTGTGTCCTCCACCTCTGCTCTTCTTCTTAACAGAAAGAATTGATTACCCAGGATGGGGTATTGATTAAAGCCTTGAATCTTATAATAAAAAGACAATATATTTTTTAAAACTTGTTAAACTTCTGTCCATTTTCACATTACTTTGGCCAAAACAAAGAATCCTCACACATCTGTGCTGTTATATGGTCAATGAAAACCACGTTAAGATACTTCCGCAAGTATTTTCAGCAGGTATTTCTACGTACACCTGCTGAAGGAGCAGCGGTAAGGCTTCAGCTACAGTACTGTTGCTCCCTTTTTAGTGTTAGAAATAATTTTCCTCCTCAGCCCTGCCAGCCACCTCTGCCAGCACAGGAAATGTCACCAGGCCAGCATAAATAAGACATGAGTACTGGCTGTTGCTGACCTCCTCAGCCCCCCTTACCTTGAGCTTGGACTGTTACAAGCTTATTTGTATTCCCATTGGTACAATTAAGAGAAAGACAAAGGGGAGGAGCAACAGATAGAAACCACAAGACCTGTAAATTAAACTATGCAGTAGAGGTTGTCATTTCTAGCATAATATTTTCTGCTTGTTGCAGCACTAGATATTGTCCAGAACATTTCTCTATCAGCACAGCACTGATTCTCCCAAAGGGCAGCAGAGAGATTGACTGTTTCATTGCATGAATGCTCATCCCTCATTCAGGCGTTCTTTTCACACTTGCCTCTCACATTGTTGTGGCTGGATGAAATCTTGGCAAGCGCCAAATAGCACAGTTTTGATGCTAAACAAACCTTTTTGTCCATGGGAATGTCTGCTTGTCCCCGCTCTCTATTTAACACGCATACTGTACCCTGTTGTTCATTCAGACTGGGAAACTAAGTGCCATCATGTTCTCTTACTATTTTGCTTGAGTAGTATCAAATTGAGCAGAACAATACAACACTTTTTTTTTAGGTTGACCACGCTTCAGAATTTCATTAAGTTTTCTCATATTGCTGTGAGTCTAGACAGGAAGGCGAAGCGACACATATCTGACAGCGTTCAGTGAAATGGGATTTGAGTCCATACTGTAATAATATAGGGTTATTTTCAAGGAAGCACACTGTCAGTCAATACAATAACTCAGGTGATGTGTCCATAATGTTTTTTTATGTGAAATTGATGGCCATCCCAACAGTCTGGCTGGATGTGAAAGCAACTTTTAATTGAAACAAGACTGATGAATTACTGTCTTGTTTTTTAGTATAAAAAGGAGCTGAACATGCTTTTTCACCCAGAGAATATTCAAATTTTATTAGGAGTCCTCTCGAGCTTTGATTTTTTTATGCCCAACTGAATGACCTTGAAGTACTGACAAATTATGCAGAGTAGCTAATATTTATCCATAAATATTAATTCTTCACACAGTTCAATCCTGAGCATGCTTATTCTCCTGCTCTCTGTCCCTTGTAAGCCACAGGGTTTTTCCTGACTGTAGTACGTGGAAACTCTCGATTTCCCCTGACAGTGTAAGCTCTAAGGGGCTGAGAGGGAATGAGGATGATTCCCCAACGTCTTTTGAAAGGGCGTGTGTTTAAAATCTTCCTGTCTTTTCTCCTTCGTCTCTGAGTGTGCGTGTGAATTCCTTTCTCACCGCTTGTGTTTGTATTGTGATTCCCTGTACAATACATGCGGTTTATGTGTGTTTATGTGCAGGTGACCTGGTGTCCCGAGCCATGCACCACCTACAGCCACTGTATATGAAGAACCACAACAATGGAACGCCAATCCACCACAAGAGCAGTGTGATTCAGTGGTCGCCTGAGGCAATCTACACGCTGTGTTACTTCATGCACTGCCCTCAGATGGAGTGGGAGAACCCAAATGTAGAGCCCTCCAAGGTTACCTTACAAACAGAGAGGTGAGAAGCAATCGTGGGTAAGATTTAAAGAAAAGCCCATAGTACTGTAATTTGCTGTGTTTGTAGAGAAAGAAAATAAACAGTTGTAATTTCTAGATGTTTAATTGAACCTTAGATCATTTTTGAGCTGTGAGAATGTTTTGTGTGTTTAAAACAAGGCAAAGTAATAGAAGCATCTGATATTGATTAATCCATCAGACCCCTGCACCTCGTTTTGTAATGTGGGAAAAAAACAACACTGCACCTTTAATGTTCACCATGACAATAATAAAAGAACACCATAAAGCCACAGTGAGAGTTTACTTATTCACAATTTACACTCCTGCTCTGTCCTGCTTTTCACCTCAGCATATGACTTTATAGACACAGTCCAGTGGTAATGTTCCTTCTGTCGAGATCATTCTGCTGTAACTCTACACCTCTGGAGTTCTTTTCTTATAATTCTGGCTCTCTGCTTCTCCCTGAAATGGCACGCCAAATGTTTTTTCCTCTCGAAAGTAGAGTTTTCTATAAGTGAACTGTCAACTTACTGGTTACTTGAGTGAGCCCTCTGAGTTACCTAAGCATTAAGAGGAAGGGGAGATGTTGGAGCAGGCATCCACAGTACCCAGTGAGTACTGATAATTACTGTCACTGACGTAGTGGGATATTATCAGCCAGCAGCTGTAGGACGATGTTGGTGACTTATGCGTGAATGTCATGAGGATTAGGCAATGTTTCCATGTTGCTAAGTCCCTAATACTTCATCTTGTAGTTTTTCATCATACGTTTCCCACACTTTGGGAAAGCACAGCCTTTGCAGTCTTTCATGAAACACTGTTTCTGCTGGATTTGTTAGCTATTTCGTATCGATTGTTTTACTAATTTGTAGCAGTGATACCTTGAACTTTTCAGAATTTCCTATAGTTTGGTACAAACCCATGTAGGCTTTGATGGAGATGGGAAACAGTCAAGCCTAAGCAGGCTTCATCTGGGGCTCCACAGTTTTGCCTGCTGTGGAGAAAAATGTCCAAATGTCTAATGTGTGTTCCAGGTGTTCTTACCTCTAATGACATTTTGTGAAGGATATTACCTTTATGCATGTTTGTTTTTGTTATGTTAAAGCACTGAGATTGCCGCAGTTTCCTCAGGAATGTCTGCACTTCAATGCACTTTATTTTACTTCTTCAAAGAGGTATACATGGAAGCAGCAAGACCTTGAACTTCCTGTGAACTACTGATTTCCGCTGAGCTTGTGAGAGAATGTATTGCCGTTATAGGTGCCCTGCCTCCTGATTAGGTGTTGTATGCTGCTTTAATGAAGTCTGTGAACCCAATAATGTCACATGGCTATAGGTCAGGCTCCTTTGAAGTGAGTAAAATAAAAGTGGTTTGCATTTCTCAGCAGATCAGACTGCTATAAAATGATTTTCCCATCAAGTCAGAGTAGCTTTGATGAATGACTAATTAAAAATGAGTGACATATACAGGCCGAGTGCGTTAGGACAGTCCAGGCTAAGATTAAGACACACTGATGCATTAGTGATGTATTGGACAGTAAATACCAGAGGACCAAGAACACACAGTTTAGCTACAAGTGTACAAAAAATGTGACAAAATTAAATATTATTAACATCAATTTTCACAATTACTTATCAACAGTATTCCTTTTGCACTAAATGTTACAGTCTTATCAATATCATGATGCTTTTTCATCGCTTAGGTCCAGTTGCATATTTGTGACAGCTTATTGTTTACGTGAAGGTTTGTATCCATAAAACAATGTCAGAACAGGAGCGAAGGTCAAAGCATAACATCATGCATATGTATTTTCATGCATATGGAAGCAGAGAAAACATGTGCATTCTTTTACTGCTGTGGTCTGCGATGTATAATCTTTAGTTTGCTCAGTTTAGATTAGTTTTAACTTCCTCACAACAGATTCTTGATGGACTTTATCCTGTTCCCAAATTTCTGCTACATCGGGCAAAATCTCTCAAATAACGTGCAAATTCTTCATTAGGTTGATTTTCCTTGCAAGTACCTGCGCACACTAAGTAGGACTGGAGATTTCCACATATGGCGGCAGCAACATGTTCCTCTCTCTCCCCCTACAGACCGTTTATGGTGCTGCCACCTCTGATGGAGTGGGTGCGTGTGGCTGTGGTTCACACGGAACACAGGCGTAGCTTCTCCGTGGACAGCGATGATGTTCGGCAGGCAGCCAGATTTCTGCTGCCTGGAGTGGACTGTGAGCCCCGCCAGCTCCGGTAAGGCTGTAAGCAGTGTACTTGCCTTAAGGCAGCAGAGCATGTGCACTTCATCTGAACATTAAAAAAAAAACACCAGCAGGCACACATGTGAACTCACAGACAGTGACATGACATTTTTCCATACACTCAGACCTCCTGTAGTGTTGAAAATTAAAACTTGTGAGATGTTTAAGGAATATATGGTGCATTGCAAACGGATGTTTGTGCTGTGAATCCCTTTGCATGCTTTGCCCTTCAGAACGGATGACTGCTTCTGTGGCTCAAGGAAACTGGATGCTGCCTCTACTGAGGCAAAGTTCCTGCAGGACCTGGGCTTCCGTATGCTTAGCTGTGGACGAACAGACCTGGTGAAGCAGGCTGTCAGCCTGCTGGGGCCGGATGGTATCAACAGCATGAGTGAGCAGGTTAGAAACAACATATTAAATAATGCATATGCAGGCACATTTACACTCACGCACACATCAACACTGACACACACACGGTCTGTGGAGGAGAAAGTTTTGTTTGCTTGGTAAACTGCGGCTCTCTCACCTTTGAGTACTGTGCATACTTGTGAGCAGAAAGGCAGTCATACATATTAAAGCTTATTCTGACGTATTTTTTCCTGCAGTTTGCCTGTGAAGGAGCTCTGGATAATAGCATGCCTACCACATCCAGTACAGTAAAATTTCAAGAGAATACTGCAAGTGCAACTCAAATGACTTTCCATGTGAAGATCAACATTTAGTTTGAGGCTGATCTAAGCAGAAACCTTCAGACACAGTGTCTAGGACAGTATGTTTCTGCTGATGTCCCTGACGGCCCAGAGGAAATATCGATTCATATAGTATCTTTTAAAACTCAATAGCAAAATATTACTTTAATTGACTCTCATCATTCTTATTGACAAGCATACAAGTTTAGAGCAGAGCAAAAGTTCAAAAAAAAAAAAACATGTTTAAGTTAGACTCATAGTGCATGTTCGAATGACCCTATCAAGAGTTTGTTCCAGGATGCTTTAAATAAATTAGGGTATGTATCTGAAATGATCTCATTATTATTTTTCTCTGTATCTGTACCTTTTGTAGGGGATGACCCCCCTGATGTACGCGTGTGTCCGCGGAGATGAGGCTATGGTACAGATGCTGCTTGATGCGGGAGCTGATATTAATAGCGAGGTCAGTGGTGATGAAGTTTCAACTGCTACTGTGGTTTCTACAGTGAGGATAACTGTAACACAGAAACACAGAGACCAACATGGAGTCCTCATTGGCTTATCAAATATTCCGTAATTCAGTTTTATTTGTGAAAGGTCTGAAAATGATGGTCTTAGATTCATGTATCAGTGCATGTGTGTATTTAGGTAACTTTGTGGTATTGAATTGGAGAAAACCAAACATGTCATCCCTCACCTCTTCCTTATTTTTTCTGACCTTCAGTATGTGTCATGTTGATAAATGTATAAGAACTGAGGATCATGAGGCACTGCCACATTCGAGGATTTGTAGCACTATTCAGACATGGAAAAACTCAATTCCATTTAAGCATTTAGAGCGTAAAACGTGACACAGATGTTTGTTGCTTCGTCATTTTTCCTTTTTTCAGTGGAAAAAAGTGATGAAGTTTGTCTGACTTTAAGCAATCTGAGTCTGCAGAGAACTGAGCTGGCATCCTTACTCTGCAAAGACGTCAGAGAGGACGTTCAGCTGGAGCCTCATGATCCCGGTCTTTGTTAGTCACCTCAGGAACAACATGTCCCATCAGCCATAGTGTCAGAGTTGATTTGCAGTACACTGTTTTCATAACCTCTGGCCACAGCACAGAAGACTGTCAATTAAAATATAGAGCCTTGCTTTCAGAGTCATTGTATGCATCTGGTTTACATTTTGTTTTAAGTGTTAGCAAATCATGCTATTTGCATGTGCACCTCTGACTCCCTGCCCTCCTGTCCCCAAAGCAGCCTAAGGAAAAATGTGTGCCTTTGTGCTTTGTTCATGTGACCGTGTCCCATGTATGTCATGCTTCCAACTAGCTCATATTTATTCACTGCAGCGCAACCAGAGAAATGAGACTTAGAGATGTTGGGTCAGAGCCCCATGAAAGAAAGCCACGATGGAGGGTGAAGAGATCAGAGTGGAACCATTACAATGAGAGCTAAATAAACAGATCAATCCACCGTCTTCATTACAAGGCGAACACAGCGACAGGGTATCCTCTGCAGCCCCAGGGTTCCTAGTTAATTACTCTAGTTTCTCCTTTAGAGCCTTCTGTCCCTACTCTATCCTACCTAAAGCTGCTTGTCATGTGCTCCATAGGCCATGTAGTGGTTTTAATGGCTTCATATCTCTCTCCCTTACCTTTCCCCCTCCCACCTACCCAACCCACTTACCTGTGTCCCTTCCCCAGGTGCCAAACTCAGTGCACAAGCACCCCTCAGTCTTTCCCGAAACACGGCAGGCGACGTCCCTCACTTTCGCTGTGTTACACGGACATGTGCCTGTGGTGCAGGTAGTGACGTCCTTTCTCACCTGTGATTCTCTCATCATGACCTTTCATTGTGCTTCTGCTCATGGTTGGTCATCATTGTCATTTTTGTCATCAAAGCTTCTTGGTGGTGATGATGATAATGGTTCTCCACTATGAGTTTTCTCCTGTCTCTCTCTTTTTTATTCCTTTTTCAGAAATATTGAGATGCTATGTGTGTGATGTACCACTTAAATCCTTATTCCATTAAAGAGGACATTTGCTCAGTCAATCTTCAGGTCTGAACATTAGTGACAAACATGGCCTCCTCCTGTCAGTTAGCATATTTGAGCAAATGGATCAGGCTCCATTTAGGGATTGAAAAGGGGAAACACAGCGGTCTACTTGTTATCAAACTCATTTAACTAATTCTGTTTGCCCTCTAAAAGCTCTGTCCATTGGATTTTGAATCATTAAATTCCATTGGAACTTAATGATTCAGCCACTGCACAGTTTAATCTCGGAGGACATCAGATAAAAAGAAAGAATTAAGTCAAAAAGATTAAATTTGGAGTAAAAATCATAAATTGCATTGTCATGTCCTAATTGCCACTCTTGGCTTCCCAAGATATTAATTGTAAGTGCAAACCATTTTTCACCTTATTAGATGAAAGACTTTTGAGATTAAGGAGCTTGTTGACATCATTCTCTTGGTTACACGAAATATTGTTTCCCAAAATAGCTCTGATGCATCATTTATCAATTATAAATGTCTTTAAGTTGTTGGATAAGCAATGTTATGATGATAGCTTTAAATATAAAAGTATAAAACCCCATCAATAAAACAGTAAAAAATAAATTCATTCATTAAAATTTGACCATTTTGTAGTCAGTTCACCAGCTGTCACATTTAAAGGGCAGATGTAGGCAGATGTCTGAGATGTCAGCAAGAAAACAAATTTCCAAAATGTTTAAACTGTTTCTATAAATAGTGGAAATAAAAGTAATATTTGTATTAGTAAAACAGTGAAGGATTTATGAAAACTAAAGGTTGGCTGTAGTTTACAGGCTGAGCTTTTAAAGTAGCTTCTATGAAACAGTCATGAGGCAACAGCAAATCAGATTTACTGAATCTCCTCCTCTCTTCACCCTCCTCTCTCTATCTACCTCTCTCTGTCCTGTGATGTCTCTCCATGTCTCCATCTGACCTATGCAGCTGCTGCTGGATGCCAAAGCCAATGTAGAAGGGTGCTTGCAGGAAGGGATGGAGAACTACACAGAGACCCCGCTGCAGCTGGCTGCTGCTGCAGGTACAGAGACACCCCGTGAACCCCCTTCCTGTGCCTCCTGTTCTGCTGTAGTGTGCCATGCTGACAGCCCCAGCTGGTCATCTATAACCAGCTGCTAACAACACCTGACTACTTCTGCGATCACTGGATGACTTATGAGTTTAGAGTCATAGTTTTCCTTGGGGATAGGAAAATAAAGACAAATGGAGGCATGGATGCAAAACAAATTATCCTTGCTGCCATCATTCTCTCTGCTTGATCTTATTTTGTGTTTACCGTGTATAAACTGGGCCAATGGTTTCTCATGCACAGGTAACTTTGAGCTTGTAAGTTTGCTGCTGGAGAGGGGAGCAGACCCCATGGTGGGAACCATGTACCGAAATGGCATCTCCACTGCACCACAGGGAGACATGAACTCATACAGCCTGGCAGCAGCTCATGGGCACAGGTAGGTAACACACACATACATGTTTAATCATAAATACAGACACGAGTAAAAGAGCACGATATGCAAACACCCCCCGGTTCAAACTGTGTATTCAGCAGTAAATCCTGTTTGTGCACAAACACACAATAAACATAGCATTAGATTTAATATATGCACTGCAATACTGTGTGACTACATTTTTGTGTGTTTTTTTTGCTTTTCACTACACAGTGACATCTGGAAACACTACACACTCGTTAGTGGCCTCAATTTGCCACATTCATTTCTAAGACTAAAGACTGATTTTGTCAACCTTTGTTCAGTTTATATTGAATTTTAATTATGAGTCCATGTGTGAATAAGAGAACTAAACTATTTGAGCATTTGTCTAATATTATATTCACCCATAACTCTGTATTTACACTAAATATTTTTGTTCAGTTTGTTTGTTAAATATTTCCTACTTAATAATATGAACAAGTTTTATTCATTATATAGTGTGAGGTGTAAGGCATTGAATTAATTAATGGAGTAGTTTCAATAGATATTAGAGGGCCAAAATTGAAATCCACTCAAAGGCATCATCAGGGCATTCACGGATGACCTCACAGAATAGGTCCCTCGTTATCGATCAATTCTGAAGGGGTTTGAAAAGCTGATGGATTGGGCCAGGATGAGCTTAAAACCAGCAAAATCAAGATCCATGGTGCTGCGGAAAGGCAAGGTGGAGGACAAGTACTGGTTTATCATCTCAGGCACAACCATCCCAACCATCACAGAGAAGCCAGTCAAGAGTTTGCCAATGAACCCAAGGATGTAGCAACAAACTGCTACTGTCCTTCAAATCCTTGGAAGAAAGGTTCACATTAATAAGACCTAGAGACTCAAATGATTCTATGCTGGCCAACACAGCAATCCAAGTAAGGACTGGCAGGAAGTGGAAGGCAGAGAACACTAGTCATAAGTAGGGGAAAATCTTCGTCATAGGAGGCTGGTTGATGTGGTCAATTGAAACCAAGATGAGTTAGAATCCTTTTCAACATTCCAAATAGATAACATCAGTGGGAAGGAGGGGCGTTGTATTCTTCAGGAAGAGGTTAAAGCAGTAGTGGAGGAGACGTGATCCTTCAAGGTGTGTGAATAAAGCAGCAAGGAGAGTGGAGTAGGTGGGACAAAGCAGTCGAGAGGAAAGTGGCTTGTTCACTTGAGCTTTGGAAAGCCGAACCTCGCCGTGTGAGATTTCTCATCCAGGTATTAAAAGTCATGCTGCCAAGTCGAATCAAATCTTGTTGAATCACCAGCTTGCCCATTGTGTGAGAACCCATCCTCAGCAGCTGTACAAGGGCACTTTGTACATTAGAAAAAAGTATTTTAATAAAGTGAGAAAGTGAGAACCCACACTTAGGGTAGGGTAGGTATAGATGGAGGCATGATCAGGTCCTGAAGACAATTGCTGAAGAAATAACTGCAGGATTTGAATGGGCAAAGCAGTGCCAACCCCCTGAGAAGATCATTGTCTTTGTCAGAGCAGCCAAACCCTGCCAAGAGGGCACCACCTGGGGGCATGCTGGCCTCAGTGAGACTGGCAACTATTGGAAGACCTTCGGGCTGCAGTTGAAGTTCCCCAGTCATATCACAGCTATCACCCTGCGACCAGACATAGTCCTTGTGTCTGTGAATCTACCAAGCAAGACGTGTTACAGAAGCTGACAGTCTTGTGGGTAGATCGTTTGGATGAAGCCTTCGAAAGTAGCTCTTCAAGTACGCGGAACTGGTCGCAGTCTGGATACAGAGCTAGGTGTCTCCCAGTGGAGGTTGGATGCAGGGAATTTGCAGCCTGTTCTTTCAGAGCACTGAGTAGTTTGGGCAGTGAATGAGAGAGGAAGAGGAGAACCATCTGTTGTACCACTGGCACAGCAGAGAAAGCAATACATTAAATAGATAATTTCAGCACTTGATTTAACCTATTTAACACCAAATATTGTAGATGTTAAGCCTTTCAAAATAGACAAATACCTTTTTGCATAAAATGGAAAATTTACTCTTAGGTTTTTTCATTTGTTCTATTTATCTATTAAATAAAATTCAGCTATATGCAGAAATGAATGTGAAAGCTGTTATATACTTACTGTAATTTCAGAGTGCCTGTGGCCTACAACAGTAATGATCAGAAAACAAATTTCATTATACAAATGTATCTATTATATTTAACATTGCCACTTGTGGTGTTGTTTGAAAAACATGTATCTAGTGTCATATGAAATTTATTTCCTGTTCTCTTCCTTTTTTTCTTCTAGAAATGTGTTTCGAAAGCTGTTGTCCCATACAGAGAAGGGGAAAGGGGATGTCTTGTCCCTGGAAGAGATTCTGGCAGAAGGTTCAGAACTTGAAAGTAGAAGTCCATCTCAGCTTGACTTGATTCGGACAGGGAAGGCAAAACTTAAAGCCCTGAAAGAAGCCATGTACCACAGTTCGGAACATGGGCATGTAGACATCACCATAGATATACGGAGCCTTGGTTAGTTGCTATAAAAAACTTCTATAACACCACATTATTCCTGCATGTTTGTACTGTATGTGTTCCCACTAGTGAGTTTACGTCTGTAACTGTTTCTCAGGGGTCCCATGGACTTTGCACACGTGGTTGGAGTCTCTGCGTACATGTTTCCATCAGCACCGCCGACCTCTGATCCAGGGTCTTCTAAAAGAGTTCAGCTGCATCGAGGAGGAGGAGTACACTGTGGAGCTCATCACTCATGGCCTGCCTCTCATGTTCCAGATCCTCAGAGCCAGCAAGGTACTGCACTGTCTGCATCACAGGAGTTCAATTTTTTATGTGTGACTTTATTCTGGGTCATTGTGACAAAATGAACATTCAATTTGAGCTCTGTCTTCAAAATGCTTACATCTTCGTTAAGTATTTTAAAACATGTCTGCTTTGTTTACTGAGCTCCTTCTGGTATGACTGTCATTAGGTAGTCAGGTTATCAGCTTCGCAGAGACTGACCAGAGGCCAACTCAATTTCAAAAATGATAATGATTTATGATATGCCCGCACTTTTCTCGGTTTCTTCTCATTAGACCAGGTCCCTGTCACTTTACCCGTTACTTAAGCTCACAGTCCCCCCCTGGTAGGCTCAATTGAATCTAAAACAGCACATTGTCCCGTCTGTCACCTCTTTTTGTTTTGTCTTTTGGCCTTGACTTAGCACTGCCTTGTCGGCATGTCAGTGCTGATATTAGAAATAAACACTCCATTGAGCGCACACACACACATGTACATAAAGCAGACCAGCAGAGACTGACATGCATGTGCAGTCCCAATCTGACAGCATCCCCCTTGCTCACACACACACACACACACACACACACACACACACACACACACACACACACACACACACACACTTAGTTCATCCTTGCCTTCAGTGGATTCCTGCAGTGTCAGACTGTGTCTCTGTCTTGGCTGATGTATAGTGGGGCCAGTGACCCTCATCTCTATGTGGGCCTCAGGGACCCCTGTCACTGTGTTTGCCAGATCAAGGTACCAGTCGTTCATCTTTCCTCTGCAAGATAGTCTGCCATCCTTGGCCTGCTGAAACCTTCATTCAGCAATTCAGTTTATCTGTCTATTTATCTGTCACACATTGTGTCTGGCTAGTAAATGTGGAGGAAATTGCTTATATTTTGTTCCTGGTGGAATAGGAGGCTGTTAATAGCTGTTTGTTGGCGTCATGCTTCACTAAAAGCCATCAGCCTGACTGCACACGTGGGGCTTATAGTGTTGCGCATCGCTGCTGCAGCCGAATGGCCCCTGCTCCTCCTTTCTCCCATGTTTTAGCAACATAAATACACAAACACGAGTGGAAACCTTGGGGTAAGGGTTAGAAGCTCTCACTCTTCAGTTCTTTGTCTCTCTCACAGTCCAATAGCTGTGGCCTGTTACAGTGTTGCCCACTAGTCGCTGAGGAACTGTGGGCGTAAGAAGTAATATTCATCAGATCCCCTTACAAAGGAGTGAGATAGTCATGAATATGTGGCCTATTAGAGCATTTGCTTCAACGCTAAGCTTGATAAGAGGCTGAAATTTAACCTCTCTCCCTGTTCTCATAATTGTGTTGGGGATGTTTGTGTAGGAGAGGAGTAGATGCTTATGTTCTTGCATAACGTGGACTCCTGGATGTTGGCTGAGCACTGCCCACCCAACCGGCTCTTCTCACCTTTTTAATTCAGTCCAGTTCAGTTTATTTATACAAAATCAAAACAAAAGTCATCTCAAGGTACTTTACAATGTAAGGTTAAATGTCTTACAGAATGTAACAACATAACTATATGTAATTATGTAGAAAACCCTAATGTCTTGTTACTCCGTGTTGTTTCAGAATGAAGTGATCAGTCAGCAGCTTTCTGCAATCTTCACTCAGTGTTATGGCCCTTACCCCATCCCTAAATTGGCAGAGATCAAGAAGAAGCAGTCATCACGCCTTGGTGAGGGCATGTCTTTATCGCTTTATTTTTGTCACTGTAAAATCTACAATCTCATGAATTAAAGCACTGCTTTGATGTCGTTTTAGTAGTTTGTTAGTAGTATATTCTCAATGGGATTATTAAATGGGAAGAGCTTATGATGCCATCTAATGTTCAGACACTGCAACAGAAAAGTAAAAAGTAAATTCTTGTAATGTGAAATTAAAATCTGTCTAGCGTGGGTAATAAGGCTACGTTTTACACCCAGTTTTTCTTTTGATGAAAATCAGAAAAACATCAACCAGTTTTTCTGTCTTTCAGATCCTCACTTCCTGAACAATAAAGAGATGTCAGATGTGACCTTTCTGGTGGAGGGGAAGCCTTTTTACGCCCACAAAGTCCTGCTCTTCACAGCTTCCAACAGGTAATTGTACACATCCACTTTCAAAATGCACTAGTACAAGAGATGTGGATATACAGTATACAGTATTCTGCTGGATGTGGTGACCCGTGAAGGGTCTGGATTGTATAACTGGGTACATTTTAAAATGGATAGATAGATAATTTATACAAATCTATTTTGTTAGAGTTTAAGGTTTAGCATGCTCTGTCTCTGCTGTATATTTCATTACCATTCACAGTTATAAATGTGAATAAAAAACACTGACAGTGAAGCTTACCTTTTAAGTATGATTTCTCTCTTGTTATGTCTTCCTCTCAAGGTTCAAATCTCTTCTAGCAAACAGACCTTGTGGTGAAAACACATGTATTGAAATCAGCAATGTCAAATATCAAATTTTTCAGGTAATATATTTTCTTAAAAGAAGCCAAACTTTGAAACCACCCCTGAATCACAAACACATAGTAATTCCTTAAATCATTAATATACATGCAATGTTAATCTGTGTATGTAATATTTCTTTATTCGTTTCAGCTGGTGATGCAGTATCTCTACTGCGGAGGGACTGAAGCTCTGCACATCAGGAACACTGATATTATGGAGGTTAGGTCCTGGGAGTTGTACTTACTCTAAAATAATATAATATAATATAATATAATATAATATAATATAATATAATATAATATAATATAATATAAGCTTAAACTGAAAATTTATATTTATGCTATAAAACATTTCATGATCCCAATGTTCACCATTTAACCATTGTAACTAATAAATAATAATAATAAATTACTTGTGGTTTTGTTGCAGCTTCTATCTGCAGCCAAGTTCTTCCAGCTGGAGGCGCTACAGAGGCATTGCGAAATTATCTGTTCTAAGAACATCAACACAGAAACTTGTGTGGAGATCTACAGCCATGCCAAGGTACAGACTGAATTTTTTATTCTCAGAGATAAATAGAAAGTGTATATAGAGCCCAGCTCCAGAAATATTGCATTGTCAGTGTACAGAAACATTTCTCACTGTCTCTTACAGTTTCTTGATGCTCCAGACCTGGCATCCTATATTGAAGGCTATTTCCTAAAGAACATGGTAATCCTGATCGAGCTGGAACCATTCAAGCAGCTGCTGTATGAGGCACCTCCAGACAGCCCCAGCTGTGACATCCTGCAGGACCTGGAGAAAACCCTGGCCATCCGCATCCAGTCCATCCACCTGTCCTCCTCTAAGGGATCCATCGTCTGAGCTCCTGAAGTTTCTGAACACAGGCACAGAGGATATTTATCAGATGGATCAGAAACATGGCCCTGTAATGAGTATCTGAGCGACGGATTGTTTTAAGTGAAAGAGAACAGTAGAACTCATGGACTGCCCAGCTTAAACTTTTTGTCTCTGTGAAGCTCATTTCATTAGCTCAGTTGCTAATTTGCTATGTGTTATCTGAGCACAGATGGTTACAAGTCTGTCTGTCTGCCTTGCTGATATCCGTCTACTATGAATAAACATACAATAACTGTCATAAGATAGTTGTATAATGACACCATTTGCCAGTGACATGCTGCGCATTTCTGTAACAGTGTCTCTTGTTCAGCAGGAATTTCTCAGTTAAGTAGTGCACTGGGCGTGTCGATTGAATGGATCAGGTGGGACTATGGAAACTCAGAGGAACAGATGCAAACACCTGCAGTCAGAGTGTCTGAATATCCAACTCTATGTATTCAGATTCTCAGTGTCATAAGCCATCAGTGCATCACCTCCTGGTTGTGAGAAAGTGAAAGTGCTGCCTCATGTTGTGATTATTTGCATAGACAAATTGACTTGTACAGAGTAATTAATTTGTATAAATGTCAGTAACTTATAGTTAGTTGTGCTGATTACTCTATAAAGCCAAACGAGACAGATAACTGTCAAAAATCTATAATGTGACTGATGCAAAGCAGAGACTTTTGTCAGCTGACTTTGGGCAACTGGGTGGGAAAGAAGCTTCCTACTTCCAGAACTGTGTAAATATTGTTCATACAAAACAGAGCTATTGATAATGTAAGTTAATGTATGTATATATACATATATATATATATATATCCACAGATGTTTTCTCACGTGTCTTATTGTTGGATATTGCTGTAAAGACAAAAAGCTCATCTTTTAATATCTGTGTTTAAATGTTGCATGTCAGGGGGATGACCGTGTTTTGTTTTGTTTTTTTCTGTCTGATGTGTTGGAAGATTACGTTGCTTAAGCTGTTTTCACACTTGTGTGAAAATAGTTTTGTTGTCAGCATGGGTCACTATAAACGTGTAGCGCTCAAATGGTGTCTTCATTTTGTATGAGAGGCTTCAAGTCAGCTTAGCCTCACACTGGAAGCATTATAGCATCAGCTGTTTTCCAGGAGATTGTGAAACCACATGACTTGTACTGTGTATGTGTGACTTGACATACACTCACTGGCCAGTGTAAGAGTAACTAATAAAGTGACCAGTGAGTGTAACTTTTCTCTGTAAAAAATGATATATTATATAAAGAATGCTATGAATCTGCTCCTAGATAGTTCAAAAACATCTGCAAGGGGGCATCTATTATTCTGTTTGATATAAGATTTTGAAGGCTGTCCTGTTATTTTTTGTTCTCCACAGCTAAAAGGTTAGATCTCAGCTGGGAGGTGGTTTAATATGGCACCCAGCTGCTCAAAAGCCAATACAGTGTTGGTTAAATAGCCTAAAACCAGTGACAAAAGCAATCGAAGAAGTGCTTTATTCTCAGCACACACTTTATGGAGGCCACAAGCCTACTTCAATAAGCAAGCCAACACCAGCAAAGTTAGCTTACTAAGTTTCTTTAGTTCTTTACTTTACTTTAGTTCATTTGGCAGACGCTTTTATCCAAAGCGACTTACAAGGAGACACAAGCAAATTACAA